>JAPDNY010000006.1:119977146-121177146 GCA_029375565.1 Gekko gecko | reverse complement strand
GCACAGGATTCAACAAGACATGAAGAAATGGGATACCTTGAATCTATCGTTATTGGGAAGAATTGCAACTGTAAAAATGAATGTTTTGCCGCGTTTGATGTTTTTATTTCAAGCTATTCCAATATTAAAACAAAGGAAAATACTGGATACGTGGCAGAAAGAACTATCGAAATTTGTATGGGCAGGAAGAAAGCCAAGGATTAAAATGAAAATTTTATGTGATGCAAAGGAAAGAGGAGGTCTACAACTACCAAATTTAAGACTGTATTATGATGCCGTCTGTTTAACATGGTTGGAACAGTGGATTAATTTAGAAAATAAAAAGTTATTGGCTCTAGAAGGGCATGATAACAAGTTTGGATGGCATGCATATTTATGGTACGGAAAAGTAAAAATAGATAAATTTTTCAAACACCACTTCATAAGACGATCACTGTTCGAGACTTGGATGAGATATAGAAAATTCTTCTCAGAAGAAAGACCACTTTGGATAGTACCAGCAGAAGTGATTAATCCATATTCAAGAAATCAAGGGTTAGATTGGCTACCTTATAAAAGTCTTTTAAAATTAGAAGGGAAAAACTTTGTGTTAAAAGACAGATTTGATGTGGAATTTGAATATGATTGGTTGAAGTATAGACAGATTTATGACTTATTTAAGACCGATAAAAGAGAATATGGTTGTAGAGAAAATAACACTGAAATTGAAACTGTATGGCTTGAGAAAGGTAAAAAAATGATTTCTAAACTGTACAAGGTTTTATTGAAATGGTATACTGAGGATGAAATTGTAAAAGAGCAAATGATAAAATGGGCGGTAAATATTAATAATGAGATATTAATGACATCTTGGGAATATTTGTGGAAAAAGTCAATGAAAATTTCAACTTGTGTAAATGTTAAAGAGAATTGTTATAAAATGATGTACAGATGGTATATGACGCCTAAAAAAATTGCTATTATAAATGAAAGTATGTCTAACAAATGTTGGAAATGTAAGAAACATGAAGGGTCTTTTTACCATATGTGGTGGACATGTGATAAAGCAGTAAAGTATTGGACTGAGATCCACAATGAGATACAAAAAATTTGAAATGTACTTTTAAGAAAGACCCACAGATGTTATTGTTAGGTCTTAAAATGGAAGAAATAAATGTAGCCAAGAGAACACTACTATGGTACTTGATTACAGCAGCTAGACTGACTTTTGCTCAATGTTGGAAACAAGATAAAGTACCTGAAACATGGGAATGGATTAAAAAGACGTTGTTTATGGCAGAAATGGACAAATTAACAAGAAAATTAAACAATGAAGAAGACGAAACCTTTTTCGGAGACTGGAAAGACTTTCAAGAATACTTGTTGAAGAATTGGGATGTAAAATGTGGTTTGATTTGTTTTGACAGCTATTGAGGAGAAGTGGAAAGAGACTCAGATCTTTGAATTGTTACCATTAGTAAAAGAAATATGTTTAGTAGTAAATGTAATTGTATAAGAGAAATATCAAGGGGTTGGAGCAGTGCGGGAAGCCTTGTTTGGGGGGGAGAGGGAGAAAGAAAAATGGATATGTATCGGTTTGTTTAAATTGTATGAACATGTGATATATCCAATAATAAATTGTTTAAAAAAAAAAAAAGGCAGTGCAAATGTTTCAGGAGTGGACTGTTTCAGAAATAAAATGCACTAGATTGCAGATCTTGTTCAATGTACCACATAGTATGAGTGTAGATATCAAGAGAGGCAATGATGTCTTGCCTTTTTTTAAAAAAGGAAAATAAACCTACATCAGGCTCTTGTCATGGAAGTCACCTTCACTGCTAAGTTCATACCATACACTGATAAATTAATGGCAACTTGGTCATGATAAGTTTACAGTATCAGACAAGGACCTGGGAGACCGCTGAAACATAAAACCTTGCTTGGGTGACCTTGGGCCACTCTCTGTCTCTCAGCCTAACCAGGGCCGGCCCCAGGTTTTTTGCACACTAGGCAAGAATACTTCTGTCCCCCCCCCCCCCGGTGCCAGAAGGTATCCTCGCCTGATTCTCAGACATAAATGCATTTTAGGTAGAATGGGTTTTTTAAAATCAGCCATAACTCCTTAGAAAAATGACCAAATTCAGAAAATTACTTTAAGATCAGGAAAGATTATCTCCTCCATATGCATCCAGCTGGGTGGCCTTGGGCCAGTCACAGTTCTGTCAGAGCGGAAGGGAAGGAGATTGTAAGCTGCACTGAGACTCCAAGTGTAGGGCAGGGTATAACAAATCAATGAAGGCAAGATTTGAATTGGTGACTTCCTAGCTCAGAGGTCATTTGCCAATGAATCTTTATTGTCTGTTTTACATACCCTCCACTATTGGCATCCACACCATCAGAACTGGTTACAGCTGCAATCTTAGGGCCTAACTATATGATACACTATTCTTGGATCTATCTGCAGGTCAGATGTGTTCTGGAGTTTCTCACTACTCAGGCATGCAGGGATTTGGTTCAAATCGTAACCACAGCATGTACAAAGAGGAGACTTCAGTCTTCAACCCCAAGCCATTTGCCTGCCCTGAAAAGGCTCCAGGGAGTTTCTGTTTGCTCCATTGGGAAAGTAATGTGTGCAGAGGGGCTATTGTCAGGTACTCCAGGCCATTTCAGGTCAGTAAAATAGTGCAGCCAGCCAGCCGGAAGACCTAAGCCCTCCTCTCTTTGCTAGCCATGGTTCCCCTCTGAATTGCACCCATGCACACCTAAGAATCAAGAAACTTTCAGATTATGGTGGCTTATTTGACCAGCAAACAGAACCAGGGAAAGTGCATCATATAGTTTGGTTCTTAGCCTGAATGGAAAGCCGCATTCAGACATAATGGTAAATCATGGTTTGCTTAAAGCTCACTATCTGCAACAAACTCTTTTCAGCAAATAGTAAATCCTGGCTTGAGTCCAGTGGCACCTTTAAGATCAACAAAAGTTTGAACAATTTTTATTCAAGATATGAGCTTTTTTGTGCACAAACACTCTTTTTCAGATACAATGAAATGGAAATAGTAATAAGTCGTATATAGAAAGGGTGGGCAGTAACTTAACATACATGCAAGCAGGCAACCCCATCCATCTCAGAGAGCATGGCATCCTCCCCTGGATGGATCCCCATTCCCTCCCCAGCCCCAACAATGGCTCCGAAGTGCAAGCACAGGGCAAAACCCTCTCCCTGACACTGGCCAGGCAAGCACCAAGACGCCCTCCCTTCCAAGGAAAGGGGGGTGGGGTGGAGAGACATAGAAGTGAAACTATTTCCACCAACATGTTGCTCTTTTCTCTACTTCTACAGAAAACATGGCTGCCCATCTTGATGCAGATTCATACATTTAATCGTTCTTGTACTAAAAACATCATCATCACATACACCCATTCCGCATGCAGAGGGGCACAAAACTGGTGCCTAACAGGCAGAATTACAACCAGCCTCCAGCAGACAGAAATCAGATCCCCTGGAGAAAATGGTCACATTGAAGAGAAGACTCTAAGGCCTTGTTCTCGTGTGAGGTTCCCCAACCCCAGTCACCAAACCGGGCCTTTCCCAGATTGCACCCCCCCTCAGTGTCCAGGAATCTGCAGCCCTGATGCTGGCAGCCCTATGGCATTGGCAGCCGTGGCCCAGAACGAGCCCAGTCTCCTTCCTTCCTGAGAAATCAAAGCTTATCTTGCCAATGACTCACTTCGAAAGAAACCTCCCCCAATCCAGCTGCTGTGAGGCTTTCCCCGGCTCTTGCAAACCTGAAACCCTCCATGTTCTCTTTCCCCATGCAGAGGGAACCCTTCCCCACCCCCAAAAAGAGCCTTTCCTCTTTTCCACCTCCCACCCCTGGCCTTGCTCAGCCTCTCTAGCAACCAGCTCTGTGGGTTTAACCCTTTCAGTGCTGTAGCGCCTGCTGCCAGGCCAGCCAGCCAAAATTTTGGAAACCTGTGGGCTAGCTAGTGGCTGAGGAGGGCTGTGAGAGAAACCAGGCTCTGCTTGGAGGCGGGGGCTTGACCTCCCCAGAGGGCTCTGCTTGGGGGTGGGACTGGTGGAGAGTGATGGCCTGCTGGGACTTCCCTCCTCCTGCCTTGGTCACCCTGGATGGCGGTGATGGGCGCTGGGTAGCAATGGGCAAGTTGAGGGCTTTTGGTGGGAGTTGAGGGCAGGGCGGCAGGCCAGTTCGATGCTCACCTCCAGGGGGTGCCCAGGGAGGTGCTGCACCCTAGGCAAAAGTCTAATATGCCTAATGGGTGGGCCAGCCCTGAGCCTAACCTACTTCACAGGAGCTGTTGTCATGAAAATATGGAGAAGCTGAGTAAGATTAACATTGCCCTGAGCCCCTTAGAGGAAAGTGTCAGACTCCATTGGTCAAAGACTGGAGTACGAGCAGGACTCACTTTCCAGCTTCTCTTTTTCCAGTGTGTCTGTAAGCAATGCCTCAGAAATGAGAAAGGGAGTATTCCTTCACTTTGGTTTCCTTTCTCCCTGGCTTTGGCCTGCCTTCTGGCTTTAAGGACAAGACCTTCCTGAGAGCCAGTGTGGTGATTAAGAGCAATGGACTCTAATCTGGAGATCCAAGTTTTATTCCCCGCTCCTTCACATGAAGCCTGTTTGGGCCAGTCACAGTTCTCTCAGAACTCTCTCAGCTAGGGTTGCAGGTCCCCTTGTCATGCCAGCGGGGGGATTGGGGGGTGTGTGTTCCAGGACATCCCCAATGCAATGATGTCACTTGGAAGTGATGTCACACATCGGGGATGTTGTGTGGCAAACTCTATGATAAAACCAGCTTCAAACCATAGATTTTTCCTCTCAAACCAGAGCGTCGCTGCTCGATGCCCCCAATGTGTCAATTCTGGGTGATGTCATTATGTTGGGATGTCATACAGCAACATTGCTGTTTGGGGGCGGGGTTTCCCCTGCCAGCCAGCTGGCTGCTGGCAGGCAGAAGCCCCAAAACCCAGGAGTACTCCTGCCAGGGACTGGGGATTGGCAAACCCTACTCTCAGCCCCACCTATATCACAAAGTGATTGTTGTGGGAAGAGGAAGGGAATGCGATTGTATGCTGCTTTGAGATTCCTTAGGGTAGAGAAGAGTGGGGTATAAAACCAATTCTTCCTCTGGCCTTCTTCCTCCTTGGCTGTCTATAGGCAAGCTTTAGAAAAGAAAACCTGGGGCAGTGGGCTCTTATCAATATACTCTAAGGATTAAGTGACCAGCTTCCTGGCTTATTGGCTCTCATCCCTCCACCCCCAAGTCCTTCAAACCTCTCCTAGCCCCTACTCAGGGCTAGGGACCTTCCCATATTTTCTGCATCTGTTTCTAGCCTGCTGGGCCTTCCTTCTGCTCCACAGAGTACCTGGAGGTTGCCCTTCCTTCCCCCAGTTTCCCATCACTGCCCAACTGCCCTCTGCTGGCATTGCTTAGCCTTCCCCTCCCCTGCTCATTCTCTGGCAGCCAAGGGAAGTCAACAACAGCAGTACAGCACATAGTAAAAAGTAGCGAAAAATAAGAAAAAAACAACTGTGAGCTGAATTTCCCACAAAATATTCACAAAGGAGACTTCATCAAAGTGAAATGCATCTATTCTCTGGAATAAATCTATCCATATAATCCATTTTAGGAAAATACAAAAGCCAAAGAAGGCCATCATAGGAAAATGCAGAAGCCAAAGAATAAATATACAAGATAAATATCCAAAAAGTCTAACACTTTTCCTAGGTAATTTTTCCAGTGTTTCAAACTTCTGGTCCTTCCTCAAGAACAAAGAATAACTATTGAGAGTCTCATTCCATCTTCTTTTAAGATAATGCTTTTCTATTACTTTAACATTGGGCAAGGTCTCCTTAGCTCTAATCAGCCCCCCTAAAGGCTGCTTCAGTGTATCAGGACCAAAACATGCCAAGAACAGTCACCCGAGGTTCCTGCCACCCGGGCAGGGCCAGCCAGCAATGGAGGCACAAGAGGCTGGCAGGCTCAGAAAGAGAAGGGTAGGATAAAGGCATATTAAATAAATAAATATTGTCACATATGCTCAATAATTCTATTGCTGGGCAATACATTGTCCTTTTTACTTCCTTACACAGCTGTTTGCTGTTCTGAAACACGGTTTTCTTGTCTAAAGGCAGAAATTATGTCAGGAACCAAAAGAAATCTCTTTACATTCATTGCACAACGGCCTGTAATACTGCACAATTATGCAACTTAGTGCAGTTCAATGCATGACACTTGGAAGAGAATGAAACCAATAAAATGACAATTAAGTTCAGGCAGATGTTTCCTTTCCTGCCAATGACAATCTCAAGAAGGGATATATCAAATAGTATCCCTGTTTATTTAAACAGACTGCTGAAATTATTGTGACTTACTGCTTTAGCCCTGGCTCCCTATGGAGACTGGTATTGTGCTTTATAAACTGTGTGAAACCCTATGCTGCTTAAAATGAAAGGGTCCTTTGGAAACTCAAAGCACTGCTGACACAGAGGCACAGTTAACAATCATAGTCTTGTAACAGTCATCCAAGATTACTATACTGCATAAAAGGAACTAGAACAGTAGTTCTCTGATCCACAGAGTCCCCTACATTACACCCTTTAAAAATGTAATTAGCCACCTTAAAGCATGACGGAGAAGGAAACTGGGCGCTTCAGATGGAATTCTTTGCCTGAAAAACCTGACTGGAATACAAAGAGACAATTATTTATCATATGAAACCTAGTCTGGTTCTCACCCTTGTCCCCATTTTCTGGGTACAGACCTAGTTCTTCCCCGTAATACTATAAAGGAAAAGAACTCTGGTGCAGGGGAAAGGAAAATAAGAAAAGGAATTCTTTTTAAAAAATCTATCCTACTTACCTATGTTTTTCTGATTTCAAAATTAGAGCATTCCTCTAATATCTAGTTTTCTCTACATTTTGATCCTCTGAATAGGAACTGCATTATTATACTACTAGGAATAAGGCCCATTGTGGAAATAAATACAATGAGCTCTAGAAAGAGCCTCTGGGAGAGTGCCAAGGCCACGGGCACTCAGTGTCAATGTGCTCTGGCAACCTCAGCAGGGTATAATGACACACAATCCACTGTTTTCTCCAGAGGAACTGATCTCTGCTACTTGAAGAGCAGTTGTAATTTTGAGTGATCTCCAGCCCTCCCCTGGAGATGGGCAACAATGGTTCCCCAGGAGGAAAGGGCTGGTTTGGAGGGTGGAGTCTATGGCATTGTACCTGTCTGAGGTCCCACCCCTCCTCAAACCTCCATGCTCCACCCCTCAAATCTCCAGGAATTTCCATATCTAAAGTTGGCAACTTTATGTCCTCCCCTCTCAGCAGCCTCTTCCTAGGCAAAGTTCTGTCTTTCTTGTTAGTGGGGAACAAAGCAATTTACTTCATTCTCCTCTTCCACTTTGTGATCTGTACAGCAACCCTGCAAGGTAGGTTAGGCAGAAAGTCTGTGGCTGGTCCAAAATTACCCAGGCAGCTTCCATGGGGAGGTTCCTGCTGAACAGGAGCAAGCAGCCAGGGCTGGTGAAGTAATACCAGTCAGGATGCAAGAAGTCACCCTAAGAGTGCTGGCAGGCCTAGAGTTGCCAACAAAGACAGATTGATGCAAAGGAGGACGGAAAAGTCTCGATATCTCTATTTTGCCTTAAATTGGTTTTGATGCCAGCAGAGTGAGAAAATGCCAGAGGCTCTGGATGGGTGCCCCATGGTAAGTGGACCAAACAATTCCTAAAGATTTTCCAAAACACTACTCTGTCGATAATTCATTTTCTACACTCACAGCATCCCCTGTCAGAATGCAACACATCCCCAGCACTTTGAATTAGCACCAGCTTTCACCTGGAGATTGGCAACAGCTTGTTTGGAGGGTGGGGTCTGTGGTACTGTATCTGTCTGAGGTCCCCCTCTTCCTCCTCCTCAGACCCCATCCTCAGCAGGCTTCATCCCTAAAATATCCTGGAAGTTTCCAACCTGGCACTAGCAACCCTATGTCCTTTCCAGGCAACCATTAGCCTACCTTTATCTGCCTGTCTGTCTTCAGGTTTACATCTCCCCCCAACACCACCACCACAGACTCTGCCTAGGGAAAGGTCAATCTTTCCCTGCAGTGAGAACCAAAGCAGCTGACATCATTCTCCTCCCCCCATATGATTCGCACAACAACCCTGTGAGGTAGGTTAAGGAAGTCTGTGAATGGTCCATAATCCCCCAGGCAGCTTTTATAACATGAACCTGGGACCTGCACACCATCCTCTGAAGTGCTCTCAGGTACATATCTGTGGCAGTAATGGGGGGACTGCTGGCACCTTTTCCTATCATTTTTTGCCTTGTGGTATTCTGCTTGTGGTATGATCTGTCTTTTTTGTGGTGTGGCATGGTTGTGTTATTGGGTTTGTTTCTTTTGAAGGGGAAGTGATGTATTGTGGGTGGGGACATATTTCACCTCAGAATATACCAGGTCGCATATGCAACTGACAGTTCCAACTGTCTCGCATGGGGGGAGTTTGAGGTGCAGAATGGAGTGAAGTCCAATCAGCTTCCATATGCAAATGACCTTGAAACGCTGGCCCAATCAGAGAAGAGTAACCTAGGCTGCAGTAGGTGGGAGAGAACTCAGGCAACCCAGCCAGTAGATAGAGACACCTTGTGATTAACACATCACAGAGCCAACTGATTTGGGAGTGCATGGAATTTTGCCACTTGAAAACAGAATACTGTCCTATTATATAAATGTGTAGTGGTCTGGCAAGGTTCTATGCTTGGCAAAATCAGTTCGCTGCCTGATCTGTCATTCAAAATGATTCCCTAGGCACTGGCTGAGTTGCCTGAGTCCCACCCACAGAAGCAGCAGGAGCCAAAACTCACATCAGAAGACAATTTCACCTCAGGAGAGAGGACGGAGACTCTGGCCCTGCCACTTTGCAATGCTGCTGCTCCTGGCCCAACCTCGGCCTGCACTGAGGCTGCTGCCTACTGCCCCTCCATGCCGCTGCCTGTCCCAGCCCCTCCCGGAGCCCCGAAGACTCCCCAAGGTAAGTAGGCAGCCGAGCTGTGAGCAGCCTGGCTGGGCCACAGGGGCCTTGAACAGGGGGTGGGAGAGCCAAAGGCCTGCCTGGCTGGGCCACAGGGGCCTTGAACAGGGGGTGGGAGAGCCAAAGGCCTGCCTGGCTGGGCCTAAGGGGCTTTGAATGGGGGGTGGGAGAGCCAAAGGCTTGCCTGGCTGGGCCACAGGGGCCTTGAACAGGGGGTGGGAGAGCCAAAAGCCTGGCTGGCTGGCCCACAGGGGCCTTGAATGGGGGGTGGGAGAGCCAAAGGCCTCCCTGGCTGGGCCGCAGGGGTCTTAAACGGGGGAGGGTGGGAGAACCAAAGGCCTACCTGGCTGGGCCGCAAGGGCCTTAAACGGGGGGGTGGGAGATCCAAGGCCTGCCAGGCTGGGCCACAGGGGCTTTGAATGGGGGGGTGGGAGAGCCAAGGCTGGGCTGGCTGGGCTGCAAGGGGCTTGAACGGGGGGTGGGAGAGCCAAAGCCTGCTTGGCTGGGCCACAAGGGGCTTGAACGGGGGTGTGTGGGAGAGCCAAGGCCTGCCTGGCTGGGCCACAGGGGCCTTGATTGTGTGGGTGGGAGAGCCAAGGTATGCCTGGCTGTGTGTGTGAGACTTTACTTCCACTTCTGTACCTTTCTATGCATTCGTTACACATCACATCTTTCTAAAGCCCATTGTATTGCTTCTACAACGGGCTTTACTGCTAGTTATATATAAGGATAGATTACTGTTTGCTTTTTAAGTTAGAAGAGGCCAAGCTTCAGAGCTGAATTCAAGGATGCAGTCAGATACCAAGATAAAAAACAGTTTTTCTGTGGTTTGCCAACCGTGGTTTGTTATCTAACCAGCTAGGGATCCTTGTCTGACATCACAGTGTAGGGATAAATAGAAATGACACACACAAACTTTCTTGCAACAGAATGTTGACCAGGCAGTAAAACAAGTTGTATCTACATTTTCATTAGAGTGGATGAAAACCTGCAGCAATAAAACAATCCCTCTTATATATTCAGGTCAAAGGCTTAGTTAGTACCAAACAAAACTTCCTAAAAACCCAGAGAAGATTCAGAACCCTAAAAATTTCAGCAACTAACATTTTCACAACTGTTTTAAGTGGAAATTCCAATTATATACTCCCACCTAGAGACAGAATATTCTGAACAGCTGTGATTGATTAATGTATATAAACAAGACCATGCCAACGGATACCAATATTAAGCAATATAAAATGTCTCAAATATACAGCTTTGAACTTCATTAATTCTTAACATAGCCACATTTACTCACAAAACCGGAGCAAAGCCAACCTTAATTCTGCCACTTTCACAAGCAGGACAATCAAGATTATATGAATTAATGGTTAGGAATGTTAAATGTGTGAGAAGGTGGAAAAGAGGGCAGCTATACTCCCTCCTACTTATTTAACACACACAATTATTATTAAGCATGGAAATAATAATTCTACTTTTCCAAACTAGGAAATATAAATCTATTGCTTCAACATGAGGCAAGGGGGATTTTAACCAGTTTAAATATTTAATTCATTCACGGGGTATTGAATCAGCACTATTCATGCTTCTATAGATAAGGTTGTAATCATGATTTTATTATGGAATTCAATTTTCTAGGACTTTCTATTTCAGCTACAGTATCAGAGATGGAAGCCCAGAAGCACTGCCTTTTCCCCCTTGGGAGTGTCATTTGTTCTGTCAAATTGGAAAGGAAACTGTTTATCTACCCTGCATGCCCCAAGAAATATAAAATATATCTGCAAAAAGAGGATTCCAGAAGAAAGTGCAAACATGTATAACATCTCATGGCCAGCACAGATCTTTCCTGCTTCTTCCCTACAAGCAGACACTGACGGCAGTTAGCGCAGGCCTATGGAATTAGGCTTCCATTACATGTGGCAAATGCTAGTAGATTTCAGAGATGCTCTGATGTCCCCTCCAAAAAGGACGCTCAAAACAGAGTAGAATTTGATTTGAAAAGGTCTGGAAAACCTGATTCCAGAGGAAGTAGCCATCTTAGTCTTTAAAGTGCTGTGAGGCTCCTGTTTAGTTTTGCTGCAGCATACTACCCAAATTTATTCCAGCATAAAACTTTTCTGGTCCAGAGGCCACTTACCCAGACACAATGTAATATAATTCTATCCTGTACTTCTTATATTTCATGATCTCATACTTCCTACCTAAAAGGTCTGGGTAGTTGAGGAGTCACTGCATTTCATCCAAAGAAGAAAACTCTAGTCCACAAAAGCTAATACCAAAATGAAATTTTGTTAGTCTTTAAAATTCCAACATTCTCCTTTTTGGTTTTGAAAACTTAAATTGCAATCTGATAGATATAAAAGCCCTAAAGTATTGGCACCTTCCAACTCTCCCACTGGCTCTGCTGTATGCTCCATCAGCCATTGGTCCATCAACCACCACTCAAGAGTACTCACATGCCATTGGGTGGGGGCTGGGTCCACTCCTCTCGTCCACCCACTGCCAACTTGGCCACTCTGCCCTGTCAGCATAAACTGGCAAAATGGCTGTCTCTCCTGATGAAGATGCTTCTCCTGCTTAGCTCTGCCATGGCTGGCTGGCTGGCTACTGAGGTGGGCCACTGGCCGTCAAACCATTCTCTTCTCCTCCTGCTGTGCAGCTCATTTCCAACTCAGTGGTTGTTGCTAGGCAACCAAGCTTGGTTTTGTCAGTAAAAAGGCAAAGGCAGGAGGCCCTTTCCAGGACTACTTTGGCCTTTGTGGGGAACTCACAAAGTCCTGACTAGGGTTGCCAGCTCCAGGTTGGGAAATTACTCAATATTTTCTGGTGGAGTCTATGGAAGCCAGAGTTAGGGGAGGGGAGAGGCTTCAGCTGAACAGAATGTCATAGAGTCCACCCTCCAAAGCAGTTATTTTCTTCTGGGGAACCATCGTTGCCAATTTCCAGATGAGGGCTGGAGAACACTCAGAATTACAACTGCTCTCTAGATGGCACAGATCAGTTCCCCTGGAGAAAATGATGGACGCTGTGTTATTATACCCTGCTGAGGTACCCCCCCCCATGACAGCCAATGTGATGTAGCAGTTAGCACTTCACAGCTGGGTCTGCCAGACCCAGGTTCTTTCTGTGGAAGCTAACTGGGTGATTTCAGACCACTCACAGACTTTCAGCCTAACCTACCTCACAGAGTTGTTGTGTAGATCAAAAGGGGGAGAGGAGAATAATGTGAGCTGCTTTGGTCCCCACTGCAGACAAAGACAGGGGCTGCAGGGAGGGGGAGGAGATGGAAACCTGAAAGAGGGGTAAATAATTCTATGTTGATAGTTGGCTGGGAAGGAGATAGGATTGCCAACTCCAGGTTGGGAAATTCCTGGAGATTTGAGGGGTGAAGCCTGGAGAGGGTGGGTTTTGAGGAGAGGTGGGACCTCACACAGGTACGAAGTCATAGACTCCACCCTTCAAACCAGCCATTTCCTCCTAGGCAATCATTGTTGCCAATCTCCAAGTGAGGGCTGGAGATCATTCAGAATTACAACTGCTCTTCAGATGACAGAGATCAGTTCCCCTGGAGAAAACAGTGGACTCTGTGTCGTTATACCCTGCTAAGGTTGCCACAGCAAGTTGATGCTGAGTGCCCAGGGCCAGGGTACCTGCTCAGAGCCTCTTTCTAGAGAACGTTGTATTTATTTCCACAACGTGCCTTATTTCTCATTTATTATAAAATGTGGGAAGAAAATGTTTTTTCGAGTATTTTTAAAGAGGGAAATTGGTAGTGCTGCTCATATTATATACTCTGGAGAGTTAAAAGAAAAAGAAGGTTGTGATATGCATTGCCTAGCTTAAGAATTGTCGGCAGTTCAGCTTTTGCTCCTTTGATTATGTATCCAGCATGAAGAGACAATGGATTTGCCAAAGTGCAGGCACTGCTTTTCCTATCCCATAACCAGACTGGTTGCTCTGCCCAACATCACATTAAATAAATCCAAATCAATTCCAGCAGAATGCTTCACCTGTTTTGCACATACACTACCTACAGAGGTCTTCTAGCCTTAAATATGTTAAGCAAAGCAGAAGAGTTAACACTATCTCCACCCCATCCCACCCCTGACCACAACAGCAGATTGGTCTGCACTCAAAGTAATTTATCTGGCTCTTCCGGGGGCAACATATAAGAGAGATGAGAAGAGCAAGCTATCCAAGCCTGCAACATGCTGGTTGGTATCATTTCTGCAATTCATTTTTTGGCTAGGGACTTCTTCTGGAACTGCCAAATGCAGTAGAATGAGTGCTCTATGCAAAGCAAGTTTTTACTAAAGGATACACTGACATCGACAGATGTGTAAAAAATAAGAAATTTCTGTATGGACATTGTGTTTGTTTTCCTCCTTTAAGCGGCAAAAGAGCGGATAATGCTATTTATGAAAGGACATATAGTTTAAAGGTTTGAGTCAAGATGCTTGATGATCTGAACTTTTAAAAATAATCTTTATAACTAATTCTGAACGTGGTTCCAGGTAATGTACACATCGTGGTGATTTGTAGAAAAATCTAAAAGAAAAAAATTCAGATGGCTTTTAAAAGCTCCCCATAATAGGGGTGTGCCAAGTCCCCCTTGGCCACTGACTGGGGATGGGGGAGTGGGGTTGCCAGCTTCAGGTTGGGAAATTCTTGGAAATTTGGGGGTGGAGCCCGTGAAGAACAGTGTTGAAGAGTCCTAGTCTAGGGCAAGAACCCTCTGGGGTAAGGGCTACAGAACACAAAATTACAAAATCCTGGTGTGTGACTCTTCATACACCAGCCTGGTACTCTGCCACCAGCCCTTTCATTTGTCCCCACAAGTTAGAAACAAAAGGGCATATTCCCAACTGTCCTGGGATTGAACAAGGAAGTCTTCCCTGGGCTTGCAGAGAGAGTTTCTCACAAAAGCAATTTACTCTGGTAGGTGGCCAGTTCAGGGTAGGAGTCTGGACTTAGACTGAGGCAAGTTGAAGGCAAATAACCACAAAAGTAATTTAAAAATATTTTTATTAGGTGCAAGAAGATTTCCAAAAAGATAAGAAACTGTGAGGATAAAAATAAAAAGCTAGAAATTTAAATGCTAACTAACACAGTAATACAGAGGTTTGAAATATCAGATGTTACCATTCTTAGTTGAAGTTCCAGTAATCCAAAAGTGTCTCTCTCCTGAGAGTCAGTATATCCAGAAGCTGTCAGGCTCTCACAAAGCAACACTCAAGATGGCTGCTGTGAGCATGAAATTGACTGCATGTCAGAATCTCAAGCATCAAGCTAGAGAATAGACTAGAAACCTACTTCTTATGGGCAAAGGGACCCTCAAGCCTAAAGGCCAATCAAGACCCCTAGGTGATGATTTATAGCCAATTCCTTAGGGCAATAGCAAACCAGATGACTTAAGCAATGGTCTGACCAAGGGGAGAAAAACAAAACTATCTGCAGCTAGATTCGTCCCTGTTCCCATGGATGCTTAACTGAATGGGATGCTTGCAGGGTAGGCAGGTTATAAGTCTCAAAAATAGACAGACAGACAGACAATTGGAAACTGGTACTGAGCTCCTTGACTCCCTCTCTTGCAGATTGTGTTATTTGCAGCTTCACAAGGTCAATTTGCTCTAGCTTCAGCAAGGATGTTTCTGAACTGTATTAACCCACAAGCAGGCTGCATTCAAAGCCTGAACCAAACTTTCAAACACACAAGAAATTTTAGGGAATCAGTTTTCTTCACAAACAGAGACCTCAAATGGGGTACAATGCCAGAGTCCACCCTCCTAAGCATCCATTTTCTCCAGGGCAACTGATCTCTATAGTCTGAAGACGAGCTGTAATTCCAGGCCCCACTTGGATCCCCAGACCCCACTTGGAGAATGGGATCCCTCCCCCAGAATGTTGAATTTAACCAGGGCAGGGGAGTCTGAAAAGAACAGAACACAGAAGGAAAATACATAGGAAGTCAGTTATTATGTTTTCAAAAAGTACGTTAATGAGTGTTACAACTTCTGCATCATACAAGACATAGCTCCTTGAAATGAACATCCAACAGTATAGCACTTTAATGTAAATCCTTTGATAAATTTTAGCATACCCTGGCACATCCAGTGTAGGGTTCACACACTGGAAACCACATAAACTGACATGAAAGAATTTCTGCAGTATATCATTACAAGTTGCTATCTGCTATCCACAAATTCCAGTCACAATATTTTGTATTCAGAATATGACAATTATTTGTGAACAACGTACTCAAATAAACTGTGTCCCTCATATGCCAAGATGATTCACATCCCTTATAATTCTGAACATGCAATGCCCTGCCTGAAATCCCAACAGCATTTTCCCACTGCCTTCTGCATCTGGCACAAACTCTTTTAAAGGACAAGTACCATTTCTTAGTCATTTGCTCCTTCAGCTCTACCACCTTCAACCACCTGAGAGTTTCCAGCTACCTTATGCTGGAAACTTTATGCAGATCTGATAATTTGTCCTTGCTGACACTGATGCCTATAAAAACCTCCAAGGCCCAAGCAAGCCTGATCTCATCAGATCTCAGAAGCTAAGCAGGGCTAACCCTGGCAAGTACTTGGAAGGGACACCTCCAAGGAATACCAGGGCTGGGACGTACAAGCAGGCAACAGTAAGCAACTTCTCTGAAACGTCCAAGCCCCACTGGGGGCCTCCAGAAGCCAACCATGACTTCCAGGCATACACACACAATACCAAAAGGAAAAAGGAAAAAAAGAAAATTCTCCAAGAACCTCTGTGTGGTGCTATCATGACTTCAGTTATGTGGTTTGCTGCTAATATGGTTAGTGAAAATGCAGAAATAAATGTAATGTTAACTACCATTCTAAAACTGAAAAGGAGGGATGTAATGCCCACACAAGTGGGGGAAGAGGGAGAAGAACACATGTACTCATGTGCACTCAGAGATGAAACAGCATGAAATTTACAATGAACCAAAAACAAGGGTTACAGAAAGCAAACTCACTTCTTGGCATCAAAGCGTTAAAGTATGAAAACAATAGCTAGCTAGTTCTGGATTGCTTTATAACACAATTTAGATCAGATTACAAAAGGCATGAACATTAGTTAACAAGGACTAAAGGGAGGAAAACAAGACTGTAATCTAATAGTAAATGATTTTTCTGATTGATCACTTCCCTACAGTACAACCATGAGTTTTTCAACTTTGGTAACATTGTAGCGGAAGAATTTCTACAATAGAGGAAAGGAATCTATAGTGCTTGTTAATCTGCATTTAACAGAAGCCAGTATTAGTTAGATACAAAAACAAGAAACCTAGCAGTGATCTGCTTTTTACAACCAAGGGAATTTTCTTTTGCTTACATGTATTTATTAGAAAATGCATAGTCTAGTATAATTGTGAGGAGCAAGAGGAGAGACTGAGCCGTGGCGTCACTGCCTGTATAGGCTTATAGATGTACTGGATTTTAAAATATTTTCACTCATGATGTGCCTGATCAATTCTTACTATACCGTATCTGACCAGGTCACTATAAAATGTTAGTCTCTTCGTGAGTTTTGGTCTATCTCTTCTATTATATAAATGCAATTTGGAGTGGCAAGATTCCATGCGCTCCCTCAGGCATTGACCCGTCAGCTGCCACTCAAGACTACTTGCGTGCCATTGGCTGGGTGCTGGGTCTGCTCTTCCCCGCCCACTCCTCCTTCAGCTACTGTGCCCTGTCACAACCTGAGCAAGCCAAGGGAAGGAGAGGCGGTTTACACTGCCTTCCCTACCCTCTCAGAGCCAGCTTGCTCAGCCTCCCCGCAACCGCTTATGCACTCCCCTCTCACTCAAGCATCGGGGGGGGAGACGGGGGCCTGCAGCCGCCCGGCCAAGCTAGTGCCCATTGTATTTATTGCTGCAACGGGCCTTCTTCCTAGTATATATATAAATAACTTATGAATGTATGGAGGAGCACTGCCGAGTATAATTCCTTCACCATAAAGTCAGGCACCAGTATTTGTAAAGGTCAAACAGTACACTTCTTTATCTCTCAGCAAGCCCAATAGGAGGATGGAATGTATTTACATAGGATATTTTGTTTCCCTGTAGCATATAACTTTTTACTTTGCCTTCACATATACTGTAGGCTTATCACTCTCAGTTCTTATTCAGATGTTCTTCAGTACACTAAACACACTTATGATCCCATTCTGCAGTGACTGTTTTGTGGCTGTCCTTTGGACATTATCTGTCTGGTCCCTTTGAGTCTATCTGGGCACCTTTCCAGCTTTCCAGACTCCTCCAGACCCTTAGCCCTTTCTCTAGCCACCTCTACAAGTTCCTTTGGAGCAATGTATCTGGTGTTTGTGACCACTGAGGTCTTATACTGTTCACTCTCTGTTCACTCTCCTCTTTCCTTTAGTGCAGAGTTTATTTCAGCCCCTGTTTTCTACTCAAAGTGATATCAGACTGTTTTCACAAAGCCACAGAGGTTTTGTTCCACCTCAGAGCTATTCAGTTAGCTGACCGCTTTGTGATAACTTCTCTTCCAACTCACTCTTCCAACTGTCAGAGCTCCCAACTGTCAGTTGTCTACCATTATCTGTCACTCTCTGAGAATTCCAAGCCAAATGGCTCCCTCCCTTCTCAGTCATGTGACTCAGCAGCTTCTTTGTTTACCTGCTGCTGTCCACAAACCTGTAATTCCATCACAGCTAGCTCTCCAGAGATCTGCTCAAGAAAGTTCACAGAATTCCACAATAAAGGCTCACAATTCCACAATAAAGTGATAAAAATGTAAAACAAAGTTTCATGAATGATAAAACCAACACTAAAATCAGAAACAAAACAATTTAAGCAGCATGAAACATGACACAAAGCAGAAAGTAAGAACTAGGGATGGGCACAAACCGAATTATGAACTGAAATTCATCACGAACTGGGCCTGGTATGTGGTTCGCAAACCTCGGTTCATGCCATGCTGCCCTCACGAGCCTCCACAAACTTCCCAGGTGAGTTTGTGTGGTTCATGTTGGCAGTCACACTGACGCCAGTGACAAGGCTTGGAGAAGGCCTTTAGAGAAACCACAGCCTCTTTAAATGCCTTCTCCAAGCCGGGCAACAGCAGCGGTGTGGCTTGCAAAAAGCATTTAAAGGGATCCCTTTAAATCAGTGGTGTTGAACTCATTTGTTACAAGGGCCAGTTCTGACATAAATGTTTCTTTGTTGGGTGGGCCATGTGTGCCATAAAATGTAATGCTAGGTACCAGAGATATAAAATGTATAAACAGCAGCTGCTGGTAAGCTCTGAGTTATTGTATCCCTCACTGCAAGGCCCCATAGGCTGATAGTGGGGTCCAAAGGAAAACCCATATGGGTGGACTAGAAAGCCAGTGGTGCAGCACTGGGCAGATATTCCCACACTGCTTGACTGCTGCAGATGAGGTTGTTCAGCCATGCTGTAGCCACAATTGGAGTGGCTCTGCCCATTCCCCACCTGAACACTCTCCTGTTCCCTCCCTTGCACTAGTTGCTCACAGGACACATAAGAGCCCTGGACAGGCTGGTTCCCTACTTTAAACGGTTTTTGCAATCTGCACCGTTGTGGCACAACTCACAAGTTCTCAGTTCACTTGTGACTCATGCCACCGTGGTGGTACAACTCAGCTAGTCAAATGAGAAGGCATTTAAAGTGGGGGGGGGGCAAAGGGATCGCTGAAATGGCTTGCATCTATTACAGCCTGACAGCCTTGTATCTGTTTCAGTTTGGAAGGGGGGGAGGTGAAAGGGATCACTAAAATGGCTGTCAAAACACATTTACAGGGAACATTATGTTGTCCTTTCATAAGATCTCTTATGAAAGGACAACATTAAATAACATTAATACAACACGGGTATAAGCATTAATGCAAATACTAGGACACCTGGTTATCTTCTACTAAATGAACAAGAATTATTTATTTGGAATGAAACTACTTAAAAAAAAAAATTGATTTAGGAGCCTACTCGCTACATCATACTTTCCTCTTTTTAAATAAATTGAACATTTTATTGAATTCAAAATGGTTACAGAATTATAAGATTAGAATAACATTTAACAATGAATATCCATTTTCAAGTCAGGAGTTTCACTTTCTTCCTTATAAAAGCCTTAATTTTTTCCACTGCAGCTTAACCATGTAATCTTTTTTTAAAGTCTACTTAATTAGACATGGGTTCTCATCTGTATCTTCATATGTTACCCATCTTACCCATTTACGAAATAGCAGATGTTATTCACTTATTTCACCAAGTAAAATAAGCAGACCCCTCAGAATGTTCAAATGGTTTGAATTTTGATGTTGTATTTCAACACATGCCCCCAACCACCACACCACCACCATCCCTGGGTGGTCAGATACATTGCTAAGTAAATAAAGCAAGGCTGGAAGCCCAACAAAGGAAAGTATTCTGCTTTTATGACTACTAGATTCATTTTTTAAATAAAAGAACCAATGTCCCTCCCCAATAGCTGAGGAAGTTGGTAATGTTAACTATCTCAAGCTGAGAAGGATTTTATACAGCTGTTTTCCTAATATTGAGGATGGCTAAGGGAGACAGATTGTTTTCTAAATGCCCCAAGGTAATGTTTCTGACCAAGATTTTCAATATTGCTCTTCACTGTTGAAATGTCATCCACTGGCCATACCCATTTGTCCTTTCAGTTCATGGCTCGTTCCTTACAATTTATTTCTACAGACAGCTGTTTACACATAATTCGAAGTGCTGAGGCAGCAATTGTTGAAGCAATAGTGGAAGGTTATCATGCTTCTGAGTTGAAAGCTGAAAGCTCAGGAGGAAGAGACATGTACAAAAAGAAGTCAGGCAAACTGCCAGACTACATTAACCTGAAATTCGGGAATAAGAAGTTTGGAAATGCAGACAGGAAACACCACAGTCACAAAAGCAAACAGCACTGCAGGCGTTCCAGATTGTTACAACTCCCAGTAAAACAAGTAAATAAGGCTTATGGGGTTAAAAGGGGCTAGCTGACAACTGGCCTGAATTAGAGTAGGTTCTATGGATAGGTGGTATAAAAACTGCCTAAAAAAACAAATAAAAATAAGAAGATGCAGACCAACAAGAAAGGCAAGGACAAACAAATATATCCAGGGCTTTATTTGTAGAAAAAGCCCAGCAGGATATTATTAGCATAATAGGTCACATCCAACAGCAGGAGCTCATTAGCATATTAGGCCACACATGTTACCAGAAGTGTAACCAGTCATCCAGCCACACCCACCTTTTGCTTCTTATTCTGTTTACCTTGTTTGTTGCCAAAACCCAGGGCTTTTTTTGGAGTAGGAACTCCTTTGCATGTTAGGCCACACAGCCCTAATGTAGCCAATCCTAAAGAGTTTCTGCTGTTGGGTGTGGCCTATTATGCTAATGAGTTCCTGATGGGTGGGGCCAACTCAGGAGCCAGCTGGAACTCTGTTCCTGTGCATTCCTGCCCCAAAATAGCCCTGAATACATCTATGGTGTAAATAGAAATCACATACTAAGTAAAAATGAGAAGCCTGAAGCAGTGAAAGCATACTGAATCCAGGCTGTTTGAAGTGCAATGGTATCAGGAGTATTTAATTCTAACTCACATAAGCAAGCAGGAAAAGGCTCCAGCTGTGATGGCCAGAGGGAAGTTTTTCTACTGGAAAATATGAAGGACTACCAAAAAAGAGGAGCAAACCTGAAATTTCCATCATTTATTAATACATTTAAGATTCACAAGTACACTTGTGTACAAGTTGGTTTCACCAGGGTTTGAGCCACATGTCAAAAACCTGAGACCACTTAGACCCAAACAGCTGCATTTTAAGGGCAATCTGAACTCTTTGATTGCGGATATATAGTATAGATAAAACACCTGAAATGCCAGAGCTCCAGAAGCCCTCCCACTGTTGCCCCCCAAGCACCAAGAATACAGAGCATCTCTGCCCCAGACATCTATACCATGTGGCTAATAGCCACTGATGGACTTCTGCTCCATATGTTTACCTAATCCTCTCTTGAAGCTGTCTATGCTTATAGCCACCACCACTTTCTGTGGCTGTGAATTTCACATCTATTTATTTATTTATTTAGCTTATATCCTGCCCTACCCCACAAGTGGGCTCAGGGCAACTCACAACATTTAAAAGTTAGAAGCAATAAACATAATCAAAGACCAATTTATAACAAGCAGAATAAAATGGCAACTAAACCAAAGAAAACAGCTCCAGAGCAATCCACAGTGCCTCCTGTAGGATGTTGGTCAGATAATAAGTGACTGTGAGCAGAGGACACTGAGATGATTAAATGTCCAATGCCTCAGCCAAAGGCCTGGCAGAACAGCTCTGTTTTACAGGCCTTGTGGAACTGTAATTACTCTTTGGGTGAAGAACTACTTCCTTTTATCTGTTCTAAGCCCATTAATTTCATTGAGTGCCCATGAGTTCTTTTATTGTGAGAAAGGGAGAAAAGTACTTTTTTATCTACCTTCTCTATCCCATGCATAATTTTGTAAACCTCTGTCATGTCACCCCTCAGCCATCATTTCTCCAAGCTAAAAAGCCCTAACCCCTTAATCATTTTAGTTGCCATTTTCTACACTTTTTCCAATGCTATAATATCTTTTTTGAGGTGCGATGACCAGAACTGTAAGCAGTATTCCAAATAAGGCTGCACCACTGATTATGATACTGCCTGATTTGATTTCAGTTCCCTTCCTAATAATCCCCAGCATAGCATTTGCCTTTTCTATTGCCATCGCACACTGAGTTGACATTTTCAGTGAGTTATCTACTATGACCCCAGTTTGGACCCCATCAACATATATTTATCATTAGGATTCTTGGCTCCAATATGGGTTACTTTGCATTTGCCCACGTTGAACCTCATTTGCTACGCTGACCCCCACTCACCTAGCCTTGACAGATCCCTCTGGAGTGCCTCACAATCCTTCCTGGTTCTCACTACCCTGAACAACTTAGTGTCATCCACACTTCACTGCTTACTCCTAATTCCAAATCATTAATGAACAAGTTAAAAAGCATCGGACCCAGTACTGAGCCCTGTGGTACCCTACTGATTACCACCTTCCACTGAGAAAATTGCCCATTTATACTCACTCTCTGTTTCCTGTTAATTAATCATTTTTTAATCCACAGGAGGACTTGTATTCTTCTCCCATGACTGCTGAGTTTACTTAGGAGACTTTGATGAGGAACTTTATCAAAAGCTTTCTGGCAGTCTAGGTAAACAACATCTATTGGGTCACCCTTGTCCACATGCTCGTTCACCCCCTCAAAGAACTCTAACAAGTTAGTGAGACAAGATCTTCCCTTACAGAATCCATGCTGATTCTTCCTCAATAGCTTTTGTTCATCAATGTGCCTACTATCTTGAATAATGGATTCCATCAACTTACCTGGTATCAATGTTAGACTGACTGGCCTGTAACTTCCTGGATCTCCTCTGGTACCTTTTTAAAAGATGGAGGTTACATTAGTTACCTTCCAGTCCTCAGGAATGGAGGCAGATTTTAATGATGGATTGCATATTTTTGTCAGGAGATCCACAGTTCAGTTCTTTCAGAACTCTTGAATGTATGCAGTCTGGGCCTAGTGATCTGTCACTTTTTCATTTGCCCATCAGCCATAGGACCCCCTTCTCTCATCTCCTCAATCTGACTCAGGTCTTTCAACACCCCTTCCCAAATCGGCAGTTCTGGAGTGGGCAAGTACCTTCCATCATTGACAGTGAAGAAAGAGGCAAAAAATGCATTCAGCTTCTCTGCCATTTCCCTATCATCCTTTAGTAATCCTTTTATTTTTTGGTCATCCAAGGGCCACATTGCCTCCCTGGATGGTTTTCTGCTTCTAATGTATTTGAAGAAAGTTTTATTGTTGGTCTTTATGTTTTTTGCAATATGTCCCTTTTTGCCTGTCTGAACATTGACTTGCATTTTATTTGCCAAAGCTTGTGCTCCCTTTTATTTACCTCACTTAGACTAGCCTTCCACCGCTTAAAGGAATCCTTCTTGCCTTTTATGTCTCCTTTGCTTTGTTCATTAACTATGCAGGCCTTTTTTATACCTTTTTGTACCTTTCCTAACCTGCAGTACATATTTTATCTGAGCTTCTAAGATTATAGTTTTAAATAGTCTCCGAGCTCCCCAAAGGGATTTGACCCTCCCTCCCTTTCCTTTCAGTTTCTACTTCACAAGCCCCCTCGTTTGAGAGAAGTTACCCCTTCTAAAAGGAGCTGCGGTGGCTCAAGTGGTTAAGACGCTGAACTGCAGGTTGTGGAAGGTCAGTAGTTCAGCAGTTTGAGACCCGAGAGTGCCGCATGACGGGGTGAGCTCCCGTCTCTAGTTCCAGCTCCTGCCAACCTAGCAGTTTGAAAGCAAGAAATTGCAAGTAGATAAATAGGTACCACTTCAGTGGGAAGGTAACAGCATTCCGTGGGCCTTGGTGTTTAGTCATGCCGGCCACATGACCATGGAAACGTCTTTGGACAGCGCTGGCTATTCGGCTTTGAAACAGAGATGGGCACCGCAACCCTAGAGTCCGATTCGACTGGCTATCGAGCAAGGGAATCTTTACCTTTACCCCTTCTAAAGTTAAATGTGGTTGTGTTGGTCTTTTGGGCAACTCTCTATTTACATAAATGTTGAACTTAATAACATTATGGTCACTGTTCCCATCTGGTGCTGTCACATTTACAAAATAATTAGGGGGTTGGAGCACTTTTTCTATGAGGAAAGGCTGAACAGTGTGACTGTTCAGTTTAGAAAAGAGATAACTAAGGAGGGGGAACATGATAGAGGTTTATAAAATTACGTATGGGGTGGAAAGAGTTGACCAAGAGAAAAAATTTTCCTTCTCCCAAAATACTAGAACTCGAGAGTATCCAATGAAACTGATGAACAGTAGGTTCAGGACAGACAAAAGGAAATAATACTTTACATAGTGAGTGATTAAAATGTGGAATTCACTGCTAGTGATTAGATAGATTCATGGAGGATAAGTCTGTCATTGGCTACTAGCCATGGTAACGGAGGGGAACTTGCACATTCAAAGGCACTAAGACTCTGAATCCCAGAGTCAGGAGGCAGCATCAGGGAAAGGTCTCAGCCTCTATGCTCTGTTGTTGGCCATCCAGAGGAACTGTTTGGCCACTGTTTGATACAGGATGCTTAGACTAGATGGACTATTGGTCTGATCTAGCAGGGCTCTTCTTATGTTCTTATCATGCACAGAACCGCAAGTCACAGACACAGTTAACTGGAACATTAACTCTCTGAATACCACACCAACTATTCAAGGCTCCCTTTGTTCTCCTCTTCCCTGCCTCCACATGATTTAATAAAGACTTTCTGGATCTATGGGCAATGTGTATTTGGCTGTTCTTCATTCCACTAAAAATTACAGCTTCAGCTTCAAAATATTTAGAGCAATAATAAAAAGGAAAGTTAGATACACTGTCAACATTTTATGGCCTAAATATAACACACTCTCTAAATGTGGTTGGAATCTGCTGGAAGATGCTTGTGGAATCAAAATAAGTAGTTTAGAAATTGGTGAAGTCTACTTTGTTGCTAAAGAAGGACTCCAAAAGACATTTTATTTCAATACTAGCCTGATACCCGTGCTTCGCTACGGTATTTAAGTTCCATAAATCCTTATTCTAATAGTCAAAATATTCCCACCAACAGGAGGCTCACTGTCCCCCAACAGCTTTTCCTGCATAGTCAGTAGACTTCCTGGGTTTGTAAAAAAATCCAAAAAGTGAAGAAATCCCTTCAGGAACGGTTGAATTCCCCAAAAAGCCTTTTGAAATGGCCTCTGCAGGGACCTAACTCCAGGCATCAACAGTGAGAGATTAGAACATTGCGGGGGGGGGAGGCTTCTAACTGGCTCTGTCAGTAAAAGGGTGGGGGAACGGCCCTTTCCAGGCCTCTTTCGGCCTTGGAGGGAGGGAGGGAGGGAGGGAGGGAGGGAGGGAGCCTTGGGGCCAGGCCTCACAAGAGTTTCCAGTGCCAGGCTGGGGGATTTCTAGAGATTTTGTGGTGGACTCTAAGGAGGGCTGGTTTGGGAAGGCAGAGGCCTCAGCTGGGTATAATGCCACAGAGTCCACCCTCCAAAGCAGCCATTTTCTGCAGGGAGACAGACCTCTGCTGTCTAGAGTCCAGTTGTAATTCTGGGGGGTCTCCAGGGCCCGTTTGGAGATTGGCCACTCTAGGCTTGGCAGTAGTCTAGGGTTGCCAGGTCCCCCCTGATTTGCATGACTCACCTAGCCTCGGCTGCTTGCTACCATTCATCAGCAGCCACCCTATGAAGCCAGTGAGGTGCAGCAGTTAGAGCTTCAAAGTAGGGTCTGCAAGACCCAGGTTCAGATCTCCATCTTGCAGTGGAAGGTGACTGCGTGATTTTGGACCAGTCACATATTTCAGCCTAACCAACCTCACAGGGTTGTTGTGCAAATAAAATGGAGGAGGGAATAATGAAAGCTGCTTTGGCCCTCACTGTGGAGAAAGACTGTAATTTTCCTAGGTAGAGGCTGGGAGGTGGAGATGGAAAGCAGAAGATAGAGAGGCAGATAAAGGTAGGTTGGCTGTTGGGTGGGAAGGAAATAGGGTTGCCAACTCCAGGTTGGGAAATCCCTGGACATTTGAGGGGTGAAGCCTGGAGAGGGTGGGATTTGAGGAGTGGAGGAACTTTGGACTGGTGTAATGCCATAGACTCCACTCTCCAGCCATTTCCTCCATGAGAACCACCATTGCCAGTCTCTGGGTGAGGACTGGAGATCACCCAGAATTACAACTGTTGTCCAGGAGACAGAAATCAGTTCCCCTGGATAAAATGGCTGTTTTGGAGGGTTGAGTCTATGGCATCATACCCTGCTGAGGCTGCTTGCCTCCCCAAGCCTCACTGTCCTAAGGCTCCACCCCCAAATCTCCAAGAATTTCCCAACCTGGAGCTGGCAGCCCTAAGATGAATTGATCTCTGTAGCTGGGAGATCCATTGTGATTCCCAGAGTGCTGCCACTGCTGCTGTGGGGGGGAGAGGAAGCAGGTGGGTGGCTGAGAGCACTGCCACCACTGCTACTGCTGCTCTGCGGAGTGGGAGAGGAAGCAGGCAGGAGGCTGGGAGAGTAATGGGGGCAGAAAGAAAGAATGATGGGGTGGGGGCGGAAAGAGAGAGAAAGAGTGATGAAGTGGGGAGGCAGAAAAACAAAGAGAAAGATGACAGATCAGAAAGAGAGAGGCAGTCACATGCATAGAGCAGAAATAGAGTAAGAAAAGGGGGGCAGAGGGGAGAAATAGTGTGAGAGAGGTAGGGGGTGAGCAGAGAAAGCAAAGATGTGACGAATGAGATAACCATCCCGCAAGTTTCTTGCAGGTCTCCACTTGTACAGTTCTAATACTGATGATGTGAAGTTTGAAATGTAACATTTGTTGTAGGATTTCTAATGGAGAAGACTGTAGTGTAAGAAATGAAGTGAGACATACGTACCTTTTTCCTCTATTGAAGGACCTCTCTGTAGACCACATTGGTGGTTCTGCCCTCAGGTGCTAGGATCACTAGGCTGTTTGATGAGCTCAATCTGGAGCAGGCCACATAGAAAGGGAGTTGGTATGGGGGAGTAGTGATGCGGTGGAAATTTCTTCAGGTTCATGAGGGAGGCACTATCTTCCCATGATTTGTTAATTCAATTGCTGTGCTGGCTTTTTTGAAAAATGTCTATTCAGGAGTCTTGAATTGCTGATTTCTGCAACTGTCCTCAACTCTGCAATCTCTTCTGTGTTTTTACCTCAGAACATTGAGATCCACAGGTGAGCAATCAGAGGGAGGTGGGTGCAGGCAGGCAGGTTTTACCTCAGAACTCTGAACTACACAGTTAACCAATCTGGGGAGGGGGGCAAGGAGGCACATGGAAAACAATTGGGAGAACACATTTTGCCCCCTTTTTACCCCCTTAGGGGTCATGTTTCTCAGAAATCTCTTCAAGGGGGGGTTGACATCATGGTAGGAATGAACTCCCCTTATTTTGGGTTTCTTGGCGCAGGGCTTTGGCCTGGGCATTGAATTTGGGGGGGCATACCCCCCCCCATTTTACAAAAATGCTTCTCATTTATGTTACATTTAAAAAGTGAGATATAACTACATATTCAAAACACCATCCAAGCAATCAGGTATTAAGCAAGTTCCTATGAGCCAATTTTCTAGAACCCACATTGTCAGAAGTTAAATAACCTAATAAAGGAAACCACTTTTCTACAAATTTGGAGTATATTTCCACAGGGGGTGGGAGTGTCGCTAAAGCCATTGGTGAGGCTGGGCCAGCAGCATTGCTAAGGTGATCCTGCTGGGGCAGTGTCCTCGATGGATTAAAGTACTCTGGCCCTGTTCCTACACCTGACAGACACCTGCCTGTGTGATGTAAGGGGGGGGGATTGTGTTTAAAGGCATTGGGGAGGCTGGACCAGCAGCAGTGCTAAGGCAATCCTGCTGAGCAGGCCTCCCCAACAGCTGGAAGTATCCCACCCCCTCTTCTAAACCTGACAGGCAGCTATTCTGGAGGCTGGGCTGGCAGGAACATTTAAGGTGTTACTGCTGGGGCAGGCTCTCTGATGGCTTAAAGAATGCTGCACCCACTGCTGCACCTGACAGACAGCCACCTGTCAGGTGTAGGGGATGGGGGAGCATGTTTGAAGGCATTGGGGAGGCTGGGCCAGCAGCACTGCTGCACCTCACAAGTGGCTGTTGGCCATTCCTGATTTCCTCAGCTGTTATTAGTTCTCTGCAGTCTCTGGTAACTGGTGTTTTTTTTACCTCAGAACACTGAGCTCTGCAGCTGGCCAATCAGAGAGTGGGGGTGCAAGGAGGCAGCAGCCTGGCACCTAGGAATCAAGGGGGGAACACATTTTATCTCTTTTGACCCCCTTAGAAGTTGAATTTCTAATAATCCCTTCTTAGTGAGCATCTACGCCATGGTAGGAGTGCTCTCCCCAAATTTCATGTTTCTAGGTCCAGGGTTTTGGCCTGGGCGTTGATTTTATGGTGAGGCGACCTTCTTTTATAAACATAGGTGACATTCTTTGACCATTAAAGAAACAATAAACATCCATTAGAAAACCTTTAGTGACTTTTTTGTTCATATAACCAGCAAAATTGTAACTCCAATCCTTTAGGCAGGAATTTCAAACCACTGATTGCAATTACATACTGTAAATTAAAATGATTTTCAGAATATGGGGGCAAAATCTAATTTGGGGAGTGCATCCAATGGAACTGCAGAATAGTATCTGCAGAATGAAAAATCAAAACTAAAAACCAGCATTATGATATCTTTCCATTGATTATTCAAAACTTCTCAATCTTGTACTGTCTTGTTTAAATTTAAAATTAAATGAGAAGTTAGCAAGCTGTTAAACTGCATACACAGGGTCATTTTAAACATAAATGTTTTCCACGAGTACACACAAAACATTTTCCATGCACATGCAGAAACATGTGTATTTGAACACATATGTTAAATTTTTATATTACACAGCACAGGAGTTCCACCCTCCTAAGATCATTGAAGTAAACAGGCTTAGAAGGGTGTAACTCTGTTTAGGATTGCATTTTAATCCCTTTTATGGCTAAGCTGGACATGCTGGGTGGATCCATGAGTAACTATTATCATGTCTGGATCTCGCCCAAATAATATCATCCATATGAAATTTCAAAAGAGATGGGGGAACCTTCCTGATTTCTTCTGGAAAGCTATTCCACAAGACTAAAGTGGCTACAGAGAACATCAATGCATGAGTAGCAACACAGTGCATACTTGCAGGGTATGAGAAAGCTAAGAGAAACTGCTGTGTTGAGCAAAGTTGCTGCTTGGGCTTATACTGGGAGGGATGGTCCTTCCTATTGTTTTAAATGCTGGCAAATCTCAGACCCTGTGAAACCAACCGCACTGTGTTGCTTCTCAGAATGAAATACTGGGTGGCAAGTTCTACCTGTTGCCCTGCAAGGCTTTTCCATGCCTTTTATGAACTATAATAAAATATGGACTGTGCAAAGTATGCTTAAGGAACTGTAAAGCATGGTAACCCACTATGATGCCAGTTGAGACCACACACTTGAGAGGACACCTTCCTTTCTGCATTGCTGTTCCAGTGGCCCTCCAAGGTTACCAGCCCTCTTACCTGATGGAAGATGGATCGGTTCCACAGTAGGTACAAAGCACCAGATGCCATGCCATACCACAGCACGAGGACAAAGGACTCCAAACGCCATTAGGAGTCCCCTCCAACACACGCAGGCAACCCCTTTTCCCATCCTCCATCACCTGCAAAGCTGCACGTAGCTCAGAGACTCTATTCATGGTTGCTTGGCAATTAATCACTCGACCATCAGTGACCCGGCTAAGGCAATCAAGAGACAATAGCCTTGGCCTGATAACTCATCTCACCTACACCCAGGTGCCAGCCACAAGTCTAAGTTTCTAGTTCTCAATACTGACCACTCCTTAGCCTCCCCTCCCCTATTCTTCCCAGCCAATAGTATGCTTTCAGGGACAGACTAACCAGGAAGTGTGACCAGGGGATATGGCCAGCCCCCACACCCCCACATAAAAGGGGAAACCCAACCACATGTTCGCCCCTTCTTCTCTACGACCCCTATCTAAGCTTTCTCCCTCTTAAGTCCAGCTTGCTATCCCAATACCCTACCTCCATCTTTAACTCTAGATCTGCAGCTAGAGTTCCAGGTGCTGCCTGCCGGTTCAGGCCACGTGCCCCCATTTTCAGTTCTCCCCTCCCTTCTTCCATTGGAATGGATCATTCAGCGAGGACAGGTCATTATTGCCCCAACAACGACCTCCTGCTCATGCAACCGTGCTGATACCTCTATCTTTATTTTCTTAGCTCTGAATATTGTTGGTGTGTGAATGTGTATTGTTTGTGTGTGAAGAAGATTTACAGTAAAATACCTCAGTTATAATTATCTACAGTCTCCGTGTCTGTTACTGGTATCTCTGGAAGGGCGGGACCTCTGTATATACTGGTGATCGCTCCCTTAGCCGACTGCATATTAATACTAACTCATATTCCCCCTAATATTGATAAGAACAAAGAGCAATCAGGCTAACATAACAGCTGGCTGCAAAAGCCTGTGAGATACTGGAAAGAATGTCCCTTGATCCTGCTTGCACAATTTCAATGCCACTTATGACAGGCTCATACTTCCTACCTTCAGTGATGCCCTTTTTCAAACCACTAGATGCAACCTATCTTGACACAGAAGGCTAGACCGTCACAGCTTGATCACTGTCCCGGCATTCACAAGATACTTTCACCCATCCTTTAGTTGACCCAAGTCCAAGCCAATGCAAGAAGGCTGGCAAAAAGGGAGGCAAAATGCTATAAAAAGGACTATAAGACTGTACATATAGGGAAGCTAAATGAAAACATGGCATAATTATAATGGGCAGTTCATTTTCCATACTGAAAAGAGCTGATTGCATGTAGCCACCCAAGCAAAAGACATGAATAATCCTTCCCAACTTGCAACAGAGCTAACACAAGTAATTTAACCCTATACTAGTATGGAGCACTGAAAAGGATGTAACAGATCTGCTGCAATAATTAAAAAAACATAGTAATTTCTCTACCACAGACATCATGGTTGGATTCAGACATCAGGGACAACACATTAGTTGCTTAAAAGCTTATAGCTTCTTGCCAATTTGTAGATGGGTAAGGTGGCTGCCTGCAGCTTTTGCATGCACAATTAAGCTTAGTATTACCAACCTCCTAGTTGCTTGAAAATCTCAGGGATGGAAGGATGGCAACACCAGATGAACACCTCCTCATGCACTTATAAGCACCATGTTATGAGCTTATCCTGGCTCCCAATATAATTTTTATCTATCCAACACTCAGTTTCAAACTACATGGGTTCCCTGTTGGAGTAGCTACCACTTGGCTATTGGCCATCTGAACATCTATTCTTGCTCAGATTTGGAGACAAGGCTTTAAAACACCCCCTCACACAGAGAGAGTGTATCCTCCTAGTAATCTCCTAGTGATCATCAACAAACAGCACCCATCAGCAAGACTGTAGGCTCTCCAAGGCACAGACGTCACCCATAAAAAGTGCTTAAAAGTTCATTAATGAAGGGCACGGATTATGAACAGTTTAAATTACTTAGCTAGGATTTCACTGCTTACATACTACAGGATCTGATATTTTAAAACTGGCTTCCATTTTCTTGTTCATACAATTTATTTTCTTTTTATATGCTAGATTAACATACTGGCTTCTCTAAATGTTCTCTGCAATCTATGATGCCCAAGGCTTTTCACCAATATTATTTTATGTAAATTTTATCCTGCAAGAAATAAAAATACATGTATTTAATTGATCATCAGAAAACATTTGATTTATACATTTATACTGAATATAGTATAAAACAGGATATGGACCAAGACCCTCCATGGCCATACCCCAAAATATAAGTACTCAGGCTTAAGAGGATGTTTTCCCCCACACTCTCTGGAGATTCATAAATTAAAAATGGTAAAAATTTGAACAGGACAAATAAGAAAATAACAATTTAATTTAATGTGGCTTTTAAATTATAGTCAATTTATAAATCTAGATAACAAAAGTTCATAGAATATTCTGAAGTCTGTTCTCATGAAATTAAGTAAATAATGACATGGATCTCAAGAACCATCAGCTGACCACACTGACAAACCAGGATCTTCCCCATCCTCCTCTCTACCAGAGCCACTTCTGATTCTGGGAAAGTTTATTCCCTGGGTCAAAGAACTCAAAAGTGGAGAAGCTGGGTGACTGCAGTGGGGAGGAGGAAAGGAATGAGATTGCCCTCCTTGCCTCTTGTAGGAACAGAGTTCTGTTCATGGAAGAGAAAGGAGCACACACATCCTTTCCCCCTACGGCTGCCCAACCGGGGGGCTATTACTAAATGACAGTCCCCCAACCTCAGGAAAAAACTTTCCTGGGATCTAAAATGTCTCTGGTGGAGAGAGGGAAGATCCCACAAATCTTGTATAGAGGGATCCCAGGATCCAACTCAATATCCTGAAGTGATAAACCAAAACTTATTGGAAAGCTACTTTAGGCTGGATGATAGTAAGAACATTTGATAGTGGATTAAGTAATCCATTAAAGTTGGTGACTTGCCATCTTTGTCACCAAGAACTCCTTTTATTACTACAAGTGGGGTGCATGATAACATAACTGTTAGCTACATTCGGACTCCAAACTAGGAAAGGAGAAAATGGAGCCCCAATGTTAGAGGAGATATATTTGGGGTGTGCAAAGGGAATGGCAAAGTACCACTCATACGAGCCACCTTGAAGTGACAGTCATGGTAGACAGCCAGGATATGTCCGGCTTGCATGGAAGCATACTTCAAGACCTACATCCTGCAGTCTTGCCTTGTTATAAGTACCCAAAGAGGGGAAATTGCTAGAAATGATGCAAGACAAACACCTCCAATGTTAGAACCTGAGAAAATAACAAATGGAGCTTAGAGAGTTCTTGAAGCAGGCACACAAATTCCATGAAGAAATGCACCTAACTATGCTGACACTGGAAAGATCAGTGACTTTGCCCAATTTTAAAATCTTTCTTGCTCATACCCTTAGAAAAGAGCATGGAGATTAAGGAGAAGGGAATGGTTCCCTGTGGGGAAGTGGGGGAAACAGAAGGTGGTCTTAAGTACAATCATTGCTGGTTCTTCAATGGAATCTGAGAGTGCACACCCATTCTGCTTGATTCCTGGAGACAAGACTGCTACAGACTGGCAGATCTTGCATTAGCAAGAAGAAAAGAATTCACAAGTGTGGTCCTTCTGCAATTAAGTTTTATAACATAACTTCAATTTAGCTGCTGGATGAGCACACAGAGGAAACAGTGTCATGGGAACAAAGATTCTTGTGCCCTAGAAGGCTCCAGTGAAGGAAATGGATGCAGAAGCAAGTACACAGAGATTAGCTTGACTTCCTCAAATATGTGTACTCTCAATACTCCTTTAACATCTACCTTTCACTTCAGGCGATAATGTGCCTTAGAAGTCTACATGTGCATGAAAATAAATTATGCAATCAAGATGGAGATTATATAAATGGATTTGAGTTCTCAGATTTCTCTTTTGTTGCTGTGTGCTGAAATCAGCCACCCAAAGGGATTGGAAGAAAACATGTCTGCTCAGAAACTAAGCAGAACAGCAAAGACTTGTTTTTTAAAAAATGAAGAAATAATCCAGCTTTGTTAGTCCCAGACATTGTCATTTTTTGTCCAGAGGCAGGCAGTCTCTCGTATATACATAAAACAAGATACTTAATGAGCTGAAATATGGTTGTGCAGCCTTTAATTCAGAGACATCTCTGTTCTCCACCCATTCTGTTCTATCACAATTGGCAACAGTAATAATAGGAACAAAATTATAAAGGCCTCTTTCCTTAAGAGACTCAGGCCCACAGCTACTGCGGGACCCATGGGGCCTGCCCCCCCCATGGTTTTCATGGGCCCCTCCCCTGATCCTCAACTCCCCTCCCTCCCCCTGGCCCCCTCACTCCCCATCGATCGCCGCACAGTCAGAACAGCAGAGGACAGCTAGGTGTTGGTAGACTTCCTCCCTGTGAAACCAGTGGGACTTCACCTGGACTGACCCGTGCTTAGGGTTGGTCCTCGAGTTGGAGCAGACGGGAGGGGAACCTTTGGGAATAGTTGTCCCTGCCTGTGTTTGGGCGACTTGGTCTAAACTGAATCGCCATTAAAAAAAAAAAAAGCTCCTTTGGATTTAAGGAGAGAGGGTGGCACGAGCTCCCTTCTTTGCCAGGAACCAGCCCTTTAAAGACTTGAGCTTTTAGGTGGCTGAGGCTCCAGGAGCCCAAGTAGAGTACCGTAGGCGGCGGCCAATGCAGCCGGCACTCACATGCAGTATCTCTGCTCCTCCCTGGGGCCACCTCCCCCTCTCACAATCTGGGAGGACAGCCTGGCCCTCCCCCGCACTCCAGCCACCCGCCCTGCAATCGCCGCCAGCCCTGTCGGCTTCACAACACCCCTGCAGGCTGCTCGGCGCTCTGACACCATCGGCAGGTTCAGGTGACATCCCCTGTGCTTCTCTCTCCCCCACCCCCTAGTAATCAGCAAGAATCCTGTGTGGGGGGGAGACAGTGAGAGTTATAGATATTGACACACATACACACACACACACCCCGCAGGCATAGTGCTGGTTTTCTGCAAAGGAGCAGAGAGGATCGTGCCGGTTTTTCCAGTCTGTAGCACACCATCTTCAGTGGGACTTTCCCAGGGGCTCCCGGAGAAAACCCCTGAACCTCTCAATTTCAGTGGGAGGGTGTAAAGTACTGGGTTTCGGGCCTCATGACTCGGACGACGACATAAGAGAAGACACGTTTATTCGTACTTCACATAAGACAAGAACACACAGTAACGGCCGGAGGCCAACTATATACAGTTAGGGGGGACGGCCCTATATTCCTATTGGCGGGTTTGAATCGCCCGCCAATGCTGCCATTGGTTCACTACTGGCGAGCTCAGGAACCTAGTCCCTATTGTTCTCAGAGAGCGAAGCTTGGCTGTATTTCGCCAGCTCTGCCTTCTGATCCCAGGACACAACACCCCTCCCCCCATAGTTCGTCTCCTATCAGGTGACGTAGTCTTTTAAGTATAGTTGGTGCCCTCCGTTCTCTTAGCGAACGTCGGGGGGCCGGTACCGGACTGGCGGGGCCCCTATCGGGTGGTCCGCCAGCACAAAGAGCTTGGACCTCTGGTAGTAGCCGAGGCGGTGATGGTGGTGGCTGTAACGGCGGCGGCAGCGGCGGCGGCGGTTCAGCTGTCACCAGGGCCCCCTCCGGATTCCGTGGACTTTCTGGCGCTGGCTCCGCTGTCGGTGCTTGCGGTCGATCGGATGATGGGGCGGCGGCAGCCTTTCCCGGTAACTGGATCTCTGTGTCGGGGTCTTGCCGCCTCCGGAGCTGGTCGACGTGTTTACGGAGGACCCGGTCCCCATCTGTTAGGACTTCGTATGACACTGGCCCGGTGGGTTTTAGGATGCGCCCGGCCACCCACTGCGGCCCCGCCCCGTAGTTCCGGAAGTAGACAGGGTCTCCCGGTAGGAAGCTTCGGGGCGCCTCCCTGTTCTCGACCAGCTTTCTCTCTGGGGCTGGTGGAGTCTGTCTAATAAGGTGGTAGGGCGGCGGCCCATTAATAGTTCTGCGGGGCAATGCCCGGAGATGGGGTTTGGGGTGGTGCGGTATGTGAGAAGGAAGCGGGCCAGCCGGAACTCCCAGTCCCCTCCGTTATGCGGCTCAGGGCCTCTTTGGCGGTGCGTACCGTCCTCTCCGCCTGTCCATTGGTTGCCGGGTGGAAGGGCACTGATCGTATGTGCCTGATGAGGTTCCTTTCGAGGAACGCTTGAAACTCAGCAGATGTGAACGCTGCCCCGTTGTCCGACACGATGGTATCGGGTAACCCGTGCGTCGCGAATATTTTCCGCAGGGCCCTTATTGCCGCTTTGGCAGAGGTGGTAGACACTGGGCTTATTTCCACCCATTTTGAATAGGAGTCTACCGTCACCATGAACTGGAGCCCCTGAAACGGCCCCGCAAAGTCTATGTGTAGGCGTGACCACGGCTTGTGGGTAGACTCCCAGCTTTGGGTTGGCGCTCTCGGGGGATTGGGGCGGACTTCCTGACACCGTGTGCACCCTCGGACCCAGGTTTCACATTTCGGCGTCCATCCCGGGCCACCACACGTAGCTCCTTGCCAGAGCTTTCATTCGTACAATGCCGGGGTGGGCCTCATGTAGCGTTTCTTGAACCCTTGTCTCATGGGCCCCGGGATGACCACCCTGTCCCCCCATAACAAGCACCCTTTTAAGGCGGATAGCTCTTCCCGCCTGGCTTTGTATGCCGTGAACTCTGGCCCTGTCTGTTCCGCTGGCCATCCCCTCACCACCCAGTTTAGGACCCGGGAGAGAATGGGATCTCGGGAGGTGCGGGCGGCCACGTCTGCAGCCTGAAGGGGGGGTTTGGCAGCTCCTCCATTAACAATACTGCGGGAGCCGGGGCCGGATCTTCCCCTGTATGCGGCAGCGGCAGGCGGCTCAAGGCATCGGCATGCCCCAGCGCCTTGCCTGGCCGATGCTCCAACTGGTACTGGTAGCCCGCCAAAAACAAGGACCAGCGCAACACCCGGGGCGACAGTACCTGTGGCGTTTGTTTGTCCGCCGCAAACAGTCCCAAGAGCGGCTTATGATCGGTTACGAGCGTGAAGTGCCGCCCGTACACAAAGTTGTGAAACTTTTTTACCCCCGCCACCAGTGCCAAGCCCTCCCGGTCGATTTGAGCATAGTTCCGCTCCGCGGGGGACAGCGTGCGGGAGTAGTAAGCCACCGTGACTTCCCTCCCATCCGGTAGCTTGTGGGCCAAGACTGCCCCGACCCCATACGGTGATGCGTCGCACGCAAGGATTACCGGGAGCTTTTCATCAAAGTGGGCGAGCACCGCGTTAGAAATCAAGAGTACTTTAACCCCCGAAACGCCGCCGCCTCCCTCGCTCCCCATGCCCAAGGTGTCGCCTTATCCAGCAGCCTGTGCAGGGGTTCGGCCACGGCGGCCTTGTGGGGAAGAAAGGCGTGGTAAAAGTTCAGGAGGCCTAAGAACGCCTGGAGCTCGGCCTTGGACTTCGGGGCGGGGGCCTCCACGATGGCCTTCACCTTGTCCCTCGCTGGATGCAGGCCTGTTGCGTCTACCCGGTATCCCAAGAACTCCACCTCCGGCACCCCGAGGAGGCACTTTTCCCGCTTCACTTTCAGCCCCGCGGCTTGGAAGCGTTCCAGTACAGTTCGGAGGCGGGCGGCGAAGCTTTCCGGGGTGGTCGCGGCGATGAGGACGTCGTCGAAGAACGGCGTCACCCCAGGGATCCCTTTCAACAAATCGTCCATTAGATTTTGGAATATCCCTGGGGCCACACTGACCCCGAACTGCAGCCGCTTCACCCGGAAGGCCCCCGGTGTGTCACTATTGTTTGTGCCTCGGCTGTGGCCTCATCTACCGGGAGTTGCTGGTACGCCTGCGCGAGATCCAGCTTCCCAAATATGCGCGCCCCCGCCAGTGTGGCTAAGACATGGCTGACCACGGGTACGGGGTATGCGTGCGCCTGAAGTGCCTGGTTAATGGTGCACTTATAATCCGCGCAGATGCGGATTTCCCCGTTTGGCTTGACGGGTGTCACAATCGGGGTCTCCCATCGAGCGTTCGGGACGGGCTCTAGGACTCCCTGGGCCACTAACCGGTCCAGTTCGGCCTCTATTTTCGGGCGGAGGGCCAGGGGCACGGTGCGGAAGCGCCGTCGGACGGGCGTCACGGTGGGGTCTAAGTGAAGCGACACCGGGGGCCCTTTGTAACATCCCAGTTTCCCGTCAAAGACCTCCGGGAATTCCTTGCACACCGCCCCCCAGTCCCGCACCCCGCACTTATTCACTCCCCCAATCGTTATGCCTAGGGCTTCGAACCACGCCCGCCCCAGGAGACTCACGAGATTTCCCTCTACCACCACCAAGTCCAAGTTCCCCTCAAAGTCTCTGTACTGCACTCGGAAAGTGCCGACTCCCCGGATGGGGACAGGGTTCTTTTGAAAGTCCACCAAGCTTAGTGGCGATGGACGAAGAGGGGTCCCCCTAATGGGCACAGTCTTTTTAAAGTGTCAAGGGAAATGATGGACGCCGCCGATCCCGAGTCCACTTCCATGCAACAGGGGACCCCTCGATCCGCACGGTTACTTGGATCTTCGGGGCAGAGGAGAGGTTGGGGTTGGGGAGGCGAAGTACCTGCAGCGGCTGGTCGGTGAGGTGGTACAACTCGGCGACCTCTTCCGTCGTCTCGTAGGCGGTGGACGATGCGCGGCGCGGTGGAACCGATGCTCTCGAATTCCTGTGGCCCTTGGACCGGCAGACCCGTGCGAGGTGTCCCTGCTTTCCGCACCCGTGACAAACGGCATCCCGGAACTTGCAGGATTTCCTTCCGTGGCCTTCCCCGCAGCTGGCACAGACGATCCGGTTGCCGGGAGGCTTGGTTGGCTCTCTGTTGGCCTGCAGGAACGGCGCCGGCCGGCGTTGTTGAGGTCTGAGGGCGAAGACCTCTTCCGTATCTGCATACCCAGGGCTGGGACTCCTCCCGACCACATGGGCGGTCGCGGCCGGCCGTTCCCCTTCCGCGGCCTCATGGGCTGTCGCGGCGTCTAGGGCCTCGTCTAAGGAGAGCCTCCGGTGTCCCACCAACTTGCGCCGCAGCTTGGAGTCCGCCAGGCCCCACACGAACTGCGTCAGCAGGTTGTCCTCCACCTTCGGGAATCCGCAGTCCACCGCAAGCACCCTTAGCGCGGCCAGGAAGTTGGCAATGGATTCCCCTTGGGCCTGGACTCGCCTCTGGAAATCCATCCTCTTGGCCAGGAAGGTCGGTCGGGGGCTGAAGTAGGCATTGAGGACATCCAGGATCTCCCCAAACGAGCTCTCCAAGGCCGTGCGGGGCACCAAGAGGCTCTTGGCGAGGCGGACGGTTTGGGTGCCGCAGGCGTTCAGGAGGATCGCTCGTTTCTGGTCGGGGTGGCGGATTTCGTTGAGCTCCAAGTAGCTGATGAGCTGGTCGACCCATGCGTCCCAGGTTTCTGGCTGTGACGGGTCGAAGTGCTCCAGTGTTACATGGGAAGCGGCCATGGTTCTGTCTGGAATGGCGTGCGCCGGGGCGAGCGGTGCGGTGCTGCTCTCGGGGTCAGCGATGCGATGCTCGGCGAGCGGTGCGGTGCTGCTCTCGGGGTCAGCGATGCGGCGCTCAGCGGTGTCCTTTTCGTCGCTCATGGAGTCACGGAAGGCGTTGAAATCCCATCCTCGTCGCCACTGTAAAGTACTGGGTTTCGGGCCTCATGACTCGGACGACGACATAAGAGAAGACGCGTTTATTCGTACTTCACATAAGACAAGAACACACAGTAACGGCCGGAGGCCAACTATATACAGTTAGGGGGGACGGCCCTATATTCCTATTGGCGGGTTTGAATCGCCCGCCAATGCTGCCATTGGTTCACTACTGGCGAGCTCAGGAACCTAGTCCCTATTGTTCTCAGAGAGCGAAGCTTGGCTGTATTTCGCCAGCTCTGCCTTCTGATCCCAGGACACAACAGAGGGCCAGATTCACTGGCCTCCCAAAACACCTCCCAGAGGCAGGTGTTGGCGGGGAGCTTGATTTGGGGGCTTGTGGACACGGTGGTGTGTGGAAATAACATTACCATGATAGTATCTAAAAACCTGCTTTAAAAACATAATGGTAGTGCCATGGTGAGAAATCACAGCCCTGCATTAAAAAACTGAAAGGTAACAGAAAGACAGTAAAGTTAAAAGGGAAGGGGCAGCAAAGGAATGCACTCCTTGCTATATGTCTATTTTACCTGAAGGGAGTGAATACTGATAGAACAGAATTGCACTAAGCAGTACACTTGACAATGATAAAGCTGACAGAAATCAACAATTTCTACTCCTCAAATATTAAAAAAAGAGAAATCAGAAGAAACCTGCAAAATAAGAACGAAAGTAATACCAAAGCAATCTGTTCTTCTAAAACAGGCAGGTACAGGATCAGACATATCTTAAGCCAGTGGGTAGGGATTCACACATGGACTTCACAAAACAATGGGTCAGATCAGGGGTTGCCAACGCTTTTTCAGGTGCCCACCAAGTGCTTTTAGAATGTGGGCAGGGCTAGGAGGGACTTTTAATTAGCAAGTCTTCTGATTGCCTGTGCAGATTTAATAAGCAAGAAAGCTGTTCAAGAAAGCTTCTGTCTGAAATGTTTAAGATTTATTATTAGAGTTATACATAACCTCACTCCCTGATCTTTTGTAATTGGCTACACTTCCTGCAGCAGCCATTCTGTGATTGTGCCCATCCTGTGTCAAATTCCAAAGGCGCCCACAGGCTCAAAAAGGTTGGGGACCTCTTCAGTGAATCCTACCGACTTTTCCACTTGATCTCACTGAGTTCCATTCCTCACTGCAGCCCTTATCCCACATGGCTTTTATGGCTTTTATCCATGCAAGTCCTATGATACCTGGCATAGCCCTTCTGATGGTCAAAAGCCCCCCTCCCCCCAGTCACCAATGAAAAAACAGGCAGGATTCTACCAGACACAATTTATTACAAGAAAGAAAGAAAGAACTGATTGTTTCCCAGAATATTTTGATTCAGCTCAAAGTTGATTCCAAACTTTAGATAGCCAAGGCTTATAATCCCCTTTCTATGTGATTAACATGCTCTCTTCAACAGCAAAGTCCTCATTATTTTTGTTAAAATAAACTGTGTATGAATATATAGCACAGTTGATAAACCTAGAACTGCAAGTCAGTCATACAGATTTGTGCATTTTTTTAAAAAAAGACAAGGAGGCTAGGCCTAGGCTGGTGACAGCCCTTTCAAATACATCAGTAATTATGTCTGGACATTAAAATTCTGTGTCAATAGCTGCCAAACACAGACATGAATTTGCACTTCTGTAAAAAAGTGCTGCAACAGTAAATGAAGCATCTCTTTGGATGATCTACAGTTAAGAAGGGCATTTAATTCCCTATCCTTTCTGTATTTCTACCTGGCATCTTCCTAATGCAGGAGAAAAAGACAGAATGGCACACAACCAAAAAGAACAGGCAGATCAGTGCAAATGTTCTAAAGCTAAGTGGCTGTGAATTCAGCAGCTTGGGGATAGCCCAAATTCATATAAAACTGAGCAACTTTCAAAGGATTCTGTAGAAATCCACTTACAGCCAAGTAATATAAAAAAAGAAGATTTGGAGCCATTCTCCATTTTCAGATATACAGTCCCTTTGGAACTATAACATTCAGAAGGCAGGTGGGTGCATGTATTCCACTCCATAACATAAAAATAAATTCTCCCTTCCTTTGAATACCTAATACATCAAAGTGTAGGCCTAGCTTTTTTATGTGCAGAAAACCTTCTCAATTTAACACACAACTTTCTTCATTCATTCTAAAATGATACAGTTTCAGAAGAACTTAAGCATGGGATACTTCGGGGAGTGGGGCTTCAGCTCCTAGCAGAGCCAGCCTTCAACTTTGATAATGACACAATTTGGACTCAATAATGTCTCTCCCCCTTCCCCATCCATGTGCATGATCCTGCAAAACAATTCCAAATTGGATTATATTACAAGGCAAAGTATAACCAGTATATTACCTATTTTGTACCTTTGGTATAGAATCTTAGGACTTGGGTCCAATGTACAAAAACAATTCTTCAGTTCAAATTGACTGAAATATATTCCGACTGCAGAACTGATGTGACTTTATACAATCCATGCAGAATACCTCTTCCCAAACAGAACTTCCAAAATGTTGTTTGTTTCCCCATTTCCCCCTTTGTTCCTTTCCCCCATTTATGCCAGAGGTAGATCCACCCTTATCCTCAACACCCACAACATACTAGTATTGCTGGTAGTTAAACAAACATTCTATGGGGAGGCTAGGGAAGGGCTGTAAACAGCCCTGAGAGCCAGTGAGAAATGTTAGCAACACAATGTCTCTCAGACACCATTCAAATGTTGGCTTTGGCAGTCAACTTGACTTCCTTTATCAGCAAAGATAGTTTTGAAGTGGTTGGCAGCTTTCCATCTAGTGCTCAAACAAATAAGACCCTTCGTTGGTATCAAGGCCCTGAAAAGGAGCTCTTAATAGTGTGATAGGAAGGGGGGGGAGAACCCCTTAATTAGATTAAGTCGAGCCACAGTGCAGGTTTCTTGCAACAGCAACTGGACTTGACATACCAGGCAGAAACTAAGAGCCATGTGAAAAGCTTCATAAAATCACTTCTGGAAGTTTGGAAGTTAATCATATTAAAGGGGAGGGGAAATGCCAGAGCCTGACAGCTAGCATGCCTGCCCCATCTTTCTAACACCTCCCCCTCAAAACAAGCAAGATCTTACAGTGAGAGACAAAAGAATTTGTTGCGGCATGCACAATTCCCACTGGAGGGCTAGGCCTACCTACTTCCAATGGCTGGAAACATGGATACACACATTTCACAGAAAGTGACAGCAGTTTTTTCTGCTGACTGCACAGAAAGACTGGATCCTTCCTTACAGGATCTATTGCTGTCTCAGGATTCACAGATAATAGCTGTGACAGGATGCATCTTTCCTCCCTCTCTGATAAGGACCAGAGGCTATGAGTGAGTCTCATGCAGACCTTATCACAGCCACGCAGGCCAACATTGCCAGAGGGCTAGATTATAAACATCAGGCTTGCCTTCAAATTATCCTTGAAAAGAACTTTGCTTCATCTGGTACAGAACTGCAGCAGCTGATCCCTCGAGTGAAATGAGCCCTATGCAATTCATCATCACCAGACTCCAAATCCAGCACTGTATTCTGGAAAAAGTGGACAAAATACTAAATGCTTTAAATCAGTGCTTAATCAGAATGAGGTTTTTCACTAATTGCATGGTAGAATCAAATATATGAATGCACACTTTAAATAGCCCTTTGCCTAACTCAAAAAGCAAAGCAGAGCCAATCAGTCAAAATGTTAGTTGCACAGGTTTAAGCACCAGCACCAAGAGACAACTGAATGCTTCATACCAACACAGGGATACAAACCAGTCCAAAATATTGGTGCAGCAACAGCCATTGTTGCTGTTGTGCATGACTTCATCTATCTTCCTTGTGCACACAACTCTACAGTTTGTTCAGGACAAAGCACGAGGAAAAGACAAAATTAGGGAAAGGAACCGCACCTTAAACATCATTTTGAAGGCTATTCATCAGCCTCAGAGACAGGACTTCTACCACCACCACTTTCCGGTAATATGGAAATTTGCTATGAAAGACAGGTAGAGCAAGGAGACTTTGCCCTATGTGCAAGAGAACAGTTTACGGCTTTAGCTTTCACAGCATGATTTCTCAAGAGTTGGGCTGTCTTGCATGCAAGAAACTATGCAGATATCACACATATAATTTGGCTTCACCTAAAATAGAAACAAATCTATGCCACTGAGATCTTTTTTCCAGTGCTCCATGACACAATCTATAGTAGCAATTGCAACACTTTCTTAATTCTTCACATATTATCCAACTGTTACCATAGTGGACTTACCAATGAAGCTAGGATAATGGTTCTGGAATGGTTTATAGCTATAATTGTTGAAGAAGATATAACTCAAAGAGGCTACCTAAGGGAAGATGTTGCAGGAAAAATGCACATCTGGAACTAAATGATGGAAGGCTAATAGATCCTTGGTGGACAACTTTCTACAGGCTATTTTTTAATACAAATCTTGGGAATATTTTTGCAACGATAGTTCAATATGATATTTCTTCACATCTCCTAACTGAAAAAACGGAGAGGTTGAATACAGAGAACACAATCTAATGAAAGTGATACCATGAGTCCCTGTGCCCTAGCTTAGGACCCTCCCCCCATATATAGCTATTGGGCCTCTGTGGTGGTAACATTCACACAACACATTTAGATCAGAAAAGTAGCTTCATCTGAGCAGAAGCATCCAACCGCTGTAGCCACAGGGTAACCAATTAAAAGATTTAGATGAAGCCACACACTCAGTAGCAATTTCACAGCATTTCTATTGCAAGGATGTCTTGTTTAACAAAATTAAGATCCCTAAGCAGAGATTTAAAAAAAAATTGAAGTCAGAGCCATTTAATCAATACTTAAACAGCTGGAAATCAACTACCCTATTCCACTTGAATAGTAACTAAAAGGGTGGTTCAAAAATAAACTAGCCATTTTTAGTCATCTATGAGGACGTACCATCACAAACCCATTTACACACACAAGATGCCACGCATAAAAACGGCATGCTATGAATGGTGCTTTTTCATTTCACATTTCTGCAATTAATGAGGGAATAGTAAACCTGTTTAATAGATCTTCTCCACAAGCTCTTTAATATTCAGCCTTTATCAGTAGACTCATACTCGTTCACACTTGTCAGGTTGATTGTGATGCAGGGAACTGAGGGGGCTTTTTAGCAAAATGTACAATCACCAATGTCTCTGGGTTCAGTCACATATTATTTCCATTTCACATATCACATGTCACTCTAAAAAAGATTCCCCAGAAGGGACTGGTACAAAGAATTATGTGCTAGTGACATATAACAAGCAGAAAGTAAGTTAACATAAGAAACGGTCCTGGCATTTAACCAACTTGGCAAACCTGTTATCTAACCACTAAATCCATGCAGTTTGTTCCCTGACAAGTAACAGCTCCTGTCCGTACAAAGTTGGGGGGAGCCCATCCCACACGCAGTCAGAGACAAGCAAACCTGAGATATTTATATATAACATTTTAAATTACTGCAAGCAGCATCCTACCATTCTGTTAATGGAGTACAGAGTTTCTCTTACTCTTTTCCTTTCCCCCAATCCTCAGATGGGACCTGTGTGGAGGAATAGCTGCATGGTTTGGGGAGTGGGAGAAATGAAATGAGAAAAGGAAAAGGAATGAAATCACTCTTCCCTTCCGCAAGCACAGCTCTGCTGAGGACAGGGGTCAATGTCATCCCTTGTGCCTCCTCACTTCAGCCCACTGACCTGCACAGCCATTCCTTCTCACAGATCCTTCTACTCCAAAAATTATCCTTCTGGAAGTCAAAAAGTGCTGCAGGAATGGAGAGAAAAACAAGGTACAGCTTACCTGTTGTTCCTAGGGTTGCCAGATCCTACCTAGTTGCTAGTGGGGAGATTTGGGGGGCATTCCTGGAGGGGGCGGGGATGACAGAACCACATCACCCAGAAGTGACATCATCATGTTGGCAGCCTGTGGTTTGTGGGCAAAACTCTATGATTTGAGGGCAAATTTACCATAGAGTTTTGTCTTCAAACCAGAGCATCCCCCCCCAACCCCCGGACATTAACAACATGATGATGTCACTTCCAGGTGATGTCATTGCACTGGGGATGTCACATGGAAAGTGGCTGTTTTGGGGCTGGGTTTTCCCTATTGGCCAGATGGCCAGCAGCAGGCAGAAGCCCCAAAAACCAGGGGAACCCCCACCCAGACCTGGGGACTGGCAACCCTAGTTATTCCTCAAGTGGCCTTCTGTGTAGATACATGTGGGACTTGCAGGCCAGGCCTGTAGCCAGGAATTTGGGGGGGGCACCAGGGGGCGCCAATTTAACGAAATTAAAGTAAAATTAACATGTGATGTGGGAATGCCTTTGCATAGCCAGCTCTTAAAGGCCTCTGCCTTGCTGCTCTGCTCCTGGTCTCTCCAAACTGTGTGCTCCTCTCCCTAAATCTGGGCTTACTGAAAGGCAGCTTTGCAGCAGCCAGAACCAGCCAAGGGAGGCTGAACAAGCCAGGGGAGTGGAGCTCGGCCTTGGCTTGTCTGCCAAGACCAGGCTGGCTCTACTGACCGGCTTGTTGGTTTGCTCACCTGGGGTGGGGGACACACAGATGAGGGGCGAGGGTGAGTAGGTCAGTGTGCCTCCCACTCAGAACCCACTGTGGGACGTGAGCTGCTCACAAAGCTGATGGCGGAACTCTAGTGTTCCCTTGTCAGACATAGCCCATCCCTGCCTGGCTGTGTTTACTCAGGGGTAAGAGGTGCTGGCCCCATTGGGGCTTATTCCCTGGTAAGGAGATCTGCACCCCAGGCCAACAGGAGGACGAAGCAGTGGGGGTTGGCCATGGTGGACCCCCGACTTCAGCAGAGCCCATGGGCCGACAGGAGGAGGAAGCTATGGGGGTGAGCTGGCGCATGGGGAGGCCAGCAGAAGCAGGCTGCCCTTTGCACCTTTAGCTCTAGGTCTCTTCGGTGCACAGCAGCCAGGGGGAGCTGGGAGCACAGCAGCACCTTCAGATGCATGCTTAGAAGGCATGTCTGCTGCTGCTGGGGTGGGGGCCCTGCATATTTGAAAGGGGCAGAGCCCCATGCACCCCACTGCTGGCTATGGCTCTGGTGCAGGCACAGGCCATCCATAGAGATGAAGAATCCAAAACTTTCTAGAAATTTCAAAGTTTTAGGAGCACTCCCTCCCCCATCTCACACCAGCATTTCCTGCCCAGAATGGCACATGATAGAGGCAGGACACATGCTCATTCTTCAGTCCGCCCTTTGACACTATGGAGATGACAGGCCTACAGAGTGAGCAGCCCAAAGCAGGGAAAAGAGGGAGGGATGTGTGCCTGCACAGAAGACCACTCAATGAATACTAGTTACAGGTAAATGCAACCTTGTTTTCATCTTTGTGGCTCCATGCAGGTGTCTTCTGCACACAAGGCTAGTGGGCCTGTTCTTCCTAATTTGTTCATGAAGAATTTTGTGGCCCTGTTTTCTGTTGCCAGTAGAACCCCCTTGCTGAGCCTTTGATGAAGAACTTTATCGAAAGCTTTCTGGAAGTCAAGGTAAACAACATCTATTGGGTTCCCCTTGTCCACATGTTTGTTCACCCCCTCAAAGAACACAAACAGGTTAGTGAGACAAGATCTTCCCTTACAGAACCCATGCTGAGTTTGCTTCAGTAGTTTTTGTTCATCAATGTGCTTACTAATTCTTTCCTTAATAACAATTTCCACCAATTTACCTGGTATCGACGTCAGACTGATTGGCCTGTAATTTCACGGATCTCCTCTGGAGCCTTTTTTGAAGATGGGAGTGACATTAGCTACCTTACAGTTCTCAGGAATGGAGGCAGATTTTAATGAAAGATCTCCTGATATTTTTGTCAGGAGATCCACAAGTTCACATCTGAGTTCTTTCAGAAATCTCGGATGTATGCCATCCGGGCCTGGTAATTTATCAGTTTTGAAGTTGTCTATCAGTCGCAGGACCTCCTCTCTCGTCACCTTAATCTGACTCAGATCTTTCAACACCTCTCCCAAATCAGCGATTCTGGAGTGGGCAAGCACTTCTCATCTTCCACAATGAAGACAGAGGCAAAAAATGCATTCAGCTTCTCAGCCATTTCCCTATCATCCTTCACTACTCCTTTTACCCCTTGTTCATCCAAGGACCACACTGCCTCCCTGGCCGGTTTCCTGCTTCTAATGTATTTGAAGAAAGTTTTATTGTTGGTCTATGTTTTTTTCTATATGCTCCTCATATTCCCTTTTTGCTTGCCTGATCACAGACTTGCATTTTATTTGCCACAGCCTGTGTTCCCTTTTATCTGTCTCACTGAGACTAGCTTTCCACTGCTTAAAGGAATCCTTCTTACCTTTTACAGTTTCCATTACTTTGTTGGTTCACCATGCAGGTTTTTTTCTATACCTTTTTGTGCCTTTCCTAACCTGCGGTATATATTTTTTCTGAGCTTCTAGGATTGTAGTTTTAAATAGTCTGCAAGCTTCCCCAAAGGTTTTGACCCCTTCTACTTTTCCTTTCAGTTTCCTCCTCACATGTTCCCTCATATCAGAGAAGTTACCGGTTTTAAAGTTAAAAGTGGTTGTGTCAATCTTTTTGGCCAATTCCCTATTTATACAAATGTTGAACTCGATAACATTATGCTCACTGTTCCCAAGTGGTGCAAGCAATTTTACATCTTACCAGGTCTTGGGCATTACTTAGGACCAAATCCAGGATCGTGTCGTGGGTACTTGGTCTGCCAAGGCTGACTACTCCTCTGGGAGCAACCCAGCCTCCTCTGGAGTCAGCCCAGAAGAACCACCCTCAATACCTGAGGAGGAAGAATCCCCAGCAGCTGCACAGGAGGTGCAGTCAGAAGGAGAGGCCGATCCTGAGCCTGGCCCAGCACCCCCAGCTGCAGACACCCCAAGGCCAGACTCTCTGCCTAGTTCTCCTGAATGCAACAGATGTAGGGTATGGCAGAGACTGACTATTCAGGAGAGAAGAAGGAGTGCCAGACTTCAGCTTCTGCAGAGGCAGAGCTGTAAGCCTTTGCAGACTCAACCCCAGAGAAGGAAGGACCTGCTCAAAAGCACTCCGTGCACCTGGTTCAACACGGCAGCAACTTTGCTCACTGAGACCTGCTCCTGCATGTGTGTAGCGGCTGCTCCTTGTGACCTGCAACCTTGACTTGACTTCCCGGCTCTTTGACTCTCGGCTCTGTGACTGACCTTGATTCCACACTGTGTTTACAAGCTTCCAGTGTGTGGTCTCTGTGGCAGCCAGCCAAGACAGCACAGATGGCCTCTCCCCTGGTAGGTTCCATGACCATCTGCTCCATAGCACAGTCATTGAGAGTGTCTAGAAACTCAAATCTCTTTTTCCCGACTAGAACACATATTGACCCAATCAATGTGTGGGTAGTTAAAATTACCTATTATGACACAGTTTTTTTGTCTAGCTGCTATCTTTAATTCATTCATCATTTTATAATCCTCCTCTATCTTTTGATCTGGTGGGAGATAACAAACTCCCAGTGTTAAGCTTCCTTTTGGGCCCACTATTTCAACCCACAGCATTTCCAGAAGCGAATCCAATTCTCTTATCCTCTCAATCTTACTGGACTGTATACCCTCTCTGACATACAGAGCCACCCCACCTCCAACCCTTCCCCCCATCCTTCTGATATACTATATAACCGGGAATCACCATATCCCACTGATTTTCCTCATCCCACCAATGTCTATTCCCTCCCACAACACCAAGCACTCCAACTGCCTGATTTTACCTTGGATACTTCTAGCATTTGTATAGAGACATCTATAATTTCCCATACATGTTAAGCCTACAACCTTCCTCTTGCTATTACGAGACCTTGTCAGGCAGTCCATATCACTAGCCATAGTGGACAATTCCAATCCAACTCCCTGTAGAAAAGCAACACTTACCCCCTCATCTCTCTGAGATGAGCCATCCTGAACCAGAGACTTTTCATCTCCTGTTGGCTTTCCCCCAATATTCAGTTTAAAAACTGCTCAGCCATCTTTTTTATTTTAAGCGCCAGCAGCCTGGTTCCTTCTCGGGACAAAAGACTGTCTCTTTTGTACAGTTCCCTCTTCTTCCAAAAAGCATCCCAGTGCCTAACAAACTTCAAGCCTTCCCCTACGCCATTGTCTCATCCACGCATTGAGACTCCTGATCTGTGCCCTGCGTGTGGAACAGGTGGCACTTCTGAGAAGGCTACCTTGGAGGCCCAGCAGCCTAAATTGTATATGGTGCTTTATAGCTCAACAGGAAAAAAAAATGTAGTTATCCTGCACTCCTTGCAATGCAAAAATTAGGCTCCCAAACCAAATGTTCCTGATCATTACTCTTTACCACCACAGCCCATGCAGCTGTGTAAGCTACAAGGGCTGGCTAATGTTCTCAAACAGCAGTTGAGAAAGGGCGAAAGAGTAGAAGAATGACAGTATGCTTACCAGACAGTGTAAGGGAAGTCCCTAGTCAGTGAAGTACAGGTATAACCATAATGCACCTACACCAAGGCCACTATCAGCCTGTGCAGTCACAAACTGATATATTCATTGGCCTATGAAGGTTATTACAAGCACAGGCCACCCAACCCACTGTGTCACTGCTCAGTGGCTAGTATATACACTAACAAAACATGTTAGTGCAAGAGCTATATCACTGTTACACTGTGCACTTTAACTAGTGATGGTCAAACTAAAATTAACATCTTGAAATTACCAACAAAACAGGGGGAGGGGAATCACTGTTTCCAACCAGGAGAGTCTGGTAGCTTAGAACACCTAACCAAGGAAGTCCTCAGTACTTATCAGCCTGTTTGCTCAGTAAGCTGTTGTCAAGACTCAAAGGAGACTGGCCACTTATTCACTACAAGGATTAAGGAATTAAAGGATGCCTGTCACTTAATAATCCCATGTAAGTACTTGCTCAACTGTAATTTAATTAGTGAAAGTTTTAGAAGGTCAAATGAAGGTCATGCCTTCACATCGCTTGGAAACAAAGAGTGATGCCACTGCTGATTCAGAGGCAGCATGCGAAAACAAGCACCTTTAAAAGGTCAGTGAGAACATAAACCCAGAGGAGGTTGTTCATATCCTTAAACTTTCTGGATAGGATTACTTGGGCCATGTCAAATTGCAGCAGTGCCAATAACGATAATGAAATGCACAAGCACATACTGAGCACATGAAATTTTAAGCTTATCAAAGGGGATTTTAAAAAATTAGACTTACCCTTCCTTATGCTAGCTCTGATCCAGTGCCCTGTAACTGTCAATAATTTATTTTGTTCAATAATTTCTATCCCACTTTTTTTCCAACCAAGACACCTGAGATGGTTTACAGAAAATTAGAAACAAATAATCAATAATCACACAAAGTATCTCTAGTTAAATTAGTACTGCCAAATATCTGTGGAGGGTGTTCCATAATTGAAATGCTTGGCACAGAAAAACCTCTGGCCCGTAACCAATAAGATTGGCTCACAGGTGGCAGCTTGCAGAGCTGGGCTTTTCCCACTTTTTCCTCCCTCTGCAACCCACTGAGCCGCCTAAAAATTTTGTTCTGGGCAGTCCAGAAATGTTGGATACAAAGGGCCACCCACTTTATTGGTGAGTAATGGTGGTGGTACACAGAGTAGGGCTTTGCATGATAACAACAGTAATCAGGCAGATCCATGAGGATGTAAGGGCTCCTATCACTTCTTTTTAAAAAATTCAAGACTGGTTTTAGGAAAGAAAACAAGATTCACAAAATGGCATGGAAGAGGGTAGCTTTTTTGATGTCAGTTCTCATCAGCTGTGCTATGACTGTACACTATACTGGGGAAATGCTTAACAATTAAACTAGCCAGTTTATAAATAAACACAGAACAAACCTAACCTTGATTTATGCCCACCGTGTGGGTTAGGATTGGCCTGGTGCTCCCTCATGCCAGTGGAACAGAAGCCATTCTAATGAAAAACAAATCATGCTGGTGCGGCCATATCGTTACACTAGGGTGAGCCTACTGCTGACAGGCAATAACTGGAATTATCCTTAGGTCAGCAAGACTCCTCTCCAGCACAAGGGACAGTGAAAACTGAGCAGAAATGGAGACAAAGCAACAGAACAGCATCCTGTGCTCATCCAGGGATCAGTCCCTCAACAGACAATGGTATAATGTTACACAACCTCTCTTCTCATAGGTGTCAGTCACAAGACATTCCCCCACTGGGAGTCTCAGCAAACTTCCCCTCCTACCTCCTCCCTTTCTGCCCCTACAGACACAACAGGGAAAGATTCTGACTAAACCTGCAGCCAAACACAGCACCACACCAGTGGTATAAAAACTCCAGTCAGAGAACTCAGATCTGGTATATTAGGTCATGAGGCATGAGATCTGACAGCTTTGCAGGATAACAGCAAGGGCACATAGATGAGAACAAACTGCAAACAGTAGTTCCAAGGCAAATAGTTCCACAGAGAACTGCAAAGACTACATAGGCTTTCACAGCATAGAAACTCCAAATGTAGGTATCAAAGCAATCGCTAATGGGAGAGTGAAGAATTTGGTTGAAACATATGGAACAAAAGAAGAACTTGGTGACAGCACCCTTCCTTGCTCAAGAAACCCTAACTAGGGCTGATGCTGTCCATTCTTCATCACTAGTTCCGCATTTCTCTTATAACAGCCATCCATTCAATATGTATACAAGTAAGGGTGTTTGCCATTCTTTATACCCTTCAGATCACAAGCAAAGCCCACAGCTGAAAAGCAGTGGGAAATCAAAGTGTTGTAATCTTTGCATTGTAGCTGGGTTACTGTGCTTTCTAAAGGGAATGCAAGCAGCAGTGCAATGGTTTCCCTGGAAAACTGTAGCTAGGGATCATCTGGATGCCAAGTCTGTTTCTCTACAAAGATATGGATCCACATAGGGTGTCACCTTTATACCAAATGACATGGGAACCTACATGGGGGGAGGAGCTTGCCTCTGGGAAATGAACAGAGTCTCTAGATATTTCTTTTATCCACTCTTGAGGCTGGTTAGTCAGTCTGGAGTAAGGGTTCTGGTCTTGGTACCTCTCCCATTTTCCATCTGAAATTGCACTACCACCAGGACCCTCATCCCAGAGTGGACTATGCCTCCTAGAGGCCACTCACATCTCTTTAGTATGGAAATCAAATCCCCATGCTGTGAATCTCTGTGCACTGCTATTTCCCACTGAGCTACCAGGCAACGCATAGTGCTAACTATTATGAGCTTGCTATTGTGCCTCTTATGCTTTCTTATGAACATGGCCACTCAGATCTGCAAAATGCTGGCTCCCCTCACAGAAGCAGCAATATGAGCACATTGTGTGCAATGTTAATGAAGTTTTAATCCCAGAGACATTGTTCAAACAATGGGCAAACTCTTTTCCTGGGAATCCTCCTACCTGTAGCACCACAGCCATTTGTGCAGTGGAATGCACTGCAGTCTTTTGCCTTCCCAGCTTCTTGTTGTGTATACTTATATGATAATCTGGGTGTTGCCACAGGGTCAATCGATCACTGTCATTATGGTGGGCTCAGTACTATCTACTGACCATCACAATTGGGTCCATACACTTTTGAGAGAAGGAATGATTAATTGTAATATTGTTGAGCTATCACAGCACTGTCCTAAAGAATTCTGCAAAACAACAACAACACCTCAACAAAAAGACACTTAACACCAATTTGTTTTTCTGGGGTTGCATATTGCTGCATGTGGTGGATGCTCTCACAATCCACTTTGCACCCTCTCTTTTGTATTCTCCTTAGAATAACTGAAAGGAGGGAAAAATCAATCTGCAATAATACTGTAATCATTTCAACATAGTGCTAGTCATATGGTGCAACCGAAGAGAATTCTCTGAAGACATAAGTTTTAATAGAGCTGGCTTTTTCTTTCAACTGGAAAATAGTCTATATATTCTTAATACACAAACTCACTCCTCCATTGCCACTTTCAAAATACTTTTGAAAAAAAGGACAAACTAGTTTCCTTTCACAAAGATAAGTATACCAGTTAGAATTGCCAGGGCTGATAAATTCAAGAAAGAAACAAAATGTAGTAGCAGTTCATGGAACACAGCTTACAAATTTGGAAAAGGACTCCTCAAATAATTTATCAAATCAGCTGAAAGTCTGCAAAGAATCCAGTAAACACTCTCAGTCTGCTGATGTTTATAAGGAAGGCACAAGGTGTGGCAAGTGGGTAAAATCTAGGATACAGTCCTGGGGTCAGTCCACAAGCAATTCAGATCTACTGGATTATTATTTTTTTCCAGGCAGACACTTGGCATTCAGAAAAACCAATCCAGCAAACTAAGATTATTTTAAATCAAACAACCCCTCCCAAAACAACCAACAAACAAGAAAGCAGCCAAAGGAAAGATGTCTTGCAACTGAGCTGCCTATAATTTTCAAGCAACTACTGGATACTTAAAACCACATTTCTAATCATGACTGCATTGCTTAGTCAATTAACTGGTTAGAGAAATTTACACTGCAGCTCCTTAACTATTTTAACAAGGGAATAAGATAAATAGATGGCAGATGCCTTCATAAAGGTGGTATTTCTACTTCTCTCTCATTCAGAAGTGACTACCTCTCCTACAATGGTGTCTGCTGCAAAACGTCCACATACCACCAAAAAGAAGCAGAATCTGTCATCCAAATTGCTGTTTTACTCATATGCAGTTATAGGCAGATTTAAAGCAATCAATCAAAGACTGCATTATTAGATCAATTAATACTCCTTTAACTGGATCACTACCTCACATCTGAGGAAATAGAATCTAGATGTTTATGCATAGATAAAACATTCTGTTGTTATTTGGATAGCTATCTGCTAATTGAATCCTAAAGATTGCATCTTTCACCACTTCCTTTTTTTAAATTAAATTTTATTGGTTTAAAAAAGAAAAAGACAAAAACAAACATAAAAAGACAAGCATACATATAAGAGAGTTCATTATCAATTTCTATCTCTTTAACTAGGTAAAGGTAAAGGTTCCCTTGCTCGAAAGCCAGCCGAATCCGACTCTAGGGTTGCGGTGCTCATCTCCGTTTCAAAGCCGAAGAGCCAGCGCTGTCCGAAGACGTTTCCGTGGTCATGTGGCCGGCATGACTAAACACCAAGGTGCACGGAACGCTGTTACCTTCCCACCGAAGTGGTACCTATTTATCTACTTGCAATTTCTTGCTTTCGAACTGCTAGGTTGGCAGGAGCTGGGACCAGAGACAGGAGCTCACTCTGTCTTGCGGCACCTGGGTCTTGAACTGCTGAACTACTGACCTTCCACAGCCTGCAGTTCAGCGTCTTAACCACTTGAGCCACCGCAGCCCCATCTCTTTAACTACCTTGTAGTTAAACATTTCAGTTTCTATTTTTCTACCTTATAGCTAAGTAAAGTATTTGCAAGCTTTTATCTTAAAATTACATAGCTTTAAAATATTTATTTATTTATTTTTGACATTTTTACCCCGCCCTCCCAGCAAGCGGGCTCAGGGCTGCTTACAAGGGGCAGAGCCCACATATCTGAGTACATACTAAGTATTCCAACTATAATTTTCTAAGTAGTATCTTCAACCATACCTTAACGTTTAAGAAGACATTCTAATTATCCCTTCCATTAGTTTCTAAATATATAAAACTTGATTTCAATATAGTCAGACTTAATCAATTACCATCTCATTCACCCTTTAACTGAATATGTTTATACTTCTTTAAGATTATATAATTCTTTCAGTATATATTTCCAGCTGTGAAGATACAAACAAATTCATAATAGGTGATTTAAATCAAAGATCATACAAGGCTGTTGCTACCCTTTCCCCTATTTTTTATATACTACATTTAATAATCACATATATAAACATAAAAATATAGTTCCAATTACTATAACATTCCATTTGACATTTTCTCCTATAGTTACTAATTAATAAGCAAATATCACAACAAAGCCATTTTCTAACCTAATCTTTACTTTTTAAACCACTGAATTTCCATTAAAACTTAATCTCATAAATGTCTTAACACAAAAGATACACAAATATATTTATACCATCTAGCTGCTAAGAAATTTACTTATATATTTTTTAAACTTGGCTTAACCTGTATAGATTTACTTTAATATCAAAAACATCATCCATATTAGCTAGCTTGGGTCAGAGTCCACATAAGATAGTTCCCTTTCCAGATTTATTTATAAAAATTTAAGTCTCTTTTTTTCCTCTTCTGAAACCTTCTTTTCATAAATGCTGTAAATCTATGTCTTTAATTTTTGTAAGTGAACAGGCATATTTGTAGCAGGTTCCAGCAGGTTCCATCTGTGTCCAATTCTTGAGTAAGTTGGAGATTCCATATATTCTTTTATGTCTTCTTTTTGTAGTATTTTTTCCTTCCCCTCTTTGATGGTTTCTCTCCTTATTTGCCTTATAATGAGCTTGTTGGTGCTCTCTGCACAAAATTTTTCTTCTTCTTTTGATCATTCCATGGATAAATAAAGGTCATTCCATGGAATAAATTCTCTTGCCCAGGATTTTGATCAGTATCTTGAAAGGTTGAAGGCTGCAGTTCCTTTGTTTCAGTTTTCATTTGTGGAGGCTCATTTTCACTTTTATTAAATATCACTTCACAAGCCTCCTGGACCGCCACAACAACCGAGTCAAAAATTAAAAAATTTAATTCCTCCAACAACATTTGGGCTAAGTTAGTGGCTTTGAGACTCTCTTCCATGGCTTGTACGCTCATTTTAATGTAATAACAGAAGCCAGCTCAGTCAGTAGACCACCAGTCTCTGGAGTTAACTTTCAATATTTCTCAGTTGTAACCATAAGCAAGCATGTTTACCGTCCCGGAATCATTCAACAAAAGGCAGCTGCTTTACTGTTACAGTGGAGTCTGCACAGAGTGGACTTCCAAACTCCAACAAGAAAGCTGATGTTATGGCAAACTGTTAGTCTGTTTTTCTTTAACAAGTCTGTGTATAAATCCAGTGAGCACCAAGAATTTACTTGTTTAAGTTTATATCCAAATCAAAATGGTATTAGAAGCTCAAACAATGTTGTCTTCTTGCCCCAAGTTTTAATGTAGCGATTCTTTGTTGCTTTTGTTGACTTGTCTTAGCCGGTCTGTGGGAAGGTGGGAAATTCCACCCTTCTTTCCCTTCCTCTTTCTTTTAAGTTTAAAGGGGCATTTCCAAACAGTCATTAAATTCTTCAGTGTTGCATTAATGAGTAGGATTCACTCTCTTTAAATTAAGCCAATCATGTCTTTTTGCTCAAAGAGCGATCTCTCTTGGGTCTTTGCTTTGGGATGGTAGGCAGTCTTCTCACGCACTGCAGTGTGTGCAAGTTCCTAAAACAAGTCCCCTGCAATGAGCCCCCCTTCAGTAAGGCTCAGTGGGACCCAGGCACCCTGGATCCACAACTTAAGACCCGGAGATTCCCTGGGAGATCTCTGGGAGATGTCTGATGGCAACGCGCCAAGACTGGTTCTCATCTTTCACCACTTCCCACCAGATATTTTACTACAGAGATTATTGCTGAAAATAAAACTCACCCAAAATGCACATAGTCAAGTATGAAAAAGTGAAAATATATTTTGCTGTGATTGTGGAACCCATTCTTTACTTCTCTCCTACTTATGTTCAACAACCCTTTATTTTGCTCTTGATGTTCAGAATCTCTTACCTAACTCAGCAAAAAGGCTACATCTACTTGAAATAAAAGTATCCTTGTTTTAATAGAGAAAGTAAGCAATTTGCAAAACTACCAAACAAACCAACATAGAATTGTGTCAGCTCTATTTTTGACCGTAGTGGAACTATGAAATCTCTGTTCTACCCCGCAAGGCAGTTACATAGAATTTGGAGGCAGCTACATAGAATTGGGAGCCAGTGTGATTAGCCGAATCTAAATTATGTCATCCTAAAGTGATTTTATTTTTAATAGCAACAAACATATGTATCTCATACAGCAATTTCTACAGACGAAAACCATTTGTTTTGCAGTAAAAATATTACCTTCTTGAAAAGTCGTCCAGAGTCTTCACTGACTTGGACAAACCGTGGGATGATATTATTCAGGTAGATGTCACTCAAAGTGGTATGGTCCCTGCTCTCTCGCTTCACCTGGTTTAGGAGAAGATTCCAGCAATTGACTGGTGAAAGAACATTTTGGTCTTTTCTGCAGGGAAAACACAAAGAGCAAGACAATTATTAGCAGAGTAAGGGGGTGATATGCTCTATAAGCACAGCACAATAATGTTAATTGATAGAACCTTTACAGAGACTAGAAGTCATCACTAGGGGTGTGCATTCAGTAAAGGTGAACCGAACCCCCACCGGCATACTGAATCAGATTCCTTGATCTGATTTGGCTGCCGAATACTGACTGCCCCAAAACTCCCCTGAAAATATTCTTCTTTTTCTTCTTTTTTGCTTTTTTGGCACTACCGAATATGGGCTCTAGGAGGCTTTAAACTTTAAAGGGCTCCACTTATGTTCTTTTTCCTGCTGTTTTTGTCTCTTTCCCACCCTTTGCTCTGCCTTCCAGGAGGGAGGGGAAAGAGAGACCTTACAGACAGCCAATCATTGCAATGTATTAGGAAATGCCATTGCAGCTTGCAAGGCTGATGTTGCTGATGGCTTCATTTGTTGAAGCCCAGCTACTAGCTTGCTGCTTTCCCAGGTGAGGAGCACTGACCAATAGGAGTTGGCATATTGCTCTTTGGTCAAACACAAAAGTTTGTTCTTTTTTGAAATTCTTCTGTGTATGCCCAGAGAGCATAAAAACAGGGGTCTCTGGCTGGCTGACTCCATTCCTGCTCCTGCTGCTGAGAGAGCCTAGGTTGGAGATTGTGTGGCTGGCTTCTGCTTCAGCCACTGCTCTGAGCCTGCTTTCCCTGCTGCTGACTGTTGGATTACTTCAGATCAATAATCCATCCGGCCTGCTGGACAACAGAAGAAAAATGAAGAGAAGACATCACACTGGTTTGACTTATTAGGGCCACTTTAAAAAAACTTTCCTTATTTTGTTGTGGGTTGGTGGGTTTGGGGCCTAGGGGGGAGGGTAGGCCTCTGAGCCCTAAGGCCTCTCAGGCCTCTTCCTGGGTTTGTTTGTTTTTTGGGGGGGAGTTCTTCTAGTTTGTGGTTTTGTTGCCAGCCTGTTGTTTTGCAGTTTAAGTTATATTTTTACTGTGCTTGATATTTTATTTCTTGGCTTTTGGGGGCTTTTGGTTCTGGTATGTGGGCACATTGCACTGGTTCTGTTGGCCTTGCAAACACGCCACCAGTGATCCTCAGATCTGACCTGAATCCTTTTGGGTTTGGGCACTGACTGCCACAGTGGCACTGGTTCTGGTGGGTGGGCACATTGTACTGGATCTACTGCTGGCCTTACAAACATGCCCACAGAGATTCTCAGATCTGACTTGAGTCTTGTTGGGTTTGGCCACTGACTGCAACAGTGGTACTGGTTCTGGGGGGCACATTGTACTGGTTCTGCTGCTAGCCTTGCAAACATGCCCCCTCACATCACACCTCACTTACTTTCTAGTGCAGAGATTCTCTGGGAGACACTGCTGCCTCCCTTTTCCCCCTTCTATAGGAAACAATGGAGGATTGGGGGCACCCTTTTTGGATGCCCCTAGAATTGGACTCCCTGGTCCAATCTTTCCCAAACTTGGGGTTCTTTTGGGGAGAGGCTTCAGCAGCTACAGTACAAATTTGGTGCCTCTACCTCAAACCCCCCCCCCGCCCCTGAATACTTGTTAGAAGTTTTTTGCCATTGACTACAATGGCCCCACAGGATATAATGAAGCCGAATATTTTTGGGAATACCAAATAGTTTCAGGCACCAATACAATACCTGAATTGGTATTCGAGTGTATTCGGGAATACCGAAAAAATATGGCTTTATTATACCCGAATTTTAAAAGAAACATTTTTTCTCTGCACATCCCTAGGCATCACACATTGTGCTCTCTCTCTTCCCTCCTCTCTCCCCTTCCTGTTACCAAAAGGACTCAAGATGGCTCAATATAAATAAAGTACAAGCATTTTTATAATAACATCAGCTGCTTTGATATCTTAACAGTGACGCAAAGTAAGAATATAATAAAGATAGCTGTCGCTGAATGATCAATACAATGTGGTACTATTAAGAGTTTGCTTTAGTTTTACCTGTAGTCTTCTGGTGGAACAGTCCTGGTCCAGCCTGCAAGCCCTGTTCCAAACTGCCCTCCAAGGTTTTCTCTACATTTTGAGAGGCTTTCCTCTCTCTCTGGTAACCCACCACCATCACCTGGCCTTTGAAGGAATTGTCTGCTGGGAGGGTAAGGACTCCCAGCTTCCCTTCCAAGTTCTGAGGTCTTGCCTCTGTGTCTTCTGCTTGCCCAGTGATTGGTCACCATGGAGACAGTTTACTGTCTTGTGAGCCCTTGGAGGAATAGCCACGTGCCAACTGCCTGTCTTCCCCCTGGCACTCCTTTTAAAATAGCATGTCCAAGACGATGGAGGTCTATGTGGTACAGAGAACCACTACCAGGATCAAAAGTCATGAAGTGATTCATTTATTAGGTTTAAAAACCCATAATACATACACCTTAAAAAGTTGTGAAGTATTTATTAAAAAGTAAATGTTTACAATAATACTTTTAGCAGAGCACCAGATTGAGGAAGGGATTCAAAAGAAATGGATAAAGTGCAATTCCTCTGTCCCTCCCTCTCTATATACATGCCTTATTTGTTGTTAAATACAGGACAGACTCCTTAGCTTAGAATGTTATAGATCTCTACAGAGTTCCCATAACCTTGCAGCTTCCTTCAGCTGTCCAGGATAACATATGGTAATGGCCACTTCCACCAGACCTCAGTTAAGAGTTCTGTCTGCTCTGATGGATTAAGCACGAAAAAAGACCTTCCTCCTTGCCTCTAGGTCAGGCCAGGTCACAGAAGCTTTCCTGAAGTCTCCAGAATTTTCTTTTTAAGTCTTTCTAGTCTTAATTCCTCCAAATCTCTGTTCCCTGCTTGGGGAAGAGGGGAGACTGGACCATTCTATTGGACCTATTAGCATTCCTTAAGAGATAACTGAGGTAAGGCTGGGAAGCCATTGAACTGACTTCCCCCTTCCTGCCTGTTCTCTGCCCAGAGAGAAAAACTTTAAAAACTCCTGGTAAAGGTTTTAGTCAGGTCAGACTTGTGCCCCCCAAAATGCATTTCTTCACAGCCTTCTTCCCCATTGTAAAGATGAAGTGAGACTTCAAACAGGATGGCCTCCAACATCCCTAGGTGAGAGGCACTAGATGCCATTTTGAAAGACAACCCTTTTCACAACATGATCATTTTCACTTCTGTTCACAAAGCAGCCATGCGGACCATCTCAGGACAGGATGTCACATGAAAGAACACTGAAGCTACATTAAAATACAATGATATACCACAATTTATAAGCTATGGGTTCATTACATGCCAGTTTAGTGTGGTGTTGGAATGCAGACAGCCTAAAAAGTGCAGTGGTGGGTGCCAAACTGGGATATATACCAACTGTAGTTTGTAATGCTCAGAAATCCCAGTTTGTTCAGTATTATTACCCCTCTTAACCTCCTGCATACAGAGAGGGAAGCACAGAAATACAGGAAAAATTGTATTTTTCTGCATCCTGCTGCATCCAACTATTAGTAATGCTCTCTATGAAAACTCCTTTCCTCTGCATCTTCTCTCTATATTCCCTTTTCTGCTAGCGGTGACTCATCAAGCAGGAATGTACTTCAGAGTGCGCAGGGAAAATTTAAAAGGCAGGCAAACCACAAGACAAGAAAAGTGTATGTGCCAAAGATCTACTTTGTTTCAGAGTGCAATTTGGGGGTTGCACTGAACAGAAAGGGAAAGACAGCTAATATCAGGAAGAGACAAAGGGGGACATGAGAAGAGTTTCTTTGCACATTTCTGTGACGTGCCCATGTGAGTTCCAATGTGACCTGGAAATGATGTAGGCACGTCAGGGCAATGCTCTGGCTTTTGCCCAAAAACCAGAGTGTTGCCCCAATGTCCCCAACATGCCTATGCCACTTCTGAGTCACGTTAAATTCACATAGGCTTGTTGCTGAAATGTTGGGTGTTCCTCCCTCATTTTGCGGGGTCATTTCCCCCCTGCCTGCTGGCCAGCTGATCCACAGCAGAGAGGTGGGGTCTGGCAGTGGGGGATCCCTGCACCCACCATGGAGTCTGGCATCCCTATCCCTCGCCCATTTACTGTAGCTGGTCAACAGCGAATGGATGGCATACATAGTGAGGCTTTCCTAGGAGCCTGGCAATGCAAAAGAGCTCCAGATAGCATCCAGGATGCCACATGGAAGTAGGAGAGGCAATAAGCATAAGATGAATTGGTATTTCCATACAGCAGTCTGTAACATACATCTGGTTTGTGTAACAAAACCACAGTTTACTGTGATTCCTTAACGCAGCTTGAACCACCATTTATCTTGATAGCAAAGAGGCAAAAGAGTTGCTGTTAAGGAGAAACCAGTTTCTAAAACTGACACAAATAACTCCTCTATGCTAGTGCAAAGTGTCATCAAGTCACAGCTGACTTATGGTGACCCTGTAGGATTTTCAAAGCAAGAGATGTTCAGTGGTGGGTTGCCATTGCCTGCCTCTGTGTCACGATCCTGGTATTTCTTGGAGGTCTCCCATCAAATACTAGCCAGGGCCAACCCTACTTAGCTTCCAAGATGTGATGAGATCAGGCTAGCTTGGGCTATCCAAGATGTGATGAGATCAGGCTAGCTTGGGCTATTTATTTATTTATTAAACTTTTATCCCGCCCTCCTGACCGTAGACGGCTTAGGGCAGCTTACAATCAGGTAAAATCCAAATACATAAATAACAGCAATAATATTAACATTAAACTACCATTAAAACCATAATAATAAAGTCTTATCCATTAATGCTGATTGATCTTCCTATATCAAAACAGCTTCAGATGTCATAAAAGGCAGCCTCAGATGTCATTAAAAGGGGTGGGGGGAATCAGCACAGGCAAAAATTAGGGTCCAGAAGATCAGGGCTCTTCAGTTGCCGTTACCAGTGGCAATGGAGATGGAGGTGGTGTTAATCCTAGTTGTGGTGGTGGCCCTGTGGAACTGTGGAAGGTCCCGTAGGGCCTTGGTCTCCTCCGGGAGCTCATTCCACTGAAAAAGCCCTGGCCCTGGTCATCACCAGCCTGGCCTCCTTAATACTTGGGAGGGCCAGCCGATTCTGGGTCCCTGATCACAGTGCTCTCTCAGGTACATATGGGGAAAGGTGGTCCCTCAGGTATGTAGGTCCCTGGCCATAAAGGGCTTTAAAGGTAAGAACCAGCACCTTGAAGTGGATCCGGTATGCTATAGGCAGCCAGTGTAATGCCCTTAACACAGGCTGAATGTGCTCCCGAATATCCAGTTCTTCCACAAAAGTAGTCAAAATATGATTTTTCTCCTTACATTACTTCAGTAACAGAAGCAAAAAAAATATTTTAACACTGTTATATCCAATAATAAACTGTGGCAGGAAAATATGATTCTGTAAAATAGTCCAGGAGGGCAAAGTATGTTAAAATGAGCTAAGAGTCAGTTAATGAGGTGGGAACTTGAGAGCAGAAGAATCTAGCCTGCTCAAGCCCTGGAGAGTTTTAGAATCCTGAAGGAGAGAGATTTTGCAAGGTAGGAGGATTTCCAACCCCCCCTCAATTCCTTCATAGTTTGTGTTATACCAGTTTGTAACACTGACCTTTTCACTGAACTTGTAACAATGAACTTTTCAAATACAAAGCATCTTAGAACTTTATTTTGTCAAAACTTTTTGCTCTACCGTTTTTTCATAAATTTATGTTCCCCACTCTTCCAGACACACACCAATGAATTAAACAGAAAATCAGGCAGATGAAAACAATTGGCATAATTTATTTTGGAATATTTTTGAATTGTTGTAAGGAACAGAATGGCAAGTCAGTTATCTTGGGAAGAAGACGGCAGAGTTTGCCAATGAAATCAAGGAAGTTAAGGAACAGCAAGATGTGTATGACGTTATTCAGGGCACTGAAACCTAGTACAGTATCTGAATCCCAGGGGATCCCGTCTGGTCTCAGAAACCTCAAACCCTTAATTGTTTTCTAAACTTTCCTCCCAACCATGAAATACTAGAAATTTGCTTTGTCTCCAATTGAAAAGTGATGGTCCCAGAATGACAAATTCTGTACCAGGCATGAAATCCCACACAAGTGTTGCGAATCCATGGGCACACAGAACATGTATGGCTCTGAATACTAGCAGAAAATTACTGTAAACTCATTGCAAAGAATTATTACTCACTCGATTCTAATTTAATCCAGATTTCAAAAACTATCCCAGCAAGAGTATACTTTCTGCAATAAACCCGTCCCACCCGTCCCAACAAAATAGGTAACAGATTATATCTATGTTACGCAGTTCCAAAAAGTGCTACACATGCAGATAAATTGTAAATTATACCACCCTAAACACAAACTTCTGAAACTGGAAGATGAAATACAGTTTTAATATTTTATAGCTCTTTGTTTAGCAAGCTTTTAAAGAAATATGCTTCCTGCTTCAGTTTCCAGTCTTTCTAGATTCACACAAAATCAACAGCCAGGTTCTAATGCAACATTTAAAAAAAAAACACTCAGAAAGCTTTGCTTTGAATGTTCTGATAACTGCTTTAGTTTACCTTGGTACTAGGTGAAGGCTCACTTAACTAATATCTACACACAAAAAAAGCAGATAAACCAATTATCTCTCATTTGTTACCACTATTAAGTAGACAAGCACAGTGAGAAATGCTTGTTGATCACTCATTGGAGTTTCACTTCAGAACACAGCCCTTGATGAGGCAAAAGATGGCATCCCAACTGATCAGCTTCATCACAGCTAGTTCCCAAAAGCCAATACATAAAGCAATTCATATTCCCATGTCATGGCTGCTACCACACTGTCTAAGTGGGTAAGTAGTCTTCACTGTCTAAGTGGTAAAGCCCAGAACTCAGTTCTTCAAAATGAGAAGGCCTGTTTAGAGGTAATCAAATGAAACATTTTTATTGCCTATCGGTAAAGAATGTGTAGATGGACTACATGTAAACAACCTTAAACTATGAAAAATTATTCTGAATATAATCAAGACTTTTTTCAGTGCTTATGAAACTGGCTGAGTTCTACTATTAAGTCACATTTATAGCAAGCAAACTTAGGGATAAATGAAAACATGCTGGAGCCAATAGTCCACTATGGGAGGAATCATTCCTGGGTTTCAGTGGCAGCTCAGTGTAAGTGCTGCTCCTAAGTGGTCCTGTGATAGCCAGTCCCCAAGCTGCCTGAAATGCAGGTAGAAGTGAGACTGCAAGGCTCTGTGCTCCTCCCATCACAAAGCCATACCAAGGAAACACAGGCTTATGCTTAGGTTACACTGTGCAAGGTAAATTTATGTACATTCAGTTTGCATTAATACTTCTTTGAAGATGAAAGATTTCAAACCATTTTGGCACAGATGGAGGGATTGATTGCAACAATGACACTACGACTGATGTTAGCCACCTATTAGGGAAGAGAAATTATGCACTCTGGATTATTTTTCCCCATCAAGTCACAGCCGACTTACAGCAAACCCACAGGGTTCTCAAGGCAAGAGATGGTCAGAGGTGCTTTGCCATTGCCTGCCTCTGCATATTGACCCTGGTATTCCTTGGTGGTCTCCCATCCAAATACTGACCTGAGCCAGTCCTGCTTAATTTCTGAGAGGTGACAGATAACCCAAGCAGAAGTAGGCCAATGGAAGCAAAGTGTCAGATTGGTGGTGAGCAACAGCATCACAGAGCCACACAGTGAAGCTTATACTTATTTGCAGGATCCTGGCCACAGAAGAGCTGCAGGAGCTCAACAGCAGCCAGCAGTGCAACTGGTCTACTAGGTGCAAGCCTATGGTTCCAACTCTAGTTCCCAGCCTCCAATTCTAGCTCCTGGTTGCCATCACTTGTTGAGATTCCCAAGCCCCACTATCTAGATCTGAGGGCATTGCACTAAAAGAGACCTGATAGGGCCTGCCTGCAGAGCACAGAATAGTTGATCCAGTCCTGCAGGAAGACAGCCTGGCTACTGAAAATGAGGCAGTAAGGACTCAAGTGAATCTTTTGAGCCAGCAATTGGTAGCCCTACAAGAATAGCTCCAGCAGCAGGCGTCTTTGCAGGCACTTCCATCTGCTCCCCCACAAAGGAAATGCCCGATCAATATACCTGTGAAGTTTGAGCACAATACGAACCAGTTACCATCCTTCCTGGCACAACATAAGCTGTATATGGTGCTTTGACAGGATGATTTCTGTGATGATCACACCAAGGTCTGCTTTGTGATCTCAAAGAAGCTGAGGCCAAATTGGCAACACCGTGCTGCTCCAGAATACTATTCCATCCTAGGGGATTTTCAGGGATTTGAGGCCCACATGCAGACCATGTTTTTTGACACACACCCCTTCAAAGGCTGGAACAGCTACCCAGAAGATCTGCCGACACTGCCAAGGGCAGGGTTTAGTTGCGGACTGGCTCAGGACCTTTCTTGTAATGATGCAGCAATGGTAGACCAGTTTCAAGAAGGGCTGGATGAATTGGCACAGGGGATCAGCCAATAAGCCTACAGGATCCACATAGTCAGTCAGCACAAGAATAGGAGGGCCACTCCAAGATCTTCTTCAAACAAGCCAGGACCCACTGCTCCTGCCAAACAAAGAGGGCCTCACAGGTTAGGCTTCCCATTGCCTTTGGATTTTCCTTCCCAAGGCAAGCCTATGTAGTTGGGTAGAGCCTGACCCAAACTGACCCCTGAAGAGAAAAGCCAGTGAAGACAAGCCAATCTCTGCCTATACTGTGGCAACGAGGGCACTATGTGCTGGCCTGACAAGCCAAATCAACCCCCTCTGTGAGGACCACAGGACCTGGAGGAGATCCTAGATGTCCCACTCCCTCCAATTCCAACTCTGAGACGCCTTTGGGTAGTGAAGGGTGGGGTATAAATCCAATCTCCACTTCTTAATAACAGTTTCCACCAACTTACCTGGTATCGATGTCACACTGATTGGCCTGTAATTTCCCAGGTCTCCTCTGGGACCCTTTTAGAAGATGGCAGTGACATTAGCTACCTTCCAGTCCTCAGGAATGGAGGCAGATTTTAATGAAAGATTACTTATTTTTGTCAGGTAATCCACAAATTCACATTTGAGTTCTTTCAGAAATCTCGGATGTAGGTGGCTTCCGGTCTGGGATTCATGGCGTCCTAAGGTGTTCTGGCTTGCTCGTTAGAGCTCCCAGAGCAAACGGAGGGTCTTGACGACAGGGTGGGCTTCAAATAGCCCACCGCAGATCCCCCCAGGCAGGGGGGTGACTGGCAGAGAGCCTGGCCCGAGAGAGGAGTTGAGATCGGCTGATAGCGGGGCTTTAAAGAGCGCCGCGACCAGCCTTGATCCCCTCCCCCAGAGAAGGCACTTCGGAAAATCTCTACAAGACCCCACCGAGTTGGATTCTCAACATAAGAACGCATGACCCAGACCTCCAAGACATTCTACGGAAACTGATATCAAGGAAACACTGCTATAACAAGACACGGACTTTGAAGGTAACTTTTTAAAATTGCTCACCGGAGACGCGTTTCGGCCGAAAATAAACAACATCCGATGAAGCGCATGATCGTGCTGTATCTGTTGTACTAACATTGGAGCGGAAAAAGTGCAGTTAAACAGCTAAAAAAGGCCAAAAAGCCGAATTGTTGATCATTCCTGCGGTTAGATTATTGACTTTAAAATAGAAACTAACAGTAACTCCGCGAGAACTGCAGTGGAAAAGTACTGTAGCTGCTGCAGCAGAAATCGGCAAAACAGGAAGTGACTTCAGAACAGACAAGTAATCATCCTAGAGAAGACCAAGGAGGCCGGAAGAAGGGAAGAAATCAGGAACAAGGGGGACCATTAAGAGTGCCGGACAGGAAGTGAGTACCCGGAAGAACCATTTACCATAGAGAAATTGCGCCCGCCATTTTGGGAAGGTCAGAAAAATTTTCTTTGATTTTAAACGAAAGACTTAATATAAAAAAGTGAAATTAGTGCGATTTAGGTGGGCACAAGAAGGACTTTGATTTAGAGTAAGTTGGAGGGAAAATTCTGAACAACGTCTTACGACCTGTGGCAACGACAGAGGGCAAATACCTGGTCCTCCCCGAAAATGGCTGGGAAAGAGGAAAAAAAGCTACAGGGCATGATGGAAGCTATGGAGAAACGAGTGATGGACGCGATTTTGAAGCTGGAAAAGACTGTAATAACCGAAGTAACAGAGTTGAAAAAAGAAATGTCTGGAATTACAAAAGAGATACAGACGCTGACCAAAAGAGCAGATGAGATGGATGTAAGGGTGAAGGGAGTAGCATCTAATATAGCTGAGGTCACTTTAGAAACAGATAAAGTGAATGTGATGGTCCAATATAATGCAATGATTAACCACATGAGATTCAGGGGGATCCCTGAAGACAAGAATGAGGACATCCATTCAGTCATGGTAGATGCTGTTGCAGACTTTTTGAAAATGGAAGAGGAGAGAGTGGCGGCACAGATTGATGTGGTATACAATTCTGCGATTGCGCAAAGGAAAAAATTACCTAGAGATGTAATTGTCCAGTTTATATCTAAGAAGCTGAAGGAGGATTTGTTCAAGCAACAATTTCAGGATGACTTCATAATTGACAACAAGAAAATCATGGTCCTAAAGGAACTACCCAGAGCGATGCTTCAGGACAGACGACTTTTTAAAGACCTGATTGACAAGCTGAAAACAGAGGGCATAAGATATAGATGGGAAATTCCTAAAGGTGTCAGTTTTTCGTTCAAGCAGAAGAGAGTCACCATCAAGTCAGTTGACCAAATGATCAGATTCATCAATGATAATTTTAAAGACTCTGATAAATAATTACAGAATCAACATGGAGAGTCAAATAATTTCATGGAATGTTAATGGACTGAATTCACCCCAAAAAAGGAAAAATATCAGACTCTGGTTGGAAAAACAGAAATGTGATATTGTTTGTTTGCAAGAAACACATATTAAAAAATCAGATGCCAAATTTTTGATTCAAAAAAGATTAGGAGAGGAATTTTATTCACTCTCCTCTCAAAAGAAAAAAGGAGTTGTTACATATATTAAAAAAGAGCTGGAACCAAAAGAAATTTTTAAAGACGATGAAGGGAAATTTTTGGCAGTAGAAGTTGTGCTGCAGAACAAAAAGACATTAATTGTTAATCTCTATGCTCCCAATGGGGCAAAAGAAAACTTTTTTCAGGATCTGTGGGAACAACTACGACAGTTGACCTATGAGCAAACGATTTTAATGGGCGATTTTAATGGTACTGTTGACAATGTTGTTGATAGAAAATCAAAAAAAGGAATTGAGGCCATGGGCAAACTTCCTAAAGTCTTTTTCCAATTGACTAAACATGAACACTTGGCAGACGTTTGGAGAATCAAACATCCCAGAGATAGAGAGTACTCTTTTTATTCATCAAGACACGAATCTTTTTCCAGGATAGATATGATGTGGATGACAGAGAATTTAATCTTGCAAACACGCAAAATTGAGATTTTGCCTAGGATTCTTTCTGACCACAGTCCGATAAAATGGTCAACGTATGTTAAGAGGAAAAAATTTCGATGGCGACTTAACGAAGATTTGCTGGACAAGCAAAATATCGTGGATAAAATAAGGTCAGAAACCCAAACATACTTTCAATTGAACTTAAATAAAAGTGTACAGACGCAAACGGTATGGGAAGCCTACAAGGCTGTGATGAGAGGACATCTGATTGCAATTAATAATAATGAAAAGAAACAACAAATGAAGATAGACAAAGAAATTATGGAAAATATTCGGAAAAAAGAAACAGAACTTAAGAAAAGGCCTGGTAAAAAGAAGATTTTGAGAGAATTGAGGATTCTAAGGGAGCAATATGAGGCAAGGTTGAACAAAGAAGTATTTTGGAACTTGAAAAAATTGCAACAGAAATCCTTTGAAGGTGCAAATAAACCTGGCAAATATTTAGCATGGCAATTAAAGAAAAGAAGAGAGAATAAAACAATCACCTGTTTGAAAGATGGAAATAAAGAGATTTTAGACCCAGGAGGAATTAAAAGGGAATTTTTAAAATATTACACGACTCTCTTTCAATCGAAGCAAGCGGATCCTCAAAAAATGTTGGATTACTTATCCAAAGCTAACTTGATACAACCAAACCCCGAAATGAAAACATTTTTAAATGCTGCAATAACTAAAGACGAAATCAGTAAAGCAATAGCTGAGGCAAAAATCTCTAAAGTCCCAGGCCCGGATGGCTTTTCAGCTAAATTTTATAAAAAATTTCATGAAGATTTGGTCCCGGTGTTGGAGATTCTTCTAAATGAAATTAGAAAGACAGGAAAGATCCCAGACTCCTGGAATGAAGCTGCAATCACCTTAATCCCTAAAGAAATGCAAGATTTAACAAATGTTAAAAACTACCGGCCCATTTCATTATTGAACAACGATTATAAAATATTTGCAAAAATATTGGCAGAGCGCCTTAAAAAGTTTTTGAAAGATACTATTGTTGAAGATCAAGCTGGTTTTTTACCAAATAGACAAATTAAAGACAATATGAGGGTTGTTTTGGACGCAATTGAGTATTATGATAAACACCCTGAAAAAGAAGTTGCTTTTTTATTTTTGGATGCAGAGAAGGCCTTTGATAATTTGAATTGGGAATTTATGTTTAAAGTGCTTGAGAAATCTTTGATGGGCGTAGAATTTACAAGAATGATTCAATCGATATATAAAGAACAAAAAGCTTCAGTGATTGTCAATGCAGAATCAACAGATATGTTCCGGGTAAGAAAAGGTACTAGACAAGGTTGTCCCCTGTCACCATTGTTATTTATCTGGATTTTGGAGATTTTGCTACAAGCGGTCAGAGATGATGATAATATAAAAGGTTTGAATATTGGAGGTTTTTCATTTAAATTAAGAGCATTTGCGGATGATATTATGTTTATTGTTGAAGATCCTGTTAATAATATGCCTAAGGTATTTGAAAAAGTAAGAGAGTTTGGTGATCTTGCAGGGTTTTATGTCAACAAAAATAAATCTAAGATACTGTGTAAAAATATGATTGGTACAAAGCAACAAATGTTACAAAATGTGACAGAATGTGAAGTGGTTAAAAGGGTTAAGTACTTGGGAGTTGAAATTACAATGAAAAATATAGATTTGTTTAAGAATAATTATGAAAAACTGTGGGGTTCGATAAAGAGTGATTTAGAAAAATGAGAAAAACTAAGGTTATCTCTTCTTGGAAAAATTGCCGTTATTAAAATGAATGTACTGCCCAGGTTAATGTTTCTGTTTCAGACAATACCAATTGTGAAAGATGGAAAAGTGTTGGTAAAATGGCAAAGAGAAATCTTTAAGTTTATCTGGGCAGGGAAGAAGCCAAGAATTAAAATGAAGATAATGTATGATATTAAAGACAGAGGTGGCTTCCAAGTCCCGAATTTGCGTTTGTATCATGAAGCAGTATGTATGTCTTGGTTATCTGAATGGGTAAATTTGGAAAATAGAAAACTTTTAGCTCTTGAGGGGCACGATTGCAGATTTGGCTGGCATGCCTATCTTTGGTATGGGAAAAACAAAGCTGACTCTATGTTTAAGCATCATTATGTAAGGAGGACACTGTTTGATGCATGGATCAGGTATAAGGATACAATTTCGGATGAAAGGCCTCTGTGGATTGTTCCAGCTGCAGTTATACATTTGTTTTCAGAATATAAAGGTAATGACTGGTTGAAGTATCAGGAATTGTTGCAAAAAGAAGGGGAAAAATATGTTTTAAAACCAAATAACGAATTAGAATTTGAGTATGGTTGGCTACAATATTGTCAAATAAGGGACATCTATAAAAAAGACTGTAAAGAGTTTGGTTTTAGAGCTATGAATGATGATATTGAAAATATATGGTTGAAAAAAGAACGGAAAATGATATCAAAAATGTATAAAACTTTGTTGACTGTATATACTTTGGATGAAACTGTTAAAGAACAAATGATAAAGTGGGCCATAAATATGAACAAAGAAATTTCTATGGAATCGTGGGAATTTTTGTGGAAAAGATCTTTTAAAATGTCTACCTGTATCAATGTAAAAGAAAATTGTTATAAGATGATGTATAGATGGTACATGACACCAAAAAAGATTGCCAATATTAGTATGGATAAGAACTTGAGTAATAAATGCTGGAAATGTAAAAAAGTAGAGGGTTCTTTTTACCATATGTGGTGGTCATGTGATAAAGTGAAAGCATACTGGTCTAATATACATTGTGTGATGCAGAAAATACTGAAAATCCCAATTGAGAGAAAGCCAGAACTTCTTCTCCTCGGTTTGACAATGGAAAAAATTCCACAAGAAAAAAGGACATTGTTATGGTACATGATTACGTCGGCGAGAATGGCCTTTGCTCAGCATTGGAAAATGGAGAAGGTGCCAGATGTACATGACTGGTTGAGAAAACTGTTATTTTTAGCGGAAATGGACAAAATGACAAAGAAATTAAATGGACAAATGGCAGAACAATACCTAAAAGACTGGGAAGGATTGAAATTGTATCTAGAAACTGAATATAGAATGAAGGGGAAAATATATAACTTGGATACGTATGGATATTGAACGAGAAATGAAATGAATTTTGAACTGTATGTACTGTTATATACAATATGCTGAAATTGTAGAGGTTATATATAATTCAAATGTGTTACCTGGTTTGTCGATGTACTTAAGTCTAAGCTTGATTGCCTTATAATTTTTCTGTTTGTTATTAGCAGTGTTGGAAGCCTATTAGGGGGGGTGGGGGGATTGGGACGGGGATCTTCTTTTCTGAAATTGTATTGGTAACGTGATTGGAAATGTTGAATGTATCCCAATAAAAATTTTGTTTCAAACAGAAATCTCGGATGTATGCCATCCGGGCCTGGTGAATTATCAGTTTTTAAGTTGTCTATCAGTCGCAGGACCTCCTCTCTCGTCACCTCAATCTGACTCAGGTCTTTCAACACCCCTCCCAAAATCAGCAATTCTGAAGTGGGCAAGCACTTCACCTTCCACAGTGAAGACAGAGGCAAAAAATGCATTCAGCTTCTCAGCCATTTCCCTATCATCCTTCACTACTCCTTTTACCCCTCTGTCATCCATGGACCCCACTGCCTCCCTGGCTGGTTTCCTGCTTCTAATGTATTTGAAGAAAGTTATATTGTTGGTCTTTATGTTTCTTGCTATAAGTTCCTCATATTCCCTTTTTGCCTGCCTGATCACAGACTTGCATTTTATTTGCCACAGCCAGTGTTCCTTTTTATCAACCTCACTGAGACTAGCTTTCCACCACTTAAAGGAATCTTTCTTACCTTTTACAGCTTCCATTACATTGTTTATTAACCATGCAGGTTTTTTTCTATACATTTTGTGCCTTTCCTAACCTGCGGTATATATTTTTTCTGAGCTTCTAGGATTGTAATTTTAAATAGTCTCCAAGCTTCCCCAATAGTTTTGACCATTTCTCCAAGCTTCCCCATTTTTTTTGACCCTTTCTACTTTTCCTTTCAGTTTCCTCCTCACATATCCCCTCATATCAGTGAAGTTACCCCTTTTAAAGTTAAAAGTGGTTGTGTCAGTCTTTTGGGGCAACTCCCTATTTATACAAATGTTAAACTCAATAACATTATGGTCACTGTTCCCAAGCGGTGCAATCACTTTTACATATCTCACCAGGTCTTGGGTGTTACTTAGGACCAAATCCAAGATCGCCTCTCCCCTGGTAGGTTCCGTGACCATCTGCTTCATAGCACAGTCATTGAGAGTGTCTAGAAACTTTTTCCCAACTTGAATACATATTGACCCAATCAGTGTGTGGGTAGTTAAAATCACCTATTACAACACAGTTATTTCGCATTGCCACTATCTTTAATTCATTCATCATTTTATAATCGTCCTCTATTGATCTGGTGGGCGATAACAAACTCCCAGTATTAAGCTTCCTTTTGGGCGCACTATTTCAACCCACAGCATTTCCAGAAGCAAATCCAATTCTCTTACCCTCTCAATCTTAATGTATACCCTCTCTGACATACAGAGCCACCCCACTTCCAACCCTTCCCCCCATCCTTCTGATATAATTTATAACCAGGAATCACCATATCCCACTGATTTTCCTCATCCCACCAAGTTTCTGAAATACCCACAATGTCTATTTTTCCCACAACACCAAGCATTCCAATTCCCCGATTTTGCCTCTGACACTTCTAGCATTTGTATATAAACATCTGTCGTTTATATATAACCATGACCATGCTTGTTAAGTCCACAACCTTCCTCTTGCTGCTTCAAGACCTTGCCAGGCAGTCCATATTGTTAGCCACAGTCTAATTCCAATCCATTCAACTAGAAAAGTAGCAGCTACCCCTTCAACTCTTTGAGATGAGCCATCTCAAAACAGAGACTTTTCATCTCCTGTCAACTTTCCCCCAATCTTCAGTTTAAAAACTGCTCTGCTACCTTTTTGATTTTAAACGCCAGCAGCCTGGTTCCTCCTCAAGACAAATGGAGACTGTCTCTTTTATACAGCTCCCTCTTGTTCCAAAAAGCATCCCAGTACCTAATAAACTTGAACCCTTCCTCACTACATCCTCTTCTCATCCACACATTGAGACCCCTGATCTGTGCCTGTCTCTCCGGCCTTGCACGTGTAACAGGTAGCACTTCTGAGAAGGCTACCTTGGAAGTCCTGGCCTTTAGTTTACTGCCTAGCAGACTAATTTTTTCCTCCAGGACCTCACAACTGCATTTCCCCCAAATCATTGGTGCCAACATGCACCACGACCACTGGCTTCTCCCCAGCACTATCTACCAGCCTATCTACAACACGCATAATGCCCACTACCTTCGCACCAGGCAGGCAAGTCACCATACAGTCAGTACACGGGTTTGCCATCCAGCTGTCTACCAGTTTGGTGTAGTGGTTAAGTGCGCAGACTCTAATCTGGGAGAACTGGGTTTGATTCTACCTTTTGACTTTTGAAAGGACCTGGGAGACGCCGTTCCCCAGTCAAGTTTATAAACTTCTATAAGAGAGTTATGTTTCGGCATGCTCTGATGAAGCTTCTTTGCGATACGTGATTAGTAGTCGACCGCACGTCAGCAGCAGCTGGAAGTAACAGTGGAACTGGACAGGCAGCTTGGTAACCGGCCAAAGAGAACTTGAACACCGGCCAAGCATTTTCTAAATGAAGTTATCTGGTTACGTTACTTCCTTCGTCATTTGTCTCCAACATGTTTTTTGAACACTTTGGAATATTTTCATTCTTCATTACTTAAGGACTTCCTATGCATTTAGTGGTGTCTCCTGATTGTATTGATGTAAAGTTGGTATATGAGTTATATGTTATGATTTCATGATTAAAAAATATTGAGTTTCGAGTGTATATGTTGGTGTGATTTCATTACACAGTTGGGGTTTTTTGTTGGTAGTTCTGATAAGAGCTGTTCTTGAAAAAGAGCAGTTTCTGTCAAGAGCTCTCTCAGCCCCACCTACCTCACAGGGTGTCTGTTGTGGGGAGGGGAAGGGAAGAGAGTTTGTAAGCCACTCTGAGACACCTTTGGGTAGTGGAGGGTAGGGTATAACTCCAATCTCTTCTTCTCTTCTTCTGTCTAAGGATCGAATCACCAACTACCAAGAGCCCCCTTTCCTACCAAGGGACGGTTCCTTGATGCAAAAGAATACCCGTTCACCAGCTGAAGAAGAAGTCCCTTCTGATAAGGGCACATCCCCCTTATCCACCGCACAGTGCCCTATTTCTTCTTGACCTTCATGCTCCCTGACAGTGATGGGGCTGCCATATTCAGAGTGGGACATATCTAACAAGTCCCCAAGAGTCTTCTCCATGTGCCTGACTGTCTCTGCTTCTCCAGGTCAGCCACCTTGGCTGCAAGGGAGCAAACTCGTTCCCTGAGAACCAGGAGCTCCTTGCACGGGGCGCACACCCAAGACTTCTGTCCAGTGGGCAGAAAGTTATACATGTGACACTCTGTGCAAAACACTGGATAGCCCCCAAACCCCTGCTGGCATTCTGGCTTCATAATTGCTTTTAAAATAATAATTATATATAATACCCCTTTTAAAACCCTTTGTATTTATGTGGTTCTCCTTGTAGAAGTCTTCACATGCTTTGTTTAGCATAGTATCTGAACACTGTTAACTGTGGTAACATCTCTAAATCAGAACCTGACCTCCCCTGCTGTCCACCTATGGACCCTTAGGGCAGATCTCTCTTCTATAAACTGTCATCATTTTAATCTGCTGTAGCCATCAGCTTTGCCATTCTATACATGAAGTATGCATGTAAACTACCTCCTTGCAGTAGAACTCCCTTCTTTAAAGATATTTGCCATAGACTGCACATTTGTTCCAAGTCCTGGCATTTTTGGTGGTCAAGATTAAATTGATATGGAATCATCTAGAGACTTAAAACATTAAATGTAAATGATTAAATAATAAGGATTTGTTTACCATTTATATACTGCTATAAACATTTAAATGTTTTCCAAAGGCTTGGAAAACTGGTAAACTGTTACCTGTGCATTCCATAATCATATCTGCTTGAAAAATGCATATTTTCCAATGCTGGCCTTACTATTAATCATCTGTGCACAAGGCTGACACAGGAGCATATTAGCATTTTTACTTAATTTTTATTTTTTAAAAAACAGCAGCAGAGCTGACAATAAGTAAAAATATTTATGTGGGCTATATTGTGAGCTTATTAAAGTTTAAGCAGTTTCATTATTAAACAAAATTTATTTCCTTGGATTTCACACAACATTTTTAAGGAGGTATTTAGATGATTTTACTGCCTCTGCTGTTAAGACCCTGTAACCAATTTTGAGCCAGCAGCTTAAGTCAGGTTAGATATCTCAATAAATAAAACAAACAGGAAGTGACGTGGCACATGGCCCCTATTCTGTCTTAACAGCAGCAATTTAACCCAAGTAGAGAGGTTATACTGGTCAAATCCGGCACCTCAATGCTAAATGTATGAATAGCAATCCTCTGGGAGGATCTGCCATAAGAATGAAATGGAATAGTGCCTGGATCCCACCTCAACAGGGCTTCAGAACAGACCCCTTCCCAGAGGACCCTGCCTCTGACACATTAACTTGGCTGGATTACTTCGTTTCCTTTTATCATTTGTTTACATGTGCTCTTTCCCCCCACTGCATTGTGTAACACTTGGAAGCCACAAGAATAAAAATATTTTTTAAAGCCAGGCTATGGCAGGAATGTAGCCAACAGCTGTATAATGGACTTTAGAGTTCATCTGGAATGAAACAAAGAAGGAGCTTTTGAAAAAGGAAGTCTCATTAATTTTTTTCTTAAAAGAAAAGGGGAGGGACAGGAGATGGGCATCAAAATAGAAGATAATCTGGTATCTATATGCAAAAAGAAAGACACTAATGTTAAAGACCACAGTGATAGCTGGCAGCTCTAGCTCTATGTGATGCTCTCCTGGAAGTATTAACTTTGAAATTCATTTGTCAAGTTGCACTCCACTGTATACTGATGAGATCCCACATATATTTGTGCCTGGCCTAAGAGACTTAGGGCTGCTGCCACACTTCCAGGAATACAGCCAATTCATGGAAGCTTTTTCATCACATTGTGGTCTCCCCCTAGCATCTTTCTCCCAAAATTCCATTGCTAAACATCAGAGAACAATATGCCAAGTTGTGTTGGGTGATAGGGAGGGGGGTGCAACAAGAAGGAGCAGTTAGCCAACCACCCCTCACTCTTGTGAGAGTGCAGGGGTAGAGTGATTTCAAGCAATTGCCCTTTCTTACTACAGCCTTCCTCCACCCTTCCAGCAGTGATTCCCAGCATGTGGGTTGGGACCCAAAGGGGGCCATAAAGCCCCTGAAAGTGGGTCCCAGGCCAGTCCTCCCAAATGACAGTTCTTATCCTTTGCATCCTGCTTTGTTTCTTCCTCCCCAGCTTCTCATATTCTCATCTCCCTCTCCTTCTTTGTGCCACTACTGAGGGGCAAAAAGCCATTGGGCAGCTAGCTTCATGGTAGTAGCTGAAGGGGGGGGAAAGGTTGGAGAGTAGGTAGGAGCTGTTCAGCATGTCATGGAAAAGCCAGAGGAGGACAGAAAGAGGATTGGTCTCAATGCTGCTCCTACAGCAGCCCAACAACTTCTTGCTCAATCCCCCTCAGTCTCATTGCCCACTACCTGCTGTGGGAAATGCACTGAGCCCCTTGCTACCACCCTGTTCACCACTGAACCCAATGCCGCCCAAGTGCATCTCCTCAAACTCCGGCTGGCAAAGGAGGAGAAGAAGATGAACTCTCACTTGTTTGGGATTAATAGTGGGGGCTGCTGCATCCTTTGTGAGATGTTTGTTGGTTTCTCAAATATATGACTGGGCACTATAGAAAACGGTTGCTAAAGTCATACTTTGCCTAGAGCACCAAAAAGCCTTGGGCCAGCCCTAGGTGGGTTACCGTAGAAAATAAGTTTGGACTTGTGGGTCACCGTACCAAAAAGCAACACTGTTTTGTAAGATTTCCTGACTTTTAGCAGTGACATTGCAGAGCCACATGAGACTGCTGGGTGACGTGGAAAGTAAAAATTGCTTCTGAGAAACTGTCCTGTTAGTATAAGCCTAGAAGCCAAACCAAAAGCTTCAAGTTTTACACATCAGAATTCAAGAAAGTTCATTCCATTTCCCGCCCCTTAGACTCCTCTCTGTTTGGATAAAGAGCAAACCAGGAGCTGACTGACAATCTAGTAAAAGCAGGACACTGAGAACTGTGTTCTCAAGCTGCAACCAGACAGGCACCATAGGGCACTGTTCAGTCTTCTAACTTATACACACCATGCAGAAATGGCTAAAACCAGTATCCTTCAACCCATGGGATCCCCTCTGGTAGACTGCAGAGCCCCATATCTGATGGGTCATGAGCCGCTTCAGAGCCACCTAATTTTCTTTTTCTTGCTTGGAAGATGTTTTCCTAGTGTGCTTACAAAGAGAGCAATGGTATCACACCTCCTACCTCTCTTTACATACACACATGCTGAAGTGAGGTTGTACAGCAGTATGAGCTGGTTCAGATTCCCCCCTTAATAAAAGCACCTCCCGCCTTCTTTCCATTACTTCACCTAGCACAGCATAACTCCCTCCCACATATCTTATTAGACAAGATTCTGCCTTCATGCTGAAGTACAATGCAACCTCAATAAACAAATAACTTGGCCTATAATAAGTATATAACCAGTATTTGTATTAGGAGCCATTTGAACATAAGAACATAAGAGAAACCGATGTTGAATCAGGCCAATGGCCCATCTAGTCCAACACTCTGTCACACAGCGGCCAAAATATACCAGGTGCCATCAGGAGGTCCAGTAGTGGGGCCAGGACACTAGAAGCCCTCCCACTGCTGCCCCCTCCAACACCAAGAATAGAGTGCATCACCTGCCCCAGACTGAGAGTTCCCATCTATACCCTTTGGCTAATAGCCACTGATGGACTTCTGCTCCATATGTTTATCTAATTCCCTCTTGAAACTGTCCATGCTTGTAGCTGCCACCACCTCCTGTGGCAGTGAATTCCATATGTTAATCACTCTTTGGGTGAAGAAGTACTTTCTTTTATCTGTTCTAACCCGACTGCTCAGCAATTTCAGCCCATGAGTTCTTGTATTGTGAGATAGGGAGAAAAGTACTTCTTTCTCAACCTGCTCAATCCCATTCATAATCTTATAAACCTCGATCATGTCACCCCTCAGCCGTCGTTTCTCCATGCTAAAGAGCCCCAAGCGTTTTAACCTTTCTTCATAGGGAAGGTGTTCCAACCCTTTTATCATTCTAGTTGCCCTTCTATGCACTTTTTCCAATGCTATAATATCCTTTTTGAGATGTGGCGACCAGAACTGTACACAGTATTCCAAATGAGGTCGCACCAATGATTTATACAGGGGCATTATGATACTGGCTGATTTGTTTTCAATTCCCTTCCTAATAATCCCCAGCATAGTGTTGGCCTTCTTTGTTGCAGTTACACACTGTCTAGACATTTTCATTGAGTTATCTACTACGACTCCAAGATCTCTCTCTTCATCAGTCTCTGCCAGTTCAGACCCCATCAACGTGCATTTATATTTAGGATTTTTGGCTCCAATGTGCATCACTTTACACTTGGCCACATTGAACCCCATTTGCCACATTGACGCCCACTCACCCATCCTCGACAGATCCCTTTGGAATGCCTCACAATCCTCTCTGGTTTTCACCACCCTGAACAACTTCATGTCATCTGCAAATTTAGCCACTTCACTGCTTACTCCCAATTCCAAATCATTAATAAACAAGTTAAAAAGCATCGGACCGAGTACTGATCCCTGTGGTACCCCACTGCTTACCACCCTCCACTGAGAATGTTTCCCATTTATACTCACTCTCTGTTTCCTATTTATAAGCCAGTTTTTGATCCACAAGAGGACTTGTACTTTTATCCCATGACTATTGAGCTTACTTAGGAGTCTTTGATGAGGAACTGTATCAAAAGCTTTCTGGAAGTCAAGGTAAATAATATCTATTGGGTCCCCCTTGTCCACATGTTTGTTCACTCCCTCAAAAAACACAAGCAGGTTAGTGAGACAAGATCTTCCCTTGCAGAACCCATGCTGAGTCTGCCTCAATAGTTTTTGTTCATCAATGTGCCTACTAATTCTTTCCTTAATAACAGTTTCCACCAACTTACCTGGTATTGATGTCAGACTGACTGGCCTGTAATTTCCTGGATCTCCCCTGGAGCCCTTTTTAACAATGGGAGTGACATTAGCTACCTTCCAGTCCTCAGGAACGGAGGCAGATTTTAAAGAAAGATTACATATTTTTGTCAGAAGACCCACAAGTTCACATTTGAGTGCTTTCAGAATTCTTGGATGAATGCCATCCGGGCCTGGTGATTTATTAGTTTTTAAATTGTCCATCAGTCGGAGGACTTCCTCTCTTGTCACCACAATCTGATTCAGATCTTTCAACACCTCTCCCAAATCAGCGATTCTGGAGTGGGCAAGCACTTCTCATCTTCCACAATGAAGACAGAGGCAAAAAATGCATTCAGCTTCTCAGCCATTTCCCTATCATCCTTCACTACTCCTTTTACCCCTTGGTCATCCAAGGGCCCCACTGTCTCCCTGGCTGGTTCCTACTTCTAATATATTTGAAGAAAGTTTTATTGCTGGCCTTTATGTTTTTTACGATATGCTCCTCATATTCCCTTTTTGTTTGCTTGATCACAGACTTGCATTTTATTTGCCACAGTCTGTGTTCCCTTTTATCAACCTCACTCAGACTAGCTTTCCACTGCTTAAAGGAATCCTTCTTACCTTTTACAGCTTCCATTACTTTATTAGTTAACCATGCAGGCTTTTTTCTATACCTATTTGTGCCTTTCCTAACCTGCGGTATATATTTTTTCTGAGCTTCTAGGATTGTCTTTTTAAATAGTCTCCAAGCTTCCCCAATGGTTTTGACCTTCTCCACTCTTCCTTTCAATTTCTTCCTCACATGTCCCGGTTTCCGGTCAGAGTAAAATGGCGAACTGACGCACTCCTGCGAATGAGCGGGGTGGACAGCGGCTTCTTCTGACAGTTTGGGCAGTTTTACTGTCCAACGCAGCATCCCCCAGGCAGGGGGGTGACAGGCAAGCAACAAGGTCCAAGTGAGAGTTGAGATCGGTGTGCACAAGTCCCGAAGGGGGCTTGTTTACACCTTGAACTCCTCTCAGAAGCGGGCGATTGCAAGACAGCACTAAAGAAGCTAGCCGAGCTGAAGAATCAGCTTAAATTCGCCATTTCCCAATCTCTTAAGAAACGATCTACAGTTGGAAAGAAAGAGAAGCAATGCGAAGTCCCAAGATAAACATTTAAGGTAACCGAAACGATTTGCTTACTGGGGAGAAGATAAAATAAAATTTGAACAAGGCGGTTAAGCACATAAGGTTTTAAGCTGTATAATCGATCCATCGTTAAAATCAGAAGAGATCATTAAAGCGCTAAAAACGGCTTTGTTATGGTACTTAATTTCAACTGCAAGAATGACTTATGCACAGTTTTGGAAGCAGGAGCAGGTACCTGACAAATGGGAATGGATAAAAAAAATGATTTTTATGATTGAAATGGACAAGCTGACAAGAAAACTTCATGGAAAAGAAGACAAAGAATTTTTAGCAGATTGGAAAGATTTTAAAGACTATCTAGAACTTAACTGGGATGTGAAAAATAGACTGCTATGTTTTGATAGTTATTAATAATAGAGGTATTGTAAGAAAAGGGATTGTAATAGAAAGGTTACCTAATAGTGAAAAATAGAAAAGGAAAATATTGAAAATTATGAATTGAACATTGAAAATGAATTGAATGTAAGAGAATATTGATAGAAATGTTAATAGGGTGGAGCATCGTTGGAAGCCGGGGGAGGGGGGGATAAAAATTTTTAGAAAAGGATATGTTAAGAATTGGTTGTTGAATATGGAACATGCTATCATATCCTGTTAATAAACTTTCTTAAAAAAAAATTCTTCCTCACATGTCCCCTCATACCAGAGAAGTTACCCCTTTTAAAGTTAAAAGTGGTTGCATCAGTCTTTTTGGGCAACTCCCTATCTGTACAAATGTTAAACTCAATGACATTATGGTCACTGTTCCCAAGCGGTGCAATCACTTTTACATCTCTCACCAGGTCTTGGGTGTTACTTAGGACCAAATCCAGGATCGCCTCTCCCCTGGTAGGTTCCGTGACCATCTGTTCCATAGCACAGTCATTGACAGTGTCTAAAAACTCAATCTCTTTTTCCCAACTAGAACTCATATTGACCCAACCAATGTGTGGGTAGTTAGAGTCGCCTATTACGGCACAGTTATTCCGTCTAGCTGCTATCTTTAATTCAGTCATCATTTTATAATCCTCCTCTATCTTTTGATCTGGTGGGCAATAAACTCCCACTGTTAAGCCTCCTTTTGGACCCACTATTTCAACCCATAGCATTTCCAGAAGTGAATCCAATTTTCTTACCCTCTCAATCTTACTGGACTGTATACCCTCTCTGACATACAGAGCCACCCCACCTCCAACCCTTCCCCCCTATCATTCCGATATAATTTATAACCAGGAATCACCGTATCCCACTGATTTTCCTCATCCCACCAAGTTTCTGAAATACCCACAATGTCTATTCCCCCCAACACCAAGCATTCCAACTCCCCGATTTTACCTCAGAGACTTCTAGCATTTGTGTATAAACACTTATAGTTTCCCATGCTTGTTAAGCCCACAGCCTTCCTCTTGCTGCCTGGAGACCTTGCCAGGCAGTTCCTATCATTAGCCACAGTTTCAGTGGACAATTTTAATCCATTTCCTTGTACAAAAGTAACAGCTACCCCTTCATCATTTGAGATGAGCCATCCCGAACCAGAGACTTTTCATCTCCTTTCGGCTTTCCCCCATTATTCAGTTTAAAAACTGCTCTGCCACCTTTTTGATTTTGAGCGCCAGCAGCCTGGTTCCTTCTTGGGACAAGTGGAGACCGTCCCTTTTGTACAGCTCCCTCTTGTCCCAAAAAGCATCCCAGTGCCTAACAAACTTGAACCCTTCCACCCTACACCATCGTCTCATCCACACATTGAGACTCCTGATCTGTGCCTGTCTCTCCGGCCCTGCGCGTGGAACAGGTAGCACTTCTGAGAAGGCTACCTTGGAGGTCCTGGCCTTGAGTTTCCTGCCCAGCAGCCTAAATTTCTCCTCCAGGACCTCACGACTGCATTTCCCCACATCGTTGGTGCCGACGTGCACCACGACCACTGGCTCCTCCCCAGCACTATCTACCAGCCTATCTAGAACATGTGTAATGTCCGCTACCTTCGCACCAGGCAGGCAAATCACCATACGGTCAGTACGTGGGTTCGCCACCCAGCTGTCTACCTGCTTAAGGATCGAATCACCAACTACCAAGAGCCCCCCTCCCACCCTTCCCAGGGACGGTTCCTTGGTACGAAAGGATACCCGTTCACCAGCTGAAGAAGAGGTCCCTTCTGATAAGGGCACATTCCCCTTATCCTCAGCATGGTGCCCCGTTTCCCCTTGACCCTCATGCTCCCTGGCAGCAGCTGGACTGCCAGATCCAGAGCGGGACATATCTAACAAGTCCCCGAGAGTCTTCTCCGTGCACCTAACTGACTGTCTCTGCTTCTCCAGGTCAGTCACCTTGGCCTCAAGGGAGCAAACTCGCTTCCTGAGAACCAGGAGCTCCTTGCACCGAGCACACACTCAAGACTTCTGACCAGTGGGCAGACAGTCATACATGTGACACTCCATGCAAAACACTGGATAGCCCCCAACCCCCTGCTGGCATTCTGGCTTCATAATTGTTTTTAAACAAATACATTTGGTAACTTTTCCAAAGAAATACAGATCACGGTTGACTTTTCTTAAAGGATCTGTACATTTTAAAAAGTTTACTTGAATTTAAATGAAAGACTGTGATAACAGAATGGCATTTTCAAAATGAGCTGCTCTGGCAGAGCTTCTTGTCTTATGAAAAAAACTACAGGAAATGACAGAAATTTGCAGTCTGGATTGTTTCACAGTTTTAGCATATATGGGTAGTGGAAAAGCTGGGGCAATTCAAAGCTACAACTAGCCAGTTGCTGTAAAAATGTATCACACAGAAAAGCAAAGAATTTCTCTTACTCACTAGGCATGTGCTGCTTTGACACCCCACAAAAAACATCAAAAGGCAGCACTCCACACTGTTGACAATAAGCTGGCTGGTCCACAGACATGCTCATTTTCTTACATATATGTACAAAAATAGGAAAATGGCTGCCAATATGGTGAGCTGTATTTATGGTCTCATAAAATATACAAGTTTTACACTCAAGTGCCAAGCTGGCCATGGATTTTCAAATTTCACTGTTGGTACAGATGTGCTCATAAGGGTCATCTTACCTTGAGTGATCTATTCCAATATAACCCTGGGCAGTGTCTGTTTTAGCAACTGGAATATTACAGAAGGACTGGGCAGCCTAGCGCTATATATAAGGTTGGGGCATCTGAGCTGTCAAAAAAGATTTGGTCATCTGACCAGTCAAAACATGGTCAAATATTTTAAAACACTGACCTTACTGGAACAAAAAAGATACTTCAGAATAGATTTTATATTAGGGCTAAATTATAAAAAGAACATTTGTTACTGTGAAACAAGAAAATAGAAAATAAAGTTGGGGAAAGTGATATAAATTATTAAAACTTAACAAGTTTCCATAAATGTGAACAAGTCACTAAACAGTTCTCTGTAGCTTTTAACCTGAAACACCAAGATTAGCCTACTAATTTTTTTTTAATGAAATTAAAGCAGAAATGCTATGTAACAGCAACTCATGGGGGGAAAGTTAATTTTAAAGTAATTGCATTGGTAGGCAACATGCCAATTTTTCAAGCATCATAAGCAAGGTTTTCCACCAACATCTGCATCATCACGTTTGTCATCAGTATCTCTTCCTTCCTCTTCTTCTGAATACCAACAGCTGTAAATTATACCATAATACAATAAAGAAAGGGGGCAGGCTACCACCTATACTATACAGTTCTTAGCTTCATGGAATATCTTTAGAAGATTTGAAAGCTATCAAATAATAGGCATTTTACTGACATATTGGACTGGGCAGATCTGACAATCCCAGGTATATAGTTAAAAGACCCTCAAAATTGACTGCATTTCCTACAAGTTTTTGAATGTCACCTCTCTAGCACAAACTGATTCCAGAGCCTTCAGAGGAATTGATATTGGCTATAGATAGCACCTGCTGCTTCTGTGTAAGTCACTTATATCATCCCAGCGCCATGAGTCTCCCCTCAGGCAGCAGGATGAAAAGGAAACAGAAGCAAGTTCCTCCAACACCAACAAGTTAGCCTCTGGAGTTAATTCCCAAATACAATTAAAGGTTAGACATAAATACACAGGGGAAAGGACTAAGCTATCACTATTTCTAAAGTCAGTGTGACATAGTGGCTACATCTGGGTGGCCTGAATTCAAATTTTCCTTGAACCGTGAAACAAATGGGGAAACCTTAGGAAATTCACTATCTTCCAGCCTAATCTACCACACAAGGATGAACAGAATAAAAGGGAATACTGTATCCCATTCAGAGAATATATGTTTCCCTGAACTCCTTGCGGAAGGGACAGAATTCAAATAATGATGCATAAAATATGCACAACAGTCTGAAATACAGTCTACATGCTCAGACATCTGACCACTTAGACCTACAGAAATGATGGATAACAGCTCTCCAAGGTCTCAAGCAGCAGTATTTCACATCACCTACCATCTGCTACTTTTAACTGGAGATGCCTGGGATTTAACCTGGGGTTCTCTGCATGCAAGGCAGATGCTCTGCCACTGAGCCACAGACCCATCTGCCATGTTTTTACCCTTTCCTGGAGAACCTGCCAATCACCACTGACAGAAGACTCAGCAACATGGAACTGATCACAGTCCTATTTTGTTCTCATGTTTTTTTTAAAGTTCATTAATAAGGTTTAGGAGGCAGCATAATACTTTGCCTACCAAAAGAGATTAATTCATCTGCCTAGGGTAGCAGACTAAAGCATATAAGAAGCAGCTGCATGATTCCAGTGCATTCTTGGATAAGGGTTTTTTTACCCTCTTTGTGACACAACCTGTAGCTTCGTAATTTAATAGCTTTAAAGTAACATGCCATCAAGATACAACCTGACACAGAAGAATAAGTTCCAATCCAACCAAGAATATAGATGGCAGAAGGTTCGCTCAAATTCCACAAAGCAAAGAGACACAACCTTAACTCTCAGCAATAAAATAAGGATTTTTAAAAATAAGATCTCCAAGAACCCACACAGCACTTGCCCTCTTTCCTGGAATTTTCAGGAAAGAGTATGGTGGCATCAGGATTTAAGTTTTAATTTGGAAGATCTTACCTCACAGGCCTTAAGGGACTTGAACTGTATTCAATGATATAACGAAAGAAACTGTTGGCACAAACACTGTTACCACTGGCCTCAGTACCAAATGTTGTAAATGCAACCTGTTAATGTAACCATATTCATAAATAGTAATCTGAAGATTCACAATGCAAACACTACAGATAAGCAAGCAAAACTGGAAATGTTATTGCTCCTTTGAGTCAAGGAGTAATAAACATGTGGAATTCACTGCCACAGGAAGTGGAGGCAGGTACAAGCATAGACCGCTTTTGGATAAACATATGGAGCAAAAGTCTATGAGTGCTATTAACCACTATGTATAGATGGAACACTACGTCTGGGGCAGTGATGCTCTGTATTCTTGGTGCTTGGGGGGCAACCATGGGAGGGCTTCTGGAGTTCTGTCCCCACTGGCAGACCTTCTGATAGCACCTGGGTTTGGGTCACTGTTGTTAGCCCCGACGCCATTATGGGGCCTTGCTATGGACTGTTTGCTGTTGTCACATGGTTTGTGTACTTGCTAGACTGTAAAATGGATGCCAAGGTAGAAGCCAATAGAGAAAGGAAAAAGCTGTCTTTTTACTCTGAGGGACTCCATTGCATACCTGCCGCATGTCACCTACACGGATTAAGGGCCATACAGCAGACAAAGGACTTTCCCTCTGCCAGTCGTTTGCATGAAGGGATTATTACCCAATTAAGCATTCAAATTGTTAACGACCCTTCCTGATGCTAATCAGGGACAATCAGGGAAGTCTCCCACCTTTTGTTTACCTGGCCAGCAAGTCCTATAATCCATTTAACTGGCTACCCAACACCTGGTTTCTATTGTTTAATCCAGACCCTGCCTCTCTGGAACCTGATTGGTCATACCTAAGGTCTGCCTCTACTGACATCACACACCCCTGGGACTCACCATTGGTCCAGGAAATCTTTTGTTCTCACCTGAGACCAGCCCCCTGGGCCACCCATTGGGCTGCATTGTCTTACAGTGGGTATATCCCAGCACACAGATGGCCTTAGAGTGTGTGTCTCTGCCATGAGCCAAAATGGCAGTCCACCCCTGAACCCTCTGGGTTTAGGCCACAATCCTTCTTCATGGACTTCTGCACATCTGACAGGTAGTATCACCTCTCCATAAGCCTAATCCCCTCTGCTTTCTTAGTTCTATTTTATGTGTGTGAATTTGTAATACTGTTTGTGTGTTTGTGAATGGATAAATAAGGATTACATTCAGTAAAATAATATTTTATTAATTATACCTGGTCTCTGTGTCTTTTACTGGGAACCATTACAAAACAGCAGCATTCTCTGTATATACAGGCGAGAACCCATAATAATAATAATAATAATAATAATACCAATTGCTATATTTAAAATAGAGCAATTTGGCTAACAGAAACGGAGGCACTGCTGGGATTCGCCCTGACCATCTGAACGTGCATGCTAGTCAACACGTGTCCTTCAGATGGCCAGACGTGGAGAAGAAGCTGTTTGTATGGTTTCAGTAAAGACCTGTGTGAAAGGTTGCTGTCTGTGTGATTGGCTAGAGAGCATTTTCTGTTGTGGGAGGCTGTTTTTCCCCTTTGTCTCCTTCAGCAACTCCTGGTCTATTTTGTGGGGTGGGAACCAAGACCGATAGTGTAGGGTGTTAGGAGTTGCAACACACTGCACCGCAACACACCACCCCACGCAGGCAGCCATAACTGCAAACTAAGAGGAGCCGCAGCAAAGTCTTAAAAGTCCTCCAGAGACGTCTGGAAGCCCATTTCCCTGTCCCTCTCAGCTTTGATCAGCAGAGCGTAGAATTAAAGTGAGCAAAGAGGTCCGCTCACTGGAGTATATTACTCCAAGGATCCAGGTCGGAGGTTTTCCTAAAGCCTTCCCGGGTTTATAGAGGTTATCCCGGCAGGATAGGTGTCCAAAACCCAAATACCGGTTTAAGAGAGTTATCCGGTTAGGAGGTGAGGTCTAGGCCAGGCCCACTGACCAAAACTCCAATTTAAGGGTTGGTGAGAATAGCCGAGGTGGAGGCAGAGACCTCACCGAAAAATCTCATATTTTAGCGTTTGTGGTCATCGAAGGCAAGGGCGTGGACCCCACCCTTACCAAAAACCACAACTCACGGACCACGAGGCCTAAAGAGCCTAGCTCACCTCGCCCGTGAGCAGAAAACAGAAGAGGGGAGAGGCAACGTGATCAGGGGATCCCTATTCGGAAACGGAGCCACGTTGCTCCCAATAAAAGCAGCACTGCTGCACAAAAGATCCCCTCGATCCCTATTCGGAAATGGAGCCACGTTGCTCCCAATAAAAAAAGCAGCCCTGCTGCACACCAGTTCCCCCCCTTCCCTGTTAGTGGATAGTGGATGGGAATATCCTGAAATTCTCCCGGGTTAAGTTGGTTTTCCTGGTCACGGGTGGAATGCCCTAAAACCTTCTATATAGTGGATGGGAATATCCTGAAATTCTCCCGGGTTAAGTTGGTTTTCCTGGTCACGGGTGGAATGCCTTAAAACCTTCTATATAGTGGATGGGAATATCCTGAAATTCTCCCGGGTTAAGTTGGTTTTCCTGGTCACGGGTGGAATGCCCTAAAACCTTCTATATAGTGGATGGGAATATCCTGAAATTCTCCCGGGTTAAGTTGGTTTTCCTGGTCACGGGTGGAATGCCTTAAAACCTTCTATATAGTGGATGGGAATATCCTGAAATTCTCCCGGGTTAAGTTGGTTTTCCTGGTCACGGGTGGAATGCTTTAAAACCTTCTATATAGTGGATGGGAATATCCTGAAATTCTCCCGGGTTAAGTTGGTTTTCCTGGTCACGGGTGGAACGCCTTAAAACCTTCTATATAGTGGATGGGAATATCCTGAAATTCTCCCGGGTTAAGTTGGTTTTCCTGGTCACGGGTGGAATGCCTTAAAACCTTCTATATAGTGGATGGGAATATCCTGAAATTCTCCCAGGTTAAGTTGGTTTTCCTGGTCACGGGTGGAATGCCTTAAAACCTTCTATATAGTGGATGGGAATATCCTGAAATTCTCCCGGGTTAAATTGGTTTTCCTGGTCACGGGTGGAACGCCTTAAAACCTTCTATAATCCAAGTCTTAGAACACTTGGGAACCATAAGCCAGAGAACCTGCCAGTGAGCCGTAGAGTCCTCACTGGTTAGTATAATCCAAGTTTTAGAATACTTGGAAACCAGAAACTGAATGTGTTTAAAATTGTGTTTGTGTGTATGTGTAGCTGCACACCAGCAGTCCCACATGGACTTTGCCCCCTTTTGCTCAGTGGCCCTGACTGAGATTGATTTGTTGGTTTGTCCAATTAGGTTTGCAATGTAAGTTTGTTCCTCAGATCCGAGAATCTGAAGTTAGGCAAAAATGCTAAGTTAAAAACAAGAGAAAGTCTGACCTTGTAATCAAGATCCTCTCTCTCAAATTCCCCTTTTCCCAAATGGAAGGAGACCTGAAAAGAGTGATAGATTTGTAACAGAATATACAAAATGCCAGGCAGTCTTTTTAGAAATCAAACTGCCTTGCTCCCTAGCCTCTTAAATAAAAACCAGCAGGCAGAAGTAAGGCACCAGTCTTGCCATGCTGAGATTAAATTCCCCTGAAACAGCAGCTTGAGACCCTGGTTGCATTTGCACCCCATGTGACGCTGCTAGAACTCTTAGAAAAGAAGAAAAATCCCTGAAATTCCTGTAATCCTGAACAGAATAGTGAGAATTCTGTAGTTTATGCTAAAACCAAGACAATAGTAAGGCAACAACAGAAAATTAGGAAAACAAGGAGCCCTGAAATGGCCCACTAAAACTTCTGGGAAAGACCAGGCCAACTCCCAGTACAGAAACAGAAGCAGTCATTAAGTACAGCCACTTAATGGCTGGAGCAAAATAAATAAGACAGTGAATGCCTAAAGTAAAACCTCCCCCCATTCCAACTCCAAACTGGGCAAGGAATGGAGTGCACACAGGACTACCCTGTGGAAAGAACTTAGAAAGTAAAGGAAGAAAAACCCACAAGCTCAGGACACAAGAGCTCCCCTTAAACCCTTGGGAAGTAAAACTTAGAGGAAATGGTGCTAATTCCCAAGAAACTACTGCCCAGAGAATAACATCTCCCTTTAGTAATACTCTCCAGGCGAAACCTGGAGAACTCCTGGAGTTATAGCAAGTCTCCAGGCAACAGAGTTCAATTGCTCTGTAGAAAATGAGTGTTTGGAGGAGGGGGAAGACTATGGCTTTTGCCTCACTGGAGTCTTCATCCTTCTTCCGACCCAAGCCTAGATCTCCAGGAATCTCCTGCCTGGACCTGGCAGCCTTGCTCAGCGCTCAGCAAGACCAACAGGTCCAAAAACCTGTAACTTTTATGTAAGTAAAAAACCTTAGCTGCAGAACTCAGGCTCCATGAAAGAACTTAAAGTCAGTATTATAAAACAGTGCAGCTATGTCACCAAGCTTCCCAAAACAGGCTTAAATGCTTAAGAAAAGAAGTACAATAAAGAAGTAACCTCAAAAATCGTTTTTAGATACTTATTACTGTGATTGAGTGAAATTGAGGAAATTATGTACCTTTATTTATACCTTTTAAAATATAGAACCCTACAACTCCCAGTCTCTCCTATTGCCTTTGGGAAAGAACTGGCTCCATTTGGGTCAGATTTAAAACGACCAAAAGAGTGAAAATTTAAAACTTGCCCAATCAGGAAAATTTTGGCAGCCTGAGAAGTAAATGAGACATTACTTTCCCCTTCCCAAATCTAAATGGGCAGGGATCCCAGCAGGATAATCATAAAATAAGAAATATAACTTTTATTTTGAAAATGGAAGCTCCTAAGCTTTAATCTTTCTGAAAATTCCCAATAATCCATTGGGACACCACCTTCCAGGTAGGACCTGGAGACTCCCCAGAATTACAGCCTTAGGCAGCTATACTTCACCTGGAACACTTAGGAAAAGGGGGAAACCCCCCCCCTGCATAACCTTCTTCCATCTGAAACCTCTGTATGCCCAATGTATTGTCTTTGTTTTGTATCATAATAACAAGCCTTTAAAGGCTGCCCCTTTTATATGTTTTGGAAGAATGCCACTTTATTTGGAAATCTTTTGTTTAAACCTTTTAATAAGCCCCACCTCAGGAGTAACTGAGAGGCAAATAGTTTTAAGTGGCACATTTTTAAACTTTTGAGCCCCAGCAGTGCATTAGTTCCCCATGTCTGCAAGAAGCAGCAAAATCTTCATTTTGGGCACAAACGTAGAGCCTCCAGCTTCCAGTGCAGTGAAAACTGAAGTAGCACTGCTTGGCAGAACGACCAATGGACTTACCGTGAGGGGTCCTTCTCCTCTGAGGTCAGGAGGACATCTCCAATGGGTTATTCCCACCGTGCCTGTAGGGAGGCAGGAAATAGTTTTTTCCCCTTCCTGTTGGCGCCTCCGGAATAGCCCATCTCCAGTTCTGGGACTCCGAAAGCAGTGCTTGCAGCCTAAATGAAGTGGCCTTGCCCTAGAAAAACGTAACTGCAAACAGTAATACCAACTGATTAAACAAGAAAAACTCTGCAACTATGAACAAGGCAGAGTATAAACAGAAATACAAGAGAAGAAATCAGCACAGAATAAGTAGAAGAGGAAGATGAAAATGGGAGGGCCGAGATGTCCTCCTGACCTCAGAGGAGAAGGACCCCTCACGGTAAGTCCAATGGTCGTTCTCCCTCTGAGGTGGAGGACATCTCCAATGGGACCTCCCCGAGCAGTGTCCCTCATACGGGTGGGTAGTCATCTTCCTCCATGTTAACGATGTGCTGAAGAATTCTTCTCCCAAAGGCCGCGCCTGCAGATGCAAGCGTGTTGATATGGTAGTGCCTTATGAAGGTGGAAATGGATGACCACGTAGCCGCCTTACAGACCTCTTCAACAGAAGCTCTATTGGTAAGGCGGCGTTGGTTGCTGCGCTCCGCAGAGAATGAGCTGTGATGCCACTGGGTACTTCCTGACCCGAGGCCCGGTAAGCCTCTGTGATACAGGCCTTCAGAACCGAACCGATTGCCGATCTAGACATCTTCTCCCCTGACCTAGGTGGAGATATATTGACGAATAAGGACTCAGGCTTCCTGCAAACCTCTGTCCTGGCTATGTAAACCTTGAGAGCCCGTCTTACATCCAAGGTGTGCCAAATCCGTTCCTTGGGATGCTTGGGATCAGGACAGAACGTGGATATGCAGATCTCTTGAGAGTAGTGAAATCTAGAGCCTACCTTTGGCCGGAAGGTAGAATCTGTGCAAATCACGACCTTGTCTTTATGAAAGACGCAGAGTGACGATGTCACTGACAATGCCCCGAATTCTGACACTCTTCCCGCAGACGTGATAGCGACCAGAAACAGCTTCTTCATCCTCAGCCACTTCAACCCCACCTCCCCGAGAGGCTCGAACGGTGAGCCGGTAAGAGCACCGAGTACCGTATTCGGCCTCCAGGTTGGAAGGTGATGGACCTGAAGCGGAGATTTTGTCAACGCTCCCTGTAGAAAGGTTTGAATGTGAGGATGTTTGGAAATCTTGTATCCTCCCAGGGAAGGGAAAACAGAGGACAGAGCCGCTAACTGCCTCCGAAGAGTAGCAGACTTCATTCCCGAATCAGACCATCCTGCAGGAAATCCAGAAGCGAAGCAATCGAAGGGAACAGTGGCTGCACCGACTTGCGTCTACACCATCGCACCAACGCCTTACATGTGGTGTTATATCTATACAGACCGTGGACTGTCGTCTGGATGTCAAAATGGTGTCTAGACCTGGAAAGAATAACCTAATTTCGATAGGTTGCTCCGCTCAATCTCCACGCGGTCAAACACAGCCAGGCCAGATCTGGGTGCCATACCGGACCCTACAACAGCATGTCGGGAGGTATAGAAAGAACTAGGGGTGGAAGTATAGGCAGCTCCTGTATTGCCGAGAACCATGGGTGACGAGCCCAGTTCAGGGCCACTAGGATGACCTTTGCTCTGAGTTCCCGAATTCTGCGGGTGGTTCTGGAAACCAGGGCGAACGGCGGAAACGCATATAGGAGACCCTGGAGCCAGGGTGTCGTGAGTGCATCTGTCGCCTCAGCCTCTGGATGGAAGAATCTGGAGAAATATCTCGGAAGCGTGAGGTTCATAGAGGAGGCGAACAGATCCACCATGGGACGTCCGACTTGAGCCACTATCATGTTGAAGATACGTGGATGGAGAACCCATTCTCCCTCCTGTATCCCCACTCGGCTGAGTCAATCGACTTGCATATTTTCGGACCCTTTTATATGGTCTGCTCTCAATGAGGTGACGTGTCTTTCCGCCCAAAAGAGGATCTTCCTCGCCTCCCTGTGGAGTTGAGATGACCGAGACCTGCCTAGGTTGATATGTTGTCCGTCCTGATCAACACTTGTTGACCACACAATTGAGGGGCAAAAGGAATCAGAGACAAGCTGATCGCTCTGAATTCCAAGAGGTTAATTGGTAGATTCTTCTCCGCAGACCGCCATGTCCCCTGGACTGGAGTGTAGTTCAAGGTTGCTCCCAGTCCAAGAGACTGGCCTCGGTGAACAGCTCCCTGGTGTGGCTGACATAGTAGCTCTTGCCTGCCGACAAATTGTTCATGTTTGTCCACCACCCTAGGCTCTTCCTTGACTCCAATCGGTACCTGTAGGTAGAGGACCCTCTCCTCCATGAAGGAGAGTAGATGGGAACGTAGAAACATCTGCAATGGTCTGGGGTGCAGGCGGGCCCATTGTATCATGTCGATGCTGGCAATCATCAGACCCATAAGTCTGGCTAGGTCCATGAGGAGTGTGGATCTGCAGCTGTAAAACCTCGTGGCAGCTTCTTAGAGCTTCTGAGCCTTTGCCAGCGGGAGAAAGGAAGCATTTCGAGTGGTGTCGATTACTGTTCCCAATGTACGATACGCTGCGTCGGTAGCAGTGAACTCTTTTCGAGGTTGATCAGGAATCCATGTTTCTGTAAACATTGTAGTGTTCGCTCCGTGTTGCTGACGGAGTCTGCCCGTGTACTGGTCCTGATTCAGAGGTCGTCCAGCTATGGCAGAACCTGGATACCCTGAGCTCTGATGAACCTTGGGATAGATGCTCAGCTTGGAGAAGAAGCGTGGTGCCGTGAATAGACCAAAGAGAGGTGCTCTGTACTTGGAGTGTTGGTCGTAAATGCAAAAGCGAAGAAATCGCTTGTGTGCTGGGTGAATAGGCACATGGAGGTATGCTTTCCGTCAAATCTATGGAAGTGAGGTACTCGTTGGGAGATAGAGAGTCCGCTACAGCCTCCAGAGTTTCCATGCGAAAACGTCGCAGTTTTAGATTCAGATCGCTGATTTGCTGGCTGGTGACTTGTCCAAGCTTCCGTAAAATGTAAAAGGCGGGCACCCACCGGAAGGGGGGATAGTCATGCCTGTTTGGGTTTGGCACCTCTGTCTCCCCGAACACCTCTGTTGAAAGGCCTGTGGAATCTGGGTGTGAAGGAACCACATTTGCCAGACTGCTTGGACGCTTCCCACGAGGCCTTTTGGTGTCTTGTCGAAATCTAGAGAGAGAGTGCTGGGTACGAAGGGACTGCGGGTTTCGCCAATCGAAACGGCGTAGGGATCTGGGCATGGCTTTTTTACTTATCCCTGGTTTCCACCAGGAAGTTGTCCAGGGCCTCTCCAAAGAGCCGATCTCCTAGGAAGGGATAAGCTGTTACAATAGCTTGGAGAGAGAGTCCGCGTGTCAGGCGCGTAGCCGTCTGGCCACCGCCGTGGATGCCATGGCCCTGGAAGCAAAGGAGATAATGTCCAGAGTGGCGACCGCTGAAAAGGAATTAGACTTAAGGACACGAGAATTTCCCTCCAGCACAGCCCGATTGTTCTCTGGAACAATCTGCATCAACTTACGTAACCACACGACTGTCGCTCTGGAGGCGATGGATGTTGTAGATGCCGCTCTTACCATCATGGCAATTGCCTCATGGATCCTTCTGAGCGTTGCCTCCACCTTCTTATCGGTTTGGTCTTTGATGGTACCCTGACCATCCTCAGATACTAGACCCGTCGACTGGATGGCATCCACTGGAGCGTCCACAGGAGAAACCTGTAATAACTCATTAGCATAATTAGGCAGAGCATATAACTTTTTTGCAAAAGCGGGAAAAACTGCTTATTGACCATGGGCTTTTCCCACTCTGCTCTGAGCTGACGCTCAAATACTCAGGAAAGGAAAAACCTTTCTCAGTAAATTCCTGAGGAGGGAAGACTTACCGGTTGCCCCCGGGTTTGGATTTAATTTTGCTTTTGACCGCCTTCAGATATTCTGAAGGTGGCAAAACATATAACTCTAAGGCCTATATATAAAGGTCAAGGTTCCCTTGCTCAAAGGCCAGTCGAATCCGACTCTAGGGTTGCGGTGCTCATCTCCGTTTCAAGGCCGAAGAGCCAACGCTGTCCAAAAACGTTTCCGTGGTCATGTGGCCGGCATGACTGAACACCAAGGTGCACGGATATAGCCTTAGCTAAAAGGAGCTGATAATCCTTGGGTTTGAAAAAACGACTGGATTGCTCCGGGAGTTTTTAATTCTTCCTCCTCATCAGAAAAATTCGCCCTCTTCCCTTTCAATGGAAGAGGTACTGGATTCTATTTCTTCCCTCCACTGCTCCTCCAAGGGTCTCCTAGGAGGAGGGGGGGGAACCCTCTTAGCTGCCCTAGTTGGCCACCCAGGGGAGGATGGAATCAAAGGGTTTTGAGAGCGATTACCCTGTGGTAGGGAAACCTCAGGTCTAGGAAGGAGCTGTGCCATTTCCAGCGGAATGGTCTTTTTTAATAATAATGGCCATAATTCTGAAGAGTGAATCAACGTGATCAAGGAGCTTACCCCGTTTGGAGCCGGTCTCAGGATCCTGCTCCTCTTCTGAAGGGGTGGGGGAAACGTAAGGCTGTCCTCCTTCGGTCCCCGAGGCTCCAGAAATGGCCGTAAGAGAGGTCACAAGCTCGAAGCCGGACCCTCAAAATGGCCACCGCCGCCCGATCGCGAGAGCGCGGGAAAATGGCGGGGCCTGCTGTTTCGGCTGTCGGCGTCGTTTGGGCACCTGGGGTGCTGCGCCGAGCCAGCCGTGTTCATCGGGGTACCGCGATCATGCCACGAAGGCAGATCGGCCCCGGAGTCGTCTCGCGTCACCGCAGCCGCGGTGCACGCGTCTCCCTCGTCGCCCGAGGAAAAAACCTCGGGAAGGTCTTTTGCCGCCATGGCAGCCGGCGGCGTTCTTCTCTTCGGGTCCTGAGACCTCTTTGAAAACTTCGCTCCAAGGAAGGAGCTGAATGAGAAAAGAGAAGAAATAGAGAGAGAGAGAAAAGAAAAAAGGGCAAGGCAACAGGCTGGATAAACAGGATACAAAAAAGCGGGAAACAGCTAAGCCTAAGAGATTTGCTGCTTCTCCCTACTGAGGCAGGAACAGAACTGGAGATGGGCTATTCCGGAGGCGCCAACAGGAAGGGGAAAAAACTATTTCCTGCCTCCCTACAGGCACGGTGGGAATAACCCATTGGAGATGTCCTCCACCTCAGAGGGAGAACCCAGGCAGACTCTCTCCTTTCAGCTGCCCTTGAGGGAAAAGAAACAAATTGAGCCCAACTTCAGCCTTACCAGACAAAAGAAGTTAAATACTAAAGAAGTCCTCCTGTAATCCCCCATCAGGGCCAGGAGGCTCAGATCCCCTTGTGTAAATTTTGCATAACCAAAGAGCTAGGGGGACAAGATAAGAAGGCTCCCAGCGAGATTAATGGCCCTTCTGGAGGGTAGCAATTGCTCTCCTCCCTCTTTTGTTAAGAGTAATTTCCCTCTGTAGCCAGAGAGGGAGAAAAAGGGTTTTTGTTTTTTTGTTTCCCCCCCTTAATGTCATCCCCATCCCAAAGGAACTAGGGGGGGAGCACAGAAAGAAAAAAAAATGTTTTCTCCTTTGGTTTTTAAAGCATAGATGGGAAATTTTTGGTTTTCGGAATCTCAGAAGCAATTCTGCTAACATTTTTTTTTTTGTGAATTCACAGAGAAAGGTTTCTCTGTAAATTCAAGGGGGGGAGAGATACTGTGGAAATATATATTCTTAAGGCTTTCCTTTATTGTAATTTTTTTTCTGTCCTCTTTTAATTTGATTTTAATTTAAAAGATACACTTCCAAAACTCAAGAATTTTTTTGTTTTCATTTATTTTGAGTTTTCCTGTCCTTTTAAAGATTTTATCTGTAAAAGATCTAAACTTTTTTTTTATTGCAGCATCAGTAGTTCTAATAAAATCTTTTGAGACTCATGTCAAAATTCAAAACTAGTCATGTGGCACATAATTTGAAATATAAAAGCTCTCTGAAAACCTAAAATGCATCTGCTATTGTAGAAATGCCAATCTCCAGGTGTCACCTGGACACACTCCCAAAATTACAGCCTTTGTCCAGAATCTGAAGTCAGTCCCTGGAAAAAAGGGCACACCTCACAGGGTTGATCTTTATGTAACATTTTACCTAAGTTCCATCTCCAAATCTAAAGGACTTTCCCAGGCTGGAGTTGGCACCCTACCCTACTGTGAGAAGACTGATATTTTCTTCCCTTTTGAATTTGTAATTCCTTGTCTATTACAGGAAGGTCATCTTCCTTCCCCCCATTCCAAAGTTTAGTTTTTGTTTTTTTTAAAGGTCCGTTTTAAAGTTAAAAATACATTTATTTGCATCCTCTTCCTTGGAATTTCTCATGATTAGAGATCCCTTACTTTCAAAATGGTACATTTAAAAATAGATTTTAAAATAGATTTGTTTCTGTTCCATTAATTTATTACAGCATCTCGATTTTAAGCTTTGTCTTATCTTCCCATTCTTATAGAAGGGAATCTCTTTTTAAAATTTCTTGGTAAATATGTGTGATCTAGAACTATTTCATCTCTTTAAGGTTTTATAAATACTCTTTTGGTTTTGGAATTAGTTGTTCTCTTAAAGCCCCACCTTTAGGGCTAACGTTTCTTTAGTCTTGGTATCAGTATATAATATAGCTACCATAGAATATTTTAAAGGGTTTAAGTCTGGCAGCACATCTCTTCTGATTTTGTTCTAGTAATCTATATGCCCAGGCCCCCTTCAGCCCAGTTTCTACTAGCAAGGAAAGAAACTCTGTACATGCTCAGAAGAACTATTTGCTGGCACAAAGCCTGTGCCAGAGACAACTTTTTTTTCTTTCTTTCCTCTTCTCTTGTGGTGTGATCTTTGGCCGACTTCTTAAATAATGCAGAATTATCAAGGGCTACTGCCTCTTCTCTTCTCTTGGATTTTCAATCCTGTCTGTAATTTAGCTACTTGATTCTTTCATCTTTATTTTGTTTAAGGGCTTCCTCTTTGAGGTACACAATCAGTACCTGATGCTCTAAGTTTATTCTCCTATTTAAGTTTTATCCCTGCATGGCTAGAGCATCTTTCTATCCATGCAAACCTGTTAATCTGTCTCTCAAGTTCTTTCATATCTGCAGGAACTGAAAATCTGAACCTGCAATTGAAGTCTTATGCCTGATAGTAAAGGCACACCTTATAAGTTATTTTAGGAATTGTTTGTTTTATATGTGTGTTAATAATTATTGCTTTCCAGCTTTTTGTTAGCTTTGTTTTTGGGGTATGGCCCACCCCCATAAGCTGGCAGTTTTCCCTGGGGCCCCCCAACTTTTTCTACAACAGCCATGGCAATCTAACTTCCTTTTTTTTGAAACGTTCTTTTGTTTGGCCATTTTTATAACTTCTTGGCGCCTCCAAACTGTGCACATCTTCACCTGGAACTCTGCTCTGGTCACCATAATAAAAACTGAACGTTCAGCTATTTCCAATTGTACCTGGAGAATACTCTTGCTATGCATATGCATCAAAGACTTTCCAAGATTCCTGTTCAGCCTACAAGACCTCGGTCTTGCGAAAGCCATTGCTCCCTATTTGCTACGCACCCAAGTCGCCTCCTAATTTGCCTTTGCTCCAGTTTCAGCAAAAGACCTGCCAACTTACCAGCTGCCTTCTCTGGTCCTCCAGCCACTGCTGACCTGCAAATTGCTTGCAAACCATCTCATGGACATTGGATGCCACCTCAAGGGCAGGCAACTCTCACAACCAGCTGCAAATACCTCATGGCACCCACCCAGTTATTACTTTGGGACCCAAGAATTGCTTTTTGGTCCCTGAAAGCATGAAACCTCCATACTAAGGCTCAGATTGCCTGTGCCTTCTGTCAACTTGGGTACCTGGGAGGGGTGGTTTCAAAAATGGATCAATGTCCCTTACCCACATTTATCTGTAATGTTCAACTGAAGCTCAAATTGATTTGTATCACTGACTGTATTTATTCATTGGTCCATGTCATTTTCATGTTGTTGCTCACATGTTCTAAATGTTTTGCAATCATGCTTTTACACACATTCATTCTCAATTCTTCCAGCATAGCATTTGCATTGCTTTTAGTTATCTTTCTGCTTTAAGTTTGCTTAACCCACCAATTTTTGCTTTCTGTATTTGTCTAATTGTTTAGGAATTTTGGTAACCTTTGAGTTAGATATGTTTTTAGCTTATAAGTTTTTAGAATTATTAGGATGTCTTGCATTTCCTTTTTGTTGCTTTATAATAATTAGAAGCCTTCATTAGATTTGCTATAGGTAGCATTATGTACAGTAGTCATGTCTCTCTGGAAGATGTGCAGAAGATCCCTGCAAACACATACACAGAGGCACTCACCCTTCCTTATTTTAAAACATTTTTTTTTTAAAAAAAATTTCCTTTTGGTTCCTAGAGATATATTTTTATAGCCGGTATGCCTGACTCCCTCACCGAGCCTTTCCCCTGTAAATTCTTTATCTAACCTTGTTCAGCTGTCTTTTCTTTTCTGGTCATATGGAACTCCAACGGCAGCGAAACATCATTTGAAGTGAAGCCATCTTGGCTCACGCCTAAAGACGGCTTCAAGGGGGGGAATTGTTACCAGAGGCACTTGGGTAGCCCCAAAACAGGGGTGCCCTACTTTCTAACCTGAAGTCCAAAAAGCCAGGCACTCTCAGCTTGACCACAGAGTCGGGCTGCAGGTGGTCTGCAAAAGAGATTTCATATTCAGGTTTTATAAGGTGACCTCAGAGCAAGCCTCCAGTCTTCCCCCCTCCACCCAGCAGAGATTATGTTTATGGAATAACAATGAGTTCCAGAGGTAAGTATTTAAAAGCCACCTGGCACTCTTCAGCACCTCACCCAGCCTTTTGTGTCCTATTCTTTGTCTTTCTCTGTCCCTCAAGATACCGGGAAGTCTCCATCGAAGTGTGTATGTGCAGATGATGTCATCTAACGCTGCCACATCTGCAAGGGGGGGATATGTTAGCCCCGACGCCATTATGGGGCCTTGCTATGGACTGTTTGCTGTTGCCACATGGTTTGTGTACTTGCTAGACTGTAAAATGGATGCCAAGGTAGAAGCCCATAGAGAAAGGAAAAAGCTGTCTTTTTACTCTGAGGGACTCCATTGCATACCTGCCGCATGTCACCTACACGGACTAAGGGCCATACAGCAGACAAAGGACTTTCCCTCTGCCAGTCGTTTGCATGAAGGGATTATTACCCAATTAAGCATTCAAATTGTTAACGACCCTTCCTGATGCTAATCAGGGACAATCAGGGAAGTCTCCCACCTTTTGTTTACCTGGCCAGAAAGTCCTATAATCCATTTAACTGGCTACCCAACACCTGGCTTCTATTGTTTAATCCAGACCCTGCCTCTCTGGAACCTGATTGGTCATACCTAAGGTCTGCCTCTACTGACATCACACACCCCTGGGACTCATCATTGGTCCAGGAAATCTTTTGTTCTCACCTGAGACCAGCCCCCTGGGCCACCCATTGGGCTGCATTGTCTTACAGTGGGTATATCCCAGCACACAGATGGCCTTAGAGTGTGTGTCTCTGCCATGAGCCAAAATGGCAGTCCACCCCTGAACCCTCTGGGTTTAGGCCACAATCCTTTTTCATGGACTTCTGCACATCTGACAGGTAGTATCACCTCTCCATAAGCCTAATCCCCTCTGCTTTCTTAGTTCTATTTTATGTGTGTGAATTTGTAATACTGTTTGTGTGTTTGTGAATGGATAAATAAGGATTACATTCAGTAAAATAATATTTTATTAATTATACCTGGTCTCTGTGTCTTTTACTGGGAACCATTACAAAACAGCAGCATTCTCTGTATATACAGGCGAGAACCCATAATAATAATAATAATAATAATAATAATAATAATAATAATAATAATAATAATAATAATAATAATAATAATAATAATAATAATAATAATAATACCAATTGCTATATTTAAAATAGAGCAATTTGGCTAACACTGTGCTACACAGAGCGTTGGAATGGATGGGCCATTGGTCTGATCCAACATGGCTTCTCTTATGTTCTTAAGTTAAATCCTATATATATTTTTGACAGAGCAAGTGGAATGGACCAGTGATCTACTTGGTATAAAACACTTAGGTTACTGTCAAGTAATTGGACCTTTAGTTCAATTTCCTGTTCTTTCATTAAAAACCAGGCCTCATATTAATCTCTACGCCTGCAAATGGGTTGAAGAGGCCAAATGGAAAATAACTGGCTGTTGGTATTAAAGGGTTGGCAAATCAACCTTGTGACATTTGGATAACAATTCATGTAGAGACACACCATTTGTTTACCAGGACAGGACTTGGTGCCAATGCATCCTTCAGTTGGTGCTGTGATTTACACTACACAAGGGATGGGTCAGATTGCAGATAACCCCTCCATCCCATCATAAAATGGTGTCCCTCCTGGGCCATCTGTTGTAACAAGTTCACATCAACATAACTTCACTGGTCTGATTTTTGATTGGGCTAAAGGTTTCCAGCCCGATCAAATCTCAGGCCTTAAAAAAGTCAGTCTTTCTGTTCTTCATTCATAGCTAGCACAGCTATCATGAGGTATGATGAGTTAACCTTGGAATGGACCAGGCTCTAGCCTGGCAAAATGCTCTCTGGACAGAGAGGCATGAATTGCTGCCTAACTTCAACTCAGAAGGGTAACTTTGAATTAATGTCATATTTTGTACTTAGTCTTTTAAATGTAGGGTTTTTTGTGTGTTAGTTCTCACTGCTAATGTTCTTTTAAAATATTCTTGCACACTTTAATAAATATCCTTTGATTATACTTGGTATGTTTTGTGCTTCAGGTGCCTCAATCCTATTCCAATACCTAAGACCATAAGAGTCCACCTACCAGGTTAATTGTTGTGACAACTCATTCCGCAAGTGGCCTACCTTGCAAGGCTGACTTTCTTTACAGTTATATGTGCTTTTACAAAAGATGTCATATCAGGAACAATTTCTGGAGCGTGCACACACAAACACCACAACAAACATTTCTAAACCCCATGAGGATAAGGAAGGGAACAGTACACCAAGTACAAGACACACTGTCATTTATCCATGTAGAAAATGACAACACCCTTCTATACTGATATTTGCCCTGAGATAAAAAAAATGCCACAAGGTTTTCTCATAAGTGGCCCTCACTTCTCTGAGTTAAAGAACATGTGAAGTAGGGAAAACAAAGATAAGAGCTCAGTCATGGGGAGCTTCCCATCATGGAAAGGAGTTAAGACAATTTTTTTTTATTTTAAGAAGACCATTTACTAGGACACCTACAAGTGTTATTACTGAAGTGAACGATTCAACATGTACCTTGAGAGGGGAGGCTGCTATATCACTCTCAGTGTGGGTAAGTATGAACGGGATGCCTCTCTCTTTGCCTTAATCTGAGAGCTGTCCTCTGATCTCTCCTCTCTTTCTGTGTCCTTTGTTCCCTCCCTCCTTTCTTTCTGTGACCATTGCTTCACATGGTTTTTCATGGAGTCACATGTCTCTACAGGTCTCTCCTGTAGAAACAATGCCCTCATACACATGATGCCAGATCAGCCGACCACTAATGATAGGGAAAGTATTCTCTAGAATAGGCTTCTCTCTTTCCTTTCAACTGCAACCTGAATGTGAACTGAATCTACTTGAATAAATGTAAGTTTTACTTTTTGCAATATATTTCTTAGATTTATTTACTGCACTCAGTATCACAGTTCTCTAATATTCTGCTATATCAACCAAATATCCTAACAGTTAGTTACCCAACATCATCCATTTTATTCAGGCTAAAGCTCTCTTTATATGTTTTGAACCACCTCCCACATAGCAGATGGCTGGGAATTTCCCCATCATTCCTAATCCTGCTAGAATGTCATACTTCTTCTCAAAAATGCTGAAAGACTCTGCTTTATCCTCCCTGCTATTAAGCCAGCTTCCCACATCTCACTACTTAATTAATGAACAATCAAAAAAAATATGATAAAAGCCACCAATATATAAGAGTGCCAACCTGCAAGCAAGAGGTAATATTGGAATGAACAAAAATTAGGATCACTGACAGAATATCAGCTTTACTCGCAGAATGTTTCACATTCAGTCCCTGGTATCTCCAGTTAAAGGGATCAGGTAGTGGATGATGTGAAAGATCCAAGAGACCCTGGTGAGCCACTGCCAGCCAGAGTGGTTAATACTGACCTTGACAGACTAATGCTCTGAACTCAATATTAGGCAGCCTCATGTGTATCAGTCTCTATTTTTTTTTTACATTGCTCAAGTCATATATCATCTCATACTACTGACATGATCACAGAATTCTGGACCTCACCCCCCAAAGCAGAGACAGCTCTCCTCTCCCCAAAACTTGAACACTAGGACAGCCTGAAAATGGCCTTTGCCCAATTTAGATAAAGCACGAGGACTGAACAGTTAATGAGAACTCTCAGCTGTCCAAAGAACTGTGCCACAAATCCCAAAGCTATTCCAAGGCAATGCATATTAGAAATACCAAGGGCCCACATAAATATGGCAAGTAGAACTGCTGGTGTCTGATGGCGCCGGTTTGCATGTTGACACACTGCATGTGGTTACACTTGAAAGACTTGAGGAGAAGAAAAAAATAAATCAAACACAACATGATTCCACTTTCTGTCTGGGACAGTCACCTTGATCTGTGCTGTTATTGCCCTGCCCTAAACTCAGCTTCATACAGCCAGGGCACAAGACTTCCAATTTAACAAGGATTTGGCTCTCAACCACTGGGCTCTCTCCTTAACTCTTACACTAGACATGTTTCAAGCCAAATAAGTTTTATTTTAAAAAATTAAAAAGACAGTTTTTAGTATAGTGATTTGACATAGGCATGTCAGCAGTGGGAAATACTTGCAGAGAGAAGGCATCTCCCTGCAGTAAAGAGATCACAATCTAAGAGAGATGGTCAGGAAAGACAGGATGTGCTGGAGAAAAGCAGGAGTGGAGGTAACAAGGGTTTTGCTTAAACAAGGAGTGGAGGTAACAAGGGTTTCACTTAAACAAAAAATTAAAACTTTACTCAAAATAATAACAATGTGCATGCAATAACTGATTCAGTCAGAACTAGAGGGCAAATGTCTGTGACAGAATGTTATGAGGAACAAAGCTGAAATACCACTTCTGCTTCAAAATGCAAGGGGATTTCAGTACAACTAAAAGCAACTATGGTAATTAAGCAAGCTGAGCAGCTGTACAAAAGGGTGAGTGTTCAAACTTAGATTTAGGACCACCCAAGGACGAGACAGGAAGCATCAAACATGTAGGACTCAAAGGGATCCCTTGAAGTAGATCAAAGATCTGCTCCAGTTCATATTTTAGTTAGGTATTATTGCTTCCAAAACTCAAGCTAGTCTGAAAAGAATTTAAGAATGACATTTTCCCGTAGGGCCAAAATTGGCCTAATGCCAGAGACTACAGCAAACTGGGTCAGGTGGGTGAGGCTAGCATTTATTTGGATACTCCCCCTATCTCAATTGCCATTGCAAGAGAAAACACAATGCCAGGCTAAAAACATAATCAGGCCTGGAGGCTGGCATCTACTTGAATGTGCTATCGAGCTGCCTAAAGCAGCTATTTCTGGGCCAACCTAGGGGACCTTTTTTTGGAGCTCAGTACCAAGGGCAGGTCACCAAAGGGGGACACCAAAGGTCATACCTTTAAAAAGTCTTAAAGGTCGAGGGCAGAAGATACTGGTGGGAAGTCTCTATCAGTTGGGATTGACAGGATCTTGGAGGAGGCATTGTTTTATTATATGTTTAAGATCTGGAGGACAGCAAAGGAGGAACCACTGTGCAGTTAACTGCAAGGGGGAGATATGGAGATGAAAAAAATGAAGGAGGTTCAGACAAGTTCTGACTTCACCTTGTTTCAATTTACAGAAACCTGGTATTTGTGTTAATCATCCAATGGGTCTGAAAGTGCTATTGACAAAAGCCAGGCTGGACTGTGTTAAATAATCTGCAGTCTGGAACCTGGTCCTGGTTGAGGAAGCTGACCTAGCATGCATCACCAGATCTGGTTGGAAAAGGTGGGAAGTGCAGCTTTCTTCCCCAGTGCTTCCCTCCAGCCTTTTCAGTAGAAAACAGCAGAAAAGTGCCAAAGGAAGACCATCAAAAATTAAATGTACTTGAAATGTCTGAGTATAAGATATATTCAGGGCCAGTGCCAGGCTTTTTGGCGCCCAAGGCAAGGCTAACTACTTGCGCACCCCGCCCACACACACTGCTAACCAATTTTCAAAAACAGATGAATTCTAGAGAAAATTAAAAGCACAAAACTTGACATTGCTATTTTTATTTTTATTTTTTTTAAAAGTGAGAATAAGTAAAATGACAGTCTTTGGTTTTCTTTCTCAAACAGAAAACTGTTTTAGCACAAAACTCACCGATCATTTCGAATAATCCTGTGAATTGTGATGTCAAAAATTAAGGCTCTTGAATGCTTCCATTTCAGGCACATCAAAATCTCATTTTGTGTGCCTTTTCCTTTGCAAATTTTGTCACTGATTCCTTCAGGTCAAGTGCAGATGCTTCAGTGTGTTCAACTGATATAACTGCCAAACCAAATAGTCTCTTTTTGCAGCAGTAGTTCTCCTACAGTTTTCTTAGTTTTGAGATTCTTGATGTCAGATTTGTGTCCATTTGGTGTAGGGTTTGACTTGTTTGTCCTATGCAGAGAACTGCAATGTACACATCCTACTGTATTGTTATTCCAGTCTTGCTGTTTTTATTACTCAGTTACTTATTCACCCTGACTCTAATAATCTCTTCCTGACAACTAACCCCCTCTACCTACATGTAATATTTGAGGAAATCTATTTCAGTGTATGTGAAGAAGTGTGCATATGCTAAGAACATAAGAGAAGCCTATGTTGGATGAGGCCAATGGCCCATCCAGTCCAACACTCTGTGTCACACAGTGGTCAAAAATACCAGGCACCATCAGGAGGTCCACCAGTGGGGCCAGGATACTAGAAGCCCTCCCACTGTTATGTACAAAAGATTGCAATGCCAAGCCATTTCATGTTTTCCCCTGGGCCCTAGGCTCAGAACTCTGAGCATCTGTGGCTTCAGATGAGGACTTTGCTTCAGATAAGTGGGCGGCAGCCCCCAAGCGAGACTATCAACTGAGGAAAAGAAAGAATAAAGCTAAATAAAGGCTGAAGGACTCTGAATTGCACCTTAAAACATTTACTTTAATGCTGCTCTTGGAATTTTCTTAAAATAGTTAAATGATGGGCTAAAAGCTAAATATATTAGCATAAATTACCATGTTCAATGTAATCTAAGCATGTTAAGAATAACACTTATACAAGCTAATGTAAGGACCTCCTATACTTGGGGTTTTAGTTATTAGTAGTTTTCTTTTCTGTATCCTTAGTTGTAGTTGTCTCCCCTTCCCTTTTTTTTCTTTGTAGTTTGTAGTCTTTAGAAGATGCAATAAAAAATAAAATCCCCTTCTGGGGTTAAAAAAGAAGAAGAAGAACTCTGAGCATGAGATTTCTGTAGTGACTGTCAAAAAATCAGAAGTAGGTTTGCAGCTTACAGATACAGTCTTGAACAGTCTCAAGATTGCAACAGCACAGACATTTTGATGCAATAATTCAGAGCAAGGGGTGTCAGTTAAATGAACAAAATATTGCAAGAGTGCTAATGTTTTAAGCATGTTTTAAAGTTAAAAATTAACTTTTTAAGCGAGAGCCTGTGGCCAGTTGGAGGGGCGAGAAGGCCATCTGGGGAAGGCTTCTGAGGAGAGTGAGGCTGTGGCACAGGCTGTGGCACAGGCTGGGCCCCTTCCGCCCTTCCCTCCTTCTCCCCCCCTCCGGCAAAGAGTCCTAGCTCACCTCCTGCATGGATTAAAAAGTTTCTGCATGGATCCACCCCCACCTGCCCTGGTGCCCAAGGCGTGCTTCCCATGCCCAGCCTGGCGCGCAGCTGCTGGTAGCAGGAGCCTTGTTGATGTGGCTCGGCTGCCTGCCTGCCCCCAAACCCAGCGTCAGCCCTGGGCCTGGCACCTCCTTGCCCACTCTTCTGGCGGTGGCGGCAGCTCCGGCAGAGGAAGCGGTGCCTGTGCAGGCGCTGAGCTACGCAGAGGGTTGGCTGGTTCCATGTGCCCCCCCCCGTGCTCCCCAAGGGGGGAGGCAGGGGAAAGACATGCTGAGAAATGTAGTTTGGGAGGGGCAGTGCTGCCACTGGGCCGAGCAAAGTCGGCTAAAACCTGCCGGCTCAAGTGCTTGCTGGGGGTGCCAGTGGCCTCGGCGGGACAGCAGGTCAAGGGCCAACAGAGCTGAGGGGGAAGGGGATGGGGCAGCAGCAGGCCAGCACAGTGCCCGTCTACCTTGGCGCTGTAAGGCAACTGCCTTACTTCACCTCTATGAAGGTGCTGGCCCTGGATATATTAAGTAAGTGTTTAAATTACAAATAAACATATATAATGAGTTGGTGGTCCACAACCAACAACAGATACAATGTTCTCAAATATAATCATATGTGCTCATGGCATATCATACATCAACACTGAGACACAAATAAACATAACAGTTTGCGCTCACAGGCACTAATAACAAGGTATGCACATAAATCCAACCAGTGGATTCTCCTTGCTTAAATGCAATAAAAGTGTCCAAAGACCTCCTGTAGTCATAAAATCAAGCAGAGGACAACTGGTGAAAAATCTCCTATAGCCAAACAACGCCTTTCCTAGGTATATGGACGTTTCATTTTCTCTTCTTCTGGATAAACGGCTGAATAATAGAACCCGATTTCAAAGAGAATTACATAAACTACCAGTTCTTTTAGCTGCAATGAATCCTAGGGAACTCCTGGGATTCAATACAGCTAAAAGAACTGGTAGTCTATTTAATTATCTTTGAAATTGGGTTCCATTATCTATTATTTGTATCTTAGTTTTGTTGTATGATATGCTATGAGCACATAGGATTATATTTGGGAACACTGTATTTGTTGTGGATTGTGGACCATGAACTCATTATATACGCTTATCTGTAATTTAAACACTTACGATATCTTATACTCAGACATTTCAAGTGCATTCTGCAGGTTTTGTAAAATGAGACAGATTTCTGAAGAACCATATAACTTGCCAAATTACATTTAACCTATTTGTTTTACAGAGATTGCTAAAAAGTTTCTTTGATTGCCAGTGCCAGGAATTAAGGTAGTCCATGGAGGCTTTCAATGAGCTTCACTGCCCACATACAATGATTTTTAGGTCTAGTTCCCTGACCCTTGTGGTACCCTTGTGGTACCGCCTTTGTTCCCTGATCAAGACCCTTGTGGTACCACCTTTCTGGTACCACTCAAAAATATACATCACTACTCTAGCATTGTAACAATAGGATACTGACTCTGTAGGCTGATGCTAAAATACTTCTCAACCAAGATTGCAATTCTCAACACACTGGAATATTCTATCCAAAACAAGTAAATCTTTTCATATTTCCCTAAGAATTGCATTAAATTTATCCACCTTTTGACAATAAAGCAGAATTTAATCTCAGTATTTATTAAGTTTAGGATATTTTACTCACTAACAACAACAACGAAGCAAGCATTTCACTTCTTGCTTCTGCAATGTATACTGAGTAGAATTTTTTTTTAGTTTTTAAGTCATTTTTCTTTGCTTTCTATTCCATGTTAACATGCACAAATGTACATTCCATAGTACAAGGCACTCTTAGCATCACTTGGGGAAATGCCCAGCATATGACAGGATTTTAAATGCTTAACACAGTTTTACACAAGATTTATTTATTCAAACACTTGACTGTCCTTCTGCAGTGTTAACAATACATTTTAAGTCTTTCAGGCAGTGACAATATTCTGGTTTCTTCCTTGCCACCCCTTCAACAAACAAGGTTCTAGTTATGAACATCTGTTGTTTACAAATGCTCAGACTGAAGGCTGCCAGACTTGTTCTGCATCCTCTTTCATTGACACGCAGGCAGCAAAAAAGTGACTTGAATCTCATACTGTGATGTCCTGGCCATTCTGATATCCCAGAGTTGATAACTGCTGCTTAGCATCTTACTTCTGAAGATTATTTCGGACTTCTAAAGCCATTTTATAATGCTGTCTTAAAACAGGCCTTAGTGTTACTTTGGTCTACCTGTTTTGTAAAAAATGTGGCTTTTCATTTAGAAGGTCTCAGGTTTGGTCCTAGCAGGTCCACTTAAAGGATATCAGATAGAAAGGCTGAGAATTAAGAGCTGCTGCCAGCCATAAACAGAAAGTGCTTGGCAAGAGGAATCAGAACAGTGACTTTAGGCAGAAAACTGCGTCTTTGTCCCACAGTGTGGTCTCAGGATTTATGTTTCCATTCTACTGAGTTTGGCCTGGATAGGAAAGTAACTGGGAACCATATCCAAGCTCTTTGAAGGAAGATAGAAGTATAATAAATAATTAAAATAAATTAATCTTGCAAGAAAGTACATATTGTTCACATAACTTGTCACCACAAATGACAGATAAAAAACAGAGGGAGATCAGATTAAAAGGCTTACTCATGGTAAAAGACAGACGATCCATGACACAAACAGTTGACAGTAAAGTACAAGCTTGGGGTGATGTGGTGATGGGCTTATTTTAGAATGAGAAAACAGTGTAGTAAAAATAATAATGCCTTTAATAAACATTTCAAAATTACCAATAATCCAAGAAGAAGCAGAACAGGATCTCAGGCATCCATTCTCAGCACAGGCAATTCAATTACTAGAATGCTTTTCTTGCATCCATAGAAAGCCTTCAAACCCCATTGTCTTTTTAAGATGAAAAATCTTGCAGGATTCCACAGGAGGTACAAAGACACCACGTTAAAGACCAAATGGCACACCCAGCGGGAGACAGAGGGGCAGAGAGAAATTGAAACACTTCCCAACTACAGAAAAAGGATCTACAGAGATCAGTGTAGATTATGCCATTCTTGGTGGGGCAGAAAGAGACCTCAGCAGAAAGATGCTCGATCCACAATCACCACCAGGGCAGGAAGGCACCTTCCTCTTTGAGCAGAGGGATACGAGCATCAGCTCCAGCTCCAGAAATCGTCCTCTGCACAGAGAACAGAAACATAGCATGATTCATATTTCCTCCTAAATGATTACAATTCATAGGAGACCACAAGCTTTCACCATTACAGCAAAGGATTAGAGATGCAGGAACATTCCTGCCTGCAACCCACAGTGACCCAATCATATGCGGTCTCAGTCAATTAATACAGTTCAACTGATCTAACCAGATAGTAAAGTAATATTTTAATGCCAGGCTACACTGGAAATCCAGATGTTACATCTGCACTTCGCCTTACAGAACAAATAATTTATTTGATAAATATATATCAGACTATAATCTGACCCAAATATGGGCTGTAGCTAAAGACAAGGCATGGACTTTTCATCCTACAAGTTTAAGCTTTCCATAAGAACATTTCACTCCAGCCTTCAATATCATCAATCTTTTGAAGTCCCTTTCCCTTTGACTTGTAGTTACTGAATATTATAGCCCTATTACAAAACAAAGACTGGGTCAGAATCTACAGATACATATTTAAAAGGCTAATATTCTGTTAAAAGTGACAGGTTTTGGAATAAGTGTTGGTAAGGTAATGGGCAGATCTGACCTCAGCAGCCCTGGAAACCTCACTGATCATGTTTACCAAGTCCCCATTCTCTGTTTCCTCACACAACTTTTGCTTGAGTTACCCATTCCCAAGCCACCATTTGCAGGGCAAGATTAACAAAATGAAACATTGGACCTTATCTGAAGGTTCTTTCTCTTCAGTGGGGCGAAGTCACCTATCCTGCTTGCTTGGAGAGACCTAGGCAGACCTCTCCAGTTATGGCCAAGCTCTGCCCTGCACAGTGTCTCTTTTTTCTCACTTTTTGTACTTTTGGGGGGGACGGTTGATGTTTCTTTGGTGTCATCCTTGACTTGCCATTGTGATAACCACTGAGAGTTCCTCTCCTTGTACTCTAGTCCTCCCTCTAAATTTATTCTCTCTCTCTCTCTCTCTGGTGTGTAAGAGGGATGGGGATGACTTCACCCCCACTAAAGAGAAAGAGCCTTCAGGTAAGGTCCAATGTTTCGTTCTCCTTCAGTGGGGAGAAGTCATCCAGGAAGTGGTTTGCTGTACCCAAGTTGGTCCTTCTGGGTGGGATCTCTTCTCTTTTTGTTTTTGAATATCTTACAGTTCCAGTACTTGCTGTAGCACCCTTCTGCCAAAAGCTGCTTCAGTGGAAGCTACTTGATCTGTTCTGTAGTGTAGCACCTCATGAAGGTAGAAAAAGAGGCCCAGGTAGCTGCTCTGCAATTTTCCTCCACCAAGGCCCGTGTGGAGAAGGCTGCTGTAGCTGTTGCTGACCTAGCAGAGTATGCAGTAATGGACCCCAGTAGGGATAGCCCGTGTCCGTTGTATGCTTTGGTGATGCACTGTTTGATCCAATAGGCCACAGTGGCCTTTGGCCCCTTCTTCCCCTGATTCTGCATACAGCGGGCGAGAGAGTAAGTTTTCCTCAAAGATGCTGTCCTGTCTAGGTATATACTTAGGGCTCTGCATACATCCAACTTGTACCACATTTTCTCCTTAGGATGCTTTAGATTTGGGTAAAACAAGGTTAAAAAGACTGAGTGTGGAGAAAATGGAAGTTCACCTTAGGAATGAAGGAGGGGTCCATCCTCAGAGTCACGGACTCCTTTTGGAATGTGCACAGCTCTTTCCTAGCTGATAAACCTGCTAATTTGGAGATTCTCCTAGCCAAGGTCATGGCCATGAAGAAGGCTACCTTCCATGAAAGATATTGCAGCTCCGCTGTTTTAAGGGGTTCGAATGGCAGTGCAGTCAGCACACTAGCATCTTAGAAAGACTACACGTGGGGAACCTGTGCCAGATTGGTGGCGCCAACTGTCTGGTTCCCAAAATGAGCCTCTTTACATGCTTGTTTGTGGACAGGTTCCTAAGTATCCCCTGCCCCAGGCAGGCTTGTAGGGCTGACACCTGCCATTTGAGTGTGCTGGGTCAGAGGACTCTTCTCCAGCCGTCAAATAAGAGCAGCACCACATCCTTGAACATTGCTTGTAATAGGTCCAGGCCTTTTCCCAACTCCCACCTGGTAAAGATTGCCAACGTATGATTATAGATCCATCAAGTCTCTGGCCTCCTTGATTGCAGCATCAATCAAGGGAAATCCCCAAGTCTCTAACTCCATCCTTCCAGTTTCCATACCATCAGCTGCAGGCATACTGGATCTGGGTGGAGAATGGGGCATTGGTGGAGAAGGTCCAGTCTGTGTGGTAGTTTCCATGGCCTTGTGGATTACATCTGCACCAAATCTGAGAATCACAGCCTTCTCAGACAGTGTGGGGCCACGAGCACCACCTCCACTCTTTCTTTTCTGAGTCTGTTGAGTATCCTGCTTATCAGAGCTGGTCCAGTCTGTGTGATAGTTTCCATGGCCTTGTGGATTACATCTGCACCAAGTCTGAGAACCATGGCCTCCTCAGCCAGTGTGGGGCCACAAACACCACCTCCACCATTTCTCTTCTGAGTCTGTTAAGTATCCCGTCTATCAGAGCTGGTGGTGGGAAGGCATACAGCAGCCCCTCTGGCCAAGGGTGTGTAAGTGCATCCACCCCTTCCACTGTTGGATCATGGAGTCTGGACAGGAACATGTCTACTTGATGGTTCTTGGAATTTGCTAGCAAGTCCACCACTGGACTTCTGAATATTTCTGAAATCTAGTTGAAGACTTTTTTGTTTAGGGTCTATTCCCCGGGGTGCAGATCCTCTCTGCTCAGCCATTCTGCCTGGCAATTGGAATGGGCTTTTACGTGTTCCACCCTTATGCTTGTGACATTCTTCTCTGCCCACTGCAGAAGGCTCTGGGCCACCTGGAAAAGGGACTTCAATCTGGTGCCCCCTTGCCAATTTATGTGTGCCTTCATTGTCATGTTGTTGGTGCACATGAGGATGTGGTAGTTTTGCAGTATTTGGCTGAAGGCCTCCAATGCCAGCCTGACTGCTCATAGTTCCAGCCAGTTGATGCTGTGTGCCACTTCCATTGTGGACTGCTTTCCTTCTGCTAGTGTTTGCAATGCACTCCCCCAACCTCTCTTGCTTGCATCCATTGTGACTATTATCTGCTGAGGTTAAAGGAAACTGATGCCCTCGCTCAGGTTCATCGGAGTTGTCCATCATGCTGTTTCTGCCTGGAGATGTCCTTCTGGAAAGGGAGAAGCTCCCACTGTAAGGGCCTGGTATGGAACTGTGCCCATGGCACCATGTCTATAGATGAAATCATCAGCCCTTGTACTGCTGCCAGGTGCATCAGGTCTGCTTTTTCTGGGCCTGATGGCAGTCACCAAGTTCTGTATTTTCAGCTGCTTCTCCTCCAGCAGAAAAACTGTGACCTGGGTTGTGTACAACTTGACTCACAGGTGTACCAGGTCCCTTGTTGAGTCCATGTGGCTCTTCTCCTCATTGATGAGGAATTCACGTGAACACAGGAAGGCTGCTGCCCCCCATGTGTAGCACATGGCCACCCTGTGGTCCTCCACCTGTATTAGAATGTTGTCCAAGAAGGGGTACATATGTAAACCCTCCAGGTGAAGGGATGCTACCAGTGTCACTATCACCTTGGTGAACACTCTGGGCGCTGATGAGAGACCAAAGGGTAACACCTTGTACTAGAAACGCTGGCCCCGGAAGAAAAAGTGGAGGAATTGCCTGGATTCTGGGTGCACTGGAATGTGTAAATACACCTGTCTGGCAAGCACCTGGAGACGCGGGCAAAAAGGCAATGGTTACATTCTCAGCAGGAAACTAGGAGCAGTTAGAGCTCAGCTTCAAGGACACTAGACAGATAACAGCATACAGCAAAGACAGTGAGGGGGAAGGGAGGAGGGAGAGACAAGGAGCACCTCACACATTCCAAACCATGCCAGCCTAAGCTGACAACACCACCTTGAGATCCATGGACGACAGGGGTAATACAAGCTTTTACGTTTCTACTAAACCATGTCACACTAAAACCATAACAATATCCTCCTCCAATATAAGTTTGTCTCTTGCCATTTCCTTCTCTCTTGTTGGGTACAAAGTTTCACAAAATTTCACTTATGCTTAATCCTCCCAATATCAACCTATTCCATGTTACTGTACCAGTTATAAAATCTCACCCGAGTGTTCTGAAAGGTGAAGTCAAACAGTCCTTTCATCACCAGTGTCAGCTTGTTCATCTCCGTTGCTTCTAAAGCTTTATGGATGTATTCTTGCTTAGAGGGAGTCTGGGTAGTCTTCCAGTATTTTGCGTACACAATTCTAGCCGCAGTAGTTAAATATACCACAAGATATCGATCATCCCTATTAAAATCTTTTGGCAAAATACTTAATAACATTACCTCAGGCGTAAACGGTATTGCCATATCTAATACCTTTTGTATCACCCGATGGATCCATATCCAATATTCTTTGCTTATCTCACATCTGCACCACATATGAAAGAATGAACCAACCTTTTTTTCACATTTCCAACACTTGTTTGAACATTTGCTATCACATTTCACCAACCTTTCCAGCATTACATTACAAAACATCTTATATAAATTTTCTTTATAAGGTACTGCCTTTGTAATCTTTTATGTTTTTCTTCCACATTTGTTCCCACTGTTCCAAGTCTATATTATGCCCCACATTTTGAGCCCACTGAATATCTCACACCCCCACCACATATGAATTTCCTTTAACCATCTCCCCTAGCATCATCTCACTGAGTAACAATTTGTAAGCTCTTTTTATAAACTTCTGTTCCGGAGCAATCATTAGCTTCTCAATCTCCATCAGCTCCTCAGAAAAACCAATTCTCTTATCTTTTGTGTACCTAGATTCTATTTGGGCCTTTCGCCACCACGATAAACCTTCCACCAGTTTCAGCTCATTCTTAGAGTCTAAAATGTCCAAATTCCTTCTTGGCTTATCTTCCCCCATAAACATTTGGTAATGTAAATGCTTCAAAGGGAGCAATCAGCTTCGAATTCCTCATAAAAAATTGCTTATGTATACCTTCCCAGACTTTTAACAACGATGCATGCAACCAATGCTGCTTAAAGAACTTGTGCGATGAGGCTTTGCCGTACCACAAAAAAACATGCCAGCCCATCATCAGGTCATAGCCTTCTAATTTTAGAGTTCTTTTATTCTCTAGCATAATCCATTCCCTAATCCAGGAAAGCGCCGCCGCTCTATAACATAGCGCCCAATTTGGTAATCGAAAGCCTCCTCTCTCTTTCACATCCTGTAGAGCCTTCAGTCTTATCCTGGGACATTTTCCTTGCCAAATAAACTTTGAAACTGCTTAATCTAAATCCTTGAAAATTTTTTGATTTTGCAATACAGGAATTGTCTGAAATAAAAATGTCCATCTCGTAAGAATATTCATCTTAACGCAATTCGTCACATTAAAGATATCTGCAAATTTTTCCATCTCTCTAAATCCTGTTTAGTCTCCTTGAGAAGCTGTTTGTAATTGTTCTCTTGAAGCGCACTACATTTATTAGTCATCATAATTCCCAAATATTTTATTTTCTCTTGTATCTGGAATCCTGATATTCCTTGAAGTCTAGCCTTCTGCTCCAGTCCCATATTCTTAGTTAAAATCTTCATTTTGCTTATATTCACTCTCAACCCCGCCACCTGAGCATATTCATAAAGGACTTTCTTCAGTGTTGGTATTGAGTCCAATGGATTCTCCAAAATGAATATTAAATCCTCCGCAAATGCAAGCAGCTTGTACTCTTCTCTGCTCACTCTAAGTCCAACAATCTGCCCTTCACCTCTAATCGTATCATTCAGTATTTCCAAGTCATATACAAATAACAACAGTGAAAGAGGGCAGTCTTGTCTTGTTCCTTTTTGAATCTCAAACCTCTGTGTCCGATCACCATTAATCATAACTGTAGCATGTTGCTTAGTATAAATAGCTTGAACCATATTTATGAATTCAGTTCCCACGTTTGCCATCTTCAGCGTTTGTGTTTTATGTTTAGTGTTAGTCATGTTTGTGTTATGTTCTGTATTTGAAAAAAATTAATAAAATTCTTGCCTTTGGGGCAATTATAAAAAAAAAAGAGATCCATGGATGACAGGAAATCCCCCTGCTGTAGCACCTGTAAAATATGCCATAGGGACTCCATTCGAAATTTTCTCCTTCTTACCCGTCTGTTGAGACCTCTCAGATTCAACACCACTCTCCAGTCCCTGGACTTTTTTGGGACCATGATCGAGCAGACTCCTCTGAAGTGCTGGTTCTCCCAGATAGTGCCAAATTGCATGCTGTAGCTGGAGGAATCGGGTCCTCAACTTTGGAGATGGGAAGGATGAGAAGATGGTATGGTGGTGAGTTCTATTTTGTAACCTTGAGAGATGATTGATCGTATCCAACTGGTCTGTAGTGGTTGTGCTACTCACCTCCTTGAAGGCCTGAAGGCTTCCGCCGATCAGGTAGTCATGGAGACTGTTTCTTGGTTGGGGTACCCTTGTTGTTTCTGAAAGCTGATAATTGTCTTGGATTGGATCTGGTTCCATACCTGACGGATCTGATGCCCTTGTAGCCCTTACCATCTTACCATGTATCAGCATTGGCCAGGCAATATGATTATCATGGTAATATGCTGTTATTCCAACTTCACTTAATTCAAACAGTACAGGAAATAAAAATAGCAACAGGACAGCTACACTTGGTGAGATTTCTAGGACAAGGATGAGATTTTGTTAAGGCGGCACAATCTCACATGTTAGGGATCAACTTTTTTTTAAGGTTGAAAAGATACTGTGGGATTTGGTCCCTGGGGACTCAGACTCAGAGAATTTTGTTACAGCCATTTTCCAAGATGTACTCTAGGTCCACTACAGAACTTTGGGGACCCTCCTAAACTGACCCCTGCTTTTTTTGCACGGGATCATCAGTCAGTCACAACACCAAGATTTCATTATTACATATTCATACGTTATTATCTTTGCCTGAGTAGCAACGTGTTATCTTGAAGTTAACCAGAAAAACAGTTCACAGAGCTACAAAACCAAATCATTTTAAAGCCACCAACTTTAGCAGAAAAATATTCTGTGGGGGTATCCTCTAGAAGGTGCAAGAACAAGAAACAACAAGTGAAAAACAAAACTATTCAAGACTATGAACTCTGGTCTTCAACCAGCAGACAAAATTTCCAAGAAGATTCAGAGGTTTATTAGTTGTGACAAATTGCACTGCAAAAGGGAATCAAATACTGGAAAGAGATAAGAATTCCCAACAACTCAAAGACTTTACAAATTAGAAATAGAGAGGTATTATTCACACTTGTATCTAAATAAGTGTTTTCTCACTTATGCAAGCCTTTGCTTATGTTTGTACGGGGGGGAAAATCAATATTACAAAAATTGCATTTGCAAACAAAATGGTGATTGGCTGCAACTGTTCACTCAGCACTTCTGTGCGACACATACTACACATCAATTAAGGCCTGCTGGGCCACATTAACAGCTTCCATACCAAACATTCAACAAAAACATCCAACAAAAAGAAGACAGCAGTGATGTACTACTCTATGGTATAGTTCTAATGTGAAAGCATTTCCACTGGAGAAACATGACACCATTATTTAACAGGCATTTACCTTTCATGTAGCATTGGAAAAAAACTAAAATTTTTACATAGTAAGTTAACAACCACCCAGTAATGTAATTTGTCTTTAATAGCACAAGAAATGAGAACAGAATACAGATCTAAGGGCTTCTCTCTCTTTCAACATTTCATTGCTGGTGGAAAAGAATAGACAAAAAATGTTCAAGACTCAATTACTGTTCTATAAATATGGGAAGGACACTTGCTGCTTTCTTTATTAGCTATGCTTAGGGGTCAAGCTTTAGCGGTGATATACTGCAGTGTATGTTTTAATGAGGATGTTTGCATTAAGTATCAGTGAGGGAGAGAACAAGAGGTGAACCACATCAAAACTGTATAAAAAGGAAGCCAACGGGTGAAAAGCTAATAGCTTTCAGAGGAAGGCTTTCTAGCAGAAAGGAAGGGTTTTTTCCTACCACATCCAAATCATATTCCCAAACACAGAAATTCAAATTGTCTAATAAAAACAAATCACTTTAATCCCACAAAAGCTGAAAATTAAACAAACTGCATTTAGGCGGGAAACATCTCCAGAAGGATTCCATCTCCAGAGAAAAAGCTGATTAGTCTGGAGCCAAAAGTTATTTGCATCCCAAAGCCGATTTTACATCAAGTTGCCATCCCAGCTGCTATCTTGAGAACAGAACTTGACAAGCTTCACACATTGTTGAGATATTAGTTCCTCCAGAAAGTTAGGAAGAGGGTTTTTTTTTTTAATAACACATCACAGACAAAAAGTTCAGTCTCCAAAAGACAAACCTTTTCTCTATTCGAGTATCTATCTGAAGGTCACGCTGAGTCTTCCTCCGGAAGGCTATAGCTGATTTACACATTATTTGCATAGCATTCCAGTAAGCCTGATAACTGCCAAAACTATAGGTGATTAATACATAGTTTATATTCTGCCAGAATTCCTTTAAATTTGGTATAGATAAATGTGAGGAACTTGTAACAGTCGGGGGGGGGGGCTTGATAGGGGTGCTTCAAAAACACACGCAAATCAATACCAGTTGGGGTTTTCTTAACTGTCTATTTCTGCCACCACACATTCAAACTATGACAATCTAAGGTCTAGAAGCATTTTAAAATGAAAGGCAAAAGAATTAGCAAAATTTAAAAATGTAACGTCCTGCAACAGTGAACTATATATTAGATTCTCTCAATTCTGTGTTGAAAAGTATTAAACTCACTCCCCACTAAAGTCTGAAACACAAACAAATTCCTGACCAGAAGGGACAGAAAGGCAAATATTAGACACACCAAGCCTTAGTTCTAATAATACCCAGCTTAAAATTAAGCACATAACTCACTAGGATCAAGGAGTGATGGGACATGGGAAAAACAGATTGTTATCAATACACTAGCTCTGATATGAAAGATACCCCACTGAGGCAATAAGAAAGACAAAAATGACCAACATGGCTCACACCGTCATTTTTGTTGTTTGGGGGCAATCTCCACTTTCAAGAACAAAACCAGAACTACAGAAATAAATGTAAGTGACATTTAAATTAAGAAGCAATCCTGATCACAGATGATATGAGATATCTTTCGATTTAAAGTCAAAATACCATGTTTATATAGTGACTGTCATGCATAGGTCACAAATTCCTTGACTATTGTGCTAATCTATGAGTTTGGAAGACTGGACTATCCAGTACTGAAAATCCTCCAATCAACATTTGCACAGCACAGTTATCCATTCCTTTCAATTAAAGTCAAAATTAATATAACTTTTCATAGCAGCTTACTTTGTTTGCAGTAGAGGAAGAGTGCAAAATCTGTCCAACTGCACCTCATCAGAGGTCAGGGGAGTCCTTGCTTGCAACCCAAGGTAAGCTGGTAGAATGTGCTGGTACTGCTTGCACGTTTATGTACAAAACCTTTTCGGAAATCAAGGTTTTCTACAGATCTAGAGCAGCCACAACTCATCATAACCAGCAGTTACTTCCATTAAATAACAAGCTTAATCCACACTATTTCATGAAGCTCATCACAAGTGAATTTGGGCCACTCTCTCTTAGCAGAAACTACTTCACAGGCTTGTTGGGGGACGGGGGGGATGTACATATATCACCCCAAGCTCCTTTAAGAAAGGGCAGGACAAAAATGTAACAGATAAACAGTTACAGTTTACAACTTTACAGTTTACAACTTTCCTGCCTTCCATATATCACACCCCTTATTAATCTGCTCATCAAGGAACATTAAATAGGATGCTGTCAGCCCTGTATTAAACAGCTCCTCCTGGATTTCTCTGTTTATTAGAATAAACTATCAGGAAGATGGTACACCCTAGAGCAGCTCAGTTTACCTGCATGGGAGCTTCCTCAGAAATTTTAATACACAAACAAGAATACAGGAAGCATTACCTGGTCACATAAATGTGTCAGATTTGTCAAGAGTCTGTGTACTTTCCTGTCCTGTAGGCCAACAGAAGATAACCCATGAGTGCTGAGCAAATAGAGGGCTCACATATGCTGACTCAGTGCATCTGCGGCCATACCACCACCTACCCCTCTTCCCCAATGCCAACAATGGAAACAAACAATTTCACATTTTACATTATGGTCAAAGAAAAAAAGCAAGTAATTAATGACATACATTATGTGATGCTTTTGCATGTTAGTAGCCCAGTTCTTCCCATTTTTCTACCACTAACCTCCCCTCTCCCTCCCCAAAGGACAACTTGGTTAACACTTTACTTGAACTGCTGGTCTTTGGTGCTCCTTGTTTTTGCCAGAAACCGTTCAGCCAGCTTCTCTAAATTCCTGGAGTAATCCATCTCGATCTCTGCCTTCTTGCGGAAGAAATCTTGTAGATCCTGGAGCAGCTGTACTCTAAGTTCACATTGCTGATCAAGACATTTCAGTTGCTCAATAAGCTGGGCTCGAATTTCTGTAAACCAGGAGGGGAAAAGGCACACACACATACTGTTAAAACAGATTCCTAACACAAGAGGAAAAGTGATTAACTGCTTGAAGAAACACAATGCTGGTCATCATCAGCTGGCATGGAGCATTGCAGGAAGGATTCCAGATCCTATCACTAAATACTGCTGGAGGGGGAGGGAGAGATATATAATGCCTTAACTGAGGGTGTCAGGAGATAGCATCTGAGGTACCAAGACACAGCTGCAGCACTACACAGCCACACAACTGCTGAATGGACAGGAGAATGGCAGTGGCAGCAAGTAATGTTGTTACCTGCACCCACGCCACGTTCTGCTATTTTCTCAGTAGTTGTGTGCTTCTATAATGCTGGATACATGGCCCTGGTTACAGCCTCCTGATGTGCTCTATTAAGGGCTACACATCGCGCTTGGTGGTGGAAGCTGAAATCCTATCTACAACCCTATCTGCACTGGTACACAGTCAAAGTTAACCCTGTCTCAGACTGATCAGTCATTGACAGGCGGCTGCCTGGAAAGTTCATGTCAACAGTGCTATGCTTCTCAAAGAAAAACAGAAATATACATTTTGTAAATACGCAATGTGGTGCAGCAGACAGAACAACAGCCAGATTTGGTTCAAGTCCTCACTCAAACATGAAGCTCACTGGATGACCTTCAGTAAATTTCATTCACTCACACATCATGAAATGCTGTTGAGGACAGAATAGAATAGCCTCATATACGATGCCCTGAGCTCCTTAGAAGAAGGGCAGGATATGCTGATAAATATTATGCAAAAGCCAGTTAGTAACAATCGAGGTTAAAGTCGCTATCATCCCTCACATGCCTTCTGTGGCCTCTTACCAAGCAAGATTTCAGCAAAACTTCCCCATGGTTACCTATGTCCACAGACTGAAAAATAGCTACAATTGTAGTTTGGACACTGCGTGATCAAGGAATAACACGGGCAACTGGGAATCCAGCACAATCTTGGGGTGTATCTTGCTTTCCAACAAAGCAGTCATTGCTCACAAAGTGTAGTGAGTCCCTGTTTAGATAAAGACTGCAGGTCTGGCTAGTGCTGGAATTCTCTGCTGTTGATCAGCACTCTCAGAAGGCTCCAATTTGGGATTATTCAATTAGATGCAGGGATTCCAGCTGCACTACTGCAATTAAATGCAGCACATCAATTAAGAATATTCTGCCTTTGGAAGACACAACAGACTCACATCCCCTAGTTGGAAAAGGTCACAAAAGCCAGTTCCATTTTTCATGAAAAGGATGTCTCTGTGCAAAATCTACAAGCAAGTTCCTTTTGCCCAGAAAAAGGGTATTTTTTCATATTAGATAGGGCTGCCATTAATACTGGGCTTTTTAGACTGATAAATGTTTCATTAAGAAGACCCGATGTTTGCAACAGCCTATGGGGGCATACATTTACATTTCTAACCCACAGAAAAACTACACTAACCAGTCATCAAATTTGGAAACTGACAGCACTTTTCTGTTCCCACAATTAAACCCTATCACACACTACTTATGGCTACTGAGCTGTTAAGTAAGGTGGATGATTCTAGCTTCATCAATAACTGTCCCCCCCCCACTTGCCAAATGATTAAGCATTTTCCTCCATGACTCCCTGGAAACTCAAAATGTTAATTAGAACTGCCTGTTACTGGTGGAAATTTGCTGCGGCCTCTCACAGCCTGTTTATAAAGCAGCATTGTTCCAAGACTGAATTTATATTGAACAATATAAATAAGCAAATGCCGTACTTAGCATTCAAGGCGCTTCTGTCTTTGTTTATGGCTGCAGATCATCTGGATACAAAGCTTGATACAAACTGTCTCATTTGGGGCAAAAGGGCTGTTTCAAGTATTTATTTCTAAAATGGCCTGTTTGAAAAATATATACACAGAGAGATAAAAAATCACATCTAAATGAGGAAGAACTCATGACTGAAAAAAACCCTACAAACATCAGCCTGCTTTGTCTCACTAACAGAACTCAGAAATACGCATCAAAAAACAGAACTGAACTAATGGGAACCCACAAGGACTTGCAGAAGGCATCTCTTTTCCCCCTCCCCCACTATTTTCTCTTTCCCTTTCCTGAAAACCCCCATAGCATCTCTTTTTCCTGTTCCTTATGTCCTTCTAGGGTTGCCAATCTCCAGGTTGGAAAATTCCTGGAGATTTGGGGGGGTGGAGCCTTGGGAGGGCAAGTTTTGGGGAGGAAAGTAATCTCAGCAGGATGTAATGCCATATAGCCCTCAGCAGGGTATAATGCCCTTCAAAGCAGCCATTTACTCCACGGGAACTGACCTCTGTCATCTGGAGTGCAGTTATAATTCCAGGTGATCTCCAACTCCCACTTGGAGGTTGGCAACTCTTGTTCCCCCAGAGTAAATGGCTGCTTTGGAGGGTGGAGTCTATGATACTATACCCTTCTGAGGTCCCTCCCCTTCTTAAACTCCACCCTCCCATGCAGCCTCTGCCTAGGAAAACTGTGGCCCAGTTGTGTTGCACCACAGTTCCCTCCCCATTCTCTCCTTCTCAGCCATTCACCAACCCACATATTATCTGCCTCTCTTCAGCTATATTTATTACATATTTACTTCATTTATGCTCCACCAAAGCAGCACACATTATTCTGTTCTCCTCCTTTTTATCCACACAACAACTTTATGAGGTAGGTTAGACTGAAAGTATGCAACTGGCCCAGAATTACCCCGTGAGCTTCCACAGCAAGATGGGAATTCAAACCTGGGTTTCCCAGACTCTACTCTGAAACTCTAACCACTATAACACACAGGCTTTCAAAGGTTAGCTGCTGTTGAACAGCAGCAAGCAGCATGGCGTAGTTAATTCATGCGAGTCCAGTTGGTACCAAGTCACAAAGAGGTTGCTGCTAAGCCTAAAGCTGCCAACCTCCAGGTGGGACCTAGAGATCTCCCAGAATTACAACTGAACTCTAGACAACAGAGATACAGAGATCTGTCCCTCTGGAGAAAATGGTTGCTTTGGATGGTGGAGTCTATGCCATTATATCTGTCTGAGGCCTCTCCCCTCCCCTCCCCAAACGCTGCCCTCCTCAGACTCTACCCCAACATCTCCAGGAATTTCCCAGCTGGGAGCTGGCAACCCTAAGCCTGGCAACAATGACTCCTCCCTAAAAGACCAAAATAGGCCTGAAAAAGACCGTGCCCCCTCCCCCTGCCTTTTACTCACTGAAAGGTGGCCTGGAATACTGCAGTTGCCTAGCAGCAGCCACCGAGGGAACCCCTTGCTTAAAGCTACAGGCACTCCTTTTATAATTTTTAAACCCCCCTATGTTTTTTTTTTTTTTAGATTTCAGATTTTTCTGCAAACCAGGGCCTTTTTTCAGGTTTGTAGAAAGATCTGTCTTGCCTCTTCACAGCTCCAATCATTGGATTTAAGTATCCAAAGATTTCCCAACTTGGCTACTAGAATGTGAGATCATCAATCTGAGCTGTTTTAACCTTCAAGCAACACACCACTGCCTTGGGCCAACAGTCAAACGGTGAAGGAAGCTGCCTGTTAGACAAGTAAACACACACACAGTCATCACTTCCTATTCTGATCAGAGCAGGTAGGTTTAGCTCTTTTAAAGTTCCCAAGCATTAATATAATTTCATAGCTCCAGTGTCAAAAATTGATCAGAGCATACAAAAAAGATCAGAACACAAATACATGCAATCTTCAAGTGTCTTACTTGCAACATGAATACCACACACCAACAATAATCATTTTCAGACCCAGAACCACCATTTCATACCAAATCAAATATCGGACTTTCAGTGTTCCCTTTTCAGAACGATGACCCACAAAGTCAAAATTTACTTGGTACGATGACCCTGCTTGGTATGGTGACCCATCCAAAGCTGACCCAAGGTTTCTTGGCATCCATCTAATTCAATGTTCCATTTTTTACAGTGGCTAACCAGATGTTTTTGAGAAACTAACAAACACAAGGAGGTTACAATCCATCTATGACCAGTATGACCACTCTCTCTTTCTCCATTACACTCTCTAATCCCCCCCCAAGTCTAAGAAAGTCACTCTAGTAACCATCAGAACATATTTTACTAGATCAACATGTATATTCAGTGAAGAAAAAATACCAACTAATATATGACATGGAAGATACTGTTTCCAGGGTCAGCTCTTAGTTTTCAAAATGCAAAAGAAAGCAATGGAAAGGGCAGGTGTAGCCATCAGGGAGGGCTGACATGCTACCCAATTTCAGAGGCATCACAATCCACTTTTTGGGCCCTGTTTCATAGCATGCAGTCTTATTTCCTTACCTTTGACCTCAGATCTCTCCCCATCCCATTTCTCTTTAAAAAACCTCAAGCAATTCAACATAGGCTAGGTTGAAAACATGTTTTGAGACGAACAGCAGATAGACTTTCTTCCACACTGAGTGTGATTAATTCAGGAGACTATTTTAGATCCGGCAACAGCTTCTTTCTTAAGTGCATAATATCACCTAGAGATTTTGGATCAGATGGTACTATGAAATGGTTCGGCATTTCACCAGCCCACACAGATGCACATGGACATATAAGAATAAGGAAGGAAGGAAGGAAGGAAGGAAGGAAGGAAGCTTATGCACGCATGCACAGACACATGCACACACACACACACGAAGAGATAGTGCCATTGTTACATTGCTACCATTAACATGCTTTTTGCTCACTATAGCTTTCTATTCCAATTCACCTTTCACTGGTGGGGGGGGGGGTGAGAGCAAAGCAAGTTCAACCATTTCTAATAATAGCACTTGTACCTGCTGAGGAAATCACTTTTGTAGCTTTTGGGGCAGGTAACACTGGGTGGCTGGGAGACCTAGTTCTGGAACAACTTAATCCCATGGAGGATTTTACCAAGCTAAAATAGGCAGTTTTTACTGCTAGTAGTATAAGTAATCAGAATACTGGTCTCTGGGGCCTTAAATGGGGGTGGGGGAGATAAAATTTCTTGGCTAAGAAGCCAAGGAGACACAGAACAGTTCACTGTATTAATTCGTTTAGCCTATATTTTTTTTCTCGATTAAAAAACAAACTACTGCTTCTTTTTCAGTCTCTCTCTCTCTATGCAATACAAAGACCATAGTTATTTCCAGCACTACTCTCTGAATACACCTCTCACCTACTTGTTGCTTGAAATGAAAGATATTGCAAAAGGAATTCTATTAATTTCTGCATTTCCCTTCCATTTCTTGCGGGAGTGAACACACCAATACTTCTAACCAGGACAGGGGGATGGGGAAAAATAATCGGGTTTTTAAAACATTACAGAATGCTCTTGAAGTAGAACTTCTGTTTCACCCCAAACTCCACCCCATCTCCCATCTCTAAACTGACTCTGAGTTGTTACAAAGTCATTAGGCTGAACTACTATGATCCTTTCAAAACCTAACTACACAAATAAAGATCTAGTTACATGCCTTGCATGCAGTATGCGAGATAAAACTGGTGACCCTTTTGCTTTTGCAGAAATCTGCTACATCAGGGCTAGTGCTCTGCAGGAAAATCAACCAGTGTGTTTCCATAAGAGGTAAAGTAACAACTGACTGAGCTCCTGGCAGTAGGGAAGAGTTCCTTGAAAACCCAAGTGACCTATCTACAAGAATTAGCAATATTATTTTAATTGCTGTCAGAATAACACACCACAAAAATTAAGACTGGAATTTCCTGAAGTTCAAAGAGCTTTTTGAGGCTATACGGAGTTCTCATCTCAGGATACGTAATGTAAGCACAAAGTTTTTGGGAGGCCTACAAAGTAGGGTGACTTAACGCATCAGAGAACATCCCACAAGACAACTGCTGATGCAATGCATAAAAGCACAGGACTGATACCTCCCACATTATACATCTTGAATTAGTCTCCCTATCAATTTGATTTTCCACGTTCTTTCCCCTTCTTAAAATATCCACATCCTTTTCTCTTTGCATGGTATCCCTTGAATTTATATAACCCAAATCACAGTGTGCCACTAGCAAAAGGGCAAGAATGAAAAAAAGTGGATGAAAATATCCAGCAAGACTACCTTAATACAAAGAATAAAGACCAAAATATGTATTCATTGCCTTTTCTGACTCAGAGATTTTTCCCCCTCGTACCCAAATATGGGGAATGATTGAAAAGAGATGTAACATAAAAAGAGATCTCGGTGTGCCAACAGTACGCCTGGAGTCCTTCCTCTTTCACAAGTGGAACATACAGAGTGCTCAATGATTAATCAGATGCTGGTTCAGGTGTCAGCCTTGCCCTTCCCATCATGCATCAGGTGAGCTGCCCTTATTTATTTAAAAAATAGAAGTGGCCTCCACATTCATGCATGCTTTACCTTATTCATAAAATGGGGGGGGAGGTGAAACCTTATTAAGTGCAAAATTGTTTCAGGGATTGAGGAGAAGGATATCTTGTTAATATCACAAGGCAGTAGCCAATCAGCACTGTTCATAGCCAGCTTGTCTTACAAATTTGTAGAACTGGATTTTTCTCCCTCACCCCCACCAAGCTCAGCTCCAGAGAAGAAGACTTGTATTTGGGTTGAAAAGACAACGTAAGGTTTTAGAGCAGCAGTCCTAATTTGGGAACAACTTTACTAGATGAAGTCCTCAGCATTGCAAATATCCAACATAAATTTCCTAAATCATCATCATACCTGTCCTGATATTTATGAACTTAATTAGAACAAAGTCCAACATTTATAAATAAGTAGGAGCTACCTGATCAGTTATTCCTCCTGCCCTGGGGGTTATTTTTAATTATTTCTTCTCTGAGAACCCATGGAGGGAAAGCTACAATAAAAGACAAACTCCAAAACTGAAGACACCTTTGTTCTGATTCTGTGAGATATGGAGATTTGGAAAATAGAGATTTTTACATACTTCTAATAGAAATAAACTTGATATAGTAAAGGGATATCAGTAAGCAGCAGAATTCCACCAATACAGATCACCAGTATTTATTTGCATTTAAGTTACTATTTTACCCTAACACAATACATTTTTAAATGCAAATAAAACAAAAAATGCAGGTTAACAATCAGCTATAGCCCCAGCCACCACTCAAAATAAAAAGGTTTCTCATTCATTCAGTTTTTTGGGAAAGTTGCATCAACAGGATTCACTATGGTCCTTCAGTAGGTGAACTGAGAGCAAAAGTGCAGCAGCCTTTCTTCCTGAAACACCACAAACATAGCTGAAATGTATGCATGAGACAGAAGTAGAAAAATCAAAAGACAGGGAAACTAGGCAACACCCTGGCTCAATAAACAAGTTTAACTTGAAATTAGAAGAGTGAATCTCTCTTTGTAGGTTTGTTAAGGGTCCAGCTTATAGAAAGCCCAACACTCAATAAAATGAACATTAAACACTGCACTTTCAAAGTGTTGTACAATGTTTAGAGTTGAGAGGGATCATGCAAGCACAACAAACAAGCTGTGTTCCTACCCACTATAAACAAACAGAGGTCTGTCCTGAAGTCTGAACTTAATGTATATTAAGTAGGAGCTACTTTATAGGCTGAATGACGTCTCACTGATATACACAGAAATGCTGAAACATCAAAAAAAACCCACCAGCTAAATTGGTAAATGAGCTTTCAAATTCATACTTATATCAGGTAACATGAACTAGACCTACCAGTTACTTCAGCAAAATTCATACTACCTTATCAGAGTTTGGTAATCGCACATTTTGCAGTTTTATCCTGCAATCCTGCAGATGTTCAATTGTCTTGAAATCTGTCACCCCCGTTAAACATAAAGGATCCCTACTACAGGTACTTCTTCCAATCTCCTAAAAACAGGCTACCCCAATGTTTTTACCTAGCTATGTGAATGCCAACAATCTCAGGAATCTTTCAGAATGAGAGCCTGTATTTGATACAACCCAGAAATTCCAGTAACTTCCCTGCTGAGCATATACATTGTCTGCTGCTGTCACAACAATAGTTATCAGATTGGCATGAATAGCTTCCACTGAATTTTAAAATGCTGTTTTTGCCACTTTAGGGAAGCCAAAGTGTAAGAACTACAGCACTAAAAATGTACAAGTTCATTATGATGCCTTTCAAGACAACTGCACCAATAGGATCAGGTTCACAATTAAGTTCAAAATCTATGAAAACCTGAACCATCTGCGCCCAGCATATTTTTATGCATATGCTTCCACAGTTTCTAGAGAAGCGAAATGTTTTCAAAAGGCTCTAATTAAGAGTTAAGGATGAGCAAAATCATTAGGTTCTAGAAATGAATCCCTTCCACTCTGCCAGATTCCAGTGTGTATTGAGACTCTTCAAATGGATTTCAGCAATCTGCTCCAAATATGTACCAAAAACCTAGCATAGCTAGGCCTCTCTAGAGTTTTCAGACATGCTGAGTGATATCAGTAGTGCTTCCTGCTTGGCACAACTTTGGCTTCAAAGTCTATGTAGAGAAGCCTCGTGCAGTCCCTTAAACAGCTCCAAACCTCTGCCATATCAAGTGGGCAATGATAATCTTCCCATGTCCTTTAACGGGGGGAGTCAGTCTCTGCTTCCATCTTGGGTTGTGACCAGCAGTTTTCAACCATTCATACAGAGCTCAGGAAATGCAATTCTTGGGCTATTCACAGAATAATAGGAAGTTGTGTTGGCAGAAGAAAAAGCAGAAATGGAGATGTTCATCAAAGCCACATCATAGCCTCGAAAGTACAATCACTGCCCAGAAAAATATTATATAGCAGAGAGATATTTCCAGGGATGGGCACAATGTGGCTCATGTCAGTTCGTGGCTGTGACAGATTGCACTTTTAAGAGGTTTAGAAGTGCTGCACCAACAACTAAAGGACTATGAAGGGTTAATTTTTCACAGAGCCAGAGAGCCTTGAGTGATAGGCTGCTCTAAGCAGTCTGATTGGTTAGTGTCAGCTTGGGGTGGGGGGAGTCTTGAGAGATCTGGATACTGAGGAGAGTCAGTCAGATTCCTGCCTTAACTGAATAGCCCTGACAGAAAAAGGGTTTAGTGCTAACACAGTCAGATTTCTACCTTGACTGAACACAGTCTGAGTTCAGCATTAGCTGAGACCAGTTTGAACAAAGGGTGTGCACTCGGTATATACCGAGCCAAATAAATACCATAAAAATACCATATTGGACAGAAAAACAGAGGGAAAATCTAGCTTCTGAGGGAGGGAAGTGGAAGCGGTCTGTCATACTGGCCGAGCCACAAACCAAACCAGGTGGTTTGTTCATGAACTGAATCAGTTCATGGCCCCACAAACCCTGTTGAAAGGGACCAGAGTCCCTTTAAAAGGGGTTTGCAGAAAGCTCAAAAACCAGCTGAGTGGAGGGGAACAGCTTGCTCCCCGCTGCTCAGCTCTTTCAGGTTGTCTTTAAGTAGTCCCTTTAAAGTTTAAAGGGAGTGCACAAGAAACCCTGAAAAACAGCTGAACAGTGGGAGTGCCTGCTCCCTGCTGCTCAACTGTTTTTGCGGCTTTTACAGGGAACAGAAAGCAGGGATTTAAAGCAAACCACAATCAGGGCAAACTTCATCACAAACTTTGCTTCGTGATTTGGTTTGTGCCCATCCCTAGACCTTTCCCAGCACAATGCAAGCCCAGAAAGACACCAATTCCATCATGTACTGAAGGGTTTAAGTTGCTTCAATTCAACCATGGTGCTGCTTTGAAGTAGTCCTCTGTTGCCTTGCCAAATTACTTTTCAACAAAGGATATCCCAGGGAAATCAGCCTCTAATTGAGGTTTTCCCCACTCACATGGTATATTCAATGAGACAACTAAGTCTGCCTCTAACATACCTCTTCATTTACTCAGAGCAGATGCCTAACATACACACGTTGAAGACCTCAGAACAAGTGTGTGGAGGCTAAAATGTCCAGAAAGTTTTCAGCAGTATTTTTAGTAAATCCCACACCACTGAGCCAGAGAGCCTTGGCTGCTTCAGGATCTCCAATAAACAACACAGCTGATACTTCATCATAGGGTGGCACAGCACAGTTCTAAGAATATCTAGGGTATGTTACATCTATCAAACAGGCCAAGAAAGCACCAATACAAATGGGTCCCTGGCCTGTTCCAGAATACGTAAATATAGCGCCATATGAAGCTGCCTTTCACCAAGTCAAACCACCCCATTACACCCATTACTATAACTGGACTGGCAGCAGCTCTCCAGTGTCTCAACGAGAGGAAGGTCTTTCAAAGCACTTGTTCCTCATTAACATTTAACTAGAGACATGAAGGATTGAACCTAAGTGCATATGCATGCACAATATGTGCTATACACAGAGCCACAGGTCCACGATGGATTTGGGGCACACTGCGGTTAGAGCAGAGTTCCAACCCATCCGTACTTAGGGACCTGGATTTATCCAAGATTAAACTGGACTAATGTGTCTGATAGTGCAGGGCTTGCCCAATTTATTAATCCTCTGCAAATGGATCTAATAGAAGTGGCAGAGAAAATGCCTCTGCCACCTTTCTTGAACACTAGTGGACTAGCAAAAGACTTGTCTCCTTCCTCTGACATGTTCCAGGACCAAGACAAGCAGCAAATGCCCCGATGCATAGGTGAAAAGACATACCTCCCTCTAGGCTACCTGCTGCAGACCACCTTGACCTTGCTACCCTAGAAGCACTGGTAATGACCTCCTCCATCACTAACCCCTGCTGGTTTGGCATGCCAAGCAGCCACTAAGGTGATAAACACACTTTCTTGTTCTGGTCTTCTTGGTGGGGATGACAAGAAGTTAATCCTCTGTGAGCACAAATAATCAAACCCTTCATTGTACCAGCATTTTTGTACTTACTATATAAATAAAACAATTCATTTAAATTACTATCAGCTAAAACTTACAAGCATTATTTTCTGTTATAATAAACCAAAAGGGAACCCTATCCCACTGTGTCCTAAACCAAACAAAAGTCTAAGAGTTCTGGGCAGAAGGCCAAGATCTCCTCTTGGCACATATGTACCTTATCACAGCACAGGACTTCCAAAATGCTCTTATCCTAACCCCAGATGCCAAGCATTTTAAAATAAGAGACTGAGTGAAGAAATAAACCTCTACTTCTCTTAATAAACTGAACCAATTTCCACCCCCACATGATTTTATATGCCCTGTAAATGATGAATTAATTTTAAATAATTGATTTGGTATTTGAATTTAAATCTACAAATTGATTAATAAGAAGTTCTCTAGTCACTTAAAGGAAATTTACCGCTGATTCATTAACCGCTATTCTATTTCAAAGATTGGCTAATCTGATTGGATTACATATAGAATAAGCAAAAAGAATATACGGCATTAATAGGCCGCTAGACTAAATTGTCAGGGCTATATTAAATTTGGAGCAAGTGGGTGCCAGCACGCGTTGTTAAGGACTACTCCAGTGGGTTAATATCCTAGTCGACTTCCATGCTAGATCCTTTCCAGTCCGGCTTCCGCCTAGACCATGGGACGGAGACAGCACTGGTTACCCTCACAGACGACCTCCGGAGGCGCCTGGATCAGGGTGGGATGGCAGTGCTGTTGTTCTTAGACCTGTTGGTAGCGTTCAACACAGTCGACAACCAATTACTCGCCCACCGCCTCGCCAACATGGGAATTCAGAGGTTTGCCGTGCAATGGCTTGTCTCCTTTCTCCAACGTTGGGGACAAAGGGTGGTTATTAGGGAGCAGCAATCCCGAAGGCATCCACTAGTATGTGGAGTGCCTCAGGGGCACTGTGCTCTCCCCGATGCCATTTAACATATATATGTGCCCCCTTGCCCAGATTGCCTGGAGGCATGGGCTAGGATGTCACTAATATGTGGATAATACCCAGCTCTATCTGATGTTGGGCAGTCAGTCTGACTCTACCCCGGAAGACCTGGACGGGCATTACAGGACGTGGCTGGATGGCTTAGACTGAGTTGACTGAAACTGAATCCAGCGAAGACGGAGGTCCTGTGCCTGAATCGGAGCAGTACGGGGGTAGGAATCCCATTCCTGGCCTTCCATGGGGCACCACTGGTGCCAGCACCGAGGGTCAGGAGCTTGGGAGTGCTCCTGGATGCTTCCTTAACAATGAAGACCCAGGTAGCAGCTGCTGCCAAGGCAGTCTTTGACTAACTTTGGCTGATTAGGCAGTTGGTTCCCTTCCTTGAATGCAATGATCTGGCTGCAGTGATCCATGCAATGGTCACCTCGAGGTTGGACTACTGCAATGCTCCCTACTTGGGGCTGCCCTTGCTGCAACTCCAGAAGCTGCAGCTGGTGCAAAATGCGGCAGCCAAGCTGCTGATGGTTCTTCCCAGGTGGGAGCACATCCAGCCTGTGCTAAAGACATTGCACTGGCTGCCAATAGCATACCGGATTCGCTTCAAGGTGCTGGTTTTGACCTTTAAAGCCCTCTATGGTCAGGGACCGGCCTACCTGAGAGACCGCCTTTCCCCGTATGTTCCCCAGAGAGCACTGCAATCAGGATCCCAAAACACCTGGCCCTCCCTGGTCCGAAGGCTGCCAGGTTGACATCGAAAAGGACCAGGGCATCCTCTCTGGCAGCTCCGTCATATTGGAATGAGCTCCCCGATGAGATCAGGGATCTCCCACAGTTCCACAGGGCCGTAAAAATGGAGCTTTTTAGCCAGGCATTCTGATAGGAGCGGTGCCTTACCCGGAAGGTCAGACCCAGAAGTGATCTAGTGTGGCGGCACCACTGAACATGTCTCAAATTGCACTTTACTGTTTGGTATCACCATCGATATTAATGTTTGTAAATGATGCATTTGTAATTTTATAAGACGTACATTGTTTTATCAGTTTTATGGAAATCACCCTGAGCCTGCCTTAGCGGGAAGGGCAGGATAAAAGTCAAAGCAATAAATAAATAAATAAATAAATAAATAAATAAATATCTGAGGCTTGTAGCAGATTCACAGCTGGTGAAGGTCAGTAGGTCGATGATGACCAGGCAAAATATCCCAGTGCTCCTGGGGAGGAGAAAGTATAGTGGTGGGACTAGGCAGGGAGTTAAGGGAAGGGGATGGAGAAGTGGCTTAGCTCGGCCCCCTTCCAGCCTACGTCCCATCCCAAAGGTTGTTGGCAGTGGGGCTAGGAATATTGACCCCCCCGTCCGACATTGGTGCTGTGCAATGCCAGGTCCATAAATAATAAGACCATGGTCCTTCGGGACTTTCTGCAGGAGCAGAATGTAGACCTGGTGTGCATGACCGAGACCTGGGTGTGAGAGGGAGAGACAGTATCTCTCTCCCAATCAATTCCGCCTGGATACTCGGTCCTCCACCAATCGTGGACTAGGGGGCGAGGGGGGGAGTGGCTCTATTCATCCAGGAGGCTTATTCCTTCAGGGCACTCCTGCTGCCAAAGATCACGGGCATTGAGTGTGCTGGCCTGGTGTGGGAGGCTGGGGAGAGTCTGGTGATTTGGCTGGTATACCAATCGCCTAATGCACAGGCCAACAGCTTACCGTCCCTGATGGAGGCCGTTATCAGGCTGAGCATTGGAACATCCTAGACTGATAGTCCTGGGTGATTTCAATATCCATGTTGATGACGTGGCTTCTATTCAGGCAATGGACCTGGTGTCATCCGTGGCGGCGCTAGGACTCCCCCAGTATGTAACAACCCCCACTCACTGAGCTGGGCACATGCTCGATTTGATCTTCACGGCAGGGGTAACAGTGGACCAGGTCACTGCTTTGGCAGTCCCATGGTCGAACCACCATACCTTGAGGGCCCGTTTGAATGTTCTGCCCCGACCCTGTTTAGGCGGCGAGAGTATTTTAGCTCACCCACGGAGCCAGATGGACCCACTGCAGCTCCGGATAGCTCTGCGAGATCCAATGCCCCTTGGCAGCTCACTGGATGAGCTTGTGGAGGACTGGCATAGTCGGCTCTTCACAGCCATCAACGAGATTACTCCCCAGCACCCTCTATGCTCTTGCACTAGGCTCACTCCCTGGTTTACCCAGGAGTTGCAGCTTATGAAGTGAGAGCTGAGATGGCTAGAGAGACAGTGGCATCGCACTCGAGACGAAGCTACAAGAGCATCTTATAGGACATTTATGAGATCCTATGAGATGGCAGTCAAAGCCACTAAGAGGGAGTTCTATGCAGCTATGATTGCATCTGTGAGCTCACGCCCAGCCCAATTGTTTAGAATGAATCAGTCTATAACAGCTCTGCCACAGGGCAAACCAAATGCTAGGGAACTGGGCATAGGCTGCGAGGCATTTGCGAGCTATTCTGTGGATAAAGTCTTGGCGCTCCGCCACAACCTCCCCACCACAGTTGAAACAGTGAGCGAACTCAAGGTCCCTTCAACATCTTCGGTTGTGGTTTTGGATCATTTCAGCCCGCTCATCCTGGAGGAAGTCGACAGATTGCTTACAAACTGTATTCCCAACCACGTGCAGCCTTGATCCATGCCCTTCCTGGCTTATTAAAGCTGGCCATGAAGGGTTCCGAGGTGCCTTAATGGAAATTATCAATTATCTCTGAGGGGCTGTTCCCAGGGGCACTCAAGGAAGTGATGGTCTGCCCTCTCCTGAAAAAACCATATCTGGATCCGGCCAAATTGGCTAACTATCGGCCAGTTTCCAATTTGCCCTATTTGGGCAAATTAATTGAGAGAGAGGTGGCGATACAGTTGCAGAGCTTTATGGATAACACTTCCATATTAGATCCCTTCTAGTCCGGCTTCCGCCCAGGACACAGAATAGAGACGGTGTTGGTCACTTTTATGGACGACCTCCAGAGGCATCTGGATTGGGGCGGTTCAGTGACACTTGATGTTGGACCTGTCACCTCGCCGATATGGGGATTCAGGGGCTTGTCTTGCAGTGGCTTGCTTCCTTTCTCCAGGGTCAGGGACAAAGGGTGGTGCTAGGGGAACAGCAGTCCAGGAGACACCTGCTTGAGTGCAGAGTGCAATGGGCAGTGCTTTCCCTGATGTTATTTAACATCTATAAGCGCCCCCTTCCCCTGATCGCCCGGAGGTTTGGGCTGGGATGTCACCAGTATGCTGATGACACCCAGCTCTATCTGGCAGCCAATCGGACTCCAGACCAGAAGATCTGGACTGGGCACTACAAGCCGTGGCTGGTTGGCTTAGACTGAGCCGGGTGATGCTGAACCTGGCGAAGACAGAAGTCCTGTGCCTGAGTCGGGGCGGTTTGGGGGTTGATAGGGATCCCATTCTCGACCTTCAGTGGGGCACCACTAGTGCCAGTGCCAGTGGTTAGGAGTTTGGGAGTGCTCCTGGATACCGCCTTAACAATGGAGGCCCAGGTAGCAGCCACTGCTAAGTCAGCCTTTTACCCTCTTCAGCTGATTCTGCAGTTGGTTCCCTTCCTCGACCACAATGACCTGGCTACAGTGATCCATGAGATGGTCACCTTGAGACTAGACTACTGTAACGCTCTCTACATGGGGCGGCCCTTGTCGCAAATCAGGAAGCTGCAGCTAGTGCAGAATGCTGCGGCCAGGCTTCTGACGGGCCTTCCTAGATGGGAGCAATAGAATACCGAATTTGCTTCAAGATGCTGGTACTTACACTTAAAGCCCTATATGGCCAGGGTCCAACATACCTGAGGTGACGCCTTTCCCCATATATACCTCAGAGAGCACTACAGTCGGGGTCACAACACCGATTGACCCTCCCAGGCCCCAAGGATGCCAGGCTCACTGCCACCAGGGCCAGAGCCTTTTCAGTGGTGGCACCATACTGGTGGAATGAGCTCCCGGAAGAGATCAGGGCCCTGCAGGATCTTCTACAGTTCTGCAGGGCCTGCAAGACGGAGCTCTTCCACCAGGCTTTTAATTAGGAACCGCCCTCACCACTACCACCAACATCTGTGGTTATGGGCTTGCCCCAGCTTTGAGACAGAACCTTACCATCGGGTCACGCCAGAATATCACTGAGTCAGAAATTGTCTGTTACATCATATAGCACGCCATCTCAGTTAATGATGGAATGATTATCATTACTAGTACTTTATGATTATCTGATTGTTTTAAAATGTTTTATGTGGATTTTATAGTATCTTGTACCGATTAATGTAAGCTGCCCTGAGCCTGGTCACAGGGAAGGTGGGATACAAATGGAATGAATGAATGAATGAATGAATGAATGAATGAATGAATGAATGAATGAATAAATAAATTGACATTGCTTATTCTCCCATGTTTTGTCATAATCAATTAGAATAAAATTAGGTGCAGTGATTGAAGACAAGACCCTTCACCATGGTAACGTGGAAATCCAAACCATTGTTTTCAGAGAGATTTTTAAAAGAACATGCCCCCACCCCGCTGCTGCCGGCCTTCAGGGAGACCTGGGCCCTTTTCAAGGCTTTGACTTTCTATCATTTTACCTTGATGTAAAAAGCTATCTGAGCACACGAGTAAAATGAGGGAAAGATGAATTAGATTATGGAAAGGATGGAGGGTCACTTAAATTTCAGCTGCAGCCAAACAATTATCAAATGTTACAGCCCACAAGAGAATGAATGAAAAATAACTATGAAAAGCTACCAAAACAAAATAGAAACTCAGTGTGACCAAGCCAGTCTCTTTTCTCTTTCAAGTGACTCAGCAGCAGGTCAAAAACAAAATGCTCTAAAACAAACAGAGAGCCACATTTATACAGGCAGTTGAAGTGGTAATTTTAGATCCTAGACCTCATCTACAATCAGCCTCTAAACTAAAACAGAACTCCTGTCTCATAAAGCTATAATTAACTTATGTTCTGAATGTTATTCACGTGGTGCCTACAATAATAGTGTTTTGCTGGTTTCTTAAATTGGCTAAAGACGTTAGAGAGTTATGATTTAGTCTAAAAATAAATTTTGTATTTTGTATATATATAAAACATCAACATAAATAAAGCAGAAAGGTATGTATATCAGAAGTTCAGAGGACTTCTTTGATTCAGATCATGCTGAATCTCAGCTACTAAATTTAATTATGGCAGTGTATCTCTAAAAAAAAAAGACCAAAGTTTCAACAACTGTGCTTGTTATTTCAAGTAAAAGTAACCCATTTAGAAGCAATAAGGGCCAATTCACAAAAATCAAATGTATGCAGTTGGGAAGTGCTAATTCACACATGCATGCATGCACTTAATAACAGATGGTTTTCAAACTAAGTGTGAACTGCCTTTATTTAAAGTATTGTTGAGCTGATATCAGCCATCACTTGATCTAACAGTCAACCTGTATGAACTCCCTGTACTGCAACCAGCAGAGTGCATAACTTTGTTGACTCATGGATATTTGTGAAACCATAAGACAACTGAATTTCACATGGTAAGACAAACTGGCCATGTGAATTTGCTCCAATTCTTTGGAATACCAGTATGTTACTTTCAGGTGGGTAGCCATGTTGGTCTGAAGCAACAGAACAAAGTTTGAGTCCAGTGGCACCTTTAAGACCAACAAAGTTTAATCCTGGGTATAAGCTTTTGTGTGCGTGCACACTTCTTCAGATACATTGAAACAGACTTCCTCAAGCCTTATGTACAGGTAGAGAGAGGATGGAGTGGGCGGTTAGTTGCCAGGAAGGGCCAGTTAGAGTCAAGATGCATAAGTAACCGGGTGATAAGTATAGCTAAGATTGGATTAAAGCTGTGAATTTGCTGTGAATAGCAGCAAATTAGCATACACATATAAGAGTTAAGAAATAGATGTGAGAACGAAGTTTGAGTCCAGTGGCACCTTTAAGGCTGACAAAGTTTAACTCAGGGTATAAGGGAGAACTTCGCTTGTGTAGTTGTACACTTCTTCAGACACACTAGGGCGGACTTCCTCAAGCATTACATATAAGTAGAGAGATGAGGAGGGGGGCTAGTTGCCAGGAAGGGCTATTTAGAGTTAAGATGCACAAGTGACTGAGCAATAAATATTGCTAAGATTGGATTAATGTAGTTGGTAGGACCTGGGGATAGCAACAAATTAGCATATCTCTCCTTATAATAATTATCTTTTGGTTTCGTAAGATTCCATTGGCTATAAAATGCCCTCCCTCAGCCGCCACTCAAGAGTACTCGCGTGCCATTGGCCAGGTGCTGGGTCTGCTCCTCTTCCCCACCCACTCCCCCTTCAGACAGATTTGCATGTCAGATTTACTGGCAGACAGCTCTCTCTCCTGAGGAAAACAGTTCTCTTGATTCCTGTGAGGGACTGTCCCCTCAGTGGCTGTTGGTAGGCAACCAAGCTTGGTTCTGTGAGTAAAAAAACAAAGGACTTTCAGCATAACCCCCTCCCCCGCCCATAACCCCCTCCACAGTGGTCACTTTCCTGTCAGAATAAATGGAAAAAGCTCTTTCTCCTGCTTAGCTTCAGCATGGCTGGCTGGCTGGCTAACGAAGTGGGCCAGCGACCATCAAACCATTTTCTTCAACTCCCCGCTGTGCGGCTGACTTTCCCCTAGGGCTGCCAATCTCCAGGTGTGACCTAGGGTTGCCAATCTCCAGGTATACCCTGCTGAGTCCTTCCACACACAACCCAAATGCTGCCCTCCACAGGATCCACCCCCCAAATCTCCAGGTATTTCCCTAATCAGAGTTGGCACCTGTACTTTCTCCTCTGTCAGTAAAAGGCCCTTTCCACACCTATGTTGGCTTTTGGGAGAAAACTCATTGGGCCCAGTCCTGTTCAGGTTGCCAACTCCAGGTGGGCAATTCCTGGAGATTTGAGGGATGGAGCCTGGAGAGGGTGAGGTTAGAAGAGGGGTGGCACCTCAGACAGGTACGATGCCATAGACTCCACCCTCCAATTCAGCCATTCCCTGATGGGGAACCATTGTTGCCAATCTCCAGGTGGGGGCTGGAGATCACTCAAAATTACAACTGCTCTCTAGGAGGGAGGGGGGAGGAGATGAAAAACTAAAGGTAGATTGATGGTTGGCTGGGAGGGAGATAGGCTTATCAACTCCAGGTTGGGAAATTCCTGGAGATTTGAGGGGTCGAACCTGGAGAAGGTGAGTGTTGAGGAGGGGTGGGACCTCAGACAGGTACAATGCCATAGACTCCACCCTCCAAACCAGCCACTCCCTCCTGAGGAACCACTGTTACCAATCTTGGGGGTGGGCTGGAGATCACTCAAAATTACTACTGCTCTTCAGGTAGCAAAGATCAGTTCCTCTGGAGAAAATGGTGAACTCTGTCAATATACCCTGCTGAGATTGCCACAGCAAATTGTCACTTAGTGCCCAAAGCCGGGGCACTCTCCCAGAGCCTCTTTCTAGACCCCGTTGTATTTATTTCCACAACGGGCCTTATTCCTAGTAGATTGATTCAAAGAGTTAACAGATGTGAGAATTAAGCTTGAGTCCAGTCATTGTCATTCTAAAAATGGAAACAGATCAAGATGGGTAGCCATGTTAATCTATCTGTAGCAGTAGAAAAGAGCAATGGTCCAGGAACATCTTAAAAACTATCAACATTTGTGGCAAGGTATGAGCTTCCATAAGTCACTGCTCACTTCAAGCAAGCAGTGACTCACGAAAGCTCATACTCTGCCACTAATTTTGGTAGTCTTTATGGTGCTACTGAATGCTTGCTCTTTTCCAGTTCTAAAAATGGGTAAAGATGAAGGGAAGAACTTGTGGAATGCACACTTTGATAACACTGACCAACAAAATGTACTCATCTTCCTATAATATAAAAGCCAAATGGTGGTGGCACTCTCCAGAACATTCCACACGCTCCGGAATTGGTTGGTTCCCTGAAGAGTCACTCAACTGGTCTCTCCTTCCATTGGCTTCGTGGCTGCCTGCTTTCTCATAGTCCCACCCACACACACACTGACTGGGCTCTCACCCTCAGTGTGCTTGCAGCCAGTGGACGGGTAGTGCCTGAGCACGGCCCGACTGGCCTCGAGGAGGGGGGAGATGGCCGTGCCATGCTTCCCTGGGAAGCCCGCAGGCCCTGCTGGGGGGGGGGTCGGGCTCCACAGGGCTTCCCTGCACTACCCCCTCTGTTGCTGGCCTGGCGGCGCACCCTACCTGAGCTCGGGCAGGGGGAGAGAGCCACACTGTGCTTCCCTGAGATGCCGCAGCCTGGCCTAGGGAGGCCATGGGCTCTGCTTGGGGGGGTTCAACCTCTGCCAGGCCTCCCTGTGCCGCCCTCATCATCGCTGGCCTGGTGGCGTGCCCCAACTCAGCTTGGGCAGGGGGAAAGAGCCGAGCCGTGCTTCCCTGGGCCACTGCGGGCCCTGCTTGGGGGGGAGGGTTCAGCCTCCGCTGGGCTTCCCTGCACCATTGCTGGCCTGGCAGCACACCCCACCTGAGCTCGGGCAGGGGGGAGAGAGCCGTGCCACGCTTCTCTGGGCCACTGCGGCCTGGCCCAAGGAGGCCACAGGCCCTGCTTGGGGCGGGGGTTGGCCTCCACTGGGTTTTCCTGTGCCGCTGTCACTGGCCTGGCGGCACACCCCAACTGAGCTCAGGCAGGGGAGAGAGAGCCGCGCCGTACTTCCCTGGGCCACCACGATCTGGCCCAGGGAGGCCGCAGGCCCTGCTTGGGGGGGTTTGGCCTCTGCTGGGCTTCCCTGCACCACCCCCACCGTCGCTGGCCTGGTGGTGCGCCCCACCTGAGCTCGGCCAGGGGGGAGAGAGCCGCACCACACTTCCCTGGGCTGCCATGGCCTGGCCCATGGAGGCAGCAGGCCCTGCTTGGGAGGCCCCAACAGCCTTCCCTGCGCCTCCCCTGGCCTCACTGGGATGCTCCAACTGGCATCCAGGAGGACGGGACTGGGGGGCACTGCTGCAGGCCAGAGAGCTCGCCCACACCCTCTCTCTAGGGCTCACTGCATTTTTCTGCGCAATGGGCCTTATCTCTAGTACAGACATAAAGCTGATAAGGTCACTGATATTAAACCCAATGCTCACAGAGACCCTGAGAGTGTTGAGAGCTCCATATTACAGAAAATCCCGAGGGGGGGAAATAATGCTAAAACACAGAGTAGCTACGCAAAGACATATCACATAGCAACTCTAACTAAGTAAAGAGTAGTTGTCTTAACCATGCTCCCCCCTTTACCCTTTTTGCTTTTTAAAAATAATTCTTTCTTTATTAATTTTCCCGGGGGTGGGGGATATAAAAACAGACCAATTTTGGTATGAATACACAGTTGTAACAAAAGACTGTATGGAGGCTAACATTTATTTTAATAAAAACTACATAACTTAATACATAGCAATAATTGTAAGGCTATCTGGAATCAAGATTTTCAGCTTTGCCACATTTCTAAACAAGAAAATTACAACGCTTCATCATACAAACAAATCCAGCACGCAATAAATTTACTCTGCTATCACTTATTAGATACAGTGCGTTTCCACCAAAAGTGAAAAATGAAAAGTCAAAGTAGCAAATCTAGACTGCGGATCAAGGTGTGGCTAGTTTTGTCATTGTTCATGGTAATTTCCAATATGAAATATCACAACCCAAACTAAATTTTACTTAAAATAAAAGCCTCAGACACAAAATGATTTTGTATTTTACTGTTTTATGTGGTCTGAAATCACATAAGCATCATGCAGACAAGCAAATTTGTATCTTCTCCCTCATTCCCTTCTTGCTACTTGTAATAGACAATTTTATTTCACTACAACACTGCCTCTCTTAGCAATACTGGAAGCATACAAGAAAAAATGAAATCATTATGCTTTATTCAATACAACAGATAATCCACAGATTTGAGGTCATAGTATTGCATTCACACTGATTCTTATTAAAGGCAAAACCAAAGTTACAAAAGGCTTGTGGCAACCCTATGCACAATATATTAATTTTGACACACAAACCACTATTGCTCATAGAAACAGTATGCCAAAGGGAAATAAGTTAGTCATCAGCTCACAGCATGGGGGAAATACACATCTTGCTTGTATCCAGGACATGTCACTGCACTTCAAAAATATCTGTGCTCTTTGAAAAGGCAAAGCATCACACAGATTACGCTCTTTAATGCTGCCATCTCCAGTTAAGTGCTTTCTTCCAAGAACAATTTTTAAACACCTACTTGAGCTGCTTTTTAGACATTGTTTAGTACAGCAGAATCACTTCCAATACCATCTAGGAAAAAGATACATTTCAGATGTGGAAGAATTTTATTTTCATTTCCCCCCCACTAAGGTTTTTACAGGAGTTAGAATTAGATCCAATGCTGATTGGAAAAAAACAGAACAAAACAAAGAAACACTGTAAAACCACTTCTTCCCATTACAGCTGATGAGTATATTACCAGCAGAACTAGCAGCACTTAAAGAGTCTACAATTTGAGAAGCCCAAGAAATTATAAGATTTATTATAAATCCAAGGTAGCCTTCTCGGAAGTGCTACCTGTTCCACGCGCAGGGCCGGAGAGACAGGCACAGATCAGGAGTCTCAATGCGTGGATGAGACGGTGGTGTAGGGGGAAGGGTTCAAGTTTGTTAGGCACTGGGATGCTTTTTGGGACAAGAGGGAGCTGTACAAAAGGGACGGTCTCCACTTGTCCCGAGAAGGAACCAGGCTGCTGGCGCTCAAAATCAAAAAGGTGGCAGAGCAGTTTTTAAACTGAATAATGGGGGAAAGCCGACAGGAGATGAAAAGTCTCTGGTTCGGGATGGCTCATCTCAAAGAGATGAAGGGGTAGCTATTACTTTTGTACAAGGAAATGGATTACAATTGTCCACTGAGACTGTGGCTAATGATAGGAACTGCCTGGCAAGGTCTCGAGGCAGCAAGAGGAAGGCTGTGGGCTTAACAAACGTGGGAAACTATAAGTGTTTATACACAAATGCTAGAAGTCTCCGAGGTAAAATCGGGGAGTTGGAATGCTTGGTGTTGGGGGGGAAATAGACATTGTGGGTATTTCAGAAACTTGGTGGGATGAGGAAAATCAGTGGGATACGGTGATTCCTGGTTATAAATTATATCGGAAGGATAGGGGGAAAGGGTTGGAGGTGGGGTGGCTCTGTATGTCACAGAGGGTATACCATCCAGTAAGATTGAGAGGGTAAGAGAATTGGATTCCCTTCTGGAAATGCTATGGGTTGAAATAGTGGGTCCAAAAGGAGGCTTAACAGTGGGAGTTTGTTATCGCCCACCAGATCAAAAGATAGAGGAGGATTATAAAATGATGAATGAATTAAAGATAGCGGCTAGACGAAATAACTGTGTTGTAATAGGCGACTTTAACTACCCACACATTGATTGGGTCAATATGAGTTCTAGTCGGGAAAAAGAGATTGCGTTCTTAGACACTCTCAATGACTGTGCTGTGGAACAGATGGTCACAGATCCTACCAGGGGAGAGGCGATCCTGGATTTGGTCCTAAGTAACACCCAAGACCTGGTGAGAGATGTAAAAGTGATTGCACCACTTGGAAACAGTGACCATAATGTCATTGAGTTTAACATTTGTACAGATAGGGAGTTGCCCAAAAAGACTGACGCAACCACTTTTAACTTTAAAAGGGGTAACTTCTCTGGTATGAGGGGACATGTGAGGAAGAAATTGAAAGGAAGAGTGGAGAAGGTCAAAACCATTGGGGAAGCTTGGAGACTATTTAAAAAGACAATCCTAGAAGCTCAGAAAAAATATATACCGCAGGTTAGGAAAGGTACAAATAGGTATAGAAAAAAGCCTGCATGGTTAACAAATAAAGTAATGGAAGCTGTAAAAGGTAAGAAGGATTCCTTTAAGCGGTGGAAAGCTAGTCTTAGTGAGGTTGATAAAAGGGAACACAGACTATGGCAAATAAAATGCAAGTCTGTGATCAGGCAAGCAAAAAGGGAATATGAGGAGCATATCGCAAAAAACATAAAGACCAACAATAAAACTTTCTTCAAATACATTAGAAGTAGGAAGCCAGCCAGGGAGGCAGTGGGGCCCTTGGATGACCAAGGGGTAAAAGGAGTAGTGAAGGATGATAGGGAAATGGCTGAGAAGCTGAATGCATTTTTTGCCTCTGTCTTCACTGTGGAAAAGGAGAAGTGTTTGCCCACTCCAGAAGCACTGATTTCGGGAGGGGGTTTGAAAGACCTGAATCAGATTGCGGTGACAAGAGAGGAAGTCCTCCGACTGATGGACAATTTAAAAACTAATAAATCACCAGGCCCGGATGGCATTCATCCGAGAGTTCTGAAAGAACTCAAATGTGAACTTGTGGATCTCCTGACAAAAATATGTAATCTTTCTTTAAAATCTGCCTCCATTCCTGATGACTGGAAGGTAGCTAATGTCACTCCCATCTTTAAAAAGGGCTCCAGGGGAGATCCGGGAAATTACAGGCCAGTCAGTCTGACATCGATACCGGGTAAGTTGGTGGAAACTGTTATTAAGGAAAGAATTAGTAGGCACATTGATGAACAAAAACTATTGAGGCAGACTCAGCATGGGTTCTGTAAGGGAAGATCTTGTCTCACTAACCTGTTAGTGTTTTTTGAGGGAGTGAACAAACATGTGGACAAGGGGGACCCAATAGATATTATTTACCTTGACTTCCGGAAAGCTTTTGATACAGTTCCTCATCAAAGGCTCCTAAGTAAGCTCAATAGTCATGGGATAAAAGGACAAGTCCTCTTGTGGATCAAAAACTGGCTTATAAATAGGAAACAGAGAGTGAGTATAAATGGGAAACTTTCTCAGTGGAGGGTGGTAAGCAGTGGGGTACCACAGGGATCAGTACTCGGTCCAATGCTTTTTAACTTGTTTATTAACGATTTGGAATTGGGAGTAAGCAGTGATGTGGCTAAATTTGCAGATGACACGAAGTTGTTCAGGGTGGTGAAAACCAGGGAGGATTGTGAGGCACTCCAAAGGGATCTGTTGAGGATGGGTGAGTGGGCGTCAACGTGGCAAATGGGGTTCAATGTGGCCAAGTGCAAAGTGATGCACATTGGAGCCAAAAATCCTAAATATAAATACACGTTGATGGGGTCTGATCTGGCAGAGACGGACCAAGAGAGAGATCTTGGAGTCGTAGTGGATAACTCGCTGAAAATGTCTACACAATGTGTAGCTGCAATAAAGAAGGCCAACGCTATGCTGGGGATTATTAGGAAGGGAATTGATAACAAATCAGCCAGTATCATCATGCCCCTGTATAAATCATTGGTGCGACCTCATTTGGAATACTGTGTACAGTTCTGGTCACCACATCTCAAAAAGGATATTATAGCATTGGAAAAAGTGCATAGAAGGGCAACTAGAATGATAAAAGGGTTGGAACACCTTCCCTATGAAGAAAGGTTAAAATGCTTGGGGCTCTTTAGCTTGGAGAAACGACGGCTGAGGGGTGACATGATCGAGGTTTATAAGATTATGAATGGGATTGAGCAGGTTGAGAAAGAAGTACTTTTCTCCCTTTCTCACAATACAAGAACTCGTGGGCACTCTATGAAATTGCTGAGCAGTCGGGTTAGAACAGATAAAAGGAAATACTTCTTCACCCAAAGAGTGATTAACATATGGAATTCACTGCCACAGGAGGTCGTGGCAGCTGCAAGCATGGACAGTTTCAAGAGGAAATTAGATAAACATATGGAGCAGAAGTCCACCAGTGGCTATTAGCCACAGGGTATAGAATGAGAACTCTCAGTCTGGGGCAGGTGATGCACTCTATTCTTGGTGCTGGAGGGGGCAGCAGTGGGAGGGCTTCTGGTGCCCTGGCCCCACTGCTGGACCTCCTGATGGCACCTGGTATATTTTGGCCGCTGTGTGACAGAGTGTTGGACTAGATGGGCCATTGGCCTGATTCAACATTGGCTTCTCTTATGTTCTTATGTTCTTAAATACATGGAAAGACTGTAACAAAACGGAACTTAAGAACTGCAGGACTGTACCATATTGTATGCCTTTATGGATATAAATTATTGTCTGCATGATTCTACATGTTCTTGTAATTGCCTCCCATTTTCTTTGCTAGAAGGCCCTAAGAGTACACTACAGAACACACATAACTAAAGATTGCAAATGTTCTTCAGGGATCACACACTTATTAACTCCAATTTGTACAACAATGAATTGCATTCTATTTGTGTTACATTCTACTTACACACCAGGATCTGGCTGACTAAATACACAACATGTCACAGCATACCATGTGCAAAAAATGTTATGACTGCGGGGCTCTCATAGCACAGTGAGAGAGCTGAGAAGTCTCCAGTTCCTGGTCTCAACTCCACTATAAATTCACTAAGTGGCCTAAGTGCCCAACCTGTAATATGAAGATAACAGTACTGGCCTGAAGACAAAGAGTCTTCAACCCATAAGTTAAATGGTTCCAGACTTCTACAATCCTAATGCATTGTTTATTGAATGTCCCAGTTTGTTGATTGTACTGACCCGCTGTGTGTAATCCACCTCCATCTATGTGTAAATCCATCTAAGATTTTTTTTGTTGGGGGGGGGGTGTTTTGTCTTCCCCGCCACAGGCATCTTAGCACCACGCACTTGAGATATCTTGTGCTGTCAACTCCATAAGCACTTCTTACAGTAAAGCTGCTCTCTGCTTGAAAAGATCTGGGTTGATCTGAATGGTGCTTTAGTCCCTTCCATGACACATGGCATCTAGATATAAAATGTCTGCATAGGATTTATTGGTGCCAAGCAATGTCAATGGACAAATATTTAAAGACACAGAATATTCAGCTGATCCCAAGTACACTCTGGTTAAGTGATAGAACAATTTTTGATAAGGTTCAGTCCATCAAAAGCTGTTACCAAACTATTTTTGTTTTATTTATTTAACTTATGAATCGCTCACCCTGCTGTGTAGGCTCTGGCCAATTTACAACAATATAAACAGTAAAAAATACAGTTAATATATAATTAAAATCACAAATAATAAACATGAAATTAGAACCAATCAGGGTGGCAATAAATAATGGGGGACTGGACCATTCCCTTCTGCAAACTCCACAGAATGAATACAAACAACAGATGGACTCCATCTTATAATCACATTTAAAAGGTGTATTCTGATTGCACCTTAGACAAATTAAGGGGAAAGCAGATAGCTAAAATAAAAAAAAAAAAATCTGTGCTAGGGAATTTCTTAAAGATATTTTAACTCTTTCATTATAGTATTTAATTTATTTTTAACACTACAGTAAGAGATATATGGAAAAAGACATTAACCGCTTTTAGGATTCATCCCTCTGTTGTGCTCACCATTAGTTCCAACCTGTCCTATCAACTACTCCTGTCATCCCTGTTGGCAGAACTCCAAAACGGGAAGAACAGAGTGACAAGGGGAATGAACTTTCCCCTCTCAGCTCTAATATTGGGTTAAGGACACAATAGTAGGGAAGGCTGCACTCCTGCCAGCAGAGTCTTTTCTTCTGATAAAAGGCTTCAGTGTGCAAGAATGTCAATCAGGCATCTTTCACTTGCATTCTAGTCCCTTGGAAGACACATAAATAAAAGGTTACACAGGGATTGATGTCATGTATAAGAGGTAGAAAGCGATTCTCCCTGTGACAGCTCCTACAGTCTACGTTTCATTGATTAAGCAACAAAGGATACTTGAATATTTGATCCTGTCTTTTTAGTTATCTAAGCAGACTGCTGCAAAACAACACAAAGAGTTCCCCTAAGACTCCATTAAGTGGTGAAAGGTTTTTTTTTCTATGAGCATCTAGTTAATAAATTGCAGAAAGGGAAGGGATAAAATCTGTGCCAAAACTATTAAATCTCTTACATGTACAACTCTCCCCACCTCTATTGCCATTACTGAAGTTTTATACAAACATTTAAAGAAATTGCCACAGATAATGCTCATTCATTATTTTTCCTGTACATCTCTTTTTTAATGTCTCAAGCTGGGACCACAGTAACCCATCTCAATTACTGGGAAAAGCAGCCAACAGCTGACATAATTCTTCTAGTTCTGTACTGGCATTTTCTGAAGATGGATTTCCTAAACTGAAATGATGTTTTTGTAAGCATTTTCACATTCATTCTGCAGCAATTTCACTTCCTGCATGCTAGACTACAATACACACACATCATAAAACAATGTCCTTCTATTGAAAAAGTCTAGTCCTTGAAACAGGAAGAGCTCCAAGTGCCCGATTCTCCAACACATAGGAAACGATTCTGAAGCTCCCCTTTCAAAATGCATTGTCAGAAATGTCCATTGTGTTTGCAGAGCCTTCCATAACGAAGTGATGATCAATCAGAAAAACGAGAGGAATTGGGGGGAAATACCTGCCCCTTAGGAATTTTCCCAATTTTTTCATTGGAAAAAAATCTAAATTTTGGAGAACACTGAATAAACTCCAGTGAAATATTTTCTCTTTTGAAATGAGTGAAATGCTTCTTAAGACAATGTGTAAAGGTAAATTTTCATTTAAGACAATTTACAGCATTAGATATTGAAAATTCATTTTTATATGCAGACATATACAACATATTCAAGCATATGTTTATTGCAATTTTGTTCACAATTAATATCCTATAATGTGTATGATAATTGCCTATTGAAGAGTTCCATATTTTTATTGTTATAAATTTTACGGAATATCCAGACACTCTTCTAGTCTTATTTGAATGGAAATAGCCTCATATATGTACAATAATATTATACAATGGTCCTCTGATGTGTTCATGCTATACTTTTGGAATCAGTGAAATGCTTTTTAAGACAATGTTTTTCTCAATCAAAAGGAAAAAAATATTACTTGCCCATTCCACTGGAATCTGGCTGGAGTCTGGAACTGTTGTGCCCAGCAGTGTACTCTTTCAGTAGTTATAGCACAAGAAATGCCCCAGAAGAGAGCAAGGAATGCCTCTCCCACTCCTGACAATTGCCTCCTTAAGACATCTCAGGTAAGGTCTGGTCCTTCCTCCTTGCCTCTCCCAGGGATGCTTGGAGGTGGAAGAACTCTGGCTTCAGCCACTCCTTCTGTCCCAGAGGATGGGCCTACAGGAGTGGCAGGCCTTGGGTACAATGACTGCTGCCTGCCTGGGACCCCATTTACCTTGCCCCTCACAGGGCTCCTCCTCTGGTTCCTGCAGATCTAAGAAGATCCCAGCAAACTGTTTCCTCCCTCACCCTTCCAAAAGAGCCTCCCCAGCTCCCATGACCCAGGAACAATGGACCATTGCTTGCAGTGGGTTCCATTACTCCTCCACCACCCCTGATGTCTTGTGCTACTGCTGCCAATTCTCAGGGGTGGCTGATGGCCAGTCCCCAGCCTCTCAAGTCAGACACTCAGAGGGGGCCCAGCTTGCTGCAGCATCCTCCCTGCTATCGCCTTCTTGTCTAGCTGCTTCTTCACAGCTGCTCTGACAGCCCTTCCTGGCTGCCCTCCACCCCGGCTTACCGGGTGTCTCTGGGAACTGTGGCAACTTGGGAGACTGCTCTTGCAGCATCAGATCATGCTTCTATGGTTCCCCCTCTACAGCTCCCCTGGAGCACTCTGGAGGCTTCTGTAACCTCAGAGGTAAGAAGAGGCAGGAGAACCAACCTTGGACAATCAATAGGAGGTTTTTCAGTACTCCTCCAAGTTTCCCAGTTTTTCCATTGGATTCTTTTATATTCTCGGGGGGGGGGGACAGAAAAATAACCTCCCCCCAAAAAAAAATTGGTTCCCCCCCTCCTCAGGCCTTCATATCTCTAAAACAAAAACATCTATGTTTTCTGTTTTTAACTTTCCTCCCCAACCTTATCTCTCTCCCACAGAAGGTAGCCATGTTGATCTGCAGTAGAGCAGTTAGATTTGAGCCCAGAAGCCCCTTAGAGACCAACAAGATTTTCAGGTTATAAGCTTTCAAGAGTCAAAACTCCCTTCATCAAATACAAGTAGAAATGGAGACCTTGGAGTCTTTACATCCGAGTCAGAAGGTGGGAGGGATGTTCAAACAATGCTTGCAAAGGATGCAAAGGTACAATGCATATTGTAATCAGCTTAATTAGAGCACAGGGGAAATGCCTGGGGGCAGAAAATTACTATCTCTAGTGAGATAAGAATCTTATGTTCCTAGTCAACCCTGGGAGGGTCTATTGTTCTGAACTTTTGGAGGAACTCAAATTCAGTAATCTCATGTCATTTCCCCTGAAGTTTCTTTGTTTGAGAAATGCCACTCTTAGGTCAACAATGGAATGACCTAGAAGATTATAATGTTCTCCCACTACTTTTTGTGGTTTTTAATGTCAGATTTATGTCCATTTATTGTTTTGCATAGGGACTGATCTGTTTGTCTGATGTAGAGAGGAAGGCCACTGCTGACATTTGATAGTATCTCTCTATATAATAATTCTGTTTTGGTCATGGACACTCCTGAACATTCCACATGCTCCAAAATCAGTTGGCTCCCCGATCTGTCACTCAGAAGCTATCCCTATCCACTGGCTGCATTGCCTGAGTCTCGTCTCCAATATTCTAAACAGTTTGCTGTTCCTCTCCCAATAGCCAGTCAGAACACAGAGGTCATTTGCCTATGCAGCCTGATTGGCCTTTGCCTCTAACATTCTAAACAGTTTGTTCTTGCTGTTGGGAGTCATTGAATGTGTCCTGAGGTAAAATACATATCCCAATATTTCCTTAAACAGTCACTGGAGTTGCCAAAATGCATATCCCAATCTTCCCTTAAACGGTCACTGGAGTTGCCAATCTCGCTGTGAGGCCTGAAGATCTCCCAGAAATCACCATGTTCCCCAGCCACAGAACATCATTCCCCCTACAGAAAATTTCCCAGCTATTACAATGGCTGCTTTAGGCAGTGGACTCTATGGCATTATATCCTGCTGAAGTCCCTCCACACCCCCAAACCCTGCCCTCCCAGGCTCTACCCCTGAAATCTACAGGTTTGGACCTCCCCTTAGTATTGCCAGCCTCCAGGCAGCACCTGGAGATCTCCAAGATCAGCTCTCCTGGAGAAAATGGCTGCTTTGGGCAATGGACTCTATGGAATTATACCCTGCTGAGCTCCCTTTGCACCCCGAACCCTGCCCTCCCCAAGCTCTACCCCTCAAATCTACAGGTCTAGCCCTCTCCTTATTATTGCCAGCCTCCAGGCAGCACCTGGAGATCTCCAAGATCAGTTCTCCTGGAGAGAATGGCTGCTTTGGACAATGGACTCTTTGGAATTTTTCCCTGCTGAGGCCCCTCCACACCCCAAACCCTGCCCTCTCCAAGCTCTACCCCTCAAATCTACACCTGTAACCACTGCCAGCTCGCCCACTAGGCGCCCCGGCAGGGCTCAGGAGGAGGCGGCGGCAGAGCTTGCCCGCCCTCCCCCTCACCCCTGGGCAAGCCGGCGCTGGCTCAAAGGGAAGAGGCGGGGGTTTGAACCCCCGCCTCTTCCCTGGCTTGCCTCGGTGCCTCCACGGCTGTGGAGCGCTGAGGCAAGCCGGCGCAGGGAGGGAAACCCCCGCCGCCTCCCTGGCTTGCCTCGGCACCCCACGGCTCCGGAGCGCCAAGGTAAGCCGGCACAGGGAGAGAAGGGGCGGGGGGTTGAACCCCCACCTCCTCCCTGGCTTGCCTCGGAGCGCTGAGGCAAGCCAGCATAGGAAGGGAATGGGCGGGGGTTTGAACCCCCGCCTCCTCCCTGGCTTACTTCGGCGCCCCATGGCTGTGGAGCACTGAGGCAAGCCGGTGCTCCAAGGGAAGGGGTGGGGGGTTGAACCCCCGCCCCTTCTCTGGCTTACCTCGATGCCCCCGCGGCTGCAGAGCGCTGAGGCAAGCCAGCGCTCCAAGGGAAGGGGCAGGGGTTTGAACCCTCACCTCTTCCTTGACTTGCCCGGGGGGCCCGCAGTTGCGGGGGGGCGGGGGTAACCAGGCGCCGCTCATGCCACCGCCTCCCCCCCCGGTCTCCAGGCCCCACCGTGAGGTTAGCATCCCCGGTAGGGTGGGCGCCACAGGCTGGTCTGCCTAGGGCGCCCAGACACCTGGGGCCAGCCCTGCCTGTAACTGGCTTTGGAACCCAGAAGACATGGCATAGGAGGAGGTTCCTTTCTACCTTAGCTACCACTGCATAACTCCAAATCAACATAAGTTGCGGTGGAGGGAACCACACTTGTTACCATGAGACTGTTCTCCCATACTACCCACATGGGGCAGCAAAATGACTTGAGCCAGCCCTGCCTTATAGCTAAACAGAAGGAAATAAACATCGCTTGCCTCCCTCTATTTTCCCCTTCCCTCTGCCACCCCACCAGCCACAACTGGGACTCACCTTCTAGATCTCGTTGTATTTCTTCCCACAACAGGCCTTACTCCTAGTATAGAATATCAGAAGATGAGCAAGTGAATGAATCTGAGATAGTTTGGCTGGTATTGTTAGTTCCGGTTTTTGTGCTGTTGTCAGAATAGATATGGGGATAGGGTTGGCATCTTGGTTTGTTGCAGACCTTGGTCCCAGAGTCCATGTCCATGTCCATGTCAAGAAGGGTATTGTTGTGGGTGGGAAGTTGTTTAAAGTTAGGAGGCTGTCAGTAAGAAAAGGTTTGCCTCCCAATGGCTGTGAGAGGGAAGTATTATTGTCCAGCATAGGTTGTAGGTCATTAATGAAGTGCTGAAATGGTTTGAGCTGAGAGCTATATATGAGCACTGTGATGTTCTGTTGTTGTTTTGTTTGGGCCTATTTTCTAGCCTATCTTATCCCTTGATATCATTCTGGTTTTGCTGATCTGTTTCCTTACTACATCAGGTGGATATTGTAATTCCAAGAATGTCTGCTGTAGCTCCTGTAGGCTAGAATCGCTGCCTGAGGGATTGGAACAGATGTGGCTGTAGCACAGAGCTTGGCTATATACAGTGGATCTTTTGGTGTGTTTAGGATGGTGACTGGAGACATGGAGATATGTTTGGCGATCATTAGGTTTCTGGTATGTGGTTTTTATGCCTCCATTAAATATTTGTACAGTGGTGTCTAGAAAGTATAAATCAGATTGGTTCACAATCAGATTGATGTTGGGGTGGAAGTTGCTGAAGGCCTGGTGAAATTTCTCCAGTGCTTCTTTCTCATGAGTCCAAAAGCCATCAATAAATCTCAGGTACAAAAGGAATGTTAACAGATGAGAGCTGAAGAAGTGCTGCTCCAGGTTAGCCATGGAAATGGCATTGTGACCATCAGGGGGTGTCCACACAGAGACCTTTTTTCCTGTAGTGTTGGGTGGGTGGCAATTGGTGGTCAATGTTGTCTTATGGTGGATGAGAGAGATGGCAGCTGCTCAGCAGTACATTGTGAATTGCTGTGTTATGAAGATGTTGCCTGTCCATCTGTGTTCTGTTCCAAGGCTTAACGAAAGTACTCCTTCAGATGCAGGCAGAAAAAAGGGCCTCCAAGTCAACACAGTGGGGCATAAGGAAAGTCCTCTTGACTATCCTGCCTGGCTAAGGGAGTGTTGTGAGAGGCTGACAATATTGCTGGAGGGTTTGTTGTTGTTGTGGCCTGCTGCCTGAAAGAGGCTAGAAAGTTTCTTGTCTTTCTGGTTCTTCAGGGAGATGAGTTGTATTTGGCTTGTAGAAAACTAACAGCACAAGGCCAACTAGAGCAACCCTCTTCTAAGGTCACTGACTTCACTGCACTTGGAAGGGTGTAACTCTGCTTAGGACCACACTGCAAGTCATTTATATTAGTAAATTTCACACACATGCTGAGCAGTATATACAATAAGTTAAAATCAATGTGTTTTATGTTGTTAAAGTAGCAAAATAAGGATTTATAACCAAGGTACTACAAACCAACTTCCCCCTAAGGGAAAAACTGTTTTCTTGTGGCTTCAAAATTTCCAGGGAAAAAATGTATAGCCCTCTTTGAACTTTTTTTATTACACAATTCCCAACATGTGTGTAAGAGAAATATATATATCCTTGCCTCATTTGTTCTTTAAGAACAAACTTTTTGGCTTATTCTGCCTTAGCCATGGCCTCCAAGGTTGTTCTCCATAATGTATACGGAATCACATGGAGAAAGCATGGATGTGAACTAGGCTTCGCTGACAGCCACCTGACTGTCATTTCTGTTTTCACTGCAGCTGCTAGAAGTGATATTCTTCTTATATATCCAGGTACAAGTGGGGAATGTCAGGTGTCAGGATAACCTATGTCCAACTTCCACCACTAATTTAACATGCAAATCTGATGAAATAACTCCTCTTTATCTAAAAGTGGAATATATAGGGTCTTAATTATGAATAAAGGTAGGATGGTATTAGGAGTCACAAAGAAATGTTACTTTTTGAGCCCAATCATATTGCACAAGCAGCAAATCTCTTATACTTCTTGTCTTTCTTCAGAGTTTTTTTTAAAATACTAAGACTAGATAGTCAAATTACCCCAAAGTTCAGGAGCAGCAGTAGCATCATTTCTTCCAGTGCCAACAGGGTAATATGAGAAACACCCAGAGAGATCCCCATGCCATAACTCCTCTGCATGCCAGCACAAGTCCTGGTTTTCAATGGCTGATGCTGGTGTGAGAAGGGGCTATACCATGGGCTTCTCCTGGTGTAATATGGGGCTTCTCCCATTAACCAAGCAGCAAGAAAATTGCAGAAGTGCTATTCCTTCTAATGAAGGAAGGAAAGCCAGGATCAGATCAAGATGATCCACCTGTACAATTCTGCCATTATTCAGCCTCCACTGAACAAAAAATGAATATCCTTTCCAACCTTCTTAGTGCCTTGTTCACCACAACCTGAAGGCCCTATCCAGAACCACTGTATAATCCATGGGAAGACTCTTAGTCCTTAGGATCTAGCAATTGAGATAATTTTTATTTTCCTTTTAGAGCTTAATTCACAAGGAATGCCTCAATTAGCCTACCTAAAGAATCCCTCAATTAGCCTTTCTTTATTCCAAAATGTATAGTTTTTCTAGTGTAGCTTTTTTAAAGGAATCCACACAAGAATCTGGTATATTTTCTCTTTTAACTGAACACTGATAAAGTGCTGTTTTGTTTTACCATCAAAAAGAAAGCATGTAGTTTCTTTGAGCAGTTACAGCCAAAAATCAAGTCAGGATACTGAACCACTGCTTGGTGCCTATATGCTTTCTGGCTCTATCTAACCACTTATTCCTTTAATATTAAATAAAGGAAAACAAGTGGGCAAATAGTGCCCTCCAACAACCAATCAAGCCAGAGACTGGCATTGCAGCATAAAGTCTATTAATTCAGGCTAGAATGACTGGCACTTAAACTGCTCTAAAGGTGTTCAGAATAAATTCTACTCCTCTCCCAATTTCCAGTCAGCATTTAGAGAAATTGTCCTCATTTGTCTGAAAGAAAGATAATCCCTTGCCTCAGGAACCTTCAACAAAATCAAAGGTTCAAATTATCCTGGGGAATGATAAATACACTGCATTATTGGATATTGAACTATTTTGTCTGCTAGTCAGAAATTCAATATCTTGACTACATGAAAGCTTGTCCATTACAATGATAAAGATAGCCTTTGCATTGTCTACAGGGGAGGGGAAGAGAATTTACATAAAAATACCTAGGCACCTCACCCTAAGCAGCAGATAAAATCCAAAAACCACTTCACAAAACCAGTCTAGCAGAGAGTAGCTAGAAAGATTTTCCACCCGCAGCTAGTATTGAACTAGCTGAACATCTAACAGGAATAAAATTCATTATTTATAAATTGTTAGTGTTCAATCTCCTCCTGCCTTCCCATCCACTCACGTGACTTCACTTTGGGCAAGTAATGCTCACAAGCAGCTTAAATCCATCTTGTTCTAACTCAAGACTTTAAAATGTGAAAGCATTTCTAACTATTTCACCAATGGCATAACAAGGGCAGGGTGGAGGGTGCACTCCACCACAGGTGCAGCTTCAGGAAGGCCCTTGAAGGAGGTCCCTTGAAGCCAGCATCATGCTGCATCCAGCCAAATGTCTTTCCTTTTATTTTTAAAATACAGCTCCAGCTGCAGCCACTAGAGATGCAGGGAAGTCTGAGCATAGCAAAAAGCATTCTAGGATCAGCTAGACTTCTCTTTCTCCAAGATTTAGGCAAACTTGCTTAACAGATCGTTCAACCAAGCGGGCATGCTGACAGCTGCTACAGTAAATTGCCAACCTGCAGTAGTCTAACCCTTCTCTCTTCCTTTCTGTGCACCCAGCTCAAGCCAGATCTTGCAAAGCAGTAGTTAGGGTGTTGCAGCAAGATAAAACAATCTTTCCCTCTCTTAATTCCTCTCCATCCTTCACACATATTTCTCATTCATTTCTTTCTCCTTTCACCTAATTTTTCCATGCCCCCCCTTATTTTCACTTAACTTCTAGACCTTCTCATCCCTATCCCACTTGGTGACAGAATGTATTTAAGAGTAGTAAAGGATGAGATGGTTAGACAGTGTTATCGATGCAATGAACATGAAACTGAGCAAACTTCAGAAGACAGCGGAAGACAGGAGGGCCTGGCGTGATCTGGTCCATGGTGTCGCGAAGAGTCAGACTCGACCGTGTGACTGAACAACAACAACAAAATAGTAGCAAACCTTTGTTAATATTATGAACAGAAGGCACTGGGTGTCATGGGCACTGTACCTTGCATTGGTTCTGCTGAGCTTCCAACCCACACCCCTTGCTTGGACTGTAATTCTGTGCTTGACGTGAGCTGGCATTGCCACAGTGGTACTGGGTTTGCTGGGCATTGTACATTGCACTGGTTCTGCTGTGCTTCCAACCCCCCTCCCCTTGCTTGGACTGTGATTCTGTGCTTGATATCAGCTGGCATTGCCACAATGGTACTGGGTTTTCTGGGTACTGTACATTGCACCAGTTCTGCTGGGCTTGCAAAAATGCCCCCCACCTTCAGCTTCTACTGCAGAGCTTCTCTGGTTTGACTTTAGTCCTTTGGAAACAATAGATGATGGGGGCACATTCTTTGGGGCATAGTGTGTTTCTTAACATCCAGTCTGATGAAGCTTGTGATCACTATTTTGTGATGTTTTGGCTAGTGTTAGTAAAAGTTAGTACAAAGAGAGACTCCTAGATCTCAAAAATACCTTGTAGATGTTTGGGATGGGCTTCAAAATGGAGAGCAGAAGCCCTCCCAAGTGCCTGCTCAGAGCACAAGTGATGTGATGGAATTTCTTTTTTCTTCTTTTTTTGCCATCCAATCATAGCTGACTTATGGAGACCCTGTAGGGTTTTCAAGACAAGAGACGTTTGGAGGTAGTTTGCCATTGCCTGCCTCCAAGCCTGCCCTGCTTAACTTCTGAGATCTGATGAAATCAGGCTGTTCTGCGGCTATCCAGGTCAGGGCTAGGCTGAAAGTAATGTGACTGGCCCAAGATCACTCAGCAGGCTTTCATGGCATGAGTGGGGATTTGAACCTAGATTTCCCAGATGCTAGTCCGACACTTTAATTACTGTACCATGTTGGCTGTTGTGACGAAATACTGTGTTGGAATTTGAATATTTTTTTTTTACTGGCATGATTATATATATAAGAATAAATAAAAGAATTTTTTTACTGTCTGTGTTTCTTTTCTGGCCATTGAAACAAAGTTTGGGTCCAGTAGCACCTTTAAAGCCAAACTCTGTTTTGCTGCTTCAGACCAACACAGCCACCCAACTGAATCTATTTTCTGCTCATTATTAGGATTCATTTTATTTCATGATTATTACTGAAAATTCTTTTGTCGTGTAGAGGAGGGGCCCTGACTTGGATAGCCCCAGACTAGCCTCATCTCATCAGATCTCAGACACTCAGCAAGGCTGACACAGAGCCGGGCAATGGCAAACCACCTCCGAACATCTCTTGCCTTGAAAACCCTACAGGGTTGCCATAAGTCAGCTGTGACTTGACAGCAAAAAAAAAAAAAAAAGAGGGGGTGTTAAAAAATTATCCACCCTGGCCACCAAATAGGTTAGGTTGTTACCCGGGAGGGGGGATTAGCATTTAAAGAAGACAAAGCTAGAGGAGAGTAACTGGGATTCTCCACCTATATTTACAGGGATTTTGTACTTAGGAGAACTCTCAAATAAACCAGGAAGATGTTCAGCCAGAAAGGTTTTTTATTAAAACAGAAATAAAAGCACAAAACACACAAACACACTTAAAATATGCAAGCTAGCTAAGAAAAGGCTATAGTTATCAGTGTAGATGACAGAGGTCTATGGAAGCAGGAGTCAAATAATCAGCCTTTCACTGAGAAGAGGAGATGGCCCACATTTTGTGGAGGATCCAAGGACACACACACACTGCAGTGGTGGCTACGGACTCTTGATGTAGGGCAAAATGTTTCCTGTGACAAGCTGATGTATTTGTCCAAAAAACAAAAAGCTGATGGACAAAAAGATGAAAGACTTCATGGGTTTTTCTGAGATGGACTATAGGTTTGATAACCCTGCTAATATTGAACGGGTAGGGCTAATGGAAAAGGTGAATAGGCTTAAGTGCTGCTTAACTGTCACCTAATTAAGGGAAATGGGGCATAGGTGTTGATGGGATTAATGTTGATGGGTGACCCAAAAGACCATGGGAGACCCATTGTTCCAAATTATACAGAGGCAGTTTGGAGTAGTGGTTAGGAGTGCAGACTCTAATCTGAGAGAATTTGATTCCCAACTCCTCCACATGCAGCTGCTAGAGTGGCCTTAGGTCAGTCACAAGTTATTTCAGAGCTGTTCTCCCACAAGCAGTCTTGAAAAAGCTCTCTCAGTCCCACCTACCTCACAGGGTTTCTGTTGGGGGGAGGGAAGGGAAGGGAGATTGTAAGACACACTGAGACTCCTTCACATAGTGAAGGGTGAGGTATAAATCCAATCTCCTCCTCTTCATCATCTCTCCAGGATGTGGAAGGGAAACATTAGCCAGCCAGCCACTCTGACTCTCTTCCAAAATACCGGCCATTGGCACTTACCGTGAAGGGTCCTTCTCCTCTGAGGTTAGGAGGACATCTCTATGGGTTATTCCCACCGTGCCTTTAGGGAGGCAGGAAATAGTTTTTTCCTCTTCCTGTTGGTGCCCTCGGAATAGCCCCTCCTTCAGTTGTGGGACTCCGAAAGCAGTGCTCTCAGGCTAACTCAACGGCCTTGCCCTGTGCAAACAACAATACTGAAAAACATACACTATAACAAGAAACTATAACTGGATAACAGTATAGATCAGTTTAGACAGAGGAAGAAGAAATCAGTACAGCAATAGATACAGAAGATGATGAAGAAGGGAGGGCCGAGATGTCCTCCTAACCTCAGAGGAGAAGGACCCTTCACGGTAAGTGCCAATGGCCGTTCTCCCTCTGAGGTGGAGGACATCTCTATGGGACTTCCCCGAGCAGTGTCCCTCTTCTGGGTGGGTCATCATCTTCCTCAAATGTGACAGTGTGCTGAAGAACTCTTCTTCCAAAGGCTGTGTCCACTGACGCCACAGTGTGGATCTTGTAGTGACGTACAAATGTAGAGATGGACGACCAGGTAGCCGCCTTGCAAACTTCCTCGACCAAAGCTCTGTTGGAGAAAGCCGCATTGGTGGCCGCACTCCGAAGAGAATGTGCAGTGATGCCAGAAGGGGCCTCCTGGCCCAGTGCCTTGTATGCTTCCACGATACAAGAACGAAGAACTTTGCTGATCGCAGCTTTGGACATTCTATCGCCCTTTCTCAGAAGCGAGATATTAATGAACATAGCTTCCGTCTTTCGCCAGGATTCTGTCCTTAGTATGTAGATCTTGAGGGCCCTTCGGACATCTAAGGTGTGCCACTCAAATTCCCTGGGGTGTTTGGGCTGAGGACAAAAGGTAGGAAGACACAACTCCTGTGACCTGTGGAAGGCAGAGGAGACCTTTGGCTGAAAGGTAGGATCCGGACGAAGAACAACTTTGTCCTTATGAAAGTTGCATAGGGAAGACTTAATGGAGAGAGCCCCGAGTTCTGAAACTCGTCGTGCTGAGGTGATGGCGACGAGGAACAGTGTCTTCATCCGCAACCATCGCAGGCCGACTTCTCTTAAAGGTTCAAAAGGCGGCTTAGTGAGTGCTTGGAGAACAGTATTCAATTTCCATGTAGGAAAATGATGTACAGGAGGCGGAGACTTAGCCATGGCTCCTTGTAGGAATAGTTGTATGTGAGGATGCTTTGTTAATTTGAATCCGCCCAAAAGCGGTAACACAGTGGCCAGAGCTACGGTTTGTCTGTGTAAGGCGGCTGGCCTCAAGCCAGAGTCCAAACCCTCCTGTAAGAAGGCTAGAATAGAGGCTATAGAAGGCATTAAAGGCTCCACTTTCTTGCGCCTGCACCACCGTACGAAGGCCTTCCAGGTCTAATTATAAATGCAGATGGTGGATTGCCTTCTGGATGATAACAAGGTCTCAGTGACCTTGGCCGAATAGCCTAAACGGCAGAGATTGTTCTGCTCAATCTCCAAGCGGTTAAAGACAGCCAGTCCGGTGAGGATGCCGGACTGGGCCCTGGACGAGCATGTCCGGACGTGACGGAAGGACTAGAGGGGGAGCCACCACCAGCTGTCGCAAGGTGGAGAACTACGGATGACGTGCCCAGTTTGGGCCACCAGGATGATCTCTGCCCGGAGATCCCGGATTCTGCGGACGGTTCTGGATAGGAGGATGAACGGAGGAAACGCATAGAGCAGGCATCTCGGCCAGGGAGATGTCAGCGCATCCATCGCCTCTGCCGCTCGATGGAAGAAGCGGGTGCAGAACCTGGGCAGTTGACGGTTCATGGGGGACGCGAAGAGATCTATCATGGGTTGACCCAACTGGCTCACGATCAGCTGAAAGAGGTCGGGGTGGAGAGACCACTCTCCCTCCAAGATGGTTTCCCTGCTGAGCCAATCCGCTTGGATGTTCTCCACTCCCCTGATGTGTTCTGCTCGAAGGGATTTGACATTCTGCTCTGCCCAAATAAGGATCTTCATTGCCTCTCGATGGAGCTGAGAGGAGCGAGAACCCCCCTGCTTGTTGATATGCGCCTTGGCGGAGATGTTGTCTGTTCGCACCAAGACATGGAGATTGCGTAGCGAAGGTTCAAAATGAATCAGAGCATGGTAGATCGCTCTGAGCTCCAACAAGTTGATGGGCAACCTTGTCTCTGATGGACTCCATTTTCCCTGCACTGGGGAACCCTGTAGGGTTGCACCCCAGCCCTGGAGACTCGCATCTGAGAAGACTTCCTTGGACCTTGGAACATGGTACTCCTTGCCCCCTGTTAGGTTGTGTGGGAGCATCCACCATTGAAGACTGGATCTGGTCTTGTGAGGAAGCCGTAGAACTTCGGACCTCTTTTCCATAATCCAGAGTTGGTAGGGACGAAGAAAGATCTGAAGGGGTCTGGCGTGGAGACGAGCCCACTGAACTGTATCGATACACGAAATCATCAAACCCAACAACCTGGCCAGGTCCATCAAGGGGGAAGATGCGCTGCGGTAGATCAACGACGCCATCTCCCCTATCTTCACGGCCTTGGATGAGGGCAGAAAGAAGGTATTGTGAGTCGTGTCGATGATCGCTCCTAGGTGCTCGAGTCTCTGGGAGGGTTGGAGTGAGCTTTTGTCGAGATTGATCAGGAACCCATGTTTCTGGAAGCACTCCAGGGTGATCCTGGTGTGTTGGATAGATGCCGTGTGGCTGCTGGCCCGCACCAACAGATCGTTGAGGTACGGATGCACATGGATCCCCTGATCTCTGAGAAGAACCACCGGGTTGATGACCAATTTGGAGAAAACCCGTGGAGCCGTGGATAGGCCAAAAGGAAGGGCTCGGTATTGATAGTGCCAGTTGTGGACACAAAAACGAAGGAAGCGCTTGTGAGCGGGATGGATGGGAACATGAAGGTAAACTTCTGTAAGGTCTATGGAAGTCAGAAACTCGTTGGGTAACAGGGAGTCCGCAATGGTCTTCAGTGCCTCCATACGAAAATGACGCAGTCTGATGTACTTGTTCAAGTATTTGAGATCCAGAATGGGAGCGTCGTCGTCTTCTCCTGAGGACAAGGCTTCGTGAGCGTCCTTTCCCGCCATTGGGAAAAGCTCCCCTGAAGAACAAAAAACTTCTATCTTCGCTTCCCAAGGGAAGCCAAAGTAGTCAGAGAAGCAGAGAAAAAGAGAGCAAAGTAGAAGAAAAAGGGCAAATATAGAAACAGAAAGTAAAGGAGCTAAGCTTAGTTGAGCCTATGCTGCTGCTCCCTGGTGAGGCAGGAACTAAACTGAAGGAGGGGCTATTCCGAGGGCACCAACAGGAAGAGGAAAAAACTATTTCCTGCCTCCCTAAAGGCACGGTGGGAATAACCCAAAGAGATGTCCTCCACCTCAGAGGGAGAACTGCCCAGGTTTGTTTTCTGGTGGGCATTCATTTTGTGTCATTTTGGACCAGGCAGTGTATTGCATTTATGATAAGAACATAAGAGAACATAAGAGAAGCCAATGTTGAATCAGGCCAATGGCCCATCTAGTCCAACACTCTGTCACACAGCGGCCAAAATATACCAGGTGCCATCAGGAGGTCCAGCAGTGGGGCCAGGGCACCAGAAGCCCTCCCACTGCTGCCCCCTCCAGCACCAAGAATAGAGTGCATCACCTGCCCCAGACTGAGAGTTCCCATTCTATACCCTGTGGCTAATAGCCACTGGTGGACTTCTGCTCCATATGTTTATCTAATTTCCTCTTGAAACTGTCCATGCTTGCAGCTGCCACGACCTCCTGTGGCAGTGAATTCCATATGTTAATCACTCTTTGGGTGAAGAAGTATTTCCTTTTATCTGTTCTAACCCGACTGCTCAGCAATTTCATAGAGTGCCCACGAGTTCTTGTATTGTGAGAAAGGGAGAAAAGTACTTCTTTCTCAACCTGCTCAATCCCATTCATAATCTTATAAACCTCGATCATGTCACCCCTCAGCCGTCGTTTCTCCAAGCTAAAGAGCCCCAAGCATTTTAACCTTTCTTCATAGGGAAGGTGTTCCAACCCTGTTATCATTCTAGTTGCCCTTCTATGCACTTTTTCCAATGCTATAATATCCTTTTTGAGATGTGGTGACCAGAACTGTACACAGTATTCCAAATGAGGTCGCACCAATGATTTATACAGGGGCATGATGATACTGGCTGATTTGTTATCAATTCCCTTCCTAATAATCCCCAGCATAGCGTTGGCCTTCTTTATTGCAGCTACACATTGTGTAGACATTTTCAGCGAGTTATCCACTACGACTCCAAGATCTCTCTCTTGGTCCGTCTCTGCCAGATCAGACCCCATCAACGTGTATTTATATTTAGGATTTTTGGCTCCAATGTGCATCACTTTGCACTTGGCCACATTGAACCCCATTTGCCACGTTGACGCCCACTCACCCATCCTCAACAGATCCCTTTGGAGTGCCTCACAATCCTCCCTGGTTTTCACCACCCTGAACAACTTCGTGTCATCTGCAAATTTAGCCACATCACTGCTTACTCCCAATTCCAAATCGTTAATAAACAAGTTAAAAAGCATTGGACCGAGTACTGATCCCTGTGGTACCCCACTGCTTACCACCCTCCACTGAGAAAGTTTCCCATTTATACTCACTCTCTGTTTCCTATTTATAAGCCAGTTTTTGATCCACAAGAGGACTTGTCCTTTTATCCCATGACTATTGAGCTTACTTAGGAGCCTTTGATGAGGAACTGTATCAAAAGCTTTCCGGAAGTCAAGGTAAATAAATGATATTTGAAATGATACTTGAGGAGGGATGTTTATGGTTGTCTAACTATAAACTGTCCCTCCGCAAGTGGAGGGGTCTGATCCCTAACAAGGTATGCCATTGTATTTCTATGACACAATGACCTCTTCCCGGCCGTTGCCATTACTAAGTTGGGGAGTCGCTGTATATATATTTATACTGGATTCAGAGATTGTACTCTGAAGTGACTTATCACCTTTACTTTCTCAGGGCTGATCAGTTCACACTAAAAAGTAGTCTCTTCAGGGTTTATATTTCTTGTAGATGTATTGAGGACAACTGCCAGATGTAGATCTTTATCAAAAAGTCAGGCACCAGTGCTTGTGGAAGGCACACAGAACAGTTCTTTATTTTGCAGAAAACTCAACAAGGGGTGGGATATTTACACAGGATATTTTGTTTCTTTATCGAATAAAAGCTTTGCTCTGCTTGCACATAGGCTATAGGCTTATCACTCTACGTTTGTCACAGATTGTCTTTAGTACACAGAAACCGTTTGTGATTCCACTCTCCAGTATCTGACTGTGGTTGGCATTTGGACTTTATCTGCCTGGTTCCCTGAGACTGACTGGTGCAACTACTCCAGCTTTTCCAGCCTCCACCAGACCCTTAGTCCTTCCTATAACCACCTTACAGGTTCCCTTGGAGCAGTGTATCTGGTGTTTTGTGACTACTGAGGAGTTATATTATTTCTCCTCTCCGTTCACTCTCCTCTTATTAGAGGGTACCAGTTAGGAGTGTTATTCAGCCCCAGTTTTCTTCAAAATGCTGGCTTACTGTTTAATTCGGCTCCAGAGTTTCCTTTCCTCTCAAGAGCTCTTCAGCTAACTCTCTTCCAACTGATTCTGTCAGCTGTCAGCTGTTAACTGTTAACTGTCATTTACAGAGAATTCCAAGCAATCTTGCCCCACCACTCACAGTCATGTGACTTAGCAGTTCTTTTGTTTACCCGCTGCTGTCCACCAAACCTTTATTTCCGTCACAATTTCAGACTATATTTTTCATCTCCATTGCTGAAGCACATCACAACAAATATCTGCTTTTTTAAACAGGGAAAAAAATGATTTATGGGCCTAATCCACCACTAAACTGAAAGGAATTAATGACTCAAAGGCTTGTGCAGGGGATCCTGCTGGTTGGCTCTACTCAACACCAAGTATTTCCATGTGATAACTCATGTGATGCCAGATGTTTCAGAGACCACAAAATGCATTGTTTTACAGTGCCCTTAATTTTGAAGTCATTATGTTGCATTCTTTAACACATAAGCCTGTAAAGCTATTGGAATCAATGAGATCAATGAGCTCAAGGATTCTCCACAGGTATTATAATAATACTAGGAATAAGGCTCATTGTGAAAATAAATATGAGCTCTAGAAAGAGACTCTGGATGGGTGCCCTGGCCTTGGGTCCTCAGCGTCAATTTCCCAACTTGGAGGTGACAACCCTATCTCTTTCCCAGCCAACCATCAGCATACCTTTATCTGCCCCTCTGACTTCAGCATTCCATATCCCCCATACACCTGGAGCCTCTACCTAGGAAAAGTACAGTCTTTCTCCACAGTGGGGATCAAAGCAGCTCACATCATTCTCCTTTCCCCCTTTTGATCTGCACAACAACCCTGTGAGATAGTTTAGGCTGAAAGTCTGTGAGTGGTCTCAAATCACCCAATCAGTTTCCACAGGAAGAACCTGGGTATGGCAGACTCTGCTCTGAAGCATTAACTGCTACGTCACATTGGCTGTCATGGAGGGGGCACCTCAGCAGAGTATGACACCGTTTTCTCCAGGGGAACTGATCTGCCATCTGGATAGCGGCCCTCACCAGGAGATTGGCAACAGTGGTTCCCCAGGAGGAAATGGCTGGTTTGAAAGGTGGAGTCTATGGCATTGTACCTGTCTGAGCTTCCACCCCTCCTCAAATCACACCATCTCCAGGCTCCACCCCTCAAATCTCCAGGAATATCCCAACCTGGAGTTGGCAACCCTATCTCCTTCTGAGCCAACCATCAACCTATCTTTCTCTACCCTTCTGACTTCAACTTTCCATCTCCCCACCACCACCTGCAGCCTCTGCCTAGGAAAAGTAGTCTTTCTCTGCAATGGGGACCCAAGCAGGAGGGAAGCGACCTCAGCAGGGTATAATGACACAGAACCCACCCTGCAATGCAGCTATTTTCTCCAGGGAAACTGAGCTCTGCCATCTAGAGAGCAGTTGTAATTCTGAGTGATCTCCAGCCCTCACCCCAGGAGAAAATAACTGCTTTGGAGGGTGAACTCTATGGCATTCTGAGGCTGAGGCCTCTCCCCTCCCCAAACTCTGGCTTCCGTAGACTCCACCACAAAATCTCCAAGTTAATTTCCCAACCTGGAGCTGGCAACCCTAGTCAGGATTGGCCCCAATGAGTTCCTCACAAAGGCCTGAAAAGGGCCTCCTGGCTTTGCCTTTTTATTGACAGAACCAAGCTTGATTGCCTAGCAACAGCCACTGAGGGAAAAGTTAGAACCACAGGAGCCAAGCAGGAGAAGTGTCTTTGTCAGGAGAGACAACGATTTTGACAGTTTATTCTGACAGGGAACAGTGGCTAAGGTGGCAATGGGTGGGGAAGAGAAGCGGACCCAGCACCCAGCCAACGGCATGCAAGTACTCTTGATTGGCAGTTGATGGGCCAATGGCTGATGGAGTGCACAGCACAGGCTGTAGGAGAGTTGGAAAATGCCAATGCATTAGGGCAATTATATATATCAGATAAGCCAATGGCTGTTTTGTACCTAGCAATCAACTCCAGAGAAGGTACAGAATGACATTTTCAAGCTTTGCCAGCTCCCAGGAGGCCTCCAAAGCTAAGAGAATTGATTTCCCCCCCTGTAAGAAATATACAATTCTTAAATTTAAGCAGAGTCACAATGGAGAAAGAGAGATATTTGCAGGTTTTTATCTGAATTCATAGTTTTGGCATTTTAATTGTATAGGGTTTCTTTCTAGAATGATTTTATTTTCAATATATAAGCTTTCAGGTGCATACACACTTCTGAAGAAGCATACATGCAGACGACAGCTTACACCTTGAATAAAACTTTGTTGGTTTTAAAGGTGCCAATAGGCTCAAACTTTGTTCTGCTGCTTCAGACCAACACAGCTACCCGTCTGAATTTATTTTCAATGTTTTCGTTTTTTTATTTAGTAGATCGTTACAGGTCAGAAAATACAGGATGGCCCATAGCTCAGTGGTAGAATACTTGTTCTGTATGCATGAGGTCCAAGTATCAGTCCCCACTATCTGATTGCGTGTCAGACTCCTCAGGCAATCAGTCCCCAACAATGTTCATTCAGAGAAGTGAAGTTTATTGAGACAGTAATGCTACAGGTATCATAACTATTTTGTGTTAGAACTAAAAAGAAAGCGAAGCAATTAGATATAAATAACTCAGAGGGATCCCCTGATGGCCCCCAGCCAATCAGGTAGTCAGCAGAAGCCTGCCAAAGTAACGGGTAACATTTCCCAGGAGAAAGACTACACCAGGCACTCAAGGTCATATAGCACAGAAGACAGATAATAAAACCAGTGTAGGCACAGCAGAAACGAAACTCATCATTCCAAAGCATGCCCCCCCTCCCATCTACATGACAGCCAGGCAGGAGGCCTAGCTGACATCAGGGTGGACAAATTTTCCATTTTCATTTCTTTTTGTTCCAGATGCTGTCATTTTAAATACTTGTGATCCAACTATTCTTGATACTGATATTTATTAATTTGTTTCTTTAATAACGTTTATATGCAATTGATGCACAAATAATATTTTAAAATGCATATATGTATAAGATATATTCAGTACAAGGAAACAGGAAATAGTACAATTAAAGATTCATGGGTTCATTTCAAGCAATACAGAAATGTTTAAAAATAGATATATTTGAGTCAAACTTCTAAAATTTAATAGCATTTCTAGTTTAAATTATTTTGGGCAGCAGTGCTGTCTGAAATTTTGGAAGAATTGCTACCAGTCACAAGAGACAATACTGTCCAGGGATCACAACACAGAGGAAAGTAATGGTAAACCACCTCTGAATGTCTCTTGTCTTGCAAACCTTGTGGGGGTCACCATAAGTGTCATGTGACTTTATGGCACTTTCCACCACTATTACCTTACTCAGCTATTTTATGACCAAGATGTATGATGTGTACAAGTTCCCAACTGATCCAGCTTGGAAACACAAATGAATTCAAGTAGCCAGCTCGGAGGGGGTGAGAGAGAAAGTGTTTGTATTGCTTTGTGGTCGCATCAAAAATATGACTCCAGCAAATAGATTTTTAAAAATCATGACTTTTAACACAATTGGTAGCTACTTTCTAGGCTTGGTAAATGAAGCCTCTATTTTAGAGGTAATGAGGTGGATCCAACCATCCTCTAAGTAGGCTTCCTCTAACATAAGTAGCTGTTATGTTAGAGAGCCAGTTTGGTGTAGTGGTTAAGTGCGTGGACTCTTATCTGGAAGAACCGGGTTTGATTCCCCACTCCTCCACTTGCACCTGCTGATGTGACCTTGGGTCAGTCACAAGCTCTGGCACAGCTGTTCTCTCAAGGACAGTTTGTGTCAGAGTTCTCTCAGCCCCACCTACCTCACAGGGTGTCTGTTGTGGGGAGGGGAAGGGAAAGGAGTTTGTAAGCCGCTCTGAGACGCCTTTGGGCAGTGAAGGGCGGGTATAAATCCAGTCTCCTCCTCCTCCTCCTCTCCTCCTCCTCCTCTTCTGCAACAGAAGAGTCACAAGTTAGAGAAAGACTCCTTAGATAGGAGGAAGGTGTGGATTCCTAAGTCTCCTTCTGCTGGTGCTTACAGAGGTAGTATAGGCCGAGCTGACACAAGAGGCAGAAGAAACAATTTCAAGCACTTCCTCTCCTCAATGCAGCTATCCATTTTACATAGATTTTAGTCCATGCAGGCTCCCCAGCCCCTGGTTTATGAGCAGCTGCTAGGGGAAGGCTGGAAAGATCACCCTCCACCCTCAACTTCAGTGCTCTGGTCCAGGGTGACCTTTAGGTCAATCTAGTGAGACTTGTGTTCTTAACATGGAATGGAAAGAAAATACATTTGGCACAAGCAAATCTAAGAGAAATCAGCAGGAACTACATTGGACATAAGATACCACTGTTAACAGCTTATTTTTCAGATTATCTGGAAATCGTTTGTAGTTCCTCAATGAAGAGAGCATCCCTTGGTATAATGCCAGAGACTGCGATACAAACAGAATTATTAATTTTAGTTTCTAATCTAATATTGTGTCAGGATTTATTTATTTTTTGAGTGAGGATGGTAAACTGACACCTTAAACATGCATAAATGATACAAAGCCCTACAACATGAAATTGTTGAACTTTCAAAAGCTTCTAATGGAAAGCACAACACAAATATGGGTACAAAACAATCACTTCTAATAGACTTTTAAGCACTTTGTTTAGATAAGAAAGTGTATTGAGCACCATTTTCTCTCACAACTTCAGCAATTAAAACAGCACATATCTTATTTTTGTCATTGCTTAGACAATCTGGACACTGTGCTTCCTCAGATAGTCCCAATGGATACAGGCAATGAAGCAGTATGAGGTTTCTTTTTAGTTCTGTAGCTTTGCATTTAAGGTGAGATAACCTCAAGCCACTGCCACTACCCTGTAATCTGGCTACCATGGCAACAAACACCTTTCACTGATTCCATCAATGTTTCCTCCCTTCCCCACAAAGTCTACGTGATTTACTGCCACTGTTAGAAACCACTCAAGGCATCATAAAACTAGATCCCCTCTTAAATCTCACCAAAGTCCTTTGGTAGAGGGCTAAATTTTATTTTGCTCCGACATTCCTTCATAAGCAGCAAAAACGATATTTTAAAAGAAGCTCCAGGCAAGTGCTGGCCACTCTGATGGTTTAAAATCCCCTCTCTAGAGAGCATTCCTCACAACTGATTATTTCAGGGTGCTGGATGAAAAATTCAGTGAATCAAAGTGTCAGGAAGACAATAAAAGAGTCGCCAGTCAGTGTCTGCAAGGAGATCTGTCATTTCCCATTTAAAGTTTGGTCAAACAGAGTGCCAGTTTGGTGCAGTGGTTAAGAGGAGCGGACTCTAATCTGGAGAACCTGGTTCAATTCCCCACTCCTCCACATGAAGCCAGCTGGGTGACCTTGGGTCAGTCACAGTTCTTTCAGAGCACTCTCTCAGCCCCTAAAAACAAGTCTTGTTTGCCACTAGCATAACGCTGAGAGCTACAACCTGCGGCTGCCAGACAATCTTAGGATCTCCTGGCTATTCTACACACAATGCCATACACTAATTAATTAAAACAAATCTAGCTTGCCACTAACATAACGCTAAGAGCTACAACTTGTGCCTGCCAGACAATCTTAAGATCTCCTGGCTATTCTACACACAATGCCATACAATTAATTAATTTTAATTAATTAGGTCAAATGCTCAGAAAACAATTTGTTTGGGGGTCAGTATAATACAAGCCTTTTGTAAACTTACGGAGTACATGCTAAGCAATTAGTTCCTGCAATCTCACCCTGGATATTGTTAGCCCCTGCTTACAAAAGAATCCAAAAGGCTTGAAAAGGACTGTTTGTTCACCCAGTCAGATGCTGCACATGGGTAAGAAGGCCAGTTCCCTTCTCCATTATGCCATCTCACTTTTCTTCTGAAACTACCCAAGGCAGGCATTAATTACCATCATTTATATTAGCCAGCTTAAAGGAGCCTTTATATAAAAATTCTCACATCTATTAAAAGTCAGTTTTAAAATACTTACACGAGATCAAACTGAAAGTTGCTTTTAATTCATACGTAGGATTTTCATTTAACGGAAGACTTATTGGGATATGAAATAAAATACTATACAACCAAACTATGCACTATAAATATAAAGGCTGCTTCCCCTTAAGCTAAGTGCCAAAACTATGGCTGCAATCAGGTGTCTCACATAAACAAAACAACAGAAAAAAGTGCATGAATCCAACTCATAGTTAGGGTCACCAACAGACCTGGAGAAAAATGTCCTATCACTTTAACAGAGGTTTAATATATGTGGCAATGGGCAGCTGAAGCTTTTTATGGCATGGAGGTAAATAATATCTAATTAAGCCTCTATTAAAAGGGTTCGAACATTTTCCTTCAGGCCTGTTGGCAACCCTTCTCATGGCTGTGTTTATGTACATACCTCATCACCCCCTCCCCCAATTTCTTCTGGTAGATTAGATCTACAAATTTCTCAAGTGCTGTACTACAGAACACTCTGAGGTGCTCATTTATCAAATGTAGGTGGCTGTTCTTTTGAAGTCCTCAAACATTCAGGAAGTATGTGTCAAACCTTTGCAAACTGCCTTAACATGGGACCTACAATTAGGATTTGCATAAAAATATAATTATGAATTTATTTGTGTGAATTTTTCAATTTTATTTAGTCCTAAAACTAATGCAACTGGTTTTTTGTTATTCTTCTTTGTTTCCATCGGAAATGAAAATGAAGCCATCTCTTCCTCTTTGTCTCCCATACCCTCATCAAGCAGATCTCCCTGTCTTCCAACAACTCCTAGTACAGCATCAGAAGCAGCTCCTACAGTAACAGGCTACAGGAGCTGGCCAGCGAAAAGGCGGGGGACTGCTTCCCTGACCCAGCTTCTACTCCTCTGCCTCCTTCTGATGTACTCTATGAAACAGTCCCCGAAATGTGTTAGACATTTCCTAGTGTGTATTAAGGCACAAGAGAGAGATAGAAAAAGCAGAATTCCAAGGGGGGGAGAAACCAATGGAAGACATAGGCCTTCCCCCCCCGGGTTCCCCAATCACTGCTTATCCCTTGAAAAATTCACTATTAAAAGTTGGTAAAAGCTTCCTTCCTAGTAGAAGTGTTTCAATATCTACTGTGGTCAAAACACTATTCTCTTCTAACCCAGTAAATCTACATACTAGATTATGGATGCAAGGATAACAGATTCTTACATACTGGAAATTCACTTTGAGTACAGAAGAACACTTGCTTAGATCTCAAATACAAGGCAGTTAGTATTTTAGTTTCTGTGTTGCATTTTTACAAATGCTGCTCTCTTGCTCCCAATACAGTTAGAATAATTTCTAATCTGCTCTGCTCCTCTTCCTTGAACATACCTCCATATGTAAATCCAGTAATGGAATACAATCTTTTGCTGGGGATGGTGTGGAGAACTGCAGAAGCATTAGTCGTGAGAGCTGATTTCCTGTTAGTGGTACTAAATCACAACAGATACAATCTAGAAACCACCTAAGATTTGCCAAACTGGATCAAGCCACCAGGCCAGTTTGCTTCAGTGACCCATCTGAGATTACGGCCCATACCAGACACTACAGAGGCATGTTCAAGGAACCCACAGTAACGATTCTGAACATTTTTGTATATGCTTTCATGTTTAGCAGAAGACCATGTACCTTTGCTTTTGTTACTGCAATCTCAATTAGCTTCCACAAGAGCTCCCTTAGACTGTGTCAGGTAAACCTGTCATGTCTATGCTATGCAGGAGGAGGCCTGCTGCCTTTTTCCTTTCCTCTGAAATTTTCACACAGCCTCTTATCAGGTCCCCGACCTTGCTCCAGCTGCACGAGCCTCGCTGGGAATTGTAACGGTTCCTAGAATGTTTTGCTTTTTAGCCTGCTTAGCTTCCCGCGCACACAAACTATATCAATTGGCTTCTGCTGAAGGGGGGGGTTGTTTGAATGTAGTATAACCTAGTAGGCGCTGCTATATCTAGTCATAACTGACACAGAGAATGTACTCGTGTCTTTAGTACTGTTTTATTGTTAAACACTGTCAGCCGAAGAAGCCCTGTGTTGTGTGACTGACTGACTGAAGAACCTGACAGACTGCCACCCTGATTCTCTTTTGAAAATCAAAAAGGGTGAATATTTGTGATACAGGGTCACCTCATTGGATTCTGCAAACCAGGTAATGATTCCCTACTCTGCTACCAGTTCAAGGAGGCAACTGAATGCATTTTAAGGCAGAATACACGATCTGCTGCACATTCTATGCATTATTATATCACTGGAGAAAGCCACTAGGGTCTTCCTCTGCTTGTACTGACTACCATGTTCCTTCTGCTCCAGTTGCCTTGGACCTTGGCACTGGACATTTAATTACTGCTTTCAACAACAAGGACTACAACCCAGCAGTTCCAAACAATAACAACTGTAGATACCATTATAAAAGTTGTAGCTTTGTCATTAAGTCGGTAGAAATAGCATGTTTTTTTCCTTCTCTAAGGAGCAACAAGTTTACTCAGATGTCTTCATAAAACTGCCACCCTAATCTTGGATTCTTCCTAAACCTCTTCCAAATTTCTTCTGCTTCTTTATGGCTTATGTACTACATGGTAAGCACTGAACATCCAGACCATGCCAAAGATTTTAACTGTGCCACTAGGCATCTTTCCAAGGGAGCGTTCACATGAATTCCTTTTAGAGTAGCAAGCTATTTACCAACTAGGAGTGCATTCAAATGAATGGGATTTTCTTATCATGATCTTTCACAGGAGGTAGATTGTTCCCCAACTCATGCATTAAACTAAAATGGGAAGTCATTTGGCATTTGGTCGGGGAGCTGCTGAAAGAAGGTATCAGCTCTGAAACTGTTACCAATTTTAAATATCACTTAATCCAGGCACAGTGTCTAGGATTATTTCCCCAGCAATTTAAGTTTATGTATGCACATGGCAAATGCACATTTTCTACCACATGTATGCAACAGGTGAATGAGATGACGGCCAAAACTCACCACAGCAAGCAGCCTCAAGAGATATTCCAACACTTGAAAGGCAATTAATCAACAAAGAGAAAAACCACACACAGGCTTGGTTGGATTAGCAAACCTCTGCTCGTCTAAAAAAAAAGTCACTTTCATCTTGAATCTGAAGCAAGGGAAGCTTAAACACAACCTACTCTGTTCTCAGATCAAATCACTAGGTAGTGAAGGCTTCCTATGGAGATTTACTTCCTAATTAACTAAAATATAGAACTGTTTGTGGGCTTTTATGTACACCACCAGCCATGATATTAAAAAGCCACAACCACCAGCATGTATTTATGATTCATACCCTGATTAAATGCAGAAGACACAAGCACTCCTGGCACAAAGTCACACTGACAAGAATTTAATGCAAATACTGCTGGAGGGGGAGGGGAGGAGTGACAGTCAGTGCTCTTAAAGGCATACTTTGATTTCTAAACCAAATCTTTTTATCTGCATTAGAAACCCTTATATTCTTACAAAGCTGCTATCTTCAATAACCTTTAATAACTTCCTTCTTTTTATCACTGTAAAACTTTTAGAGTAGGTGAAACCAGTTTAAAAAATGAATCATATGTCACTGGTTATCACTCTGTATTTCTGGCAATGGCCACAGTCCAGAGAGCCCCTTTAGGAATGCCCAAGGGCTTGGGCACATTTGAACAATCATACTTACAAGCTGCACCACAAGGTGCTTTAGAAAATTTGTCCTCAAACAGCAAAAGCTGCTTGTGACAGGAGGGGGGCTGCTGATAAAAAGGCCCAGCCACACAAGCCCCAAGGTAGTAGTGTTGATCTCTGTATGGCAGCAAACAATTCTGACATTGCCCCTGGTGCAGAGGCCACTGCACAGAGGATGCTTTGCCTTATATTTGTAAAAAAGGAGGATGTAAGTGAAGGTATTGTTCTTCACACCTTCCCCCCCTTGCTATGGGCAGAGTACAAGATACACAAATTCCCTAAGCATCTTGTGATGCATCACCCCAAATATGCAGTAGTTAGCCTAAATAGACACCTCTGGTCTCAACCCACAATTTGGGAAGATAACTTTTTAAGGCGTAAGCATTTGCTGGATAAGCTGGAGTCCTTACCACTTTGTAAAGTTCAATTTCCAGGAAAAGGACCTGAAAGAAATCTGCGTAACCTCTGGGCTGTGGCATGTAACACAAAAATACTGATTTTAAAAGTGTAGTGAACTACACAACATATTTCAAAAATGTACAACAGTAATAAAAATCATTATTTTCAAAAGGCAGCTTTAACTATTACAGTATTCCAGAAAATAAACTATTAGCCTGCAACATTTGTCAAAAATTACCATTACTTCTAATTATTCTCAGTCTGTCATACCTAGGTCTGGAAAGATATAGCTGATATCACCACACTTCTAAACAGTGGCTTCCTTTTCTCTGTGGAGAGCAGCATGAGCTCACATATACCAGTGATCCCCAACACGGTGCCCATGAATGCCACGATGCCCACTTCCTGCTTTCCCAAAGGGGAAAAAAAATCCTGTTTTTCCTTCACTTCACTAGAATCAATAAAGCGCCTTCAAGCAAGCACCAGTTTGGGAAGAAATGCCTCTACCACAGGACAACATTTGGCATGGAACCTCCCAAAACTCTCTGTGACTGGCCCCTGGCTTTTATGACAACCATTTTGCTGTCTGGCTACACCCCCTAATGGAAAGCCATTTTGTAGTGACATCAACTAATTGTTCTCAAAATTCCAAAAGTGTGAAAGACTCAACAAGGCAGGGGATGCCTGATCTACACAGTTGCCAGGGATGACCATGAATTCAATTCTGATTCTGCAACCAGCTGCCAATGTTTGCAGTATACTCCATCATGGGAGGGAGGGAAAGAAAGGGGGGGTGAGATGCAGAGATCTGACTAGATCCAGTGATCTATCAGCAGAAGGCATTGACCATCATGGATCTTCCCTGCTCCCCCCCCCCGCTGTCCGTTACAGCAAAGTTGAGTCCCAGGATCATAAACAGCCATGAGGGTCAGTGGGCTGCACTGAGGAGGGGGAAGGGGTGAAATCACTCTTCCTGCCTCTTGATCTGTGCTAACAGAGAGGGAAGAAATCTTTTCTCACCAACAAACATTCTAGGGATTGGAAGGGATCTCTACAGGAAGGAGAAGGTTTGTGAACTCCCAACAAGGAAGGATCTCCTCCAAGTAATTAGGCAGGGGTGTCTAGAAGAAAAATTGCTTCTTTTTACTTTTAAGCCACCTATGTGCCACATATGACCAACACCTGTGGTTAGACACTTTGCAGGCTAGTGTCTTTTATAGACTATGAGACACCACACTATACTGCAGTAAAAAAGGGATGGGGATTTCTCCTTGTATCTGACAACATTTCAGTTTGAAGCATTTGTTAGTCTCATCAAAGCTTTTTTTAAAGGTACTGATAGAGCTTCTACTTTTCTCATCTTTCAAGATGATGAAAAAGGTTTATTTTAAGGCAACCTTGGCTTAGAATTTATGGCAACCTTTGAAGTATTTCCACATACTCTTCCTGCTGTTCCCTTTCTAACAATATAATCACACCCCATGACCCAAACATAAGGTCTATGTAGAACCCTGTTAACCTTTACTATTCAGAGCATCTTTATTAAAAAATCATATTGTATGACCAAGGGGTTATTTTGTGGAGTGGAGGCTTGGTGGGATAGAAAGCACATGGTTTTGCTCTCAATGAACAAGAAGTGAAGTAGGAGCAGAATCAGATCTTCAAGGCTGTAAAAGGTATCACTGACTAATTCCCTCCATACTGTCTCAGATACAGCATGATCACCTCTTAAAATAATAAAAAATTCTAACAATCTGACTCATACCATTGCCATCTGGAAGAAACATTGAGGACTAAAGAGCTTTAAAAACATTTTAAAGGCCTTAAAGAGACTTGCTGCTAGACAGGCTCAAATTAAAAGGGGGGGATGACCTATCTAATGTGAGAGAATGTCAGAAAGACTTTTGAATGCAGACAAAGCATAGGGAGCCAGTTTGGTGTAGTGGTTAAGTGTGCGGACTCTAATCTGGGAGATCCGGGTTTGATTCCCCACTCCTCCACCTGCACCTGGCTGGATGACCTTGGGCAAGCTATAGCTCTGATAAGTGCTGTTCTTGAAAAAAGAGCAGTTTCTGTCAAGAGCTCTCTCAGCTCCACCTACCTCACAGGTTGTCTGTTGTGGGGAGGGGAAGGGAAAGGAGCTTGTAACTCTTCTTCTTCAAACATATTCCAGAGTCAAAGCACTGATATTCAGAAGTCCAAGCATCAAACCAGAAGGGCATGATCCAGAAAACACAGTGAGATCTAGACTGTCGCACAAGAATTGTGGACAAACTACTTCCACACTGGCTCACCCTTACCTGGCTGCTTTTATCAGGAATCACTCAGAAACAGGTGAAACTCATGAATCAGCTGAGTCACCCCTGTCAGCCCTGATCCTGTAGTGACTCCAATTCACAGACAGAGGTTGACTGGTGCTGGGCTGCCAATTGCACACTACAGCCCCACTCCTGCACCTTCCCCTGGGCCCGCCTTCTCCAGCATTCCAAGTGCTCTGTTGACTCCTAGGATGAGGCTGGGGTGGGGTGGGGGGTCTCTACTGGGTTGTAGGGCTGAGGGTATGGTGTAGTGAAGGGCGGGGTATAAATCCAATCTCCTCTTCTTCTTCATCATCCCTTAGGAAAAGCTTCCAAACAAGTTTCAGCATTTTCCGACACCAAGTAATAGATACAGACAAGTTACACAAAACGCAAATGGCACTCATCTTTCAGGTTTCACAGTCTAATAAGCTAAATAGTCAAGATCAGAATTCATATGGAACAATTAAAAAGGGGGAGCAACTCGATGCATCTTTATGTCTATGCACCACAAACAGCTGCTTACTAAAAATGCACTGAGCAATGTATGTATTCTACAGACTCCCCGATAAACTACTTTTTCTATAGCAAGCAGATTTACAGCTGTTAAAATTACTCATTTTCCAACATAAAAAGCAGCTGCGTACAATTCCTAGTTATGTGACAAGGGTTACACATGAAGCCTGGACAAGCTTGCTCTTGCCCAGTACTCTGAAAGGGAATTTAATAGGCAGCAATTTTGTAGCGCCAAGCCGTGCCACCAGTTCTCCCTTCCCAGGCTCTGGCATCATAGAAGCCAGGAAGTACATATCCGGCTCACTCCCGAAGTATTCCTTATTCAACACCAGCATTCATTCCCTCTACCTGTTCTTCAAAGAGAGGCAACTCTTGTGCCTGTGTCACTGGAGACATTCGAACCATTCCAGTTCAATGACTCATCTGCTGGTATCAATAAAATAGCCATTAAATAAGTTGGCATTGCTCCTTAAAATCAGTATGTACACTGCAAAAGTCATAATTTCATGTTACAGTAGAAAAGAGCAAGAGTCCAGGAGCACCTTAAAGACTAACAAAATATGTGGCAGGGTATGAGCTTTCATGAGTCACTGCTCACTTCTTCAGATACAAAGTGAGCAGTGACTCACGAAAACTCATACTCTGCCACATATTTTGTTCATCTTTAAGGTGCTCCTGGACTCTTGCTTTTTTCTACAGCTACAGACAGACTAACATGGCTGCCTATCTTGATCTAGCTTCATGTTATTTTTACCCATGTGCTGTGGATTTCCTTGTACTCACCAGGTATAATTTAAAAATGTATTTGCCACAATTATTCTCAGCTAATATTTTAGCCTTTTTCTTTACACACTGATCAAGTGACAGCTGAACTATGGAGACCCCATAGGGTTTTCAAGGCAAGAGATGTTCAGAGATAGTTTGACATTGCCTGCCTCTGAGCCAAGACGCTGATATTACTTGGAAGTCTCCCATCCAAATACCAGCCAGGGTCAACCCTGCTTAGCTTCTGAGATCTGATGAGATCAGGCTAACCTGACCTATCCAGGTCAGGGTCTTTACACACTATCAACTTTTATAGATTCAACTGTTATGTTACAGCCTTCTGCTTTTAATTTGGCCTTCAAAAGCTATTCCATGTTAGCTACTGGATTATTGGTTTAGAATTATGGTTCCTCCTCACTCCTGCTCTTTAATAAGGAAGTATGAGATAACTATTTCCCCCTTAGTAGAAATACAGCCTAGACAGCAAGTATAGCTTGGAAAAGGCCTTCAGAAATTGTATTACTGCCCCCACCAGCAAGCAAGAGGGAAGGGGAAGAAAAGGGGGTGTAGACCTGCTGGAACTACACACGCAACCAAGATTGCAGAGCATGGATAGGGTTAACATAGGGATGTGAAGTCTCAGGAGAGAGAAAAACATAGTAATGTGTATTTGTAATGTGTATTTTAAAGGCTGTGTTTTAACTCTGTACTATTTATGCTTTTATCTTGTATTGTTGTGTCTGTTGTTGGAAGCTGCCCTGAGCCTGCTTCACGGGGAAGGCGGGGTATAAATTTGACTATAAATAAATATAAATAGTTCCTCTCCACAAGGACTCCCCTCCACACACATGTTTGATGAGTACTGAAGGAAATTTCTTTTTCTTTTTTTGGAGTGACTGAAATTCTTTAAGACATTTCACTTAAAATCAGTAGCAGAAAGAGGCAAGGCACAGCCCTATTTAACGATAATTGTTGTGAATGCTATAGGCTTACATATTACTTTTTAAATGTCCACAAGTAATATGATACAAGGATTAGGAAAATAACGCACTCTTGAAGAGCTGAGTGTTTTCAATTTTAAAATGTTTAACACAATATCCAAATATTTATTTATTGTACTTCTATCCCACCCTTTCTCCAAGGAGCTCAGGGTGGCACACGTGGCTGCCTCCTTGGTATTTCAGCATCACAACAATCCTGTGAGGTGGGTTAGCATGCGGGAGACTGCCTGGCCCAAGGTCACTCACTTTTATGGCAAGCAGGGAACTGCTAGTCTTTTTAATGAAACTGTTTCTATCTAAATAATACACTGATCTTTTGTTTACTACAAAATTTGTATTCTCTATTTTCTCCCTACTTCTTCACTGGCAAAAACTAAGAACCATGTATTGAGCTGGCATAAAGCACAGTAGTTTCCAGCTCTCTGTCATCTCTAGTATTTGGGTTCATTCTCAATTTTGTTTGTAGAAAACTAGCAGGTATGGTTGTAAATTTCATAGTTTTTCCAAGTAGTACACTTGGAATTGCTAACTAAGTTATAAATTAGTCATGTTATGTTGTTAAACCAGTAAAATAAGTTTAATGTTGATAAGTAGGTACTGAATATATTTCAATTTCCCCTCAACTTTCCATTTTTTAAAATCCCCCATGGCTTCAACATTTTCCCAAATTCTGCATCTCCATGTTAGCCAAACTGACAATAGTTCTAAATATTAAGATAAACATTTTTACATACAGCTTTCAAAAACTTCAGCTGCAGGGTAACAGTAAATAAAATTGACAGTTCTGCTAGAATGGAAGTTGTACCGGCATGGTGCATCTACACATTGCCCTAGTCACACAATTCAGCAACCATGCGAATCTAATGCATTGCAAGGACCTACATGTTCTTGATATGCACAGGTGAGGGCTCCTACTCCATGTGTATAGAACATGAATGTAATGTCTATGAGGAGTAGTCTAATTGCATCTCCTCCATCTTAAAACTGTCTTCAGTCTATGATCTGAAGGTAAGGTAACAGGCACAAGTTGTGTATTCAATGACTGGTCACTTTAGTTTACAGAAAACTTCATATGGAATGCCCTCATACAGCAATCATTTTAGTGTATCTTTTGCCTTAAAGACAAAAGAGGGAATGCCAGAATTGTGTACCAACCTATAAGTCATGCCCCAAGTATGCATAAAATACACATACAATCTGATTGCAATCCATATTGGTTTGTGCTTTGCATAACACTTCTGCCTGCATGTAAGGACTCCCCAACTTCCTCATACTATATTCATACTATTTTGGACCACCAGAGGAGGGAAGGGAAGAGAACTGATTTTCCTACGTGGGAAATATGCAGAAACTCAAAATAAAAGTATTTTCTGTTCTGGGAAATCAGAAACTGGCATTCTGTACAAAGGACTGTACTGATGGCTAGTTTCTTGACCCAGTCCATGACCAAGTTTCTTTGGATCAACAAGCCAGCCCCCAAATTAAAGAGCAAGCCTCATCTATGCCAAATATATTTTTTCCTGTCGTATTAATCAAGTTTAATTTTTCCTCTATGTTAAAAATGAGGTTGCCAACTAGCTTGCTCAGTATAATAAAAAACCACCATTCGATTAAGCTGAATGTAAACAAACTGAGCCTATATAATGGGTTGCAGTGGGATAGCCATGTCAAGTTTGTGTCAACAAAAACAGGAACTCCTAGGTACCTAAAAGACGCGTATAGCATTATAAGCTTTTGCAGATTCAAGGCTTTGTTGTTTAAGCTAATGTTGTAGCACAGGCTGACTGCTATCATTAGACTGCTATGTATCTAAAATGGAAAGAATTATTCTTTTTTCAGCTCAAGGATGGAGTCCTTAGAGGAGATGGGTGAACGGGTTTCTAACATGAGCCACCACTTCAGTGATTCAGTAAATCTGGATCATAATTCTGTGTATATAATTAGTACACCAAACATGTCTATAAAACTACTCACACTCTATTTTACTTGTACTGTGAATCATTCCAATATCACAGAAAGCTACCTTGAAGACTAAAATACTTGTTGCTTCTTCTCCAGACCAGATTCCTATCCCCCCCTTGGAGGGGGAGTTTCTTACCTTTGCTCACCACACCAAGCCCAACCACCTGTTTGTCTTTCCTTGGGCTAGAGCAGGAAGAGCAGAAGTTCCTGGCAAAGGAAAGCAAGCAGCAGTTGAGATCTGACTGCAGCAGTGCTTGAATGGTAGCAATAAATTAGCTCTGTGCTAGAAGTTTTGCAGGGCATGCCTTTTAAGGGCTGACTCCCCTTATTACCTTCTCCTTTTAAACTCTGTAATGGAGTTTACAGACTGAGGGCCATTGGTGTTTTAGGCACCATGAGCAAACTTCAGCTCATAATGGCAACCTGGTGCCTGCAATTGTCAAGGCTTGTCTTGAACATTACTACTAACACTACCGGCAAATGAAATAATCAGAAATAGTGAAATGCTTACTTCTATCCACATTGCAAAGGCTAGTATGCCTGGATTATTTCATACAAGCTTAACTAAAAGCATGAGAATACAAAGTAAAGTTAGAACCCACATGAAGGAGTAGCTAGCTCAATTAAAGGAATTACCCTGTCTAAATCAACTGTCTGGTTTACAAAGTAGCTAAAGGGCTGAACATATTTTTTAAATGAACTATGTGTTTCTACCTGAGGCCAAAAAAACCAGAAACGTCTGCATTTTTACGTTCAGCCCAAATTATTATTTCGAATCACCTGATAGCTTACTTGAATATTTAATATTATACCCATGTCTTGTTTACAGATGTTTTTGATGCACAGATTACAGCCTTTTACTCATGTTCAGAAGCATATGGTAGCAGGGGAATAATCCTTCTGAATGGATAAAGTATACTGTCACTCTCCATTTAGCATACATTACTTGTATCTGAATTCTGAATAGAGCACCACAAAGCACAGCAAATAAATTTAAAAATGCATACAATATGGGCAGGGCTGCAAGACCTTGGTTTCAGGCCTAAGATTTGAAGTGCTAGAGGTATCTGAAGTTAAAGTGTGGACAAAGCTAGACAGTAACAATATGAGAACGAAGAAACTGGAATACATTCCAGTTCAGACAAGAGGAGCAGAGTTTACCGGACATCTGAGAGTTAATAAACTGTGCTATAAACCCAACTATATGCTATACTTTCCCTGGGGGTGTTCTTGGGTCAGGTACAGAGACATGTTCTGAAGTTGCACATCTCCCAGGCACATGCAGGTCCAATTAAGATTGGGACTATGGTAAACAGCAAGAGGGAGCTTTAATTTCCCCCCATGTCGTTTTCCCACATGCACCTGCCCAAGTAGCACTAATTGCCTTGTTATAGAAACATAACATGCAGCTCATCAGTACATATGCAACACCCAACAGTGCCAATAGTGCACACCAGACTTTTTCAGATGGGGAAAACAGTGGGAGTAAGGAAGGTGTACACCCTCTTTCTCCATGTACCAGGGACTCAATCTGGATCAGATCACCAAGCACTTGGGAAGCATGGAACTTTAGAACATGGCCCTCTGCCCAACCTGTGGAGCAGCTTCAGTCTTATATAGGTCAGTCTTATATTTAATCAGGAAAGTAACCCATGGCTTCCGGTCAGGGAAAGATGGCGATTTAAAGCACCTTGAAATCACTCAGGGTGGACGGCTGTCCTTTTTGACAGTTTGGGCGACTTCTGCGCTCAACGCAGCTTACCCCAGGCAGGGGTAAGACAAGCGGCACTGAAGACCCAAGAGAGAGTTGAGATTGGCAAGAGATAAACCTCGGAGAAGACTTCTTTCACCTAGAATGACATCGAAAAAAGATAAAGATTGGCAACTAGCTATGGAGGCGATGGAAAAAAGGATGATGGAGGTGATACAAGGACTAGTGAAGCAAATGGAGACAAACAAAGGAGTCACTGAATTTAGGAATGAGTTTAAGAATGAGATTGCAGGAATCACAAAGGAGTTACAGAATCTTACACAAAAGTCTACTAATATGGAGAACAAAATGCAAGTATTGGAAAAGAATGTTCAGACAGTGACAAAAGAGACCCACAGAATTGACACAATGATGGAATATAGGGGAATGGAGACACATCTTAGGCTAAGAGGTATTGAAGAAAGTTTGAATGAGGATATCTATAATATAGTCACTGAAGCATTGTCAGAATATATGAAAATGGAGGAACAAGACATGAAATACAGTATTGATCTGGTTTACAGAGTTAACTCAGTCTATGCCCAGAAAAAAAATCTACCAAGAGATGTAATAGTCCAGTTTATAACTAAGAGAATCAAGAAGGAGATTTTCAGAAAACAATTCAAGGATCCATTGGAGACAGATGGGAAACAGATAAGAATTATGAAAGAGCTGCCAAGGGCGATTATACAAGAAAGAAAAAAATTCAAACAGTTAGCAAACAAGTTGAAACAAAAGAACATGAGATTTAGATGGGAGATCCCACAAGGGCTGAGTTTCAACTTCCAAGGCGTGAGATACACCATCAAGGATCGAGAGCAGATGTTGACAGTTATATTGGACAATGATAAAGATTTTGGAGATAATTAATTATATACCACCATGGATTACAAATTGATTTCTTGGAATGTTAATGGACTAAACTCACCCAACAAGAGAAAAATAATTAGGCATTGGCTGGAAAGACAAAAATGCAATTTAATTGGTCTACAAGAAATTCATATTAAAAAACAGGATTATAAATTCTTAATCAATAAAAAATTGGGTGAGGAATTTTTTTCATTAGCAGAGAACAAAAAGAAAGGAGTGGTAATATTTGTTAAAAAAGAGTTGGAGCCTAAAGAAATTTTTAAGGACAAAGAAGGAAGATATATTGCTGTGGAAGTTGTTTTACAAGAGAAAAAATCATTGGTGGTTAACATTTATGCACCAAACGGAACAAAAGAAAAAAAATTAAGGACTTAACATTGGAGTTAGACTAAGTGACATATGACCGAATTATTTTGATGGGAGATTTTAATGGAACGATTAACAACAAGTTAGACCGGAAAACAAAAAGACCCAATGAAAAACTAGGGAAACTACCAAAGGCCTTTTTTGATTTAGTCAAACAAGAAAATTTGGAGGATGTATGGAGGAAGTGGAATCCTACATGCAAAGACTTTCTCCAGAATAGATATGATATGGATGTCAGGAGATCTTGCATTTAATTTCGTAAAATTGAAATAATGCCAAGAATAAATTCGGATCATAACCCATTGCTGTGGATGTCAAAACAAGGAAAAAAACAATTCAGATGGAGGCTGAATGAGGATTTATTGGATAAACTGGCTATAGTTGAAAACCTACGCAAAGAGACAAAGCTTTTTTTCCAAACAAATTTGAACCAAGATTCCCGAATTCAAGTGGTTTGGGATACCTACAAGGCAGTGTTGAGAGGAATATTAATCTTGGTGAATAATAAAGAGAAAAAAGAAAGAAGGGCGCAGCAGAGTCACCTTGTGGAAAAGATTAGAACGAAAGAGAATGAATTAAAGAAAAGACCAGGGAAAAAGAAAATAAAGAGAGAGATACAAATTTTACAAGATCAACTAAATATCATACTTAACCAAGAAATTTATTGGAATTTAAAGAAACTTCAACAAAAGTCTTTTGAAGGAGCTAACAAACCAGGAAGGTATTTGGTGTGGCAACTCAAGAGAAGAAAAGAAAGGAAGATTATAAGCAAAATTGTGACAGGAGACAGAGAAATTGTGGACTGTAAAGGGATAAAGAGAGAATTTTTTAAATATTATGTAAAGCTCTTCCGTGCAAATCCAATAGATCAAGTAAAAGCTCAAGAATATTTGCAGAATTTAAAAATGCCTAGTCCCACGGGAAAAATTAAAGATATGCTAAATAACCCTATTACCACAGAAGAGATTTACAAAGCTATTGACGCAAAATTGGGAAAAGCTCCAGGCCCAGATGGCTTTTCAGCTAAATTTTATAAAAAATTGAAAGAGGAGATTGTACCGATTTTCCAAGTTATGTTAAATGAGATCAGAGACACAGAGAAATTACCAGACTCTTGGAAGGAAGCAACTATTTCTCTTATCCCAAAAGAAGCACAAGATTTAACAAGCGTGAAGAATTACAGGCCAATTTCACTTTTGAACAACGATTATAAGTTATTTGCCAAAATTATAGCTGAGAGACTAAAAATATATTTGAGAGACTTAACTGCAGAAGAACAAGCTGGATTTTTGCCTGATAGATAAATAAGGGACAATATGAGGATGGTTGTGGACGCAATTGAGTATTATGACAAGCTCCCAGAAAAGGAGGTGGGTTTTTTCTTTGTGGACGCAGAAAAAACGTTTGACAATCTGAACTGGGAGTTTATGTTTAAAGTTATGGAAAAAATGGACATTGGAGAACCTTTTTTAAATATAATCAAAGCAATATATTCGGAACAAAAAGCAAAAATAGTGGTCCACAACGAAACAACGGAATTTTTTAAAGTACAAAAGGGAACAAGGCAAGGTTGTCCGCTTTCTCCGCTATTGTTCATATGGGTTTCAGAGGTTTTGCTTTGGAATGTTAAAGAAGATAAGGAAATTAAAGGCCTGACATTAAAAGGATTCACATGTAAGTACAGAGCTTTTGCGGATGATGTTATTTTTACAGCAGAGGAACCACTGAAAACTATACCGCTTTTATTACATAAAATAAAAGAGTTTGGAGCTCTAGCAGGCTTTTACGTAAATAGACAGAAATCCAAGGTGATGTGTAAAAATATGACAAGCCCAAAACAAATGGAGTTGCAGATGTCTACAGGCTGTGAAGTAGTGAAAAAAACTAAATACTTAGGTATAGATCTGACAATGAAGAATATTGATCTTTATAAAAACAACTATGAAAGATTGTGGGCTCAAGTCTTAAAAGACATTGAAAAATGGAACAAATTAAATTATCTTTGTTGGGAAGAATTTTGGTGGTCAAAATGAATATCTTGCCATGATTTATGTTTTTATTTCAGACGATTCCCATAGTAAAAGACTCAAAGGCGTTTAACTGTTGGCAAAAGGAAATTTCCAAATTTGTTTGGGCAGGCAAAAAACCAAGAATTAAAATGAAAATTTTATGTGACGCAAAGGAAAGAGGAGGCTTTCAATTACCAAATTTAAGACTTTATCATGACGCGGTTTGCCTAAATTGGTTAGAACAATGGATTACCCAGGAAAACAGGAAATTGTTGGCATTAGAAGGACACGATTGCAAATCCAACAAATGTTGGAAATGTAAACATGCTGAAGGTTCCTTTTACCATATGTGGTGGACTTGTGAAAAAGCAAAAACATTCTGGACTGCAATACATACAGAGATGGAAAAAAAATTGAAATGTACCTTTAAGAAAAAACCTGAAATGTTCCTTTTAGGTCTTAAATTAGAAGAAATAAATGTGAGTAAAAGAACATTGATATGGTACATAGTAACAACTGCTAGAATGATTTATGCTCAAAATTGGACAAATGAAAAGATTCCTGATCTCTAGGACTGGCTGAGAAAACTGCTCTTTATAGCAGAAATGGACAAATGGACAAGGAAGCTTAACAACCTAGAAGCAGAAACCTTTTTGGCAGACTGGAGCAACTTTAAAGAATATATACAGAAGTACTGGAAAATGAAGGATAGTATTTTTAGTTTGGGAAACTACTAAAGATGCAACAATTGTATACAGTTAATAAGTGTTTATAGTAATTATAAATAAGTAAATTGGGTTATCTGTATAATTTGCATGATAACAAGGATTTAACATGTATTATGTTTGGTTTAATGGTGGAAATAATGCTGGGAGCCAACAGGGGGGAAGAGGAGTTTTTGAAAAAAGGATATGATGTATATTATTTGGACCAAGTTGTGAAGTATTTGTGTATCCTAATAAAATTTGTTTAAAAAAAAAAGGAAAGTAACCCATAACACTAAAAGAGACAATCAAAAATATTTAGGGCAAGATCCCAGTAAACCAGCAAGGCATATCTGCTGGAAAACCAATTCAGGCCCATACCTGAGTATCTAATAGAAGTCCAAACAACCAAAATTCAGGCTTGTTCTATATTGGCTTTTTCATTTAAAAACTGATTTGATGTCTTCTGAGACTTATTTAGAAATCTATTTCAATGTTGCCACAATGAGTAAGTAGCTTTCTGAGAAGAAACATTAGAATATATGGCTGCCTGCAGTCTTCTTTGGCTCTGAATCATGTTTTTGCAGAGATTATTTACAAAACAGCTCTCTTCGAGCATGCTGTAACCCCAGTAATCCTAGAGGCCAATATGCTATATCTCTTTCAGATATTTATCTTCCAGTTTGATTTTTTTAAAAACACTAATGATTGTATATGCTAAGAAAGCAGCATTTGATTGGGACTGTTTACTTAACAGAAATTATGCAATATTCTCCTGCTTTATACTACAGTCCAATTTTAAGAATTGATTTCACCTCACATTCCCACTCCTACAAAGCAGACCTGGAGGGCTGAAGTCTACTTAAGTGGCTGCAGGCACTTGACCTCATAGCACAATAAATCAGTCTGACCATTGTAACAGGAGATCAAGAGGATTCAGTTTTTCTCCTTAATGTTCACATTACTTTACACATTCCTACAGTTAATATAGGAATTTACATGGGCCTGCAATCTTCCTGATGGGGGAAAAAGCAAACGCTGTGGACAAACGTGACCAATAATAGCTATGACAAAGAGAATTAAGTATTTTATTCAGTTGCTTTAATTGAGCTAAAGCCTTTTCGGTTTTCAGCAAATGCCTTTCACATTTAATAATGAACTTGATCAAGACAGCTCTATGATTAGAACACACTCAGCTTGTTTGTACTGCAGTGTTTTCAAACGTTCAGGAAGGCATTTTTACAAAGGGAAAAGGGTTGTAATAAATGGAACTAGTCATAAGGGTCCTTTGATAATGGGAATTGGGTTGAAGTTTATTGTACATATTCTCTTGTTTTTGCTGAATTTTTTTCAGATATTTGTAATTGAACTGATGCATGTTTACAGTTTTATCTTATACTGTTTTATTTATACCGTTATTTTCTTAACATTGTAATCCACTTTGAGTCTCAGTAAGAAGATAGATGACAAGTACAGTTAATAAATAAATAAAAAGTATGGTTTCTGTCTCCAGCTTTGGCCTACACAAAGCTGACTCAGCTGAGCTCTGAGAAGGATCAAGGAGTTAGAGCTGCTAGAGGGCTGAGTGTTTTTTATTTACTTTCAGCTGAGTTGATTTAGCTGAGAAGGTACTGTGTGGGGGACTGCATTTGGGAGTGTGTGGTGAGTTGTGAGTTGTTGCAGAGTCCTGGCTGCTCAAGTTAGGGTGTGAAAGGGTCATTGTTTGCCTGTAATTGAGTGCCTGGGTGGATCTGAATAGCTGCTGGCCACACCCTCTCCTGGGGGAAGCTTCTATTTAAGGCAGGAAGCTTGCAAGAGGCACGAGACTCTGGCACAAGCCGAAGGGTGAGATTCTTTGCCTATGGCTCTTAGCCTAGGGGCTCTGTAAGAAGCCCAGGAAAAGCCAGAAAGCCAGGGACCTAGGCTCCTTGGGTTCCCAAGTAAGGAAAGTAGACTTCTACAAAAGGAACCACATAAATACAAAGGGTTTTAAAAGGGGGATTATATAAAAGTATTAGTTTAAAGGCAATTATGAAGCCAGAATACCAGCAGGGGGTTGGGGGCTATCCAGTGTTTTGCATGAAGTGTCACATGTATGACTATCTGCCCACTGGACAGAAGTCTTGGGTGTGTGCTCGGTGCAAGGAGCTCCTGGTTCTCAGGGAATGAGTTTGCTCCCTTGAGGCCAAGGTGGCTGACCTGGAGAAGCAGAGACAGTCAATTAAGTGCACGGAGAAGAACGGGTATCCTTTCGTACCAAGAAACCATCCCTGGGAAGGGTGGGAGGAGGGCTCTTGGTACATAAGAACATAAGAACATAAGAGAAGCCAATGTTGAATCAGGCCAATGGCCCATCTAGTCCAACACTCTGTCACACAGCGGCCAAAATATACCAGGTGCCATCAGGAGGTCCAGCAGTGGGGCCAGGGCACCAGAAGCCCTCCCACTGCTGCCCCCTCCAGCACCAAGAATAGAGTGCATCACCTGCCCCAGACTGAGAGTTCCTATCTATACCCTGTGGCTAATAGCCACTGATGGACTTCTGCTCCATATGTTTATCTAATTCCCTCTTGAAACTGTCCATGCTTGTAGCTGCCACCACCTCCTGTGGCAGTGAATTCCATGTGTTAATTACTCTTTGGGTGAAGAAGTATTTCCTTTTATCGGTTCTAACCAGACTGCTCAGCAATTTCATGGAGTGCCCACGAGTTCTTGTATTGTGAGAAAGGGAGAAAAGTACTTCTTTCTCAACCTGCTCAATCCCATTCATAATCTTATAAACCTCGATCATGTCACCTCTCAGTCGTCGTTTCTCCAAGCTAAAGAGCCCCAAGCATTTTAACCTTTCTTCATAGGGAAGGTGTTCCAACCCTTTTATCATTCTAGTTGCCCTTCTATGCACTTTTTCCAATGCTATAATATCCTTTTTGAGATGTGGTGACCAGAACTGTACACAGTATTCCAAATGAGGTCGCACCAATGATTTATACAGGGGCATGATGATACTGGCTGATTTGTTATCAATTCCCTTCCTAATAATCTCCAGCATAGCGTTGGCCTTCTTTATTGCAGCTACACACTGTCTAGACATTTTCATTGAGTTATCCACTACGACTCCAAGATCTCTCTCTCGGTCCGTCTCTGCCAGTTCAGACCCCATCAACGTGTATTTATAGTTAGGATTTTTGGCTCCAATGTGCATCACTTTGCACTTGGCCACATTGAACCCCATTTGCCACGTTGACGCCCACTCACCCATCCTCAACAGATCCCTTTGGAATGCCTCACACTCCTCCCTGGTTTTCACCACCCTGAACAACTTCATGTCATCTGCAAATTTAGCCACATCACTGCTTACTCCCAATTCCAAATTGTTAATAAACAAGTTAAAAAGCATCGGATCGAGTACTGATCCCTGTGGTACCCAACTGCTTACCACCTTCCACTGAGAAAGTTTCCCATTTATACTCACTCTCTGTTTCCTATTTATAAGCCAGTTTTTGATCCACAAGAGGACTTGTCCTTTTATCCCCTGACCATTGAGCTTACTTAGGAGCCTTTGATGAGGAACTGTATCAAAAGCTTTCCGGAAGTCAAGGTAAATAATATCTATTGGATCCCCCTTGTCCACATGTTTGTTCACTCCCTCAACAAACACTAACAGGTTAGTGAGACAAGATCTTCCCTTACAGAACCCATGCTGAGTCTGCCTCAATAGTTTTTGTTCATCAATGTGCCTACTAATTCTTTCCTTAATAACAGTTTCCACCAACTTACCCGATATCTATGTCAGACTGACTGGCCTGTAATTTCCTGGATCTCCTCTGGAGCCCTTTTTAAAGATGGGAGTGACATTAGCTACCTTCCAGTCCTCAGGAATGGAGGCAGATTTTAAAGAAAGATTACATATTTTTGGCAGGAGATCCACAAGTTCACCTTTGAGTTCTTTCAGAACTCTCGGATGAATGCCATCCGGGCCTGGTGATTTATTAGTTTTTAAATTGTCCATCAGTCATAGAACTTCCTCTCTTGTCACCGCAATCTGATTCAGGTCTTTCAAACCCCCTCCCGAAATCGGTGCTTCTGGAGTGGGCAAACACTATGGTTTACAGCTTCCATTACTTTATTTGTTAACCATGCAGGCTTTTTTCTATACCTATTTGTACCTTTCCTAACCTGCGGTATATATTTTTTTCTGAGCTTCTAGGATTGTCTTTTTAAATAGTCTCCAAGCTTCCCCGATGGTTTTGACCTTCTCCACTCTTCCTTTCAATTTCTTCCTCATATGTCCCCTCATACCAGAGAAGTTACCCCTTTTAAAATTAAAAGTGGTTGCGTCAGTCTTTTTGGGCAACTCCCTATCTGTACAAATGTTAAACTCAATGACATTATGGTCACTGTTCCCAAGTGGTGCAATCACTTTTACATCTCTCACCAGGTCTTGGGTGTTACTTAGGACCAAATCCAGGACCGCCTCTCCCCTGGTAGGATCTGTGACCATCTGTTCCACAGCACAGTCATTGAGAGTGTCTAAAAATGCAATCTCTTTTTCCCGACTAGTTGGTGATTCAATCCTTAGGCAGGTAGACAGCTGGGTGGCGAACCCACGTATTGACCGTATGGTGACTTGCCTGCCTGGTGTGAAGGTAGCGGACATTATGCGTGTTTTAGATAGGCTGGTAGATAGTGCTGGGGAGGAGCCAGTGGTCATGGTGCATGTTGGTACCAACAATGTGGGGAGATGCAGTTGTGAGGTCCTGGAGGAGAAATTTAGGCTGCTGGGCAGGAAACTCAAGGCCAGAAGTGCTACCTGTTCCACGCGCAGGGCCAGAGAGACAGGCACAGCTCAGGAGTCTCAATGCATGGATGAGACAATGGTGTAGGGGAGAAGGGTTCAAGTTTGTTAGGCACTGGGATGCTTTTTGGGACAAGAGGGAGCTGTACAAAAGAGACGGTCTCCGCTTGTCCCGAGAAGGAACCAGGCTGCTGGTGCTCAAAATAAAAAAGATAGCAGAGCAGTTTTTAAACTGAAGATTGGGGGAAAGCCGACAGGAGATTAAAAGCCTCTGGTTCGGGATGGCTCCTCTCAAAGAGATGAAGGGGTAGCTGTTACTTTTGTACAAGGAAATGGATTAAAATTGTCCACTGAGACTGTGGTTAATGATAGGGACTGCCTGTCAAGGTCTCGAGGCAGCAAGAGGAAGGTTGTGGGCTTAACAAGTATGGGAAACTATTGGTGTTTATACACAAACTGCTAGAAGTCTCCGAAGTAAAATCAGGGAGTTGGAATGCTTGGTGTTGGGGGGGGAAATAGACATTGTGGGTATTTCAGAAACTTGGTGGGATGAGGAAAATCAGTGGGATACGGTGATTCCTGGTTATAAATTATATCGGAAGGATGGGGTGGAAGGGTTGGAGGTGAGGTGGCTCTGTATGTCAGAGAGGGTATACAGTCCAGTAAGATTGAGAGGGTAAGAGAATTGGATTTGCTTCTGGAAATGCTATGGGTTGAAATAGTAGGTCCAAAAGGAGGCTTAACAGTGGAAGTTTGTTATCACTCACCAGATCAAAAGGTAGAAGAGGATTATAAAATGATGAATTAATTAAAGATAGCAGCTAGACGAAATAACTGTGTCGTAATAGGCAACTACCCACACATTGATTGGGTCAATATGAATTCTAGTCAGGAAAAAGAGATTGAGTTTTTTGACACTCTCAATGACTGTGCTATGGAACAGATGGTCACAGATCCTACCAGGGGAGAGACGATCCTGGATTTGATCCTAAGTAACGCCCAAGACCTGGTGAGAGATGTAAAAGTGATTGCACTGCTTGGGAACAGTGACCATAATGTTATTGAGTTTAACATTGTATAAATAGGGAGTTGCCCAAAAAGACTGACGCAACCACTTTTAATTTTATAAGAGGTAACTTCTCTGGTATGAGGGGACATGTGAGGAAGAAATGGAAAGGAAAAGTGGAAAAGATCAAAACCACTGGGGAATCTTGTAGACTATTTAAAAATACAATCCTAGAAGCTCAGAAAAAATATATACCGCAGGTTAGGAAAGGCACAAATAGGTATAGAAAAAAGCCTGCATGGTTAACAAATAAAGTAATGGAAGCTGTAAACCATAAGAAGGATTCCTTTAAGTGGTGGAAAGCTAGTCTCAGTGACGTTGATAAAAAAAGAACACAGGCTGTGGCAAATAAAATGCAAGTCTGTGATCAGGCAAGCAAAAATGGAATATGAGGAGCATATCGCAAAAAACATAAAGGCCAACAATAAAACTTTCTTCAAATACATTAGAAGTAGGAAACCAGCCAGGGAGGCAATGGGGCCCATGGATGACCAAGGGGTAAAAGGACTACTGAAGGATGACAGGGAAATGGCTGAGAAGCTGAGTGCATTTTTTGCCTCTGTCTTCACTGCGGAAGATAAGAAGTGCTTGCCCACTCCAGAACCACTGATTTCAGGAGGGGGTTTGAAAGACCCGAATCAGATTGAGGTGACAAGATAGGAACTCCTATGACTGATGGACAACTTAAAAACTAATAAATCACCAGGCCCCCTCCCTACCCCCTCCCTCCCTCCAAGGCCGAAAGAGGCCTGGAAAGAAAGGGCCCTTCCCCCACCCTTTACTGACAGAGCCAGTCAGAAGCCTCCCCCCCCCAACGTTCTAATCTCTCACCTTTGATGCCTGGAGTTAGGTCCCTGCAGAGGCCATTTCAAAAGGTTTTGGGGGGAATTCAACCGTCCCTGAAGGGATTTTCTCACTTTTTGGATTTTTCTACAAACCCAGGAAGTCTACTGACTATATAGGAAAAGCTGTTGAGGGAGAGTGAGGTTCCTGTTGGTGGGAATAGGTATCCGCACACAAAAAAAAGTCTGGGAAATAGAATAAGGATATGGAGCAGAAAAGTTCATCAGTGGCTATTAGCCACAGGGTATAGATAGGAACTCTCAGTCTGGGGCAGGTGATGCACTCTAGTCTTGGTGCTGTGGGGGCAGCAGTGGGAGGGCTTCTAGTGTCCTGGCCCCACTGCTGGACCTCCTGATGGCACCTGGTATTTCTGGCCACTGTGTGACAGAGTGTTGGACTGGATGGGCCGTTGGCCTGATTCAACATTGTCTTCTCTTATGTTCTTATGTTCTGTTTAGGACCTCCCAAGTCCTTCAATGTGGTCTGTCCCAATATCTATCCCTAATTATCTCCTGTTTGGTGTATCTTTGATGGCACTTTACACACACATATGCGTCTCTTATTTGTCCTGCTAGGAGACATCTGTAAAGAAGAGCACTTAAAAATAAACTACTCAAAGACCAAAGTGATGGTCTTTGGAAACAGGAGGTGATCCTTACACTGGGCAATAGACTACCGTCTACTGAGCAAACCCAGATCTTTAAATATCTGGGGATCACCTTCAGGGACACACTCTCTTGGAAGACTCATATAGAAACAACAAAAATAACAGCTCTCCGCTTATAAGGGGCAATTTTAAAATTGGTGTAGGCCACCTTCTCTGAGTAGCTGAGGTTGAGAAGACCTTCCCGCTCAAGCGCCAGGCGGTCAGACAAAGCCAGCCCAGATCCGGATGCCATACTGGTCCCTGAGACAGCATGTCAGGAGTTACTGGAAGGTAGAGGTGAGGTTGAATCGATAGGCACTGTATTTCCGAGAACCACGTTCTTCATGGCCCATAAGTAGCTATCAGAATCGCCTCTGCTCTCTGTTCTCTCAGTTTCCTGAGGAACCTTGGGATAGCTGGAGTAGGGGGAAAGGCAAACATCAATCCTGGTGGCCATGGGGACATCAAGGCATCTGTCACTTTCACTTCACTATGGAAGAACCTGGTGAAGTATCTGGTCACCTGAAAATTGAGGGGAGGGGCGAGTAGGTCCGGGTTGCCAAAACTCTCCACTATTAGCAGGAACAGTTCCCATTTCAGGGACCACTCCGATTCCTGTAGTTGGCAAAGGCTGAGCCAGTCGGCTTGAGTATTCAGGATTCCCTTGATGTGTTCTGCCTAAATAGATGCAACATTGGCCTCTACCCACCAAAAGAGTTTTAACGCCTCCTGACGAAGGTGGGCAGATGTGGATCCCCCTTGGTGGTTTATGTAGGCTTTGGTGGCGATATTGTCCATTCTGATCAAGACATGACTGCCCAAGATCTGGCGATGAAAACGAGTCAGAGCTAGCCTGACAGCCCGCAGTTCCAAGACATTTATTGACAGCTTGTTCTTCTGCAGGGACCAAAGACCCTGCGTTGATGTGTTGAGATAAGTGGCACCCCAGCCTAGGAGACTGGCATCTGTCTCCACTTGCTTCCAGTCCGTCACATAGAATGTGAGTCCCTTTTGAAGGCCCAAGACATTTATCGGCAGCTTACTTTCCTGCGGGGACCAAAGACCCTGTGCTGGTGTGTTGAGATGAGTGGCACCCCAGTCTAGGAGACTGGCATCTGTCTCCACTTGCTTTCAGTCCGTCACATAGAATGTGAGTCCCTTCTGAAGGTTCGACAATCTTATTCACCAGGTCAGGCTATAACGCCCCACCGGAGGAATGATGACAGGGATATCCTCCCGGCGCATGACCAGGTGTTGAAAAGGTCTCAGCAATTGTTGAAGAAGTCTTGAGTGAATGCGAGCCCAAGGAACCATGTCTATCCAGGATACGAAGAGGCCCATCAGTCTGGCCAGGGTCATGAGGGAAGACCTCCTGCCTCTGGCAACTTGCTGGAGGTCTGAACAGGAATTCGATGGGGTGTCCCTTTCTTGTGGCCTTCTGAGACCAGGCATCCGCATGGACTCTATCCACTTGCGATGGAATAGTAGCAGCCATCCTCCCACGGGAGCCGCTGCATAGTTACGCACTGGGGTTTTTGCTGCCTCTCCCGGACTTGTCATCTCTGGAAGAGAAGAAACTGTTTGACATGTTCTGGAAGGAGCCACATCTGAAGTTCTGTGTGGAAGTCCCCCAAAAGGGACGTCTGCTATCACGAAAGGAAAAATTGCCAGGGCCCCTTCTGTCACTTCTGCCCAGGGAACGTGGCATTGTTTTCTTTTTGTCCTTTGTTTCTATAAGTATTTTGTCCACAGAGTCCCCAAAAAGGCGGTCGCCTTGGAATGGATATGCTATCACTATCCCCTTGGCATGTAGGTCAGCTTGCCAGGCCCGGAGCCATAGGGTTCTCCTGGCTGCTACTGTGGAAGCTAGGGCCCTAGAAGAGAAAATCATGGCATTGCGGGTGGCGTCTGCACAGAAGGAAGAGGCCTGAAGGAGTCTATTCACTCCCTCAGCCAGGCATTTGTTAGAATCCGCAATCAGCTGGGACATCTTTTTGGACCAGGCAATAGAAGCTCTAGCTACCACTGTGGCTGTGGCGGTAGCTCTGATGGCCATGGCTATAGCTTCATGGGCTTTGCGTAATGCAAAGTCGGCTTTCCTGTCCAGACTATCTCTTACCGTGCCTTCACCATCTTCTGAAAGCAGGCCTGAGGTCTGAAGAGCAGTAATAGGAGCGTCCACTAGAGGACCCGCAAGAATTTATTAGTGCAGTTAGGCAAGGCATACAGTTTCTTGATATTAGGAGGGCAACTCTTATTAGCCATGGGTTTGGCCCATTCCTTAACCAGCTGTTTCTCTAAGAATTCAGGGAATGGAAAAACTTTTTCAAATCCCAGGGTTCTTGGGAAATAGTCCTTACTCCCTCTAGGTCTGGATCCATCTGCAGAATCAGTATTAGAGGGATCACCTGATTTGGGTTTAGGAATCAAATCTAAGGCAGATATGGTCTTCTTAAGCAGGTACATCTAGTCCTCTGATTTGAAAAATCTCATGGATGGTTCAGGAACCTCCATCTCCTCTTCATCTGTGAAGAACTCTCCTTCCTCTCTCTCTCCAATCTCGCTATCCTCTGCCTGTGAGAGGTTCCACTGAGGGTCTGTTTGCATATGGCAAAAATGAGTTTTCCTAGCAGCTTTGGTTGGCCAGTGTGGCCTTTCTTCCTCTAAACAACCAGAGCTCATTTCCCACAAGGACTACGGCTGGGGAGCCTATAGGAAGGATCCTGAAACCTATCTTCTAATTGGGGAGCCCTGTGAAGGTTAGCAAGCTCTTCCCTCACTGTGTCTTTAAAGAATTGAATTACATCAGGTGTTAGAAGTGTGTTACCGCCCTAACGGGGTTACTCACAAGTAGACCTGGTTGAGTCAAATCATCTCCATCTCCGTTCAGTACCTGGACATTTGGGGTTTTGGGTACATCTTCTGCGTCCGTAATATGGCTTGTGGAAGCAGTGACAACCGCCCCACAGCCTCTCAGTCCCTCCTCTGGGGATTTGCACTTGGCTGCCGATTACAAAATGGCACCCGCATCGTGCTCCGAGGTCTGAGAGCGGACCCGCTTTTTGGTGCCCTTAACATTTGGTGCTGCTGTCCCCACCGCGGCAGCGGGGAAGGAAGCCATGCCTTGCTTTTGCTCAGAGGCTCTCTGGGCTGAAATCAGTGCTTCTCCTGACTTGTCTTCAGAGAAAAATCCATCTGACTCATCAGTTGGGGGGGCATCGGTTGGGAGGGGAGGAAGGGAGAAGAAGATAAAGGTAAGTTAGCAAAGTCATCAAAGAAAGAAGAGGAGAGAGAGAAATAGGAGACCAGAAAGGTGAGAATTAGAAACTGAGAAAAGAGTTGAAGAAAAAAGGCTGTGAATAAGAAAAAGGCTGCTAAACAAGCACGAGTGCTAACAAAGTGCTGCTCTTCATATTGAGGCAGGAACGAAACTGAATCCAGGGGCGTGTCCCACCAAGAGGATGGGAAATGAAAGTTTGTTCCTGCCTCCTTAAGGATAGGGTGGGGAACACCCAGCATGATGTCCTTCTCTCAGAGGGAGAAAGTCCTGTCGCTCCGCTGTGACCTCCCTACCACAGTTGAGACAGTAAGTGAACTCGAGGCTCCGTGCACATCTTCTGGTCAGGTTATGGATTATTTCACTCTACTCAGCCTGGAGGAATTTGACAAATTGCTCTTAACTGTACGCCCTACCACGTTCTGCCTTGACCCATGCCCATCATGGCTAATTAAAGCAGGCCACGATGGGTTTCGAGATGCCCTAAGGGAGATTATCAAGTTCTTTTTGGAGGGACAGTTCCCTAGGGCACTCAAGGAAGCTGAAAAAGCCATGTGGATCTGGCCAAATTGGCTAATTACTGGCCGGTCTCCAATCTGCCCTATTTGGACAAAATAACTGAGAGGGCCATGGCAATTCAGCTACAGAGCTTTTTGGATGACACTTCCATTCTAGATCCTTTCCAGTCCGGTTTTCGCCCAGACCTCTGGATGGAGATGGCACTGGTTGCCCTCACGGATGACCTCCAGAGGCATCTGGATCGGGGCAGATTGGCAGTGATGTTGCTATTGGATCTGGCAGCAGTGTTTGACACAGTCGACCATCAGTTACTGATCCACTGCCTCGCCAACACATGAGTCCAGGGGCCTGCCTTGCAATGGCTGGCTTCCTTCCTTCAGGGTCGGGGACAAAGGGTGGCGCTAGGGGAGCAGCTATCCCAAAGACACCCATTGATTTGTGGAGTGCCCCAAGGGGCGAGGCTGTCCCCAATGTTATTTAATATCTACATGCGCCCCCTTGCCCAGATTGCCCAGAGGCATGGGCTGGGATGTCACCAGTATGCGGATGATTCTACACTGGAAAAGCTGGACGGGGCGCTGCAAGTTGTGGCAGGTTGGCTCAGACTGAGTCAACTGAAATTGAATCTGATGAAGACAGAGGTCCTGTGCTTGAGTCAGGACCGGCCAAGGGTAGGGATCCTACTTCCAACCTTCAAGGGGCGCCATTGGTGCCAATGCCAAAGGGTAAAAGCTTGGGAGTGCTCCTGGATGCTTCAGTAACAATGGAGGCTCAGGTAGCAGCCACTGCCAAATCAGCCTTTTACCACCTCCAGCTGATTAGGTAGTTGGTTCCCTTCCTTGAATGCAATGACTTGGCAACAGTGATCGATGCAATGGTCACCTCGAGATTGGACTACTGTAATGTTCTCTACATGGGGCTGCCCTTGACCGAAATCCAGAAGCTACAGCTAGAGCAAAATGCTGCAGTTAGGCTTCTGATGGACCTCCCTATGAAGAAGCGCATCCAGCCTGTGCTGAAAGCACTGCACTGGCTGCCTATACCATACCGAATTCGCTTTAAGGTGCTGGTATTTACCTTTAAAGCCCTTTATGGTCAGGGGCCCACATACCTGAGCGAACACCTTTCCCCACACATTCCCTAGAGAGCAGTACGCTCAGGGTCACGAAACTGATTGGCCTCCCAGGTCCTAAAGATGCCAGGCTGGCCACAACCGGGGCCAGGGCCTTCTCAGTGGTGGCTCCATACTGGTGGAATGAGCTCCCAGAAGAGATCAGGGCCCTTGGGACCTTTTATAGTTCCAAAGGGCCTGCAAGATGGAGCTCTTCCTCCAGGCCTTCAACTAAGGAGCCACACCAAATAACATCAAATAACTGAGAAGTGACAGTGCCCTGGTCCTTGGCCTGTGCTGTTGCTTAAATATAGAGACTCAGACGAGCCAACCACCAATCATCTGATTACAACATTAGTATTGGTTCTGTCTTCTATAAGCATTGTTTTAAGTTACCTGATCACTTATTAGCACTTTATGATAATGTAGAGTTTTATAAATAAAGTTATTCACGAACTCTTTCATTTCTCAACAGTTTTCTGCACCGCATCCACAAGCATTTTTTCCCTTGTCCTCTTCTTCCATTGCTTTTTCAACTCCTTCTAGCATGAGCTGTGCCATGCAGAATCCCACAATATCCATCACCTCTATTTTCATTGTCTCATTTTTTAAGAGGTTAATTATGTTTCTATACTTTGTGGAAGATCTCACCAAATCACTTTTACTCTCAGGAACAAAGTCCTTAAAGTTCGTCATAACTAAACTGAAAATAATCTGTCTACTCACTGGGAAGTCATCATGTTTCCCCAAAAATGCAGTAATGAAAACGGAAAAACACCAACTGCATTCACAAAAATCAAAGAAATACTGACTTTACTGACCAATTTTTTAAAAAACTGACAAATTACTGACCAAGATGAAAAAATTGACTTTTACGGATTTTACTGACCATTTCCCACCCCTATGCAGACCAATGGCCATGTGCAGATGTAATGGCTCCAGTCTCCAGCTAGCAGTTTCAGCTCTGGTGCCCAGCTCTTTTCAAATGGATGTGACCAGGTCTTTGCTTACCCAACACAGGTATTAAATGTAGTTTAATTCCATTTCTGGAATCAATCACAAAAGGGTGTGTGTGCGCCTTCAGAACACTCACCAATCTGTTTTCGAAAAACACAACCTACAAACAGTATTCAGACCCACCAGAAAAATACAACAGATGCTACGATCGGCAAAAGACAGAAGAGACCCACTCACTTCTGCAGAAGTATACCACATACCCTGCAGTTGTGGACAGGTTTACATCAGGACCACACAGAGTAGCATTCAGACAAGAATAAAAGAACATGAAAGATACTGCAGACTTGGCCATCCTGAAAAATCAGCAGTGGCTGAACATAGCATAACTGAAACAGGACACAGTATCTCATTCCAAGACACTGAAATGCTGAACAACACATCCAAGTACCATGTCAGATTACACAGGGAAGCCGTTGAAATTCAACACGAAAGAAGAGAGCTTAAACATAAACAGGGCATGGTTTCCTGTCCTGAAAAACACAAAATGCTCTACATCTTACAACAGCACTACAGATAAGATTAGCATTTCAACAGCCAATCCATATGCAAAAGAACCTCCTCAGGAAAGCTCTTCCATTAGCATGTCACAGCCTGGGAAACTCCTACAAGATAATGACTCAGCCCTACCCCACCTTCCTGAATATATATAAATTACCTGCCTACCATTTTTCTTCTCACATTGACACACAGAATATTCTATCTTTCTGTGTTATACCTCTGAGGATGCCAGTCACAGCTACTGGTGAAACGTCAGGTACTACAATGCCAAGACCATGGCCATACAGCCTGGAATATCTACAACTTCTAATTCACCAATCTGATGAACAGCCTAGAAACAGAATGAGAGCTGAAATATGAGGTTTTCAGTTTTTAGATGACTCTCAGAATCATCACAAAAACATTCCCAAATTGTACAAGCCCAGGTATCAAATATACTCTGCTACGTCTGTGACGTTTTAAAACATTCTTGTTTTAAAGGCAAGATTTTGTTCAAGGATGCTGTAAAACAATGGCCACTTTGCAGTTCTGGCCCTTCAGAACTTTCTCTGACCTTTGGTGAAGAAAAACACAAGACTAGATTCCAAACAACTGGTAGTACAGAGCAGGAGCCTGCACGGTCTCCATGTAGTAAAATCAAATACAACATGCCCATTCAATAGCTCTAGTGTGTGATACAGTAGATACTGCTTTTCATTCCGGTTATTGTGATCTAATAATAGAACTGCAGAGCCAACATAATCAGGCAGTCTCCACAGCATTGTGTTTTCTCACTATCCGCACTGCCATCTGAGGGCTATTTAAAGTGCGAGACCAGCAAGTTTGTCTTCCAGCATCTGTTTGGGCTACATTTCAGAGAGGTTCTGCCAATTCTGAATCAGACCAAAAACATTCCAACCCTTTAAAGAATAGTTCCTTCTTGTAGGAGTTTGCACAGGCAACAGTTTATTTAAAGTGTGAAGTCCATCACATACAGAGTTGTGGATAAAACACTGAAAATTATTGCAAGATGTAAAAGTTCAATGGCACCAATACACTGATATGAAAACAGAGGGAGTATTTAAATTTAGCTCATCACAAACTCATGAGTACCATGTGTTCTGTAATTACACATTAGTCATAGTCCATAAAAAAAGGTCCTACAATCAGAACAAAAATTCTGTATGGCTGCAATCACTACATACTATAGAAAATGTGGTTTCTAACCCCAAAGTGTATTTTATCTGTTACTGACCAGAACTTTTCAATAAAAAGAACATGACTTTAGCCTCCTAGAAAGAGAAAATACACAGAGTAATTAGACATTAAAGAAAGGTCTGGGTACATATCATTATGGATCCTTTTTATCACTAAACAAATTGTTTGGAAGAGTTGGGTTAACTATACAACATCAACTTACTCTTTCATTATGAGTTATAGTTTCATATACCTGTCATCAAAGTGTGGTACAGGTAGAGATGTGAAGGCTGAGGGAAAAAATGGCAAAATTCAGACTTTTTGCCAATAGAAAAAAATAGAGTATTTGAAGGAGCAGAGAAAATAAACTCTCCTGTGAACTATTTTCTCTTTTAGAATGAGTTAAATGCTTCTTAAGACAATGTTTTTCTCATTCAAAATTAGGGATGCCAGGTCTGGGTTGGGAAATTCCTGGAGATTTCAGAGTGGAGTGGAGGGACCTCAATGGGAACATAATGCCATAGAGTCTACCCTTCAAAGCTGCCATTTCCTCCAGGGAGCTGTGCTGGATACTGAACAAACTGGTTAGTAGAAAGGTGGACCTGGGATTTGAGAGCTTTCCTGTTTTGGATGCAGTCATACTCCCCTTGAAAAGGCAACTTCACAGCATGGGAGTGCTCCTTGACACAGCCATCACCTTAGAAAATCAGGAGGCTGTGGTGGTTTGGAGTCCTTTTGCCCACCTTCAGCTGCTGCATCAACTGTGTCTGTTCCTGGATCAGTTAGATCTTGCCAAAGTGATCCATGCCTTAGTTATAGCTAGACTGGACTACAGCAATGCACTCTACTTAGGGCTACCCCTTGAAGAGTGTTCAGAGGCTGCCCCTAGTGCAGAACACTGTAGATAGACTGCTGGTTGGGGCCAGCTATCAGGAGCGTGTGACTGTGATATTACACTGGCTACCAATCCACTCCCAAGCCCAACACAAAGTGTTGGTTTTGACTTTTAAAGCCCTTCATGGCTTGGAACCGGGGCACCTGAAGGACCATCTTCTCCTGTATGTTCCTTCCCAGGAATTAAGATTACTGGGAAAGGGCCTCCTGATTGTTCCATCAAAGAAGCTTGTTTGGTGGGTACATGAGAAAGGCCCTTTTCCATGGCAGCCTGTGACAGATTCCAGGCTTGAGATCAGCCTGCAAGACAAGACATCTGCAATCATATGACTAGCAGGGATGACGTATTTATTTAATTTATTTATCCCACCCTCCCTGCAAGCAGGCTCAGGGTGGCTTACATTCATTGGTAGAAATACCATAAATCCACATAAAACACATAAAAACAGTTAAAACATTTCAAGCATTTTAAACATTTAAAATAATCAGTGTGCTAAACAGTGGTAGCCCTTTTTCATTGGTAGGATGGCGCATGAATGATGTAACACACATGATTTCCAGCTCAGTAAAAACTTCCAGGGTCACGCAATGGTGTAACTAAGCTCCAAAAACGGGCCAGCCCACCCCCACAGATGATTGGTGGTAGTGGTAGGCAGCTCCTAATTGAAGTCCTGGTGGAATAGCTCCGTCTTGCAGGCCCTGCGGAACTGTAAAAGATCCCGCATGGCCCGGATCTCCTCCCAGAGCTCATTCCACCAGTATGGAGCCACCACTGAAAAGGCCCCGGCCCCAGTGACAGCAAGCCTGGCATCCTTAGGGCCTGGGATGGTCAATCAATGTTGTGACCCCAACCATAGTGCTCTCTGGGGTATATATGGGGAAAGGCAGTCCTTCAGGTATGTCCTGATGCAGAACTCAGGAGAGGGTTCTAATGGAAAAAAACAAACTCTTGACAGTTGGAGTTTGGCAGCTGAGCCTGGCAGCTGGTTCTTAGAGTGTTGGTTCTGTGCCAGGGGATTGACAAGTCACGTTGGACATAACTTAGTTCAAGGAGCGCAGGAGATTTCTCTACAGATTCCCAGATTAAGGGAACCTGAGAAGAGCCAAGCACAGTTATTTACTACAGTGACAACTAAGGGGTCTTAAAAGAAAGACAAACTCCTTGTGGTGAAACAAAAGATACACACTCATCTAAGAGTTTGTACCCTGCTGGAAAGAGAGTCTGGTTTGGTGGATTTGGTGTGTGCCAGGAGTGTTTGCTGAACTGGTGAGAGTCCAAAATCTAAACAGGGCACAGCGGAGGTGTTTCCCTGTAAAGGGGGAGAATACCTGAGAAGTCCACCCAAAACCTGGTCGTCTAAAACAGCACAGGGGTTGAGTTGAGAGTGAAAGCGTATTTTGTACTGTGACATCTGAATTGACTGTTTATAAAGGAACTAACTTAAAGCTGAACTATTCCATTTGAAACAACATATCTACAAACCTAAGCTGCTTCTTGTATATACATATTCCCTGCCTGCCTATCCTTGTAATCTCCAGTTGATTTCACTGTTCCAAATTGCATGTGCCTCAGTATCTTGACAGGCAGTGTTCATAAAAAGCCCCAGAGACAATAAGTGGCTTAATTTGAGATAGAAGAGAGAACTGTGTGTATTCCTGAGGTACAGAGGCTGGCAGACAGTGTCAGTGGAAAATAAACCTGCTCCAGCCTGTGAAAGGTTAAAGACACCGTACCCCACATACTCAGGAATAAGGGAGTTCCTCACACAGCCCCACAATTATGGAATAACCTCCCCACTAAGGTGTGCTTAACCCTCTCAATTTTGTTATTTAGTTAACAGCTGAAGACTTTTTTTTATCAGAACCACATTTCTTTAAGTTTACCAGCAGTCCTGAGCTGTGATTTTAAATTTTGATTTTTATCTTTTTTAATGTTATTTTATTTAATGTATTTTATCAACACTGCAAGCCACCTTGAGCTCCATAAGGAAGAAAGGCAGTTAATAAAGGTTTTAAATAAATCAGTAAATAAACTGATTTATGTTGTCTGGAAATCAGTAATTCTGGGAGATTGTCAAGCCCCACAGTGTAAAATTTTACATAAAACAATCTACAGAATTAATGATTATCTCAACATATATATGTGCCAAACAATTCAATCGTATATACAAACTAAATTATAAATGAAGCATTTTAGATTGTTAAACTACTTAAATAGTTTAATTTTGACAGAAAAGTATTATATATATTTAAATTCCCCCCACATTGTTTTCCCCACAGAAAAAAGTGGAACATTTTGTGGGTCTTTTCCTCCCTGCGGTTTCAAAATTTCTGCAAATTTGACTTTTCCAGGTACATGAAAGAGACAGTGTTTCATAATTGTTAAAATGGCGTGGAAGCTAGCTGGGTGACCTTGGGCCTATCACAGTCTCTCAGCCTAATCTACCTCAGAGGGCTGTTAGTGTAAGGATAAAGAGGAGAAAGGCAGAATATGATAAGCTGGTCTGGGTCCTCATTAGGAAGAAAATAACAGTAATAATAAAATTAAAAATAAGGTGAACGCACCTTGTTGCCTAAAAGTTTCCTGAAGATTAGATGAACTGTAGTGATTATAGGACTTTTGCCAGTTCTACATATTCCTCCAGCTCTAGTAAGCAGCCACTTTGATATTCTAATAACAGGACTAAAATCAGTGAAGTTCATTTTAATTGAAGTAACACCGCACCACTTTCTATTCATAAAAAAAAACCTGATTGCCAATATTTACAATCTGGTTTTTATTGTTGTCTTTTTAATCCATTGCTACAGTTTGTATCATAGTTCACATTGTTTTCAGCCTAGCACTTCAGTATATTAAGAGCATGTGAATTTTAATCCAATTTCTTTGTATGCTAGTCTGCAAATGCCTTGAGCATACTTCCTATTTCCACAGGCAAATCATTACAAAATACTGAACTGCATCCCTGAAAAGCTGGAATATATAAGAACCTAGACGTAAAATTATGAGGAATAAACTCACTGTTTATTCACAACTATCACGCTCTGGTGACCACTCTTGCCACAGACACCTAGCTCAAAAATCCCCTCTGATTTCTTTGCAAACTTACAGATACCTGTCCCTGTGCCAGAAAGTGACAAGACTAGGGATGGGCATGGATTGGACCACAGACCTATGGGCCCAGTTCGTGGTCTATGCACACTGACACCAACCTTCTACAACTGTGCCAGGAGGTCTGGAGATCTGTGTGGGGGCAGGGCTTGCAAAAGCCATTTAAAGGGAACACATTCCCTTTAAATAGCTTTTGCAAAGCCACACTGCGCGGGAGTGAAAACCAAGTGGGTGAACTTCTGGGTGGGTGAACTCGCTGCTCAGCCTTCACTCACACACTGGACAGTTTGATGTAGTGGTTAGGAGTGCGGACTCTAATCTAGGAGAACTGGGTTTGATTCCCCACTTCACTACATGCAGCTGCTGGTGTGACCTTGAGTCAGTCATAAGTTCTTTCAGAGCTGTTCTCTCAGACCCGCCTACCTCACAGAGTATCTGTGGTGGGGAGAGGAAGGGAAGAAAATTGTAAGCTGCTGTGAGACTCCTTCAGGTAGTGAAAGGTGGGGTATAAATCAAATCTCTTCATCGTTGTCTTCTTTGCAAAACGTGGCACATGAGTGAAGGCCAAGTGGCGAGTTCACCCACTTCGGCCTTCACTCACATGCATTTATAGTCACCATTTGACCTTTACTTGCATGCTGGGTGGCTTTGTTTTCCAAACAGACCACAGTCTAGTATGTTAATATGGAGGTTTGTGGTCTGGAGGTCCACAAATCCCACGTATCTCCATGGATCATCATCTTTCTGTTCTGTGCCCATCCCAAGACAAGACTATCCCGAGTCTTCTCCAGGCCTTGTGGAAGGCTGCCATTCCCCAATGAGGGGGTTGCCCATTTTCAGGCCCCCAGATCCACCAGCCCTGATCTGGCCAATGAGGGGAACCCCACCCCCAAAGCGCCCTGTTTACAGCAATGTGCCCAGCACAATGATGACACCCAGAAGTCACACCTCCAATATGAGGACCGGGACCTCCCCACTGGTGGTCAGGTAAGACCCAGGAACCCAAGGGAGGGGGGAGAAAATACAAGGATGAAGGGAGTGTTTGGTCACTCAGTTTGTGGTGGCCTTTAGAGAGGCAAAAACAGTGAGAGGAACTGCTATCACTTCCTCTTTCTTTGAAGCCCAGCAAGAAGTGAATAGTTAGGTCAGTCACTCCAGGGACCCGCATGTGGCTCTTTCACACATATTGTGCGGCTCCCAGCAGGGCAGCTGGGAAAGTGAAGGAGAGGTATACCTCTGCAATCAGTCCTCCCTTCCCCAGCCAGTGTTCTCCTCCCTGGGTAGGCTTGAGGGGGGGGAGCAGAGAAAGAAAACTTTAAATGTGTTCTCAAAGCCCCCCCCCGCCCCCCGCCAGCCAGCTCTTTAAAGCCCTTCTCCAAGCCAGTCAGTGTGGAGCGCGGGAGGCTTGGAGGACACATTTAAGGTTAAAGTTGCTTTCTTTCCACCTCTCCCTCCCTTCCTCCCTCCACCCCCATATATATTCTTTCTTTCCACCTTTCTTTCTCTCTCTTTCTCCCCTCCCTTCCCCATCTAAACTTAACTGTGTTCTCCAAGCCCCACCCCATGGCCTCACCCACTGACTTGAAGAAGGGATTTGTCTCTTTAAATCCCTTCTCCAAGCCAAGCTGGCTGGTGTGGAGGTGTTGGAGAACACATTTAATGTTGAAGTTGTTTTCTTTCCACCTCTCCCTTCCTTTCTCCTTCCCTCCCCATTCATTTGCTTTCTTTTCACCACTCTCTCTTTTTTCCCCTTCCTTCCTCCCTCCCCATCTATTTGCTTTCTTTCCACCTCTTTCTTTCCACCTTTCTTTCCCTCTCTCTTACTCCCTTCCTTCCCCTCCCGCTTCTATTTGCTTTCTTTGTTTCTTTGTCATTCTCTTTCTCCCTCCCCTCCCTCTCCCATCTATTTGCTTTCTTTGTTTCTCTCTCTTTCTCCCTCCCTCCCCATCTACTTGCTTTCTTTGTTTCTCTCTCCCTTTGTCTCTCTTTCCACCTCTCTCTTTCTTTCTCTTAAATAAATATAATTAGCGAACAAATAAATATCATTGGACAAATAAATATAATTATCAATATCTACTTTTACCCCTTTTGTTCTTTTAATTAAATTTATTTGTAAACTTTTATGTTACAAAAGCAAAAATACAATACGTAACTAATTTTTTGGAGTTTACATTAAACATTCTTTCCGAACCATTTATTAACTCTATACCATCTTTTTTGAAAAGCTTTTCCATCTTTTCCTGAAAGTATCATATTCATTTTATCCATGTCTGCAAGTGCAGATATTTTAGTAACCAACTCTTCTCTAATGGGTAATTTCTCTGCCTTCCAACATTTACCAACAAGAATTCTGGCTGCGGTAAGAATACATGACAAAATACATGTATCATCACGCCCAAACCCTTCTGGTATTATATTTAGCAAATAAATTTCTGGTAACAGATGTAGCTCTATATCCATAATCTCTAATATTAGCTGTTTAATATCTTTCCAAAACTTATAAATCTTCTCGCACCACCACCACATGTGAAAAAATGTACCTATGTTATTTTTACACCTCCAACAGTTTCTTGATACCTCTTTATAACATTTGGCCATTCTATCCGGTGACCAGTGCCACCTATGAAACATTCTGAATATATTTTCTTTATACAACGTTGACCTTAGTAATTTGGCTGCTTTCCAGACTTTTGACCAGTCATCTATGTTCAGGCTATATCCTATATCCTGCATCCATGCAACCACTGAAGATTTAACTACTTCGGGCTTCCGGTCTGGGATCCATGGCGTCCTGATGTGTTCTGGCTTGCTCTCAGAGCTCCCAGAGCATACTGAGGGTTTTGATGACAGGGTGGGCTTGATACAGCCCACCGCAGATCCCCCCAGGCAGGGGGGTGACTGGCAGCGAGCAATGGCCCGAGAGGGAGTTGAGATCGGCTGATAGCGGGGCTTTGAAGAGCGTCGTGACCAGCCTTGATCCCCTCCCCCAAAGAAGGCACTTCGGAAATTTTCTACAAGACCCCACCGAGTTGAATTCTCAACATAAGAACGCATGACCCAGACCTCCAAGACATTCTACGGAAACTGATATCAAGGAAACACTGCAATAACAAGACACGGACTTTGAAGATAACTTTTTAAAATTGCTCACCGGAGACGCGTGAAAGACGAGAGTGAATAACATCTGATGAAGCGTATGAGCGTGCGGTATCTTTTGTACTAACACCAACTCCGAAAAAAAGCAGTTAAACAGTAAAAAAGGCCAAAAAGCCGGATTGTTGAACATTCCTGCGGTTGGAGTATTGACTTTAAAACAGAAACTAATAGTAAGCCCCGCGAGAATAAGAGTGGAAAAGTACTCTAGCTGCAGCAGAAAACGCCATAACAGGAAGTGACCGCAGACCAGACAAGTCATATCTCCTAGAGAAGTCTAAGGAGGCCGGAAGAAGACAGGAAACCAGAGGTAAGGGGGACAACTAAGAGTGCCGGACAGGAAGTGTACTACCGGAAGAATCATTTACCATAGAGAAATTGCGCCCGCCATTTTGAGAAGGTCAGAAAAATTTACTTCGATTTTAGCTAAAAGCCTTAATAGAAAAAAGTGAAATTAGAGCGATTTAGGTGGGCATAAGAAGGACTTTAATTTGATATAAGTTTTAGGTGAATTTTAAACAACAGCTTACGACTTGTGGCAACGACAGAGGGCGAACTCTTGGTCCTCCCCGAAAATGGCGGCTAAAGAAGAGAAAAAAATACAGGGCTTGATGGAAGCCATGGAGAAACGAGTGATGGATGCGTTACAAAGGATGGAGAAAACTCTAGTAACAGAAATAACAGACTTAAAAAAGGATTTGTCTGGGATTACAAAAGAAATTCAGACGCTGAATAAAAGAGCAGATGAGATGGATGAAAGAGTGAAGAGAGTGGCATCTAATATTGCTGAGGTTGCTATAGAAACAGAAAAAGTTAATGTGATGGTCCAATATAATGCTATGCTTAACCATATGCGATTCAGGGGGATCCCTGAAGACAAAAGTGAGAATATACACTCTGTTATGGTGGATGCTGTTGCAGATTTTTTAAAAATAGAAGAGGAGAAGGTGGCGGCACAGATTGATTTGGTGTACAGAGTCAACTCTGCGATTGCACAAAGGAAAAAATTACCCAGAGATGTGATTGTCCAGTTCATATCCAAAAAACTGAAGGAGGATTTATTTAAGTAACAATTCCAGGAAGATTTTACAATTGACAACAAGAAAATTATGATATTAAAGGAACTACCCAGAGCAATTCTTCAGGATAGACGACTTTTTAAAGACTTGATTGATGAACTGAAAACAGAAGGCATAAGATACAGATGGGAAATTCCAAAAGGTGTCAGTTTTACATTCAAGCAGAAGAGAGTCACCATCAAATCAGTAGAGCAAATGACCAGATTCATCAATGATAATTTTAAAGACTCTGATAAATTATAAATTAATTATATCATGGAATGTTAATGGGCTTAATTCGCCCCAAAAAAGAAAAAATGTTAGACTTTGGTTGGAAAAACAAAAATGCGATATTGTCTGTTTGCAAGAAACACATATTAAAAAAACTGATGCTAAATTTTTGATTCAAAAAAGATTAGGAGAGGAGTTTTATTCTCTCTCCTCCCAAAAGAAAAAAGGAGTTGCTATATATATTAAAAAGGAATTGGAACCAAAAGAAGTTTTTAAAGACAATGAAGGGAAGCTTTTGGCGGTGGAAGCCGTGCTTCAGGGCAAAAAGACTTTAATTGTCAACCTTTATGCTCCAAATGGTGCGAAGGAAATTTTTTTCGGGATTTGTGGGAGCAGCTACAACAGCTAACCTATGAGCAAATGATTTTGATGGGTGATTTTAATGGTACTGTTAACAATGTCATGGACAGAAAATCCCAAAAGGAAATGAAGACATGGGTAAACTACCAAAAGTTTTCTTTCAATTGGTTAAACATGAACATTTGGAAGATGTTTGGAGAGTTAAAAATCCCAAGGACAGAGAGTACTCCTTTTATTCATCAAGACATGAATCTTTTTCAAGGATTGACATGATGTGGATGACTGAGAACCTGATCTTACAGACACGCAAAATTGAGATTTTGCCTAGAACTCTTTCTGACCATAGTCCAGTAAAATGGTCAATGTTTGTTAAAAGAAAGAAATTTCGATGGAGACTCAATGAGGATTTGCTGGACAAACAAAATATTGTGGACAAAATAAGGATAGAAACTCAAACATATTTTCAACTGAATTTAAACAAGGATGTACAGACGCAAACGGTATGGGAGGCCTATAAAGCTGTGATGAGAGGACATTTGATTGCAATTAATAACAATGAAAAGAAACAACAACTGAAAATAGATAAAGAAATTATGGAAAATATTCAGAAAAAAGAAGTGGAGCTAAAAAAAAGACCTGGCAAAAAGAAAATTTTGAGAGAATTGAGGATTTTAAAGGAACAATACGAGGCGAGGTTAAACAAAGAAGTATATTGGAACTTGAAAAAATTGCAACAGAAGTCCTTTGAAGGTGCAAACAAACCTGGTAAATATTTGGCATGGCAATTGAAGAAAAGAAGAGAGAATAAAACAATAACCAAATTGAAAGATGGAGGCAAAGAAATTTCAGACCCAGGAGGGATCCGGAGGGAATTTTTTAAATATTATGCGACACTTTTTCAATCAAAGCAAGTGGATCTGCAAAAGGTGCAAAATTATTTATCTAAGGTTAATTTGATGCAACCAAGCCCAGAAATGAAAGCAATATTAAATGCTGTAATAACCAAAGAAGAAATCAGTAAGGCAATAGGAGAGGCAAAAATCTCCAAAGTTCCAGGTCCAGATGGTTTTTCAGCCAAGTTTTATAAAAAATTTCATGAAGACCTGGTTCCGGTGTTAGAGATTCTTTTAAATGAAATTAGACGAACTGGGAAGATTCCAGATTCCTGGAATGAAGCTGCAATCACCCTTATTCCAAAAGAAGCGCAAGATTTAACAAATGTAAAGAATTATCGACCAATTTCACTTTTAAACAACGATTATAAGATTTTTGCAAAAATTTTAGCAGAGCGCCTTAAGAGGTTTTTGAAAGACAATATTGCTGAAGATCAAGCTGGTTTTTTACCAAATAGACAAATAAAAGACAACATAAGGGTTGTGCTAGACGCAATTGAGTATTATGATAAACATCCGGAAAAAGAAGTGGGGTTTTTATTTTTGGATGCAGAAAAGGCATTTGATAATTTGAACTGGGAATTTATGTTTAAAGTGTTAGAGAAATCCCAGATGGGCGCAGAATTTATAAGAATGATTCAATCAATATATAAAGAACAAAAAGCTACGGTGATTGTGAATGCAGAATCAACTGAAGTGTTCCGGGTCAGAAAAGGTACTAGACGGGGTTGCCCCCTGTCACCATTGTTATTTATCTGGATTTTGGAGATCTTGCTGCAAAGGGTGAGAGATGATGATAATATAAAAGGTTTGAATATTAGAGGTTTTTCATATAAATTAAGAGCATTTGCTGATGATATTATGTTTATTGTTGAAGATCCTGTCAATAATATGCCTAAGGTATTTGAAAAAGTAAAAGACTTTGGTGATCTCGCAGGGTTCTATGTAAATAAGAGTAAATCTAAGATATTGTGTAAAAACATGATAGGTGCAAAGCAACAAATGTTACAAAATGTGACAGAATGTGAAGTGGTTAAAAAGGTTAAATATTTGGGAGTTGAAATTACAATGAAAAATACTGACTTGTTTAAGAATAATTATGAAAAACTGTGGAATGTAGTAAAGAGTGATTTAGAAAAATGGGAAAAACTTAGATTATCTCTTCTTGGAAGAATTGCCGTTGTCAAAATGAATGTACTGCCCAGGTTGATGTTTTTGTTTCAGACAATACCAATTGTGAAAGATGTGAAAGTGTTGGTGAAATGGCAAAGAGAAATCTTCAAATTTATCTGGGCAGGAAAAAAGCCAAGAATTAAAATGAAAATAATGTACGATTCTAAAGATAGAGGTGGCTTCCAAGTCCCGAATTTGCGTTTGTATCATGAAGCTGTATGTATGTCTTGGTTATCTGAATGGGTTAACTTGGAAAATAGAAAACTTTTGGCTCTTGAAGGGCACGATTGCAGATTTGGCTGGCATGCCTATCTTTGGTATGGGAAAAATAAAGTGGATTCACTGTTTAAGCATCATTATGTAAGGAGAATATTGTTTGATGTATGGACCAGATATAAGGATACAATGTCCGATGAGAAGCCTTTGTGGATTGTACCAGCAGCAGTTATACATCCTTTTTCAGAACATAAAGGCAAGGACTGGCTGAAATACCAAGAACTGTTGCAAAAAGAGGGGGAAAAATATGTTTTAAAACCAAACAATGAACTAGAATTTGAGTATGGATGGTTACAGTATTGTCAAATAAGAGATATTTACAAAAAAGATTGTAAAGAGGTTGGTTTTAGAGCTAAAAATGATGAGTTTGAAAATATCTGGTTGAAAAGAGAGCGGAAAATGATTTCAAAGATGTATAAATCTTTGTTGACTGTATATACTTTGGATGAAACTGTTAAAGAGCAAATGATAAAATGGGCTATAAATATGAACAAAGAAATCCCCATGGAAGCATGGGAGTTTTTGTGGAAAAGATCATTTAAAATGTCTACCTGTGTTAATGTAAAAGAAAACTGTTACAAGATGATGTATAGGTGGTACATGACACCAAAAAAGATTGCTAATATTAGTATGGATAAGAACTTGAGTAATAAGTGTTGGAAATGTAAAAAAATAGAGGGTTCTTTTTACCATATGTGTGGTCATGTGATAAAGCAAAGGTATACTGGTCTAATATACACTGTGTGATGCAGAAAATATTAAAAATCCCAATTGGGAGAAGCCCGGAACTTCTTCTCTTAGGTTTGACAATGGAAAAATTTCCACAGGAAAAAAGGACATTATTATGGTACATGGTTTCGTCGGCGAGAATGGCCTTTGCTCAGCAATGGAAAGCGGAGAAGGTGCCAGATATACACGACTGGTTTAGAAAATTGCTGTTTTTAGCGGAAATGGACAAAATGACTAAAAAATTAAATGGACAAATGGCAGAACAGTATCTAAAAGGCTGGGAAGATTTGAAACTGTATATGGAAACTGAATATAAAATTAAGGGGGAAATGTATAATCTTGAATTGTATGGATACTGAACTCTGGAATGCACTATATATAGTTAAACTATGTTGTTAGGTTTTTATATATTTGAAATGTGTTACCTGGTTGTCGATTGATATAAGTTTAAACTTGTTTACCGTCTATTATATACTTTTTTGTTATTAGCAGTGTTGGAAGCCTATTAGGGGGGGTGGGGGGATGGGATGGTAATTTGTTTCAAACTGTATTGGTAACGTTGTTGAAAATGTTGAATGCATCCCAATAAAAAATTTTGTTCAAAAGGAAGATTTAACTACTTCATCTTGCATTGCATCATGTAGTAAAAAATTATACAACTTTTGAATCAGCTTATCGGAGGTTGATAGCCATATTTTGTCTAAATCTGTTTTTGAACTATAAAAACTCATTGTTTTATCTTTAGTAAATCTTGATTGCAGTTGTGAAATCTCCCACCATGTAAGATTTATATTCATTGCTCATAGACCCTCAATCGATTTTAACTCATTGTTCTCATTCAGTAACATTTCATAGGTTGCCCTTTTATTTTCAGACATCAAAGTCAGTTTTACAAAGGCCTCAAGAGGTGAGACCCAGATGGGTATTTTAGGATAAAACCTTTCTTTCATTTTCCTCCAGATCTTTATTAATGCCCCTCTGATTGCATGATTATGAAAATTAGAATGGATTTCATCTTTATCATACCATATATAGGCATGCCAGCCCATATACAGATCACGGCCCTCTAATTGTAGCAATCTTTTATCTTCCAACATTAACCCATCCCAAAGCTGACGCCTGGTAATATAGAGACCAATTTGGTAGGCCAAGACCACCTCTCTCTTTTTTGTCTTGTAGAAGCTTCCATTTAATACGAGGTTTTTTGGATTGTCAAATAAATTTTTGTACTATCTTATCCAAATCAATAAAGAAGTTATTATTTTTCAAGACTGGCATGTTCTGTGCCAGAAATAGAAAATGTGGGAGAATATTCATCCCTTTTGTTTTTATTTTTCACACACACACAAACCTTTATTGGCATTAAAAGCACAAAACATTATGGGAATACAGCAAAATACTAAGATACATCAGTCACTTATACTTGGCTATTTTTGATAGCCTCACTTAATGTTAATAAAAAACAAATCTGCATTTTTTCAGTAGAACTGTGTATAATATTTGTTCATGTCTTGCAGCTCTCAAACATCTGACATTTATTCTATGTGGCTCTTACGTTAAGAAAGTTTGGCCACCCCGCTCTATAGCTTTTACACCTATTTCAGTGAGGTAATATCCTGTCACTCACATTTCAGTTTCTCCTTCCCTGACAAGGTATTTTGGCATCACTTTAACAAATTGCCCAATCACACCTGCCAAGAGGAGTAGCATGGAAGACCTGATAAAAGCCAGCAAACATTACAAGTTCGATATCACTTCACCCAAGTATCAAATAGGAAATCAGATGAGAAGGTGACTCTGCCAGTGCATTTGTTTTGAGTGTAATTCCCCAACGGAGATTCCTCATAACATTTGCAGAACAAGACTATGTGTTGGATCCAGAGTAAATCTGCAATTTGCATTGACTCCCAGTTCCTGCTGCAGACCCCCTCATATCATTTCCCAGGATCCCCTATCCCTCAGGAAAGCATCTCATGGAGATCAGTGGGAGTGGGGAGGCAGGGCAGTTCTGTTCTCCTAATGGAAAAATTTAGTCTGGATCCAACTCCAGGCTTCCATGTGCTTCAAACCTGAATTATTTATTTTGAACTAGGAATAAGGCCCGTTGTGGAAATAAATACAACGGGCTCTAGAAAGAGGCTCTGGGAGACTGCCGCGGCTTTGGGCACTCAGTGACAATTTGCTGTGGCAATCTCAGCAGGGTATAATGATAGAGTCCACCATTTTCTCCAGAGGAACTGATCTTTGCTACCTGAAGAGCAGTAGTAATTTTGAGTGATCTCCAGCCCACCCCCAAGATTGGTAACAGTGGTTCCTCAGGAGGGAGTGGCTGGTTTGGAGGGTGGAGTCTATGGCATTGTACCTGTCTGAGGTCCCACCCCTCCTCAACACTCAACCTCTCCAGGTTCGACCCCTCAGATCTCCAGGAATTTCCCAACCTGGAGTTGATAAGCCTATCTCCCTCCCAGCCAACCATCAACCTACCTTTAGTTTTCCATCTCCTCCCCCCTCCCTCCTACAGAGCAGTTGTAATTTTGAGTGATCTCCAGCCCCCACCTGGAGACTGGCAACAATGGTTCCCCATCAGGGAATGGCTGGATTGGAGGGTGGAGTCTATGGCATCATACCTGTCTGAGGTGCCACCTCTCCTCAAACCTCACCCTCTCCAGGCTCCATCCCTCAAATCTCCAGGAATTGCCCACCTGGAATTGGCAACCTGATCAGGACTGGACCCAATGAGTTTTCTCCCTAAGGCCAACATAGGTGTGTAAAGGGCCTTTTACTGACAGAGGAGAAAGTACAGGTGCCAACTCTGATTAGGGAAATACCTGGAGATCTGGGGGGGGGATCCTGTGCAGGGCAGCATTTGGGCTGTGTGTGTGGAAGGACTCAGCAGGGTATAATGCCATAGAATCTACCCTCCAAAGCAACCATTTTCTCCTGGGGAATTGATCTCTGTCATCCGGAGGTCAATTGTAACAGTGGGAGATCTCCAGGTCCCACCTGGAGATTGGCAACCCTAGGGGGAAGTCAGCCGCACAGCGGGGAGTTGAAGAAAATGGTTTGATGGTCGCTGGCCCACTTCGTTAGCCAGCCAACCATGCCGTCGCTAAGCAGGAGAAAGAGCCTTTTTCCATTTATTCTGACAGGAAAGTGGCCACTGGGGAGGGGGTTATGGGCGGGGGAGGGGGTTAAGATGAAAGTCCTTTGTTTTTTTACTCACAGAACCAAGCTTGGTTGCCTACCAACAGCCACTGAGGGGACAGTCCCTCACAGGAGTCAAGAGAACTGTCTTCCTCAGGAGAGAGAGCTGTCTGCCAGTAAATCTGACATGCAAATCTGTCTGAAGGGGGAGTGGGTGGGGAAGAGGAGCAGACCCAGCACCCGGCCAATGGCATGCAAGTACTCTTGAGTGGCGGTTGATAGTCCAATGACTGAGGGAGGGCATTTTACAGCCAATGGGAGTGCATAGAATCTTACGAAACCAAAAAATAATTATTATAAGGAGAGATGTGGTATCTATGTTTTGCAGAAGACTTTCAGGAGAAAGATATAGGCATGGATAAGAAGATAACATGCTGTGCATCAAAAATGCGGCAGATAGAAAATCTACTAAATGTTTATTTCAACTTTCACCTGAAAAGTTCAAGGTGACATAAGTGTTTATATCCTGCTACATTTTGACCATCAAAATAACCCTGGAAGACAGGTTAGGCTGAGAGAGAAAATATGGCCTAAGGTTGCCTATTGGATTCTTGGCCATAAGGAGATTTGTCCTAGTTTAAAACTAACCACTATACTAATTGTATACTGTGTATCAGTTTTTGGAAGCTGCCCTGAGCCCGCCTTGGCGGGGAGGGCCGGGTAAAAGTTAAATAAATAAATATAAATAAATACATGGGCTCTTTTTAAACATTCCAGAGTTAAAGCCAATTGTAACCACAAGAGACGTAGAGGCTAGCTTCAAGATATTTACATGCTCTGTTCTCACATTTCAGGACTTCTGGTGGAGAAGACCCATCCTTCTCTAAGCACCTTCCGATGTCCAAAATACATCACCACTCCGTGTCATCAGAGGACAAGGCAGCTACAAGTATAACAGAGGAGGTCTTCTTTCCCACTGCTTGCCAAAAGATGAGAGATATAAGAAAATTATCAGAGTCCTGGAGACTGGGAGCTCACCCTGCCACAGTGGGATGGGAACTAATTAGGGGTATCCATGTGGGGAACAGAAAAACCCAAAAGGCCTGGCAGGACTGGGCCCATGGTGTTAAAGAGCACTGCTCAACTAGCTTTACATAATGTCAGGTCTGGATATCTTGAAAGTGCTTCTTCTTTGTTTTATATCCCCTGTTATTAGTTTTACAGTATTGGTTTTACAACCATTTAAAATTATTTTAATGAACTAAGGTGCAGTTAACCATGCTAGAAATAGGACAGGTGCCGCATGAATATTGCCATGGTTGTGTCAAAAGCCATACCCCCAAAATTTGTAGGATAAAAAATAAACTAACATAAGCGGGATACTCAGGAGGACTCACAGGGAAAATCCCCTTCCCCCTCCCGCAGTTTTACTTTCCCTCTTCTCCACTAGCTCAGGCTCTGTTTCCCCCTCACTCGAACACACAGGTATCAGTTCTGCTCCCCCTCTCCTCCTGCCGGCAGGAAACACTGTAATGTCACAATGCTACAGCACCCAAAATGCCGCTGGAACGCCAAAACAGCTTTTAAACAATGGGAAAGGGACTATCCTAAAATATACTTTTAAAAATAAAGCTAGTTTGTCTACAAATCTGCAAATTCCCTCAGATTTAGCCCAGGCTAGCCCAATCTCATCAGATCTCCGAAGCTAAGCAGGGTTGGCCCTGGCTAGTATTTGGATTGGAGACCTCCACAGAATAGCACGGTTGTGTCTCAGATGCAGGCATTGGCAGACCACCTCCGAACGTCTCTTGCCTGGAAAACCCCATGGGGTTGCCAAAAATCAGCTGTGCCTTTATGGCATTTTCCACCACTACCAAACTGTATTCATGGCTGTACAAATTTTCCTATTTGCAGAGGAGCCAGCCCTTGGCTATTAGACAGAATACTCTCTTGTTCCAATTTCTAGAATACCATAATCAAACTGAGATTCAGAGGATTATGAATGCCATCTGCCTTCTAGTTAGAAATTCAATTGATCATTTATGGCAAGTTACCATTACCTCCAGACACCAGGCAAAATCCTAGAAGGTTAACCTTCAAGCTACTACTTCATCTAGCAATTGTGGCAGATCACAAGAACAGGAATCTCAAAGAACACTTAATATCAGAGAGCAACTAGTTTCTCTTCTGGTCATCAGGGCAATTAGTCTCCTTTCTTCACAGAAAGCAGTAATTACTACTCAGCACTAGCAAGCACACTTATCTTTGATCATAGGGTAATCCTGCCCACTATTCAATGAACAATTTAAGAAATGGAGACTGGGGATTATTTGTGAAGAGACAGTGAAACTAGGAAGTAGAACAATTTGAAGATGGCTAATAAATTCTCAAGACTAGCTAAGTTATTCAGCACAATTCTCATCTATGTTTGGAATCTATAAGAGATAAACCATGCTAAATGCTTTTGATTGGGGTTTGTTCCCATTCTAGTATACAAATTTAGACACTAACTGCACTTTTATCAGTCCTATTCCGAACTGTATACATGGAACAGGAAAGCATCCCAAGTAGTTAAATGTGGGCTCCAACCAGCCAGTGAACTGATCTTACTGAATAATTAAATATCCTGCGTTTATTACTGTTGCCCAAATGATGCAATTCTACTCCAGGTCTTCAATGTGCATACTTTAAAAAGTCAAGTGCCAACACTAAGTCTCACAACTAACACAAAACACTGAGATGAAGGGTGTGTTCAGTGGCTGAACTCATGGACCTGAGCCATCACCATCACAGTTTTGCAGAGCTTATGTTACAAGCAAAAATCTAAAAATAAATCTCAGTATTTAGATTTTGTAAACCGCAGAGGTTACAAGATATAGCCTATTTGCTTACATTTCAGTTAGAATACTGCAGTCTCAAACCAAATTAAGATACTAAACCCAATAATTAACTTTAATGTTAAATGTATTCCTTTTGGCTCCCTGGTTCTCCTCACTGCCCCCTCCCAGTTCCTTCTTAGAGAATGCGCACTCCAGCAAGACCATTTGTCTTCTTTGAAAGGGAAAGGAAAAATGGCAGCAGTTCTTTTCTTGATTAGCAATATTGGATTGCTTTCCCTGCTTGCAAACAAAGTTTAATAACAAGAATGGACTCAACAAGCAAGCTTCTGGGTCAACAGCTTTCTAATAAAAACTTGTGCCAGAAAAAAAAATGGGTATGGGGGAATGAAGGTTATAAAATAAAACAGAGAGGGGCTACACCGGGATCACTCTTCTGTTTGTTCTGGCATCAATCTAACTCTCGCCTAGAAAGATGTCCAGAACAAGCAATTGAGTCTGGTTTAACAAGTGCACTCAAACAAATCACAGCACTTTAAAAAAAATTAAAAGGACCCAAGGTAAATCTTGAAGTACTTTGCTCTTGTTGACTTTTGCATTCTGCCACCACTAAGAAGTTTAAATTCTGTAAAACTTTCATTTTACTAACTCAAGTGGAAAGCTGCAGAGATGTCTCACACCTCTGTGGCAAGTTTCAAGGCAAACATCTTTATCCAAGCGTTAAGTGACTTGCTCCCTTCATGCCATTTGTCCATATTTAAGAGGGTTTGTGGATAGTACTGCTCAAAACTTGAATTGAAATGCAAGCTGATTGGATTATTAGTCCTCTTTCACAGCACTCAACCAAAGCAACCAAAACAAAAAATTAAAAATCCACACAGCAAACAAACCGACGAAGTTTGTAAGCCATAAATACACAATGACCCAGAAGAACCACAGAACATTCCCCAATCACCAGACTCTTCTCAGACATTTTAGAGTACTCTGTTAAAGACAACAATCAAAAAGGAAGGCTGTGGGACAAGCAAATACATTTATTGCACCACAATCTTTGTTGACCAAAGCCTACTTTGGATGCATAATTTGTAACCTCAGGTAGAACAAACATTTGTTGTTGTTGTTCAGTCGCACAGTCGAGTCCGACTCTTCGCGACCCCATGGACCAGTTTACGCCAGGCCCTCCTGTCTTCCGCTGTCCGCTGAAGTTTGCTCAATTTCATGTTTGTTGCATCGATGACACTGTCTAACCATCTCATCCTTTGCCGTCCCCTTCTTCTTTGACCTTCAATCTTTCCCAGCATCAGGGTCTTCTCCAGTGAATGCTCCCTTCTCATTTGGTGGCCAAAGTATTTGAGCTTCAACTTCAGGATCTGGCCTTCCAGGGAGCAATCAGGGTTGATTTCTTTTAGGATTGACTGATTTGATCTCCTGGCAGTCCAAGGGACTCTCAAGAGTCTTCTCCAGCACCATAGTTCAAAAGAATCTATTCTTCGGCGCTCGGCCTTCCTTATAGTCCAACTCTCGCAGCCATACATTACTACGGGGAATACCATTGCTTTGACCATGCGGACTTTTGTTGGCAAGGTGATGTCTCTGCTTTTTATCATGCTGTTTAGGTTTGCCATTGCTTTCCTCCCAAGGAGCAGGCGTCTTTTAATTTCATGGCTGCAGTCACCATCTGCAGTGATCTGGGATCCTAGGAACGTGAAGTCTGTCACTACTTCTACGACTTCCCCTTCTATTTGCCAAGGAGTGATGGGGCCAGATGCCATGATCTTAGTTTTTTTGATGTTGAGCTTCAAGCCCACTTTTGCGCTCTCCTCTTTCACCCTGAGCAAGAGGCTCTTTAGGTTTAGAACAAACATACACAAACAGAAAAGATCTATAAATACCATGGAGCCAAAAGGTCAAAAAATGCCACAAAGTTCATGGCCACAAAGTTTCTCTCCACACATGCGCACCCATATGCACATGAGCAAGTGAGGGAACCTCTGTCTCTCTCCTCCTAGCAGTTCCCTCACCCTGCCTTTTACTGACAGAAACCAAGGCTTGAAGGCTCGCGACACGGTTGTGACTGCCTACCCTCCCCCCACACACACACACACACTATAGTCACCGCAGAGGGCATCCATTTCTTAAATCTACAGGCGCTGCTTCTATATTATTTTGTAGGGGTTTAAAAACCCAACCCCACCACCACATTTGTTTTTTAAGATTTCAGGTTCTCCTGTGAAACTGGAGCTTTTTCATGTTTTTAGAAAGATCTGTAAGTATCAACAGTTTTGGCCATACTGAGAATTAGGATCTACTTTTTTAAAAATTTATATTTTATTACATTTTTCCAATACTGTTACAACAGTGTTCAGCAATAAATAGCGATACAAAAACTATTTCAACACTAGATAACATTCAATGAGGGTAGATCTACTGATACTGCAGGATTCACTTCATGTATCTGGTAAAGCTCAGAAAGGTTTATACAATCAATCCTTAAGGTGCCGTCAGACTCTTTTTTGCCCCTCATCTATTCTAGCTGAACTTCAAAATGATAGCAGAGGCAAGCATCTCCATTCACCATGCTACTCATTGAGATAAAAATGTAAAGTTTAACCTCAGCAAGTCCTTTTCATATTTGTAAAGAACAGTGAATATACAGTGTTTCATACAAGCAGGCAGTTTTGTTTTCATGTGCATCAATTGATAAAAAGATGTTACTTAATTTTTCTGTCTTCACATTTTCCATTAATGGATTAAACTTTTATCAAATCAATTTTAAAAAGCTAGCAGAATGAATATGTCTTAGGTTTTATCTTGGCAGACTGTGAATTTAATTTCTTTTTTAAAGTCAGAGATCTGATGTCTGGGTTTTTCAATCAGTCATCTTTTTTGCCAGCATTAGAAATCACTTAAACTTTATCTTCTAGAAATTAACCTTTAAAGGAAAAAAACCTACTTTGTTCTCACAGGTGCAAAAGCATAGTCTGTACAGGGCAAACAATTTATATGTTTTGTGTTCTGCTGACATGCAAAATTAAAGGTTTATTATTTGATAAAAACCACATTTGAGGGGTTTATGCACAAGAAGTTAAAATATTTTTAAGGTGTATTTTGAATCTGTCTGGAGCAAAGTTCAGTCTGTGCTCAAAAGTCAAATAGAGACTTCAGACTAAGGTCTTGTTTCTCTAAACTGTGTCCTCTACTACAACATGTTTAGTTTGGCTGCAGTTACAACATCACTGATTGTACAAAAGAGTTTTGGACTTCTGGCTGTCCAGCAGAGTATACTGCACTTGCAGCTATATTTCCAATATTCATTATATTTATTTCATTTAAAATCTTGCTATGCCATCATCAAGTCAAGGTAACATCTATTGGGTCCCCCTTGTTCACATGTTTGTTCACTCCCTCAAAAAACACTAACAGGTTAGTGAGACAAGATCTTCCCTTACAGTTTTTGTTCAACAATGTGCCTACTAATTCTCTCCTTAATAATGGTTTCCACCAACTTACCCGGTATTGACGTCAGACTGATTGGCCTGTAATTTCCCAGATCTTCTCTGGAACCCTTTTTAAAGATGGGGGTGACATTAGCTACTTTCCAGTCCTCAGGAATGGAGGCAGATTTTAAAGAAAGATTACATATTAATGTAAGGAGATCCACAAGTTCACATTTGAGTTCTTTCAGAACTCTCGGATGAATGCCATCGGGGCCTGGTGGTTTATTAGTTTTTAAGTTGTCCATCAGTCGTAGGACTTCCTCTCGTCACTTCAATCTGATTTAGGTCTTTCAAACCCCCCTCCTGAAATCAGTGGTTCTGGAATGGGCAAGCACTTCTCATCTTCCGCAGTGAAGACAGAAGCAAAATATTGCACTCAGCTTCTCAGCTATTTCCCTACCATCCTTCAGTAATTCTTTCACCACTTGGTATGTTTTCTAAGGGTCAGCGCAGGGCAATAATCCAAGGCCAGGTCTACCAATATAGTGGAAAGGGATGGGTAGGCCTGTTCCCCAGAAACCAGGTTTACCAATACAGTGGAAAGGGGTTCTCCAGAGGCCTGGTCTACCCCCATAGAGGTCAACCTTTTGTGTAATGAAATTTGATTTGATTCTGTTTTCTTTCATAATGTTTATATTCTTCTTAAAATACAGTTTAAATATAGTTTAAAAGACTTCACTCTGAGATTTTTACAAGGCTATGAAAATAATCTTCTTGGAAAATAATTTATGCAATGGACAAATGTAGACTTGCTCACAACTTTAATGCTACTAGCTTTCTTTGCTCACAAGGTAGAATTTCTGCTCACAACACTGTGGAACTTAGAGAGAACATTGCTGAAGGGTACAGAGATTCCTGGTCTGGTTGTGGTTAAAAACAGTGTGGAGAGACCTTAAGAGCCAGTCAAAAACCAGGGAAGGGGTTTGGGTACTGTGAAGAAGGTACCAGCCTCTGGGCACTAAAAGAGTGTGCTAATGTACACATAAAGTGAACTGGAATAGTAACTGTGAATAATTCAAGAAACTCTCACTAGTCTGATAGATGAGAGTTTGTGCTTATACTAGTTTACCTCAGTATTTTCAACCCCTGACTTCACCTGACCTTTTCCTTAATGTTAAATAAAGACCTTCTGTTATTTTTGAATTTTAGAAGTGTCTCAAGTGCCATTTTCTATCATTTAAGTTAAAGGGAGACCCTAACCCCTCCCTCAGGTCCTGGGCTGAGAAGATAGCCATTACATATTACTGACACAGGGTGGGACTGGTAAAGTTACTTTAAGGAGAAGAATACATGCTACCAGGGCTGCTCCGTCAGTGAAGGGACATGAAAAGAAAAACTGAGAGAAAATCTTGCCTAAAAGGGTGGGAAGTGCATGGGGTCTGTCATAGTCATCCACATTTTAGTGGCAGCATTGCCCAGATCTCCCTGGAGCTTTACACAGACGTTGAAAAGCAGAAGGGACAAGATAGGAGGGGGAGGGGCGGTACAAGTGAGTGGTAGGTCTCCAACATCCTAGAATCATGTCCAAATCCTCTGACTAAACACGGTGAAAGGTATCCCACAAATCAGCACTGAGACTATCCAGTCCTGTTGCTGCTAACCTAACTGGAACAGATGCAAAAAGTTTTATCCACAAACTGTTGAGCAACCTGATCACAGCAGACTGCCGGAGCAGTCTACATCCTCCTGTAGCCAGAAACCAGTAGTAGCAGGAGGAGGAGGAGGAGACTAGATTTATACCCCGCCCTGCACTTAAGAGTCTCAGAGTGGTTTACAAACTCCTTTCCCTTCCCCTCCCCACAAGAGATACCCTGTGAGGTAGGTGGGGCTGAGAAAGCTCTGACAGAAACTGCTCTTTTCAAGAACAGCTCTGACAAACTATGGCTTGCCCAAGGTCATCCAGCAGCTGCAAGTGGAGAAGTGGGGAATCAAACCTCGTTCTCCCAGATTAGAGTCTGTGCACTTAACCACTATACCAAAAAGTCCCTGACCATCCAGAAAAGTTCTGCAGTTCTACACAGTACAGATGCAATGATGGCAGAGAAATGCTGTTTCTTTGTCACCATCTGTTATATACTGATATGAACTCGTCAGTGCTAGTGAGACCATGCGGTCAAGCACACCTTCAGGTGTGCGAACAATAGCTGGTTCGGATCCTAGGGCAGACCAATAGGATTGCCCGGATCCTAGAGTAGACCTATGATGGACTCCTCCACTGTAAATAGCCTATCACTGGTATTGGGGTGTGTGTTGGGTGTGGGGTACTGCAGGGATATAAGCAAGGTTCAGACCTTGCTAGTTTGTCTTTTAGTTTCACAATCTAATAAAGCATGAGCTGATCACTATACAACGCGTCCAAACTAGGTACATTACACCACCACTGCCACAGAGTATACCTTAAAATGAGCTCTAGCCTATGCCTCGTCAGATTTGTTGGGAATCTTTCTCCACTATTACTCAAGCCATCTCCCATGTCTTTTAATCATCTGCAACCCTTCAGTAAACAAAGAGAATGCCTGTATGCTTAGATCTGAGAGCGGGTGCCTAGGAGCAGTCATGTCAATTGCCTGGGTCATTTCCTCATTCTACAGGTCAACCAGGACATTGACAAAAAACACTGATCATATCAGCAGGAGAATCCCCTAAAGCTATCTGAAAACTAGTCAGATCCAACAGGCTACAGGCAGTGTTCCCTCTAAGCTGAGTTAGTTTGAGCTAGCTCACAGTTTTTGCCTCTTAGCTCAGGAAGAATGGCTCCAGAGTATACTAATTTATGCAGTAGCCAAATCGCTTGCTCACAACTTTAATGCCAGTAGCTCACAAAGGAGAATTTTTGCTCACAAGACTCCATAGCTTAGAGGGAGCACTGACTACAGGGGTGAATTGTCTTAATCGACCACCACTTGGAATAAAAGTCAAAATAAATAAATAGATAAAGTCTGGAGATCCCTGTAAATCTAAATCCCAGCAAGTAGGGATCCGTCCATGACAAGGCAATCATTTTCAATGCCCCCCCCTTCCTTCTTCCTTCCCTTAAGGACATAATGTGTCCTGTGGCATGGCCCCATGTCCAAAGAGTCCAAATGTCTGTCTATAAAACTAAATGCAGCAAAATACACACACACACACACAAATCCTCAGCAATTAGGACTTCATGCAGACATTCCACCTCTGGCTTAACGCTAACCATGATGACAATCTCTATGCAGATATATTATCAACCATGATTAATGTTGGAGAAGGGAAAAGAATGTGAAACTAAGAGGATGTAAATCCACAGGATGCTCCCAGTTGCCTTAAAGATTAACAGACTGGGAAACCTTATGTGGGGACTGGATCAAGGAGTTCTTCCACATAGAGCAGGAAAGGACTGCATCATTGTCTATTATAGTCTTAATCTGGTATTAAGGAATGAACTGGGGGTAGAGGGGGGAACACAATCAATATCTCAAAAATTACCTTTCCACAGAAATATTCTTTTATTTCAAATTTATAGTTTCACTGAATTCACAGAACATCTGTTTTAAAATACAGATTTGGTTTACCATATATAGAGTAACTAAGCACCATCCTAAGCAGAGTTAGATTCTTCTACATCTCATACTGAGAATAAGGGTGTAACTCTGCTTAAGACAACACTGTCAGTAAAGAAAAGCTATACAGTGTCTGCATATTATTATGCACATTATTGTCAAAATCAAGTCAGTCAACATAAAAACCAGTTTTAAAAGGATGAGTGCTTAACCTGACATAAGGTATCAGATAATCTTCTTGCTAGTACCAGCATGCCTGGGGGGGAGGGACTTGCCGATAGCGAAACAAGAATCTGGATTAGTTTTAAGATTTTGAACACAAACCAAGTTTGAACAAGATATAATTTATTCAAGGGATTTTATCTAAACACTGCTCATCTCATCGCACTTCACCCAATTTGATATGATTCTTCTTCTTCCTGTTCTATCTGAAAGGGGAACGGGGTGTTCATGAAAAACACCTCCAGTTTTAGTTCAATATGAAGTAATACACACTTCAAAATGCCATGCCAATGAAAAAAACAATACTCCACTATTTGCATAATGCAGCTGCTAATATTCCAGACAGCTTTTAGTATAAAGGAGAACCACCACCACCACCCCTCTGGAATTCAGCTTTGTATCAATGTACTACAGTGTTATACTGCATCTGTGTGGGCTGATGCTGGACAGAGACATTAGAACTCCAGAAATTTTGAGACACAGAGCAAATAACTAGGGGGGACAGCATTTTTAAGGCAAATGGGCCTTACACACAGGACTGTCTTATTTACCCCAACTTTACTGAACTGCTTTAAGAATATAAAATTTACTTCTAAATTAGCTAGCATACAAAATTGTACATCTTGGCATGACAGCCAGCATGGTATAGAAGCTAGAGTGTCGGACTAGGATCTGGATAGCCAAGGTTCAAATCCCCCTTCTGCCACTGCAACTTTCTGGGTAACCTTGGCCAGTCACACAACTTAAGACTGTCGTGATGCGTGGAACTGGCTAGCGCTGAGGGGCCCATAAGGGAGTAAGAGTATCCAAAGGAAGACTGGACTCCACAGCTTTAGTGCAAATACTATGTACAATTTATTTACACCAAGCCTCCACTAACATCCAGTTCTCAGTGACAAAGCGCTCCGCTGCAACCATTCAGTAAGAGAGAGATACATACACTGTACAAGCAATACATTTATACAACCACTGACCAATCAGTACAGTGCTGAATCATGGTGATGCAAGTTACTCAGTGCTGGACTGGACTGCCCTAAACTGGCTGAAACCAGCCACCCTTACAGCTCCTAGCTGTCATCTGCACTGACATAGATCAAACTCATCTAGGCCAGCCTTACACTAGACATGTATATCACAACATAGACAACACCATAAAGTTTTCAAGGCAAGAGATAAGATGGTTTGCCATTGTGTTAGAACCCCAGACTTCCTTGGTAGTCTCCCATCCTAGCAGAAACCAGGACCTTACCCTGCTTAGCTTTCAAGAGCTCACAAGATCAGGCTAGTTTGGGCCATTCAGGTCAGAAAAAAGTGGAGTATAGGAAAACAATGTATTGTCTCATTAACAGAGGTTTAAAAAGCAGAAATGATCTATTGAACCTTTTCATGGCCTGAAGTAAAATAATATAACCTGATAATTGTTTGCTGATCAAACTTATATTCAAGGGACAGCTAGGGAGCCAGTTTAAAAGTTGGGAAGCCTAAGTATAAATGAAGTGAACAAATGTACAACTTTTATAAACACAAATGACTTCGTTTTCTAAAAGTAAAAATACTAATGTTTACAAACTACTGCACCCTTAATGCATGCATTTAAGTTTTTGTCATACATGGTGGGAAAAACAGAAGCTGAATATAGACAATACAAATTTCGCAGTAAACTAAAAGTGCATTATTTGGATTGAAACAGACTCAGACATTCACAAAAGGACTAGCAGCGTATCTGGATATCAAACTAAACTATAACACTGAAAACAATGAACTCTTCAATTGCATATCATCATATAATATATGCATGAATCATCATTATATTTAATCCTAAATTGAGTCATACAATGTAGATCAAAAGTCCCACACAATGGGGCCAGGAACAGATGAGATACTGTTTTGCAAGCCTGAGGAAGCCCTAGGTGTGCAAATAAACACACACACACACACACAGAATCATATCTGTAATGTCTGCTTCTTAAAAAAAAACAAACTTTGCTGCTGAGATCTCATGACACTATATTGTGACATCTTGATGGCCATTTTGGAGGTTGCTAGGCAACTCGCAACCAACACTGCTGAGGATTCCAAGCCTCAGTTAGCATTAGTGTGGGAGGGGGGAGAGAGACAGAAAAATTAAAAGACAGGAGGGAGGGAGGGAAGGTAAAGCTCAAGAGGGGAGAAGCAGAAAAGGGGGAAAGATGAAATGGATGAGAGAGCAAACAGAAGAAGGTAGGTAGGTGGGAAAGAAGGAAAGAGGAAAACCTGCAAGGACTGGAAGGGTAACAAAGAGGAAAAGCAGGAAGGCAAGAGGAAAGAGGAACAAAGAGGAAAAGCAAGAAGGCAATATGAGATTCCCCCCACAAGTCCTCGTGATTCTCCAGCTGCCATTCTCTAATGGTGCATATTTTCTCATATAAAACCCTTCACACTACACATTTTGAGTGAGCAATACTTTATCTCAAAAATTAAAAGAGAAAAAAATATTATATTGTAGCTTTTTCAGAGCTCCCCAAAACTTCCATTTTTCCCTGGGGGCATTCCAGGACTTTCAATCATATATTTTAGTTCAAATAGATATTGCTATTCTACTAAAATCCCCAAACTGAATCCTATGTAATGGGAATAGCACTGTGTTTGCACAACAGAGTTTTCTCACCAACCCCTTCCTGCTGTTGCTTGCTGTGCTCCCCAAAATAAAGATCCTGGGGGTCAGTGAACAATCAAGGAACAGCATGGGGTAGAACACTCACAGAAGTGGAAATACTGCTCGCATATGTGAAAGTAGTCTTGGAATCTAAATCCTGACATTTCAAATTTTACAGTTCTCCCATTTGCTGCACTAATTTCATCCTTTGAGGACTAGCTCCCATGTGCCAGAAGGCACAGAATTCCCAGCGTACATGTCATCCAAAGTTCTTTAGCAGCCACAATGCCCAAGGGCAGCTGCATCCAAATATGTATGTCCACCTTGGTCTAACTAGTAATCTAAGTGGGACTGGATCAGATTGACGGACTGTTGGTACAATTACCTCATATTTCCTACCTCCAAGGCACCCTTTGCCTTGCCAAAAGTTTCACAACTTAATGCAAATAGCTGTAAAAGAGAAATCAATTGGGTGGATGAAAGTTTATGCAAAGCACCTCCCATTGCAGTTCAGTACAAACCAACACACATTCAAACAATCAACAGGTATTTCACACATCATCCTCTGTTCCCTTAGGGTAATTGAGACTTGGGTCTACCTTTGTAATAGTATGGAAAATGAAGTGAGGTGGTAGGTTTCTAAAGTGATCAGATAGACTGGCGTCACTTCATACAGTAGAGCTCCTGATTTTTTTTAACACCCTCCTTACAGGCAGTAAATTGGGAGAGCAGCAGGAAGGCTGTTCTGGAGTCTGATTTTTTATTTTTCACATACAAGGAGTTAACCTGCAAAGGAACACAAAAAGTATGCCCAATGACAGTAAAAGTGGTACAATCCATTCTACCACCATGTTCTGCTGCATATATAGACTAGACCTTAGCTGTTTCAGGTCGCTATCCTGAAATAGCCATTGGAGATATGCATTCAATGCCTACAGCGCTTATGAGTAGTACTAGAGACTGTCTTATGAAACCAAACAGTATTTACAATAGATATATGTAGCTACTCCTCAGTTACAGCACTCTCCCTCCTTAAGTGAAGAAGAGGAGATAAGTAACATTCCTTATATAACAGGAAAATAATTTTAAAAACACCCTGGATCTAATAGACTCTAATCCAGGGGTGTTGAACTCATTTGTTATGAGGGCTGGATCTGACATAAATGAGACCTTGTTGGGCCGGGCCATGTGTATCGAAGAAAAAGAGGAGGAGGAGGAGATTGGATTTACACCCCGCCCTTAACTCAGAGTGGCTTACAAACTCCTTTCCCTTCCCCTCTCTACAACAGACACCCTGGGAGGTAGGTGGGGCTGAGAAAGCTCTGAGAGAACTGTCCTTGAGAGAACTGCTCTGAGAGAACTATGGCTTGCCCAGTGTCATCCAACAGCTGCAAGTGGAGGAGTGGGGAATCAAACCTGGTTCTCCCAGGATAGAGTTCGCACACTTAACCACTACACCAAACCGGAAATGCCAGGTAGCAGAGATATAAACTTTATAAATGACACAAACACAATTAAAGATTTTAAAAACTTTAAACACATTTTCAGTGAGTTCGACACTCCTGCTCTAATCATACAAGTTTCTTGGGATAATAAGAACATGCCACAAAGATACAAAATGAAGACATATTCATTGGGTCTTTGACACTGTTTTACATACAATAAGACAAGGAAATGGAATTAGTAAGTGTTGCAATGGATGTGCATTTTCTCTTCATGCCCATCAGTGCCATTCGAGCAGAGTTATACTCTTTGAAGTCAATTGAGCTTAGAATAGCATAACTGTACTTAGGATGGCACACTATGTAACCTGGTTCTCCACCTAGCATCCAAAGACATGGATGAAAAGCACTGAAGCTATTCAGTTTTGATTCTCCTGCCACATTAAACACAATTCTCTTCTACCATAAACCTTATAGGTGTTAAGAAAACAATAGATTCTAGACTCATAAGTAACACTGGATGCAAGAACAGTTAGCCTTGCCGCTAATGTCTCTGAAGAAGGGAAACCAAGTGTTTGCCACCAAACATTTTTAGTGCACCAGAGGGTAACCCAGCTATCATGTTCAACCTGGTGCAATTCCGCACCATCTAGTAAAACAGGACTACATAAGATCATTTTAAAGAGGCCATTTTAAAACCTATTCTTTCACGTTTATTTCAAAAACAGTTTGGTACTAACATGAGCTAATAAAATTGTCCCCATATTTTAGCTTGCAATTAAAATGTATTTATTTGTCAGAGGAAATGAGACTAAAATTGCTGTTTAATATAGTTTATTTTTGTTCATGAGTTTTTATTTGGGGTTTTGGGAGTTTTACATAAATCAAACTGCTTAAAGACAGACAGGCCAACCCACCATAGTAAAAGCAAGAGGGAAAGAAAAGGCAGTTTCCTCATATGCCACAGAGCCCTTTGTCTATTCACAGAGAGATGGATTTATTTTTACCACTGTTGTCACAGAGTCCAAGTCATTCTGAAAGCACCATTTAACCTTCTCACAAGAAACAACATAGGTCAAGTTGGTTAAATGCCAAACAGTTAACAGATCAGCTAAGTCTTCCTACAGGCAGATGTAATATCCCCTGATGGATTCTTTCCATTTTAGATACCAAACACCTTCTGCATAATGAAAGACCACTTTGGAAACATTCACATAAAAAAGATCTCACAGACATGCTCACTGCTATTTGACAGAAAGAAAAATTCTAAAGCTATTAGTGAAAGGAAGTTTGTAATATAATAGAACTATGAGTAAATGTGGTGAGAATGCATATCATTAGATTTCTTAATTTCATTTTAGCTAAATACAGTGGGCGTTTCCTCTGCTTGTTTTTTAGTGAAAAGTGTGGAATTAAATAAATCTCAAAAAGGCCAGTTTGGCCACTGTTGAGGGGAGGGCCCACAATTCATGCTCTGCATGCAGAAAACCACCTCCAAAATTGAAAGTATCTGGAAGCAGTGCTGGGGAATACCTCGATTTGAGCAATTTTCCAGAGTCAACACAGACTAGACTTTATTGGGCTAGACAGATTCATAGTTTGACTCAGCATAAGGGCTGATTCACTCATGACAATCATTGTGGCTGCTAAAGAACTTTGGATGACATGTACGCTGGAAATTCTGTGCCTTTTGGCACACGGGAATCCAATTCAGAATGGCACAAACAGAGAAAGGCCTTTGTCCTCCCCACCCAATGCAGTTCTCCTTACCTAAAACTGCCGAAGGGCACTGCTAACTGCACCGCTGGGGAAGCTTACGTGTACCCACCATTATACACGTTTCCCAGGGACCTAACAGCAGCCTCACAAGACCATTTCAGGTCTGGAAAACAGTGCAGGAAGGTAGGCTAAAACCCCTTCTGCATGATCTGAATCAGATCCTCAAACTTCTGGAATCAGATCCTCGGACATCTGGAAAGCACCAAACTCCCAGCACACGTGTGATCCAGAGTCCTTAGGGCAGCCACAACAAATGCGTAATGTGTGGACCACACTAAGACAACTTTGTATGTCATGCAAGACATTTTCTTCTCCCAAGACTTCCCATGGGATCTTTGTAAACAAAGCTTACAAGAACTTCTAACCAGATTTATCCAGGGTCATATCTCCCTGTTATATTCTGGAAGTTACCCAGGTTACTCAATCATGCAGTGCAATCAGTATCATCTGCATTCAGAGTCTGCACTCAAATTCATTGTTGTCATCTTAGAGAAGAGCAACTGAGATGGAAACAATGAAGTGTTTGATGAGGAGCATCACAGCAAATGAACACTCATGATTACACAGCAATGTGAATATGCTCTGCTGCCATTACCATTTAAATAGAAAGGATACTGGCAGCATTCTCAATGGATGCTTCCTATCTCTAGCCATCCAAATCTCTTCTCTCAGGCTGCAATCACACACACTAAATAATCCATTTTCAAAGCACTTTCCAACTGGGTTTTACTGTGTGAACTGGCAAAATCCAGTTGGAAAGCGCATTGAAAGTGATTTGAAAGTGGATTATTTCTGTGTGTGTGATCACAGCCTCAGGCTTGTTTCTCAATTGCCTGCCTTTGTTTTAATTTGCTTTTCTTCACCCAAGAGTCCACAGGGGAACAAATTCATGATACGTAGGCCACAGCCTGTAAAGTCTCTCTAAATGTCCTCAAATTGCAACTCTCACGATGCCACACAATCTAAAAAGTACTGCACATGCACAGGAGCCCACATGGCATTAGAGACTGCTAACAGTCGCCACCAGTTGGTTCAATCCCCCAGTCACCTTCCTGGTAGTACAAGCAGAGTCTAATCAGAATGATGAAAAAACAATGTTAATGACACTGATCATTACATGCCCGCAGTGTCTTCCTCTCAAGGAAGACATTGGCTTGACTGACACTCATAATTCCTTCCCCTCACAAAAGTTAGTTTGGCCACTCTCGTTTTGGGAAGCCTACTGTACAACATCACATTTTGTCATCACAAATTCAATATGTACTTAGCCCAGGCTAAAGACACAAAGATTTTAATAGTATTAATTTACACATTTGGCACATATCCACCATTTCACAGCTACAGGAAGTTCAGTGGAAATCAGAAGGATAGAGCCCACAGTATGAAAGAGTATAAAAACAAGTATTCATTGCCCTTAGAAACTGAACTCCACTGGGAAATATGAGCGAACATTTTCATTCAGAGTAGAATTAAGTTTCCATCCAAACATCATTCCTATATCCTGTGGCCTTTGTGATGCTGTAATTGTCCTTTCCTCTATACAGTCAAAGAGCTTCCCCCCTCCCACTCCAGATGTACAATAGTTGGATCTTAAAAAAAAAAAAAAATCTTTTGTTCATATTTCAGCTTCTTCCTGTAGCCCTCTGGAGTCAGCCCTATTGAGACATCACATGGATAATAGCATGCTGATTGCACAAAAGCAGACTAAAAAAATTACAGGAAGCATGCTGACTTTGAAGGCTGATTGGAAAAAATGGGAGCCACTTCCCCAATGTAAGAATAAATAATGACTGCAAAAAAGTGAACGTTTTGTTAGAACTGAAATTGGACGAGAAGTAAAAGTCACTATTTCTAACCCCTTAAGAGTGTTAAAAGGAACAAAAGTGTACAGAACTCACAAGGAATGGGGTGTGGTGAACAGAAAACTTGATGGGAATGAATGATAGCAATATGCCATTGATCAGTTTGCTGAGCACACAAACTGGAAAACAAAACAAATAGAGAATAGATCTTACAACAGAAGATTCATTATGCCATTTCAGTGAATAATAGCATAATGGTATACCCCAATACAACAGTAAATACAAAGAGGAAGAATGAAAGGAAAGTAAACAGGATGGCCAGAGGACAGAGCATATCATATGAGTTTAAGATCAAAGCTGTCACCTTCCCCCATTCCTCATTTTTTGACAATATAGAGAACTAAAATGTAGTTAGATTCCTTCCAGCCCTGTTTAAGGATTACAACCTCACTACATGTACTCATTTAGTATATGGGATCTAGTCTTAGATAATCAAATCTACTCATTTTGGGTGTTTATACCACACTTCTCCAATGGGGACCCAAAGTAGCTGGCATCATTTTTTTGTTCTCCAGTTTATTTGTAGAACAATAACCCTGTAAGTAGGTTAGGAGAATATTCACTGGATGAAGATCACACACATCAAGTATTTATGTTAGAGAGGGGATTTGAAACTGGTTCTCTTGGTTCCTAACCCAACACTCTAACCACTAAGCACACTGGCTCCCCAAGGTTTACACAGCATTTTCTAATTTTGTGAAGGCCATTTCTCCTGAAGGGGTAGTTCTATCCATTAAAGACACTAAGTTTGTAGTATATACATATACAACAATTTGTACTTGCTAGTGCCATGCAAGTAGCATTTAAGTGAAATATTTTCATCTACTAGTTTACCAAATGATCCCCCTCCTTTTGATTTTGGCCTATATGTAGCTTCTATTTATTTTTTTAAAGTCCTTTTGAGTAATAATTCAAACCTAAGCTAAGTAGAACAAAAGCAATCTAAGGCAATGTCACAAATATATGTTTGTGAACAAGTACTGCACTTATGTAATACCAATTCATGCAAGTTTTAGGATCCTGGATTGAAACTGAATCCTGAAATTTATTTCTCTTTCAGTTACTACCATGATCAGATAACACAGGATATTTGGAACCAGCTAGAGTTTACAACTTTTACATAAATATTAGTTGCCAACAGTTGAGGAATAACAAATTGCCATCAATAAACATTGGCTAACTTCTCTGCCACTATGGTAGCATATTTTTTTGAAATGGCCCTAGACTAGAGCTTCTAAATAAGGAATCCTCAGGGGGGTTGTTCCTACAGATCCATCCCCACTGGTGCTTCCCTCCAGTGCAAGAGGGAAACTATGACTCCTAGCAGAATAGATCTGTGTAATCTGACCACTGGAGACCTCGGTGGACTGCTCAAATTTATTTGCTAATTGCTTTACAAATTAATATGTTGTCGAAGGCTTTCACGGCCGGAGTTCATTAGTTGCTGTAGATTTTCCGGGTTGTGTGGCCATGGTCTTGGCACTGTAGGACCTGATGTTTCACCAGTAGCTGTGACTGGCATCCTCAGAAGTATAACACAGAAAGATGGCGTACTCTCTGTGTCAAGGTGAGCAGAAAAATGGTAGGCAGGTAATTTATATCTACTCAGGAAGGTGGGGTAGGGCTGAGTCATTATCTTGTAGTAATTCTCCAGGCTATGAACATGCTAATGGAGAAGCTGTCCTGAGAAGGTTCTTTTGTCTATGGATTGTTTCCTGAGGAGGTTCTTTTGTGTGTGGAATGGCTATTGAAACTCTAATCTTATCTGTAATGCTACTGTCAGCTGTAGAGCATTTTGTATTTTTCAGGACAGGAAACCATGCCCTATTTATTTTTAAACTCTCTTCTTTCCTGTTGAAATTGTGTTTGTTTATGAATTTCAATGGCTTCCCTATGCAATCTGACATGGTAATTGGAAGTGTTGTCCAGTCTTTCAGTGTCTTGGAACCAAATGCTGTGTCCTGTTTGGGTTAGACTATGTTCAACCACTGCTGATTTTTCAGGCTGGCCAAGTCTGCAGTGTCTTTCATGTTCTTTTATTCTTGTCTGAATGCTACGTTGTGTGGCCCCGATGTCAACTTGTGCACAACTGCATGGTATGTGGTATACTCCTGCAGAAGTGGATTACATGAGAAGACAGCTACTGGCGAAACATCAGGTCCTACAATGCCAAGACCACGGCCACACAATCCGGAAAATCTACAGCAACTAATGCTTTACAAATTGTTCATATCTGTTGTCACTTGCACTCCATACTTAATACATACAGCAAGCTAGAGATTCCCTTAGCACTGTCAAACCGCTTGGATGAATTTCAGTTGCTTTGGAGTGCAGACAGATTGCTTGGAGAGATCCATTCCATCAGTTGTATGATTGCCCATATTACCTAACAACATCCGGCTGGCTAAGCTCAAGAGATAGCAAATGCCTCATAAGGCAAGGGGGCAATTACCATCTTGAAAAAGATAGCTGTAAAATTATTCCTAAAGAAACCCTTTGTTTATCACCAATGTTTTGAGAGACAAGTTTCCCTTTTTTGGGCAAAGTACTCAAGCACATGGTTACAGCCAGCTCCAGACATTCAATTACCTAGAACTATTTCAACTATGGACAGAGGTCCGTGACATTGTAAAGGAGGCAGCACTCACTGCCATCCCAAAGAAAAAGAAATGCAAAAAAGCAAAGTGGCTGTCTGATGAGGCTTTACACATAGCAGAGGAAAGAAGGAAAGCTAAAGGCAATGGGGAAAAGGAAAAATTTGCCCAACTGAATGCAGATTTCCAGAGAACAGCAAGGAGAGATAAGGAGGCTTTCCTGAATGAACAATGCAGAGTAATAGAGGAAAACAATAGATTGGGAAGGACTAGAGATCTCTTCAAGAAAATTGGAGAAATCAAGGGAACGTTCCATGCAAAGCTGGCCATGATAAAGGACAAAAACGGTAGGGACCTAACAGAAGCAGAAGAGATTAGGAAAAGATGGCAAGAATACACAGAAGAACTATACAAGAAGGACCTCGACGTCCTTGACAACCACGATGGTATAATCACTGACCTCGAGCCAGACATCCTGGAAAGCGAAGTTAAATGGGCCTTAGAAAGCATTACTAACAACAAAGCTAGTGGAGGTGATGGTATCCCAGCTGAGTTATTCAAAGTCTTAAAAGAAGATGCTGTTAAAGTGCTGCACTCAATTTGCCAACAAATTTGGAAAACACAACAGTGGCCACAGGATTGGAAAAGGTCAGTTTACATTCCAATCCCAAAGAAGAGCAACGTCAAAGAATGTTCAAACTATCGCACAATTGCACTCATTTCACACGCTAGCAAGGTCATGCTCAAAATCCTACAAGCTAGGCTCCAACAGTACGTGGATAGAGAACTGCCAGAAGTACAAGCTGGGTTTCGAAGAGGTACAGGAACTAGAGATCAAATTGCCAACATTCGCTGGATTATGGAGAAAGCAAGAGAGTACCAGAAAAACATCTACTTCTGCTTCATTGACTATGCTAAAGCCTTTGATTGTGTGGATCACAATAAATTATGGCAGGTTCTTAAAGAGATGGGAGTACCAGACCACCTCACCTGTCTCCTGAGAAACCTGTATAAGGGTCAAGAAGCAACAGTTAGAACCGGATATGGAACAACTGATTGGTTTAGCATAGGAAAAGGAGTACGACAAGGATGTATATTGTCACCTTGCTTATTTAATTTATATGCAGAGTACATCATGCGAAATGCTGGCCTGGATGAATCACAAGCTGGAGTTAAGATTGCTGGGGAAAAGATCAATAACCTCAGATATGCAGACGATACCACTCTGATGGCAGAAAGTGAAGAGGACCTAAAGAGCCTTTTGCTCAGGGTGAAAGAGGAGAGTGCAAAAGTGGGCTTGAAGCTCAACATCAAAAAAACTAAGATCATGGCATCTGGGCCCATCACTTCTTGGCAAATAGAAGGGGAAGTCGTAGAAGTAGTGACAGACTTCACGTTTCTAGGATCCCAGATCACTCCAGATGGTGACTGCAGCCATGAAATTAAAAGACGCCTGCTCCTTGGGAGGAAAGCAATGGCAAACCTAAACAGCATGATAAAAAGCAGAGACATCACCTTGCCAACAAAAGTCCGCATGGTCAAAGCAATGGTATTCCCCGTAGTAATGTATGGCTGCGAGAGTTGGACTATAAGGAAGGCTGAGCGCCGAAGAATCGATTCTTTTGAACTATGGTGCTGGAGAAGACTCTTGAGAGTCCCTTGGACTGCAAGGAGATCAAATCAGTCAATCCTAAAAGAAATCAACCCTGACTGTTCCCTGGAAGGCCAGATCCTGAAGCTGAAGCTCAAATACTTTGGCCACCAAATGAGAAGGGAGCATTCACTGGAGAAGACCCTGATGCTGGGAAAGATTGAAGGTCAAAGAAGAAGGGGACGGCAAAGGATGAGATGGTTAGACAGTGTCATCGATGCAACGAACATGAAATTGAGCAAACTTCAGCGGACGGCGGAGGACAGGAGGGCCTGGCGTGGTCTGGTCCATGGGGTCGCGAAGAGTCGGACTCGACTGTGCGACTGAACAACAACAACAACATTTCAAGCTCATTTGCAACAATGTTTTGGAAAGCAAATAACCAGGAAATCATTACCAGGAAAGACAGGAGAGTGCTACCCTGTAGATGTTTCTAGATCTCTCAGGGCTTTTGATAGCAAGTTGACCACAGTATCCTCCTGAAACACTCAGCCAAGTTGGGAGGTGAAGACATTGGGCTCAAGTAATTCAGTTGCAGAAGACAGTAAGGGGAATTGCTGCTCTATGCTATGACTTTTATACTACTATAGAATTCTGCAGGACTCTGCTTTATCACTTAAGCTACTTACCTTCTGCATGAAATTGCTGAGAGGGTTTGCCTAAAGATCTGGCATAAGATATCAGCTGTATGTTGAAGACATCCAACTCAACTCCTTCTCACAGCCCTCAACAAACTCCAGGCACCAGGTCCCAATGGCAACTGTAAGTTTGCTCCTGGTGTCGAGAGCTGGGGACCAAGGATCCTCTGCTGCCCTCAATGAAGGAGCAGAAAGGGTCTCAGCCAGAACAGTGGGGGTAGCAGAGCCCAAGCACTGCTAAGCAAGCAAAACCCTCATCCCCACTGCCCCAGCACAGCCGGACTGCACCTCTCAGCTGGGCAAACCTCTCTAGCTGCTTTCCAAGCATCTTGCTGCCTGAAAATCTCCTGCTTGTCTCCAACCAGGATTGCTCCACCCTTCATGCTCACATCTCTCTCTCTCTCTCTCTCTCTCTCTCTGTCTCTCACATATGTACTTCTGGATTAAGGCAGGTAAGGCCACCTGCCCTTCCCTGGCTGCTCTGGTTTTTTCAGGAGGCAATGAGGAAGCTGTTGCCTGGGAACTGCTATTCCACAAAGCAGACAGTCAAAGCGATATAAATGTGTATATGCAATACATATTTAATTTAATTACTATCTTTTCCACACATTGTTCTGCCAAGAAGGTCAGGATAGCATATAGGAATCTTTATATACCCATTTTATCATTGAAATAATCTTGTGAGGTCAGTTAACCTAAGACTGATCCAAGATGAAAGGGAAGCTTATGCTTGTGATGGAGTTTGAATGAGCCCAGGCGTTTCCAGTCCAAGTCAAACATACTGTCTGCTATACCACACTGGTTGAAATGTTAGCGTAAGATGGAGGTATGAGGAGTAAGAATGAGTATTTCTCAGTGTCGTCCCATTGAATATCCTAGTATTATAATGGGGCTTTTTACCAAGATAAATGAGAGGCATTGAGCTTGTCACCCAGGATGAGTCTATATTACACTTTAAATCAGTTTCCAGTAAACATATATGCCCTTCTTCAAAGACCTGCTCAAGGTGACTCCCATAAAGATGAAAATAGTATATTTGTTACCAATAAGTCTGGCTCCTGAACGTCTGGGTGGCTCCTAGACCCAAAGAAAACTTGTCAAGGCCTGCCTTCTCATGTAATCCAAGTGGGTCTGTGGATGTCCTGAACAGGTACTGAACTATGTAACAGGATGGATGAAGGTTGCTAATAAACTGAAGCTCATCTATGTAAGATGAAGCTACTGTGGCTGCATGGCTCATCATCAGCTGGTTCTCAATGAGGCTACAGTTCTCCTGAAAAATCAGATTCACAACCTAAGGGTGCTTCATGATCCATCTTTGCTAATGGATGTTCAGTAGGCATCACATCCACTGCAAGAAGAATTTACCACTAACTTCAATGGGGGAGGAATTATCTGCCCACAGTTATTCACATTTTGATTACATCTAGATTTGTGTTGTGGGATGAGAAGCAGATGGGCAGATATTCCAATACAGTTACAGAGACGGAGGGCCAGGATGGAGCCCCAAAGACTGGCAGAGTCTGGGAACTGATCCACTTCATGAAACTGAGAAGGCTTTACAACCCAAAGGGAAAACTTGCCATTTCTTTGATGTGTTAACACTAGGGATGTGCATTCAGATACATCCAGTCTATATCTATACATACACAAATATATATACACACACAGATATATATATCTTATTAGAGCAGTTTCTGCCAGAGCTCTCTCAGCCCCACCTACCTCCTGGGGGGGGGGGAAGGTAAAGGAGTTTGTAAGCCGCTCTGAGACTCTAAGTGAAGGGCGGTGTATAAATCCAATCTCTTCTTCTCCAGATATATTTGGGGTCCATATAGTATCTGGGGTCTTACAAGATACTGGGAAATGGGTCCCAAAAATTCCTGGAAATATTTGGGATTAACTGGTGATATTAGGAACCAGTGGTTAAAGGCTCCTAGGACTGATTTTTATTGAAGTCTGCTGTGCGTGTTTTCTTTCCAGGGCTTGGTATCAGCTTACCAGATCGATTTGGCTTAGATTCTGTGCTCTGAAATTAGTTCTATGGGTCTGCAACGTGATGCTGTTTGCTGGAGTTTGTGATGGATACTTGGGTTGTACATTGCCATGGATTCTCTGATTTTACATTTATTGGATTCCTATTTGATTGGCTTGGAGAGTTCTCTAGTTTGACACTGTCTTGGATTCTCAGGTTGTAATTTGTTGCATTAGGCTTGCCACATTGATTCCCTAGTTCTGCATTGGTTCTTTGGGTTTGATCATTGATCTGAGAGGCTTTTGACCAGTGGTTGTTTTGCTTGCTGTTGTGTCTTTGGCTATTCTTTGCCCTGCAGAAAGCATGGATTTTCCTCCATAGAAAACAATGGAAGATGGCTGGAGACACCAAGGGCCCATAGAATTGGACCTCTTGGACCAATTCCCTTGAAACTGGGGGAGTTATTTAATTGACAGACACCAGCAGCTCCACTGCAATTTTGGTGCCATTTGGTCAAAAAAGAGAATAATGAAGCTGCATATTATTGGAACCCCATGGGGAAAAAACAGATCCAAATACCAAAGTGGCATTTGGAACCAGGATAACCAGGAATACCTCTATTTTTCAGCTCCCTGATATCCAAATCTGAAAAATACTGTTTTTTGGGTTTTTTGAGTTGAAGGCACTTGACTGGAGGGATCACATTTTGGCAGGCTTGAGCTCCAGGACCTAGCACCCAGATTGGCTAATGCCCTTTCAGACCATGAGGAAGGGTGACTGAAAAGGAGCTGATCATTCATGTGCACAGGGGGTTGAAACTGAGAAAGAGAAAAGATAGAAGGTATGCATGAGAAGAGTTTTTTGCAGATCATGTTTTGCTTGCCCATGGCCAAGACTGCCCACTGGTGCTACTGTAAATCCCCTTTGGTGTCATACCTCTGGGCTGCACCAAGTGAGGGGGCGATTAACAAAGTCAGAGGTGATGGCAAGCTATTGAAGATGGATTCCAATGTCTCCCATCTACCAAGAGTTGGAGGGGATAAAAAGGCACCTTTCGGCCCCAGCCTCCTAATAAGGCTGCATGCCAGCAAGAGGATCTCGCCTGGAAGTCTGGGAAGAAACCACCCTGAGTCTCTACAGCTTGGCTGTATATATAATGTGTTGTATATGAGACAGCCCATGAAAAGTGTTTGGAAACTTTAAATGTTACAGAACTCAACAGCAGTAGGTTGTTAAGTAGGACGTAGCATAGTGATCATCATCACTCTAATATGAAGGATGGTACTGGCTGCCCGTTTGTTCCCAAACCAATTCTAGATCCTGGTCCTGACTGCCAAAGCCTTGAACCATCTGGGACCAAGGTAACTGAAGACCTAACTTCTCAGACATCAACCTGCCCAAGAATTCTGACAGCTGCTAGATGCCTTGACGTGAGGCAAGATGGTTAGCTACTAGAGAGATGGCCTTTCCTGTAGAGATGCTGCAGCTTCAGAAGTCTATGCCATGTGCCATCATTCCAATGGTGCCATCGTTCTTACCATTTAGGCCCCAGGCCAAGTCATTTCTATTATTTGAATATTAAAATATTTTTCAAGCAAAGCACATTCAGCAGCAAACTGTTCCATGATCCAGTTATGTACAGGTGCGCCATTAAAACAATGACTTTTTTTCCAGATGGCTGCTGTAGAATAGTTTAAGAAAATTTAGTGTATCTTGTTCTCTGATTAAAACTCTAATTTCCAGGCTAGAATTGCTAGCATTTAATTGTAAGCGCAGACATCTGTAAACTGTTAGGCTTCTCTGTTTATAATTTGCATGAAAATACATGCCCAAACTGGAGAAAGGAAAATACCATGCCGGGAACCAAAAAAACAACCAGTTGATGCCTCTGAATATAAATATATGAGTCTTAAAATTAATAGCATTGACTAAATTTCATTACCACTTCAAAAGCTTTGTTCCCAATGAGCAAAATCTTTTCTTGGTTGAAAGTTAACTGAATGAGCAGATTACCAAGATCTGCTTACAGTTTCTACTACAAAATGCAAGTTGGCTCAAGTCTGTAGACTCACCCTTGTCTGATTCCATTTGTTCAACACAGAAATAAATGGGATCTCATCCAATGTGTTGTTCGTCAACAAAGGAGCATGGCAAATCAAACATAGCAGCAGTATGGTGTCAGAAGAAAAATCAGAGCACATGGAACAAACGATACAGGTGACATTCAAATAGTAAACTTGCCCCTGCTTTTGCTTACAGCTAGCTTATAAAGTCAAATCAAAGACTTCATATTAATGTCAGAACATTTTCAAAATGGTCCTACAGGGCCTTGAATAATCTTGGGAGCTCTCTTACACACTACCACGCAAATTTCAGGACAAGCCATGATCCAGACAGCCCCTTTAAACATGGATTTGTAGAATGTTTTGCTCCATAAAAACTATCCTATCACTTAACAGGATGGGCTGTTTCCCGGAGGAGTTTCAGGGAACAGTTGGAGCCATGGAACCTGAGGAGGGAGGTGGGGAAGAATCAGAACATTTTTCTGTTCTTCTTTTCAAACCATTTTTGTAGTTGTTCCAACAGAAAAATCAGAAATTTGAGGGAACATGGGGTGAAAAAACTGTGAAATACTCTGTTTTGAAATTAGTGATTTAGATTTATTGAAATTCCCAACTTTCCATAAGGATAGTGAAGCAGGGATTTCCCTTTACAAAAGTCACGTCAATCTATCTTCAGCAACACTTATTCTTCAGCAGTTCTTAAACTTAAGTAAGCCAATGACCATTTTGATATAAAAAATATTTTTTTACAGTATCTCTGATTAATAGATTGGATCTCCAGTCTCTGCACGCTCATTATCAATTCCTATCCTCCGTCTGAGGGCACAGAATTTTCACACACACACACAGAGGACAAGCTACACAAAAACAGATGCTTCTCAGTGCTTGTTGTCTTTCCTCAAGAAATTAAAGCTGTTCTGTGACCTCTGATTTTAAGAGCCAGCAGTCATGTTCCATTTTAGTTCATCTTTTTTGCATAGGTTCATTGTGTCCTGCTGAGTTCCACAATACCCAGATTTTTTAGACTTTTTCTTTCAGCATCACCAACACAACCATACAATGAGAATCCCCCAGCTCTGCCTGTGCATACTACAAATAGCATGTCTCAAAGGGATACTCTGAAGGTCCTGCATGTCAACCTCCTCCCTAACAGACTATGTCTGCAAGACCTTACAGGCTATACAGCTATGCAGCTATAACAAGTTGTTGTTCAGTTGCACAGTCGAGTCCGACTCTTCGTGACCCCATGGACCACATCACACCAGGCCCTTCTGTCCTCAGAAGTTTGCTCAGCTTCAACCACTGGAGAAGGAAATGGCAACCCACTCCAGTATCTTTGCCAAGAAAACCCTATGAGAAGTATAAATGTTCATCAGAGACCACAATATCATCTTATCCAGGCAGCACATTTTCCTCAATCATTATACCAAGCAGGTAAGTCACCATGCAATCAATATACCCATCACATACTCATCTATGTTCTTAATCATATCTTTCGCTCACCCAGAACCTAACTGAAGAGGATAGAGATACTTTACCTGGGAAACATATCTTCTAAGGGATAATTTCCCACTTCCCAGTATGACGTCTTCATTCCAAGAACTTAGCTCTGTACAACAACTGTTATCTCAAGAGTGGGCCTCTCTATATATCATCACACACTACTTAGGAATATTTTGTAAAGACCCATGTATGCAAAGATATCTATAATGGCTCTCAAATGCAGCCACTTAAGGGAAACCATATTTCTCTTCCCCTTCTAGCATTTTAACTTCTGAACATATAATGGGCAGCAGGCTTATTTCATCCAATGAGTAACTTACCAAGCTGCCCATCACTTATTTTTATCTGAATGCACCACAGGCTACATATTAGTGTTGCAACATCATGCTCCAGGGCTTCACTTCCAAATAGTTCAACTGTGTAATCCTAAAAAGAGTTACACCATTCTAAGCCTCAATGGACTCGGAAGGGTGTAACTTTAAACTTCGAATTACACTATGTTTGTAAATACAAGATCATTTTACATACAGCCTCTCAATCTTCTGCTTGGCATCCACACAATGTAAAATTTCTGCATCTTACACAAATAATTATTTACTTCCATACAACTTAATTCAGAAGCTGGACTTCAGGGTGACGTGCCTTGTCATTTAGAAAAATGAAATACACAACTCTCTAATTATGAGAAATGGTTTTACTTACCTTAAACCCTTTTGGGGTGTAGGGTTTCTTTTTAAAAGCAACATAGATTCCTAATCTCAGCTGGTCTATAGGTTATAAGCAGAAAGTTGCCAGCAATATCTATGTTCCCCATGCTAGTTATAAGAGATGAAACCAGAAAGAGTCTTTGTTGCAGACTGAGAATCACTTGCTCTTCAGGAATCCCATTAACTTTAGCAAGAGTACTTGAAAAAAACAGTTGGTTTGGAATAATGGGATTGTTGGAAAGCATACATGAAGGACAGCATACATTAGGGATACCAAGAAGACTGTAAAAGTAGTTTCCATCACTAAAACATATCCAAATGTAGCATACTTTTCTTTTACTAGGTATGAAAGAAAACTATTGGCTCTTTCAAAGTTAAACATCTGGAAGAGCTTCTAGTACAAAACATTTCAAAAGTATTTTTATACTTTATTTCCACCCAGCTAGTCCTCTTTTTCTATTCAGATCTGTTTAATGTTTTGAAACATGAGCTGAAACTGAACTCAATGACTTTTCTATGCTTACTGATTATTTAAAAACTGGTTCTTTTTCTCCATTCTAAAAATTTATCCACTGATATAGGATGATCAAAAAGCTAGTGCCAGAATAAATATCATTAATTTTAACTGAAAATTAGATTTCTATAGGCCTCTTTTAAAAAATAATCTATTTTAATGCATCAGTTAAAAGCTTCTGATACGTCAGTCATTAAGAACCCACAAGACTCTTATCTTGTTTGCACTGCAACAGACTGACTACCCCAAAGGAAATGGTTTAAAATGACTTCTGATAAAATGTATAATCTCTTACTGAATATAATACTGAATATATATAATATATAACCCACATATGAAAATCTGCTTTCCTTTGGAAAATAAGAACTGTAGGGAAAATACCTTAGCCCAATGGGTTGGATTCAATGAAAAATTTCCATTGATTGAAGGGAAAGTATGATCATTGTCCACTGTCAATTCCCCCATCCTGCAACAGACTACCAATTCCACTCTCATCGTGTTCCTAAGGGTCCCCTGTTCCCTGGGAACAGCGGGGGGGGGATATTCTGCTCTACATACAGACATTCCTTCCGTCAGCAGAGATTCTGCATAGGATCCAACCCAACAGTTCATGTAATTTTATAATGGATGCTTACTAAGAACCATAGACTAACAATTCACATTCTAGTGTTGATTTCAACTAGTAGCTGTCTACAAATAATTTACCATGGCTGCACACTACAAAACAGGCACTATTTGGGGTCATGAGCATTAACTAAGAATGAGCTAAGTATCATTTTCCAAAGATTTTTATTGGTTTTAAGTTAAATATTTAAAAAGCTTATTGTATAACTTCTACAATTGCATGAGGACCCTATGCCATTTTAAAGGAATATGTTTTTATGGTTAACAAGCTATTTAGAAAGTATCTAAACGTACTGAGATTTTTAAAAACAAATCCACATTTGAAATTAGTTTTGTGATTTAAAATACAGTTTAAATCAATGGTTTAAATTGCCTTTATTTAAATCAATCCATCGTGGCTATTACCAAGAAACTGTTCGTACTATTTCTATATCAGTATTAAAACTCACCATAGTTAGTGTCAAACCAAAGTGTGTAACCATAACTACAAGGATCTTTGTGAAGTGCAGTTTTATGTAAATGTGGTTACTGTTAAGAACATAAGAGAAGCCAATGTTGGATCAGGCCAGTGGCCCATCCAGTCCAACACTCTGTCACACAGTGGCCAAAAATACCAGGTGCCATCAGGAGGCCCAACAGTGGGGCCAGGATACTATTAAAATGCGAACTATCATTAACTGTAAACCTGAAAGGCCAGATGGAAATGACTGTGTAAAAGAGGAAGGAGAAGCATGCAAGCCCCTTGGGGGATCAGCAAATTGCTAGGCAATAGAGCAGCACTGGGATTGGATCTCCAATGTAAGTGCTCTGAGAAGTAAATTCTGCAGCAGACCAAATGGGTCAACAGACATGTCAGCTTGAACACTTGTTTTCCTTCTGTTTGCTGTGAGTTTAATCTTCCTTTCTCCACATTAATTTGGCCAAGAAATCTGCTTTTTTCCAAAGAGGGAGAATTTTCCCCCCACCACTGCAAATTGTTTCTCCCCTGGCCCCAAAGAAAATCTAATTTAAATTATCACTGTAGTAAAACATACCAACATTTTAAGATTACAGAAGTCAATTAACCATAACTTTATACACACTGATTTGACTAGAATGGGAGGTGGAAGAGAAGTTTCAAAGTTCTGGATGTTTCTCCTTTAGGTAGTCTAGAAACAATGGATTTAACACATTAAAGTGAATAATGAAGTGGTGGTTATAAACTGCTCCAAAAAGCACTGTCCAAATCCACCAAACTGAAGTATACTACCATCCATAAATTAGCTGCAGGACAGTGTGGTACCCATGGGAATCACAGCACTCACCAATACCTTTCCTGGTGTCTGCCAGGTGTGGGGGTTTTTTTGGAAGTGGATGGGCCAGGGGGGGCTTTTGCCCAACAGGTCTTCTGACTGGCCATTACCGATCTGATTGGCTGTGCAAGTTCAAAAAATAAATTGCTTCAGCAGCAGCTGCCACTATAGCACAAAGATCTTCACTGTGTGACTGAAGATAAGTTGTGTGTAATCAAGAAAATATTTTAAACAATATGTTCATCTAAAAAGATGTCCTGTTAAACAGAGGTTCCACATGAAATGCTGAAAAGTTACTATCAGAATTATGCATAACTTCATTCCCTGACAGTCTGTGGTTGGCTCCACCTCCTGTAGCAGCCATTTTGGGGTTGTACCCACCACCCTCTTTCAGAATTCCAAAGGTGCCTGCAGGTTCAAAAAGTTTTGGGATCTCTGTTGTAAGGTATAAAAGAAACACAGGAGTCTATTCAGCTCTGTGGAGTCTGAGTCCCCATAGGGGAAAGATGGAATCTCCCCTGCCATCTCTGCAGATAGCCCATTAATCTTCATCAAGCATATGGTACAGAACAGCACAACAAGACAACATTCTCTTCCTCCCTCCCACTAAGAGTCTTCAGCAGACTTTCAGCTATTCAACATATTCCTCCAACAAGTCTTGCATTTTAAATCACAGTTTCTTGACTGCTTTGAAGCTCCTTCACCTGTGCATCCCAAGGCAACACATCTTCAGCACAATCAAGTTTGACCATATTTACAGAAATAGACGAGCTCATACTTATCCAGTATTACGTCAGTGGCAAAAATAATCAAATCCAGGGAGAAAAACTTGGAATAACTCTGAAATTCTGAAATGACAACTATGGATCCACAGTGGTTTTTTTTAATTTACAGCCATCCTGGAAACATAAAACCCTGTAACTTGTAGGGAAGAAATGAAATACCACAAGTGAGAACCCGCAAGGACTTGCAGGTGTCTCATTTCCCTCTCCTGTACTATTTTCTTTTTGCTTTCCCTGAAAGCCACAGCCTCTCCATTTCTTGCTTCCTTCTCACCTCCCCACCCAACAGCCAACCTACATTTAACTGCCCCCCCATCTTCAGCTTTCCCTCTCCCCTTCAGCAGCCTTTGCCTAAGAAAACTATGGCCCAGTTGTGTGGTGCTAGTCCCTGTGCCAGGACCCCTTCATTTATGCCTCACCTTCCTCCACAATAGGAACCAAAGCAGCTTAACATTACTCTCCTCCTTTTTATCCTCACAACAACCCTGTGTGGTAGGCTAGGCTGAAAGTAGCTGACTGACCCAAAATGACCCAGTTTGCTTCCACAAGATGGGGATTCAAACCTGGGTCACCCAGACCCTAGTCTGAAGCTCTAACTGCTACACCATACTGGCTTTCATGGATCTGAAGAGCAGCAAGCAGCCAGGTCTAGCTGTGTCATGCAAGTTGGGTGGTATCAAGTCACCCACTGGTTGCTGTCACGTGTGGCCCCAATGAGTCCTCCTTCAAAGGCTACAACAGCCCTAGAAATGACCCTGCCCCCCCCCGCCTTTTACTCAGAGAAACCAAGCCTGGAATGCTGTGGTTGCCTAGCCTCTGATGGAATCTGTTTCTTAAAGCTACAGGTTCTCCTTTTATCGTTTAAGGTTTTTTTTAACTCCCCCAATGTATTTCTTTTCCAGATTTTTCTGCAAACCTGGGTGTTTTTTCAGGTTTGTAGAACAATCTGTCTTGACCATTCACAGCTCCAATCACTGGATTTAAGTATCCTCAGATCTGGCTGACTTTGCTATTAGAATACAGAAGTATGGGCCCACTGCCACTCCTAGGCTCCAACACAGCTGCCAGTGACCATGCTGGAGGTAGATGCATTCTCTGCACTTGCACACAGAACGATTACTTATTGGGGGGGGACTTTAACACCCCAAAATGTATTTTTTTTAAGATTTCAGATTTTTCTAAAAACCTGGGGGGCCCCAAGTTTGCAGGAAAATCTGTTTAGTGCCAATGTGGCCCCAATCCTCAGATTTAGATATCCACAGATGGGGATGTTACTAAGAGGAGAAAGAGAATATAGTTTTGAAAAACTTGGAATACACTAGGAAGCAAAGCACCCAAAAAAATATGTTTCCAAAAGTTGAGGGCCCATTCAGAGTCTGTGGTTAGGCATTACTGGCTATTTTTACATCTGTAACATATTACAGCACATGGTATCTATCTATCTCCAGTATTCATCCATCACAGAAAATAATGGGGGGGTTGGTATTAAAGCACCACTACAAAATATCCATAAAGTCTACCCTATGAACTTGTGTGTTTACTCCATTTCCAACACGGTTTGTCTATAATGGATTCTGTTCATCACAAGTATAACACACAAAATGAAAATAAACCATTCTCAGTAACCAGTTCAGCTACATGATAAAGCCCTATACTATCAGATAGGGAGGCAAGCATCCAGTCTCACAGGTACAAATGGCACCTTAAAAATAGATATTTGAAACCAAGTTGCTAAAAAGAGCAAGAAACATGCAGCACACATGAGCATAAGCTAAGTGTCAGCCACCACTCATTTGAATAAGGGTTTCCAACTGGCACTGAATTCTGGCATTCTGAACTAAACACTGTCTAGAAAGAAGTTAACGGAGACGGGGTGGAACAGAAGGTCAAGATGAGAGAGAAGGAGCAATGGTTCCCAGAAAACCTGCCTGAATAAGTTTTGCAAAAAAAAAAAAGTGCATCCCTACCACCAGATTAGCCATTGCATTCCTCCAAACAGAGAGCCATACCAAGCAACATGTTAAATCTAGGGATCTTTGGGGGTGAGATGAGGGGGAATGATGCTGGGCTACATGCCAGCATAACATCCAGGCAAAAACATGGATATGACATCACTGCACCCACTGACACTCTAGAAATTCGATGGTATTACCAAAGAGTTTTTAGAATATCAGGTGACAGCCAACAGATCGCCTGGACATGATGTTTGCACATAGGCAGATGTGCCTATTTTCACCTCCCATGGTTTTCTACCACTGGGCCAAAAATGTAAGGACGGTGGTGGGTCTTTGCCCAGGAGACTGGTCACGTGGTGAGACTGATTGAGCCTGATCTCGTAGGATGGCATGTTCTCATCTTCAAAGAGTCTATAACTGTTTCTTCACAAAAGCATGCACTCCTAAGGAAAACAAATAGCGACTCAAGAAAGGAATCCAGCTTCCAAGTAGCCCCCGGATATAAGATTATAAATGCATCTAAATATATGACCTACAGAAAAGTGAAAGTTCAGAAATTAAGAACGAATTCCCACTAATTATACTATGTTACGGGAAACAGTGTCAAAGATTTCAAACACGCATCCCTTTGTTGTATTTGTGTAGTATCAATTAGATAATGTCTTGATATGTAGCCCATCGTCCCAGGATGGTGGTTAGCACCAATACCATTGAGTTTTCAGGGAACATTCCTTCTGTTTACCTACCACTAATGCACATGGTGTGGAGGTAACAGACATATCCAGTGAAATGGCACAATAGTTTGGGGGGTGGGGGTTGGACAGGCATCATCTTCCAACTGCAGTACATGGGAAGGAAAACTAAAAGCAGAGCTGGTATTACTAATCATAAAGCATAATTAAATTCAAGGACCATGGCAAGGCCTTGGTAGGTTTTAAGGATATATGCTGTGCTAAGCATCACTAGCAAACCACAAGACTCTCCTGAGCTCCCAGGACCAGGAAACATCCTGTACCATTGCTCTCACAGTAACCAATGGATGAGCCACATTGAGGCAACAACTGCTACTACTATTTATTTTATTTCATTAAATTTATGAATTGTACACCCTGCAAGCAGGCTCTGGGTGATTTACAGCCTTATAAAATATTTAAAATACAATCAATATACATACCTAAGTTTGCAAATAGTAAGTCAATCATTTAAAACCAATCCAAGATAGCAATATAATAATAATCCCCCTTTACTGGCCACACCACTGCCACACCTTAAAGAGGAAAGGAAGGGTATCAGTCTTAACCTCCCATTGCTGTCCTCAACTAAAAGCCTAGTGGAACATCACTGCCTCACAGGCCCTGAGGAATTGCATCAGATCCTGCAGGGCCCTGATGTTATTCAGCAGAGAGTTCCACCAGGTTGGGGCCAGGACTGAAAAGGCCCTGGCCCTAGCCAAGGACAGCTGTACCTCCTTAGAGCCAGGGATCACCATCAAGTTGTTACTAGCCAATCTTCGCGTTCTTTTGGTTCTATTGTCCTGTTGGTGCAAGCTCATTATGTGGCTGTATTCCTGGGTTCAGAATGTGCAGAGGAGCCATTCATTTCCTTCACAACCTCCTATGAAAGTCTTCCTGTTCTCCCCAGCAGTGCAAAAAGGGGCGGAGGGGAGTAGAATGAGCATGAATGAAAAACACAGAGCACAGCTAAGGTGACTCTTTCCTTTGGTCTTGCATAGGATGTTATTTTAGAAGTCACTACTCAAATACTGAGCTGCGGTGGCTCAAGTGGTTAAGACGCTGAACTGCAGGCTGTGGAAGGTCAGTAGTTCAGCAGTTCAAGACCCAGGTGCCGCAAGACAGAGTGAGCTCCCATCTCTAGTTCCAGCTCCTGCCAACCTAGCAGTTCGAAAGCAAGAAATTGCAAGTAGATAAATAGGTACCACTTCGGTGGGAAGGTAACAGCGTTCCGTGTGCCTTGGTGTTTAGTCATGCCGGCCACATGACCACAGAAACGTCTTCGGACAGCGCTGGCTCTTCGGCTTTGAAACGGAGATGAGCACTGCAACCCTAGAGTCGGATTCGACTGGCTTTCGAGCAAGGGAACCTTTACCTTTACTCAAATACATGTGCAGGCATACACTGTAACATCCATGATTATCACAGTGCTATCAGCAATGTTCCCTCTAAGCTGTGGAGTCTTGTGAGCAAAAATTCTGCTTTGTGAGCTACTGGCACTAATGTTGTAAGCGAGCGGTTGGGCTACTGCATAAATTAGCTTGCTCTGGAGCCATCCTTCCTGAGTGAAGATAGAAATGTGTGAGGCAGAGACTAAAAAACTGTGAGCTAGTTCACACTAACTCAGCTTAGAGGGAACACTGGCTCAGTCTGTTTTCCAAAAGAATAGCATCTGTAGAGTTGAGTACCCCCATCCTCACTCAAGCATATTATTTAAAACACGCCAGCCCTTTCAGCTAGGAAAGAATCCAGTTTCAAGCCCTCAAGGCTGTATTTATTAAATTAAATCTTGACCACAGATAATACCAGAACTCAACATTGTGCAGGATAATGAAAGCACGTGGACAGAATCTTGTAGGTTCAGATAACAGAAAGAGGCTGGGCATCACCTGCGGTGATTTGAGAGGGCTTCTGCGTCTATCAACCCAATGCACATTAATTAGCCCTATTTCATATATACATTGAATGCAATTTATTCTGTGTTTCAGTGAAATATTTTGGATATTTCTGTAGTGTGGGGGAAAGCATCACTTAGGACCATGCTGAAATAGCAACTCACCAAAGAAAACAACTAAAGGTAAATCCTGCTTTCTTACCAAATACCAAGTTCTAGTTAACATAAACTCAGAACAAAAAAAGCCAGTAACACTTCATACTGCTAAAATAAATCTTCTGCTTTCTTTTTTTCCTGCTTACCTGATAGCTTTCCCTAAAGTGCAGGCCTCCATGTACAATGGAGGCTACAACATAACAGTTCCTCTGAAGAGAACAAGATGCCTTTTGCATTGTTTCACCAAGCTGAAGGAGGGAACCCTCCCTTCTGTATCCTGAAACAAAGGAAATTCAAGTCTCTACGCATATATTTTGAAGACTGCCTTCTTAAAGACCACCTACTCTTCCAGCTCAGGCAGCAAGCACTGCTGGGTGGCCACCATACTTTTCTGATTCAGTACCTCCTGTTGGCCACTGGAATTCCAAAAACCTAGTTAGCCTGCCAAGCAAAAGGAGATTACATTAACATGGAAAGAAAGGAGGAGTGAAGGACAAATATGCTTTGACTGGCTACTGACTCCAACCCAGGAATCCCAAAACACTTTTTTAAGCCATTAATGATCTCAGCTTCACTGCCTCCTTTGAGAAGACTACCTTGTTTCCCACATGTATTATAGAGTCAGAGCATGGAAACGATAGCAATCTGCCTCATGCCTCAGATCATATCAAGAGGCCCACAAATCCACAACGGCTCTGCAATGACTTAAAAATGGGAGCAGATCAAGCCCTGGAGCACACACACAGTTTAGGAGAACCCAGTTAATTCCCAACAACCTCAACGCCATTCTCTCTCGTATTGCTGCATACATAAGCAGCAAACACTTTTTATTCAAGGAACTGCTTCAGAGTCCCTCTATCAGCAACATTTTGTATGTTTAAGAATATGCAGGAACAAGAGTCCACTATGCACATATGTATGAAGAATGCTGAAAACTCTGCAGACACAAAAGGGTTAGGCAAGCCAGCGTCTCTTTACTCTTGTCACCCTGGCATGTGATGATGTGAAACCAAGCCCACTTGCCTAATGTCACCAAGATACTTCTGCAGGGAGCCTGCCTGTCAAGTTGTTGTTTGCAGCAAATGTAACACACCCTTTAATGGACATCTTTCAAATAGAGCGCAGAATCACTGAAAGAGTTTAGCAGTACATACATGCAGTTCAAATTGAAGGGCGTTGCAGTCAGCTGCCAGAGGTGTACGAAAGGCATATAGGGAAGGCATTTATGAAGAGTGAAAGCGTTTTGGTGCATACAGCTATAAAGAACCCTATAAACCCAAATCCACAATACTGCCAGGCAACAAAGCTCCTTAAGATAATACTTACATGGGAGGGAGCATTTACAATCAAACTATGATTCATTGTCTGCTAGACTGTTGCCTACTATAAACATATTTGTAGAACTACACATGTATTGTATATATATTCCTCTGTGATCTTATCAAGCAACAAAACAGTTATTTTACAAAACAGAAAAAAAACAGTGTGACACCCACCCCCATGAAGCTACAATCACTGCCAATCCTTTCTAACATTGTAGTATTGGAAAGCACTGCAAATTCCTGTCGATCTACAAATGCTTTTCCCTTCCACACCCAAACATGTAGCGTGAGCTCCTGCATTGCAAGTTGAGACCATAAAACAGACACACACACACCAATACAGCAGATTCATATTTTGCTTAAAGAAATCCTTACCTTTGACTTGCATGTCATATTCGGCTATGATCTCCTTATCCTTTTTGAATTTAGCTGGCGACGTCATGTTTTTCTTTTCCCCCGAAAAAAAGATTATCCTCCAAACAGACACTCCAGAATATGACAAATAATACAATCTGTGTTCCTCCCAAAAGCGATCACTTGGTTGGGCTCGGCTTTCCTTAACAGCAATCAGTCCATGGAGAGAGGGTGGGAGATGGAGTGTGTAAGAGCAGCAAAGACATGCAGATGTGAAGAGCTCAGCCGAAGGAAAGGGCAGCCGTTTGGATTCCCTGCACCAAAACCCTCAGCAGCACTGGCAGCGGCAGCATCAGACTAGAGAAACTGCAGCCCCCAAAGGCTTTTCCTGATTGCTAACATTAATAGCACAGCCAGGGAGTGGAAGTCCTTCTGCGCAACAACATGTTGTGTGTGGGTTTGACTTGCTGCTTTTTTAAAAAAATAGAATCAGAGCTGATGCAAATTAAATCCCAAATGGTAGAAGAGAGACAGAAACTCCAAAGTCACTTTCTTCAGTTCAAAGGCCTGTAAATTGAAATAGTTATTTAACTGCCAACCAAGGACATAGACATACAAAACAACAAACACAATTTAAAGTTAAGGATTTGAAGTATAAGCTATTCAAATCACAGTGTAATAAATAATGCATCAAATCAGCAAAAAAGGGTTAAATACCCCTTCTCTCAAGTATAGCAGGTAAGAGTTATTAGGAAAAAACGGAGGAAAATGAAGAAAAGGAGAAACAAAGGGACCTCCCCCACACACCCAAAAGCAACTAGCTAAATGGCAAAACTACTGGAGACAGAGCAATACAATATGCTAAAAAAAAAGACCCAAATCCTCATATTACTTGAACCATAGGAGCTCATAAATGAATCCACAAGCCATTGTATAAACAGGACTAATCCCCCTTGGTGTAGCTAAAGCTGCAGTCCTTGGTCCAGCCAACACACCAGCTTTAAGTATTTTTATTGTGTATTATTGTTAATTTTAGAGAAGTTTGAACTCCTCTATACGCAAAAGAAAAAATACATGTATCTGCTGTAGACATCAAAGTTTATTTGGAGCCAAGGGAAACGTAACTCCGTGTGTGCAAGACAGATGCAAGTCTCTCAGCAGGGGGAAGTCAGGGCACAACTTTTTTGGGGGGGGGGTTACAAGCTACTGTTGGCAACAAATGCTAAGGAGAGGGGGATGGAGACAGAAGAAACCTGGATCCACATCCAATGAGAGGAACAATGTGGCCAGCAGAGACAGGAAATGGTAAAGGGTAACAGACTGAGGGCTAAAGCATTTGCTGGAAACACAAACAAAGAGAAAGTGTAGCTGGCTCCAAAGGAGTGAAGCACATTTCTGGCTAGCACTAGCACACACTGTCCACCAGCTGTGAGGCAACACTGCAAACATATTTAAAGCTCTCCCAAAAATACACAGCAGAATCACTACAAACCTTCTACCTCAGCAACCTTGCAAGTTCTGCCATCTCCTTAACAAGATTCCCACTATTCAACCCAAAAATCCAGTGCTATGCTGTGAGAAAGGTATTCCTTTGTTGTCTTTTTATTGTTATTGGGGATTTATACTGAGTGAACTGAGCATTAGAGTACACAGCCTGCGACCCACCAAGCCAAATCCATTGCATGCTTCATGTTTCCCAGCTTGCTGGATGCTCACCGATCCCAGTCTTACAGTCCCAGGGCCTCAGGAGAAGCAAGAGATTTACTGAGCTACTAGCGGCTGGCATTCAGCTGGTAGGACACAAGTTGTGAAGTCCCAACATATCAAAAACTAAGAGCCCAACCCATTCTCCCCTTCTGGTCACTAAAGTTACCAGGGAGAGCATGCAGAAGAGAAAATGCCATAGGCTTGAAAGTTATGATCTGGAAAGATTGCCCAGTGGAGATGGGGAGGAAGTTTTGTCTTCTATGCCCAATGGGAAAGAGGACAATCACAAGAAATAAGCCATTTTCCCAACCTGGAATATTATGGACCAAAGACTACATATCAGCAAAGGAGCTATAAGGAGTTGGGGCTATCTTCAGGAAAGTATTACGGATTGCTAGAAGCTCTGCCCTACAAAAACAAAAAAAACCACTCAAATTTAGGGAAGCAGGTTTCGAGAAAGAGCTACTGCTATGGCTATATGGAGGAAGCTGTCTGGACAGGATTGTTACGGGACGTTACCAATATCGTTTTGAGGACGTTTTAAAAGAACTTCTTTAAGAAGACCTGGTCGTAGTTACGAAGTGAAGGCAATCTGAGGGAAACATTTTCTTTTTTAGGGAGCATACGGGATGCGGCTCCCCTATCTGCTGCAGTGAGAAATATTATGGGATGGAATATCGACCCTGTACCAATGGACATTACAGGACTTCCAGCGCTCGCTGTGGATTAGAAGAAAAATAAGATCGAGGGGGCAGAGAGGGTGCTGCTTGCCCAAATGTGGAGGATATAGACTATTATCGGATAGAGGTCCTCTACTTTTCTCGAAGCAGTACTGTTCCGGAGCGGGATTCCTGTCCTGGCGGGAGACCAGCACTACATATATTGCAGTCAAGTTCGAGAAGGCGGGGCGGCTCCTATCCACTGCAAATCCCTGCAAGAAATTATTATTATGGGATACGAAAACTGTGCTGGGAAATCCGTGTAAAGCGACCTAGCCTCGGATTCCTCCATACTAGGCGCAATTGTTACCTGCAGTGCTGTACAGACGGAGCCCTTTCCCCAAGAGCTGCTTTCCTCGGGCTGCTACTACTCCCGCCGTCCGTTCCCTCCGCAACCCCAATCCAGCTCCTCCGCCCATTCCACTGAGCTAGACCAATCGGAAGATGGGACTCTGAAGAATGGCAACTCCTCCAACCAACCATTACACTCCACCTTCCTCCCTGCATTGCCTGGGTCCCGCCACTTTCCTCTATTAACACCTCCCAGTAAATGCTAATAAGGACCATTCAGGACGAGCTGAAGGGCAGAAGCTCAACCCAGCAAGCAGCAGCTATAAGAGGGCGGAGCATGCAAATATCAGTTATTACTGGACCTATCGGAAGGTAGGGGTGTGTTTTTTTTTATCTTCTTACATAGTGAGACCGAAGAGACCGGCCCACTTTCTCTAGGAGTTAGTAACGAAGCATTTGTACCAATCAGGCTCCGGAGGCGGGTCAAGTTTCTCCCAATGAGAGGCGAATTTACGGATTCAAACTGACAGAGGATTAGTGAAACGACAGTAGCGTCTGTTTTTGAGCAGCCGAGGGGCTCATAGACCTCAAGGAGTCAGGCCAGGGGGGCTGCTGACAAGAAAACAGGTAGATCTTGTCCCTTCCTCCCCGCGACAGCCAGGCAGGCAAGATTCTGAGCCTTCCCAAACTGGAGGGTAGAGAGCGACAAAAACCGGCCGCGTGATCACGGCCCAGAGAGTGGGATGATAATAATAATAATAATAATAAGGGGTGGACGATCAAGCCTCGGTGCAAGTTCCAGACCCGCCTAGCTCCAGTTCCATGTTAACTGGAGGTAGGCATTAGGTAGAAAGAAACAGCTGTGAACAGCCGGAGAGTTAGCAGAAGGAAACAATCTTGTGGGATTGGTCCCCGGAGGGAAGTTCCATACAGTTGTCTATTTAGCTTTCATTTCCTGCAGGTTGGTTATTTTGCCTTTTTACATCCTTGCGATTGTTCCCCAAGGAGGTTAAAAAAGACGCTTCCCACACACACACACCACCAGTGCGCCCCTCCCCTGTTACATATTTATGAAAGACTACAAAAAGGAAGAACGGCAATAATTGCCGATTAAATAAGAAAGTAGGTGCCAGTAAGTGAGGCTTGGAAGAAAGGTCCGTGTCGCCCCTCAAATACTGTTTGCCTTGTCCACTAAGAAGACTTAGGGACGCACCTGATTCCCCTCTAGCACAGACTGCTTTCACCATGTCTACCAGTAGTTGTAGCTTTGCAGACAGGTGTGTGTCCATCCTGTGCTGCAGGTTTTGTCAACAAGTGCTAAGTTCACGGGGCATGAAGGCTGTGCTCCTCGCTGATACAGAAACAGATCTCTACTCCACAGACATTCCTCCTACCAGGTGAGTCAACACAGGGGCTCTGCATCTGGTTGCACTCCTTTATTTAAGCAGGTACCTATTTGGCTGGGAAATCCTCTATGCTGAACCTGTCACTGACTTCTGTTGATCTGGATTTTGGATGCCAACCTTCTTGACTAACTCTTACATATCCATGAAGTGCAGTATTTAAAAGTAGCATAATATGCAATTTTCAGCTATGAATTTCCCTCATCTTGGTTTTATGGTCACCTGATCAGTTGCTGTGACTGAATCTACATAAAATCCCTTCTCGTCCCACTGGCTTAAAAAAGAGAGAGATGTGTGAACTGTGCCTATACTAGCATATTATCCAGCCCTTACAGTACTTGCTCTCATTGTAGCAATGCACTGTTTACCCGAAAGGTAAACTATTTTTTCCCCAGGTATGCTGCCCCCCCCAAAAAAAAGAGGTTGTCCCAGACAAGTGACAGGTGTATGCAGTAATAAGAACACTTTATGTGAATAACATTCAGGAGGGTTGTCTTGCACTCAGGGTTGCCTTCCTTTCCAGTACATATTGTATTATTTTATTTGTTTGAGTTCAAGGCCAAAAACTTCTTTCAAAACAACTACTTCTACACTTTCTTTTAGGGCCTTGCATAACTTGTGACACCCACTAGCTGTGTACTGTGTGGCTAAGCTAGGTGCTTTCAGGGCCACCAACAGAGGAGGACTGGAGGGACAAAATTCGGGGGGGGGTCATCTGGAGGGCCTTTGAAGCCAAGGTCATGTTGCATCCTGCAGAAGGTCTTTCCATTTATTTTTATGGAAGTCTGAACACAGTAAAAGGCTCTCTACTATTAGCTAGACTTCCCTTTCTCCAAGACAGAAGCAAACTTGTCTCGCCAATCATGCCAGACTCACTAACTAATCCAGCAACGGAGCAAGACAAGCAACCCTGGCTGATGGCTAACTGTCAGCCTGCAGCCAGCTACCCAAGATCATTTTCTATCATAGTCTATCCTTTCTTCCTTTCCTAGCACCCAACTCAGCCAGATCTCACAAAGTAGTAGTTAGGATGTTACAGAAAAATAAAACAATCTTTTCCTCTCTTTTCCTTAATTTCTCTCCCTCTTTTCCACACTTTGCTCATTCATTTCTCTCACCTTCCACCTAAGTTTTCAGTGTCTCCCCCCCCCTTATTTTCACTTCTTGGTCTCAAGACCTTCTCGTCCCTATCCTGCTTGGCAACAGAATGTACTTAAGAGTAGTATGGTAGGAAAACTTTGTTAATATTATGAACAGAAAGGGGGTAGGAGAGTAAATATTTCCCGATGAACTAACAAAGTAGTAAAAGGATTCCCCCCCCCTTCTCCACCCTTTACATGCAGGGTAATAGAACATTAATCTGTTTTACTGGTTATACATGTGGAACAAAAGCTGCAACTCCCAGTTCAGGCACTAGGTTGTTAATCATTATTGTGCTGGTGGAAGATCTAATAGCCCTTTGTAAAGGCTACTTTGCTATATGACAAATTATGTAATGTTTTTAATATCATAAAATTAGATTTATAACAAATACCATATGCAGTCTTTCTCCCCAATGGGTACCCAAAACTGCATTGTTCTCCTTTCCTCCATTTTATCCTCACAACAGCCTTGTGAGGTCGGTCTGGCTACCCAGCAATCTTCCGTAGCAGGTTGGTGATCTGACTATTACAGACATATGACAGCTTGATTAAAAGCTCTCTTGTTACATGTTGTCTGTCATTCCCTCACTTTTGGAACTGTAACTTCCGTCATTTGTGGTTAGTGGCCAGTTTTCAAACATGTAGCATTATTTTCTGAGTTATGCCTGCCACAGAGACCCTTCGCTTCATTCCAAATAGCATGGGGTGTGTGGCTTCTCTCATCTGGGCTAGGATTTTCCCATGCCTTTCCATTTTAGCCCTGGAACTCCCACACTCATCCTGCAGCTGGTGGTCAATTTTGAGACTCCTAGCTTTATTCTCTGAGGAATTGTGCCTGCCAGTGTGGTGCAGTGGTTAAAGTGTTGGACTAGGATTTGGGAAACCCAGGTTCAAATCCCCACTCTGCCATGGAAGCCTGCTGGATGACTTTGGGCCAGTCACACACTCTCAGTCTAAGCTGCCTGACAGGATCATTGTGAGGTTAAAATGGAGGCAAGGAGAATGATGTAAGCCACTTTGGGCCCCTTTTGGGGAGAAAGGTGGAATATAAATAAATAAACAAACATGGACAGACAGGCCAGTTCTTTTATTACTATAAATTCATGGTAAGCTAAGTAATTTGTTTGTTTTGTTATGATATTTGGTTTGAATAAGGGTCATATGGGAGGGGGGGTTGGAATCTTTGTCCAGGGACCCATGATGGCTCTTGGCAGCCCTGGGTGCTTTACAACTTCCCTGTTTGTGCAGTCTCACGCAGGCAGGCAGTAAAACCAAGCAGTTTATCAAGCTTTGTGGTTGGCCACTATGCATGGCTTGTGGGCTGTGTTCAGCTTGGCAGGTCCTAAATTGTACTTTAGAATGTAAAGCATCCATCTATTTAATTATGAAAAGCAGCCAACATTCTCTCTACCATGAGCAGTACAGCAGTTCCATTGTGTTGGAACGGTCACTTTCACTTCTCTTAATAGTCAGTTTCTGGTCTATTTATTTGTTGTGGTAACAGTCAAAAGCACAAAGGGAGTGTTTGTAAGAAATCACAGGACAGCCTAGTCTCTGCCTTCATCAGTTTCAGTGGTAGTTAATAACTACTAAAACATTAGGGGGGAAATGTGCAGCTAGCTGCAAGTTTTTTCATTTTCTATAGAATTTATGTGAGAGCACTGAAGTAGCTTTTCCAGGTAGGATGCTTGTTTCCTGTGACGAATCTATCTTCCCTACATAGAAATGTACATGTGTATTCTATAAATTCAACTTTTCATAATTAAAAGTGGCCTTTTCACATAAACATAGACATGACACAGCTCACAAACAATACATGTTTTATAATTCATATTTTAAAGCCTTTAAGTTGGGTGTTCTGATAAGCACCTTCAAATATATATCTATAGACCTTTTTCTTCAGTTTCTGTGAGAACATGAGAGGTGCCTTGGTGGATGAGACCAGTGATCCATCTAGTCTAGCATCCTTACTCCACAGTCACTCTGGAGGCCAAGGCTTCCCCTGATGTCGGTATTCAGCACTGGTATTCAGACACTAACTGCTCTGAACATGCCCCTTAGTCACCGTGGCATAAGAAAGAGGGCACAGGTGTTGTTATTCCAGAGGGAAATGTGCAGTTTCTGCCTACATAGCTGATTATTTTCCCCACAGTGTTTCCCCCGAATGTGCTACCCCCAGAAGCCCCAAATGGCTCTCAAGCTCCCCAGAGTTCAAAACCTAACTTTGTGATTAGGCATGATGAGTGAAAAGGGAAGTGCTACATGAAGGTTACGGTTTCCTTCCATTTCCTTTTTGAAAACTCTTGTGCCCAATCTCAGAACAGCTACTTGAATTCTGGAATTTAAAAAATTGCTTGATGATTTAAGTGGATACCATTTGAAAGTGAAACCAAAGGTGGGGAAATGGACACGTGTGCAGCTTCTGTACACCCTTCCTAATTTCAGGCATGCTATACAAGGAGATAAATAAAGAAGCAAAATTTGGGATTGCCATTCAGCTAATTCTTGACCCAAGTCCACTACAGTCAGAGAGAGAGAGAGTGAGAGAGAGTGTGTGTGTGTGTGTGTGTGTGTGTGTGTGTGTGTGTGTGTGTGAGAGAAGTACTGACCCCAGCAAGGGGCTTTCAAGGCAAGTGAGAAGCAGATGTGGTTTGCCATTGCCTTCCTCTGCAGAGATTTTCTTGGTGGTCACCCTTCCAAGTATTGACCCTGTTTAGCTTCCGAGAGGTGACAAGATCAGGTTACATCATGCTGCCATCCCTACCATAATAAATTTAACTCTTTAGAACAAAAAAGAGCAAGGTATCTATCAGTTCTGACTTTTTAGTTTTTCCATTTCATCTCAGATTTATACAAGATTCTGGTACAGCATGAATCTATATTACACTATCATCATTAATATTGTTTCAGAAGGAGAGAAAGACGTTATTTGGCACTGTGTCTCACTCTCAAGAAATACTATTGATCTCATTATCTGAGAAGGCATAAGAGCCAGAAAAAAACTCAATTTGGCTTTAAAGGGGCAATATTAGAAATTAGCCATTAGATGCTCTAATAGCGACATCTGGATATCATTGGATACTTAGATCCGGTAACTGGAGCTGTGAACGGCAAGACAGATCTTTCTACAAATGTGAAAAGGGACCTTTGCAGGAAATTGGGGGGGACGGGGATTCTGGACAGTTTAAAAAATTCAAAATTTATAAAAGAGCATCTGTAGCTTTAAGCAACAGATTCCCTCGGTGCCTGTTGCTAGGCAACTGCAGTATTCCAAGCTCAGATTTTGTGAGTAAAGGCAGGGGGAGGAGGCAGGGTCCTTTCCAGGCCTATTTTGGCATTTGAGGGAAAACTCGTTGGGGCCAGGTCTGATTTATGTTGTCTGGAGTTCAGTTTTAATTCTGGGATATTTGGAGGAGGGGGTAGACCTAGGATGGTGTGATTTGAGGAAGGAACCTCAGAGGGGTATAATTCTGTAGACTCTACACCCCAAAACAACCATTTCCTCCAGGGGAACCAAGGTTACCAACCTTCAGGTATGGGGTGGAGATCACACGGATGACAGAGATTTTCCCCTGGAGAAAATGCTGCTTTGCAGGGTTGATTCTGTGGCATTATACCCTGCTTAGGTAACTTGCCTCCCCAAACCCTCCCAAGGCTTCATCCCCAAATCTCCAGGAATTTCCGAAGCTAGAGGTGGCAGCTCTAATGGAGGAACTGATCTCTGTAGTTGAGAAATTTGTTGTGATTCCAGGATATTTCCAGGTCCTACCTGTAGGCTGGCAGCCCTAGAAGGCGATAAGGAAGCATGAAAATGGGAAGATGCTATGGGGCTTTCAGGAAAGGGAAAGAGGAAATAGTGGGGGAGGGGAAAATGAGATGTCTCCCACAGGTCCTTGTGGATTCCCATTTATTATTTATCATCTGGGGGCTATCAAGAATTACAGGGGGAAACGGTTTGGAAATTCCACCCCATTCCTCAACATCTCCCTGTCCACAATTTCCCAAGCTCTCAGGGGCTTGAGCAGGCTTATTTTTTCCTCTCTGCCCCCAGTTGTGTGCAATGCTCCCTCTAAGCTGTGGAGTCTTGTGAGCAAAATTCTACTTTGTGAGCTACTGGCATTAAAGTTGTGAGCAAGCGATTGGGCTACTGCATAAATTAGCTTGCTCTGGAGCCATTCTTCCTGAGCTATGATAAAAAATGTGTGAGCCAGAGGCTAAAAAATTGTGAGCTAACTCACATTAACTCAGCTTAGAGGGAACACTGGTTGTGTGTGTTCTCAACTATCAATATTACTCCCCTTTTTTGAAGCATATTTAGTCCACATCAGGCTTTTTAAAAGGTTTGGTTTTGTTACTGAATAAAGTCAGACTTTTCTCCATACCTGGAAAGTCCCCTGGGTAGGCAGATAACCCTTGCTTGCTTGTGGATGGTTAAATTCAGCATTCATTATGAATACATGGGCTAACAGTGATAATTGTTCATACTTCATATTCAGCCAGTTCTCTATTCAGTTTACATAATTTAAAGGGGGGGGCGGAAGTAATAGAATGTAATCTGAAAATACACAGGATAAAACAGTTAACCTCCTCTATGTTTCGAAGAACCAAATTAATTTACTCTAAGTAAAGGTATTCTTAGCCCTGACCTGGCTAACCCAGTCTCATTAGATCTTGAACTAAGGAGAGTTGGCCCTGGCAAGTATTTGGATGGGAGACCTCCAAGGAATACTAGGGGTGTCACACTGAGGCAGGCAATCGCAAACCACCTCTGAATGTCTCTTGCCTTGAAAACCCTACAGGGTCGCCATAAGTCAACTGTGACTTGAAGGTTATGGGGATACTTTTAAGCAAATAATAGAGTTGTTTCCTTAGGTGGAACTTTCTCCAGAACTGTATCTTCCATCTTGCAACTTCTGTGTAATAACAAATATTGATTGAAATTATTCCATGTGATTACAAATGATATTTCTATAGTCTTGTTCAACAATGAACCAATGTTGTCTGTTGCTTTCACAGAAGTGTGGTAATGAAATTCAGTAAACCTCATGCTTCAAGCTGAGCCATTAAAAAGAAAAACTGTGTTTTAGTGCCTCAGGAAATTACTTACTTCTATCAGCTTCTTTATACTGTAATAATTGATTAGCATGGCAGATGGAGGTGTTCTGTTAGGACTGATTGGTTATTTGAAAGAAAAGCTAATGTATTGAAAAACTCCTGTGCTATGAATATAAATCAAAACTGGCAACGCAGTAGTTAAGCACCAGTATCTACCTTCTGCTTGAATCATGTCTACCATGGAAACTCCCTATGGCAGTAAATGAGGATCTGTCTAAAACACATCACCCAGAGGGCAGGGAATCTGTTTGCTATAAACAATACTGAAACAGTACTATGAATATTTTATCGGCTGCTTGCCCACCGCCTCGCCAGCATGGGGATCTGGGGGCTGGCCTTGCAGTGGCGCATCTCCTTTCTCCAGGGTCAGGGACAAAGGGTGGCACTTGGGGAAGAGAGTCTGTGGAGTGCCCCAAGGGGCAGTGCTCTCCCCAATGCTATTTAGCATCTATATGCACCCCTTGCCCAGATTGCCGGAGGTATGGGCTCGGGTGTTATCAATATGCAGATGACACCCAGCTCTAACTCTTGTTGGGCGGTCAGTCTGGCTCTGCCCTGGAAGATCTGGACCGGGCATTGCAGGATGTGGCAGGATGGCTTAGGCTGAGTTGACTGAAACTGAATCCGACGAAGATGGAGGTCCTTTGCCTGAATCGGAGTGGCTCAGGGTTAGGGGTCCCTCTTCCAGCCTTCAGTGGGGCGCCGTTGGTGCCAGCGCTGAGGGTCAGGAGCTTGGGAGTGCTCCTGGATCCCTCCTTGACTATGGAGGGCCAGGTAGCAGCCACTGCCAAGGCAGCCTTTTACCATCTTCAGCTGATTAGGCAGTTGGTTCCCTTCCTCAAACGCAATGATCTGGCTTCAGTGATCCACGCTATGGTCACCTCGAGGTTAGGCTACTGTAATGCTCTCTACATGGGGCTGCCCTTGGGGCAACTCTGGAAGCTACAGCTGGTGCAGAACACGGCAGCCAGGCTGTTGATGGGCCTCCCCAGATAGGAGCACATCCAACCTGTGCTGAAGTCGTTGCACTGGCTTCCAATAGCATTCTGGATTTGCTTCGAGGTGCTGGTTTTGACCTTTAAAGCCCTTAAGGGTCAGGGGCCTGCCTACCTGAGGGACCGCCTTTCCCCATACGTTCTCCTGAGAGCATTGCGGTCTGCAACACAACACCACCTGGCCCCACCTGGGCCTAGGGACTCCAGGTTGGCGGTAACTAGAACCAGGGCGTTCTCCCTGGCAGTGCCAGCAATGTGGAACAAGCTCCCCAATGAGATCAGAGCTCTGCAGGACCTCCAGCAGTTCCATAGAGCCGTGAAAACTGAGCTGTTTCACCAAGCGTTTCAATAAGAACTGACTACACCGGCTGGGTCGCACTAGCACTTTATTATAGGATGCCGCTGTGTTATGTAGCTTTACTGTGTTATTGGAATTGTATGGGACGCATTTTATATTTTGTATTTGCTGGTTTTAAATTCTGTGTAATTTTAAATTGTCTGTAAGCTGCCCTGAGCCACCTCAGCAGGAGGGCAGGGTAGAAATTTAATAAAATAAATAAATAAATATAAATATTTTAACCCTAAAAGTAAGTTTTTAAAGACATTTGAATTAATGGAGTGTCTTTGCAGTTCAGTGTTGTAAACCCTATACCACTTCAGGAGTGTAATGTTGATCACACTACCTCGTTTGTAAGCAAAAGAATGACCTTCCAGAAATATGTACAGATTCATGGAGGCTGAGAAGAATTCTCTTGCCAGGGCAGATGGAGTTATCAACTGTTAATTCAGCTACTGTACATTAACCCATCTTAATCTTTCTTCTACACCTGTTCATCTCTTCTTATGTGAGAGCTGGGTGCTGTTGATGCTATCTGCCCAGAGCAGTGGAGGTGGCAGGAAAACCTGGTAGACTAGGAAGGGGACTAAAGAACATTTGCTTGTAATTTGTGCTTAGTATTTGTAGACTATACATATCACATAAGAAGAATCAGACCAGTTGTCCATATATCCTAGCATCTTGTTTCAAACAGTGGCTAACCAGTTGCCCTGGAGGGTCAACAAAACAGGGCACAGAGGTCAAGGCCTCTCCTGCTGTTGCCTCTAAGCACTGGTATTCTGTATGTGAAGGTTCTCTTTAATCACCATAGCTCATGCTTACTGATAGACCCATCCTCTGGGAATGGCTGATCCCCCGTTTTTGGTTTTTTTGGGGGGTGGTTGTGTTTTTAATATGTGTGTGTGTGCATGTGAGTGTGTGTGCACGTGGAAGTCATGGCAATCTCTGGTGACTGACCCCCCAGGGGTCTCTTTGTAGAAAAAGAGCTGCAGGAGCTCGTTAACATATGGTATGCTAATGAGCTATTAGGCTATATGCCACGCCCCCTGACATCACCAGAAGCAATGTCAGAAGGGGAAGCAAAAGGGGGGGAGGCATCTTCAAAAGCCTCTCCTTCCCCAGCTGGCCTGGGTGGGGGAGCTAAGAGAGAAGGGGTTTAAAGTTTAAACTCCTTCTCATGAGAGTTGGGCCACAGAAGGAGGAAAGAGGGAAGGAAAGAGAGAGAGTAGAGAGAAGGAAAGAAGGAAGGAAAGAGGGAAAGAAAGAGAGGGAAGAAGGAGGGAAACAGGGAAAGGAGGAAAAAAGAGAAGAGAAGAAGGTGGGAAAGAAAGAGAAAAGAGAAGAAGGATGGAAAGAGGAAACGGAGACAAGGAAAAGAGGGAATGAAAGAAATTCGGTGGCAATTCGGCCCCATTATATCCTAGGGGCCATTGAAGTCAATGGTGAAAACATAGGGTATATTCTGGGGGCTGGAGGGGAGGGGGTTTGAGGGAGAGGCTTCAAACTCACAGGGTAGCTGTTGGAGCCTCTCCCCAAGATACCCACCAAGTTTCAAGAACATTGGACCAGGGGTCCAATTCTATGGGCCCCCAAACAGGTTGCCCCCATTCCCTCCATTGTTCTCTATGGTGGGGGAAAAAGTTACTTTTTCCCCACGGTGCTGTTAGTAGCTCTGGGGGGAGGGGGTTTGAGAGAGAGAGGCTCCAAACTTTCAGGGTAGCTTCGGGAGCCTCTCCCCACATACACCCCCACGTCTCAAAGCAATTGGACCAATGGTCCTAATTCTATGGGCACTCAAAGAGGTTACCCCCATTACCTCCATTGTTTCCAATGGGGAAACCCAGCCAGCATCTCTTAAGGCAGGCAAGCAGGCACCTCCCAAGACAGTTCTTTTTCCCTGAGATTCTCTGGGAAAGTCTGACTGCAGTGCTGGTGCTGCCTGCTCGCCTGCCTTAAATGCTGCTGGCTGGGTTTCCCCTTTGGAAACAATGGAGGTAATGGGGGTAATATGTTTGAGTGCCCATAGAATTAGGCCCATTGGTCCAATTGCTTTGAGACGTGGGGGTGTATGTGGGGAGAGGCTCCCAAAGCTACCCTGAAAGTTTGGAACCTCTCCCTCAAACCCCTTCCCCCCCCAGAGCTACTAACAACACCATGGGGAAAAAGTAACTTTTTCCCCCACCATAGAGAACAATGGAGGGAATGGGGGCAACCTGTTTGGGGGCCCATAGAATTGGACCTCCTGGTCCAATATTCTTGAAACTTGGTGGGTATCTTGGGGAGAGGCTCCATCAGCTACCCTGTGAGTCTGGAGCCTCTCCCTCAAACCACCTCCCCTCCAGCCCCCAGAATATACCCTATGTTTTCACCATTGACTTCAATGGCCCCTAGGATATAATGGAGCTGAAACTGACATTCGGCTGCCTGAAAGACTCCAGGGGACACCAGCTGGGGGCGGGGCTTGGCTCCTGAGCTGCCGGAGCTGCGCTCTGGTGCGCTCCCCCCAAAAGACCCCTGCTGACCCCTACTGGGGGCCTGGAGATATTCAGAGAGGTGGCTGAATAGAGCCTGCCCCTGCCTCTGGTATTTCAAGGAGGTCCATCCAAGTACTTGCCAGAGTCGACCCTGCTTAGCTTCTGAGATCTGATGAGAATGGGCTTGCCTGGGCTATCCAGGTCAGGGGTCTAATTCCTTTTTAAAGCCTACTGTAGTAGTGTTGTGAATGGGAACCATTATGGTTTAAAAATAGTATGCAAATTCGGTAAATCAAAAGATTGGCAGGAAAGACAAGGGTGATGGAATGTTCACTCATGAGAGTAGAATCCATGCACCTCATTTTCATGAGAATCAGAAACTACATTACAATAATGAATGGCCTGAATAAACCAGTTCTTGGACAGAAGCTCTTCAGTACAGTATTACAATGATATTGCTCCATTCAAGGTGGGTAGCCGTGTTACTCTGTCTTGTAGCAGTAGAAAAGAGTAAGAGTCCCAGTAGCACCTTAAAGACTAACAAAATTTGTGGCAGGGTATGAGCTTTCATGAGTCACTGCTCATACCCCACCACTAATTTTGTTCATCTTTAAAGTGCTACTGGACTCTTACTCTTTTCTATTGCCCCAGTCAGTTAAATAGATGAAGGCATACCCATACAGGTTAGACTCAGTATTGCCAAGAATGTTGCTTGATCTGTTGCTTCACATAAAAATACATTCCAGTCAGAAAAATATGGAAAATAAGGGATCTTTTCTGTTCGGGGGGTAAGAAAGACTACCTTATATGGACTACATCCTGTTTTCAGAGCCTGTTGGAGAGGTGAGACTCCAAGTCAAAAAGACAATTCTTTATCTAAAGAAAAGTGGCTGGCCCTTGAGTGAATGACAAAAGTAACAAAGCCAGGGCACTCACAGGCAAAATAAAGAACTCGGGGCTTCTGAGGTCTGCAGAAAAATTTAACAGAAAATAAAGAAAAAGGATCCCTAAAAACCCAGCCAAATTAAGATGGGGAAAAAACTCTAAGAGGGAAAGCCTGTTGAGAACAGCTGAGCATCAATTAAAGGAAAAAGTGATGTTGTGGATAGGGGGATAAATCAGCCTTCTCTAGCCCCCGAAAGCTTATAGAATTCTAGAGCGGTTGATGGGGCAGGGTTCCAAGTTATCCCATTCTCTCCCATGCAACTCCTCACAAACCTTTGTTCAACCAATTGCTGATAGGTAGTATCAGACCTTTATTTGTTTAACTGCAGTTTGTTGTTAATTATGTTTTATTTCTCAATCAGATCATGGTAATAAATGATGTAGGTGAGGATGTGCCAATACTTGATCTGATTGACTGTCTAGAAAATTAGCAACCAAGCATTTTGTAGAGTGTCCTCTATTTAGCAATGGACTGCTATAGACAGTGGTATGGTAATCCTGTGGAGATGGAACCAGGAAAATTGAGAAATTAAAGGATGATTCCGGTAACCACCCTACGAAATCTTAAGATATGGTGTAAATGTACACAGTTTTATTCTTGAATATAGTGTAAATGTACACAGTTTTATTCTTGAAAATTAGTCATTGAGTTAGTACAAAATTTTCGTAGGGTGGATGGTTAATCCAAAGAACAGCGTCACTTACACTTATACCAGTGTAAGGCAGATTCATGTGTTCAGCAACGATCACAGTGATTTGAACTCTGGCCTTCTTAAAGCTGTGCCTGTGCTGGAAGTAGCTTTATCCGTGTTTGATGCATGCCTTCTGCAACAGGAATGTGTGCCTTCTGCAGGAATTCTGAAGCCTCTCGTTGAGCAGTAAGACTGTTTTAAGTAATTGTGCTGGTTTAAAGGATGGCTAGAATGGATTTGAAGACCACTTACAAGTATGTCTGCCATAAAAGATATGAGAAAATGAAATGTAATCATTAGCAGTGGTCTGGTGTTCTGAACCATTTGTGAGCATGAACAATGCCCCTGCTTTTGTAAGAAATAATAGCTTTAGATCACACAATATTTGCATCAGGTTTAATAAAACGACAATTAGGTTCTTGTTTATTGCCTCACAAGACTAAAATGGTATTACCAAATAATTTTCCCCTCTAAGCACAAGAACGAATGCAAGCAAAATTGGCATAGTAGTGTTGGAACTTGAAATAAATGCAGCTTATCTTAATTAGGAAAAACTAGTGTTCATATAAAAGCGAAGACATGGGCATTTGAATTTTAAAGGGTTCACTAAAGTGTGTTCTTCAGTGGAGAGCTACTCAGCTTGCTTTGGCAACTTTTGAAGGGAATACAAGATAAAAGATTTCATATCAAAGCTCTGGTATGATATCCATCCCCCATTTGCATGATTGTTTAGCTATGTTTTGTTTTGACAGTGGTGTGGCTTATAGCAACTATTAGTTGAGGCAGAGGTGCAAATGAAAATAAGCGAAGAAGACTAGCACTTGTTGGAATTCTGATTATCTGAAGACTAAATAGCTAACATTGTGAAACTATTGAGTTAATTTTTAACTATTATTGTATATTTTTCTCCCTGTTCCCAGTACTGTTGACTTCATTGGAAACTGCTATTTCACAGAAATTTGCAAATGTAAACTGAAGAATATTGCCTGTTTGAAATGGTAAGTTAAACTGTAGTTTGATTCATTGTGGTGTTACGAACAGCTGTACAGCCTCTTCAGTTGTATCCGACCAACATCCTGCAAATGGAAGACAGGTGAGGGGAGAGTACAGCTGATTCCTCTTCTCCTCCTCTAGTAGAGCCCCTCACGGTGGCTTCTGTCCTCAAGGGGCCTGGGACTCCCAACATCAGTCCAACACTAGCCTGATTTACCATTTTGTGGAAATGTTGGTTGTTTCTCTTGAGCTTAAATCTTAACCTTCACAGAAGTTTATAGCTAAAAACACGTAGGATAAATTGCAGCATTAGGATGGTAGTTGCAAGACAATCTAGAGCATATTACTCTAGTACTGAAATAACTACACTGGTCCCTGGTTAGTTTCTGGCCCTAACTCAAGGTGCAAGTTTTGAGATTTAAACTTCTAAAAGGTGACCAGAGTCCCTTAAGAATTCCCTCTTTCTGTGTGAGCCTCCTGGAAACTTCTCTTCTGTATTCTCTAGTGTTGGAAGTGTAATGGGTGGCAATAAGCTAAAGGGCCTTTTTCATGACTGCACCAAAGTTATGCAGTGCCATTCCAAAAGGAGTGTGTAGAATTCCCTCACTGATACCATTCAACGGGAAAGTTAAAATGTCATTTCAGTGACTAGGTGCATTGTCTTAAATTTTTGCTTCATATTTTTATAGCCATTATTCTATGATGCTTGACAGGTGATATGAAGCAGACAGGAAGATGACTAAAGCAATGTTGGTAGAAGACTTGGGATGAATCAGACAGTGCCCATCAAAGAGCCCATCTGTAGCCCTATGAGGTGGGGGGTGATGGGAGTGAAGAAGACTTTTTTTCTGTATGACCACTTTTTCTGCAGAATCTTGTCCAGCTCAGTTGTTCAATCAGTTTGGTGTAGTGGTTAAGCAAGCGGACCTGGGAGAACCAGGTTTGATTCCCCACTCCTCCACTTGCACCTGGCTGGATGACCTTGGGCAAGCCATAGTTCTGATAAGAGCTGTTCTTGAAAAAGAGCAGTTTCTGTCAAGAGCTCACTCAGCCCCACCTACCTCACAGGGTGTCTGTTGTGGGGAGGGGAAGGGAGTTTGTAAGCCGCTCTGAGACATCTTTGGGTAGTGAAGGGTGGGGTATAAATCCAATCTCTTCTCTTCTTCTTCTTCAAAGTGGTGGGGGATTTGGTAATACCAGTGATGAAAATTTGGACCCCATCTGTAATTTTTATTTATTTATTTATTTATTTATTAGATTTTTTTAGTCACCAGTCACTCAAAGGGTCTCATGGCAACTTAAAACATTAAAACCAATAAGGTAAAAACAATAACAAAAATATTAAGATTAAAATATTGAAATGTGTGGCTATCACAATACCACTATTAAAGCAGCCCAAACAAATGCCAACCTAAATAATTCAGCTTTGCATACCCTGCAGAAACTAAACTAGTCCGGCAGGGCATGGGTGTAATCTGAGAGTACATTCCATGGGGTAGGGGCTGCAATTGAAACGGCCTTCCCCTGGTGATGCCTAAGAGCCATTCTGGGACCAGGAACCTACAAGAGGCCCCTATAGGATGACTGAAGGGAGTGCACGGTGTTGTAATGGGAGAGGTGGTCCCATAGGTATGAGGGTCCCAGACCATTGAGGGCTTTAAAGGTTAACACCAAGACCTTGAATTGGATCCTGAGTCTAATTGATAGCCACTGTCGCTGCTGCAGAATTGGAGTAATATGAGCTGGCCATGATGTTCCGGTCAACAACCTGGCAACTGCATTCTGGACCACCAGCAGTCCCCAAAGCATTTTCAAGAGTAGCCCTATGTAGAGCGAATTGCAGTAGTCGTTGTTTCTGCAAGGTTCTTTGTTGACAAGGTTCTTTGCTGACAAAATTTCTCTCATCCACTCTGACCAGGTTGAGTGCAGATCCAGTACCTGAGGTGTCAGAAACGCTTGCTTTTTGTGATGGATAGTTTCAGACTGAGACTGATTCCGCAAAAGCAGTTGTTGCACCCTCGGTCTCCTGTCTCCCCCACTTGTACTGCTCAATTTCCCACTATTTGCTGTGCGGCTGCATTTTAACCTGCATCTGCCCCCAAGATGCGAGGGAAATCAGGGGGAGATGCGGGTCAAAATGTGGCCACACAGCAAATAGTGGGAAATTGAGCAGTACAAGCAGGTGAAATGGGAGACCGAGGGTGCAATAACTGCTTTTGCAGAATCGGTCTGATCCTGCCTATGGATGCTGACAGGGCCCTTGGAAGTGTGAGGGCCACCATTTGTGCTTTGGATCTGTGCCCATCACACCTTTTAAAATTTTGCCAGGAAAAGGTGGTGGGAGCCATTAGTGAAAATCATCAACTCTTCCCTGATTGAGGGGGGCTCTCCCTAGGCCTTTGAAGGAGGCAGTTATTAGACCTCTGATGAAATAAACTTCATAGGGATAAGGTGACCAATTACAGGACAGTCTCCAATTTACCTTTTCTAGGGAAGGGGATATGATATGTGGTAGCAAAGCAGTTCCAGGGATTTCTGGATGACACATCTGAACCTGAACCATTTTTGTTGGGGTTCAGGCCAGGGTTTGGTACTGATATGACTTCAGTTGCACTAGTGGATGGTCTTCATTTAAAGCTGGAGGAGGGACAATCTTCCCAGATACTGCTGAACTTCTCAGCAGCCTTTGATGCAACTGACTACTCCATTCTTATTCACTAACTTGAATATGAAGTTGGGATTAAGGGCACAGGCCTTGAGTGGTTTTACTCTTTTCTGTCTAACTGGACACAAAGAGTCTCCACTGGAGGTGTAAAATCAACTGGGTTGAATTTATCTTGTGGTGTGCCAAAAGGTTCTCTTCTCTCACTCCTGCTTTTGTGTGGGTGTGTAGCCACTGAACATGATTTTCCAGAGTTTTGGGGCTGGATGCCCTCATTATGCAGATGACACCTAGCTCTATATTTCATTATCCAAGCCTCCAGATGCATCTGTCTTGTTTCTGAACCTGACAAGCTTCACTTCTCTCATTTCTATATATTATGATAGTACTGGAGGCAGAAAAACAGGACAAATTTTTAAAGTTGGCAACCCTAGCCATAGTTTCTCTCAAATGATAACATTGATGCCCTAATTCTTGGCTCGGTGTGGTGTTTTCCAAAGGAATTTTTGTTCAATATTTAGTCACTAAATGCAAATCATGTTTTATTTAACATGCTGTTTATCAGGAGTGTGTTCATGTTGCAGTCCTTTCTCTGTCCGACCCTTCACATACAGCCTTGTATTCTGTTTGCTTTTCCAGTGGGAATGTTGTAGGCTACCATGTGATTGCTCCATGCAAACCTTGCCTGCTCTCCTGCAACAATGGGCACTTCTGGATGTTTCACAGCCAAGCTGTTTTCGGAATCAACAGGCTTGACTCCTCTGGTATGGAACATTTTGATTCTCTGCTTAAGAATTGTTCTTGTCCGCTGAAGTATTTCATCTTACTGCTTTTATTCCAAAGGGGTATCTCTTTGGAAAGGCATATAACCGTCTCCAAGTTCCGCCATGCTGCTCTTGCTAGCAAGAATTATTCTGGTGAGGAAACACCGTAGGTGCAACTGTTTGCCTCAGCTTTCATTCCCTTGATCTCTCTTAAATCACTAGACTGAGACTAATTGATCAGCGAAGCTACAGTAATCCTATGGTGATGAGAGCTGAATTTTCAGGAGCACTCTACAGCAATTAATACAAATACCAAATAGCATAGATAAGATGCTAGATATAGAACAGTGTGTGGTGTTCCATGCTTTTAAGCACATCTTTAATGAGTTGTTACAGTCAGTCCTGCCCAATCCTATACAGCTTTAAGGGTGACAGAGGCACTCTTTCTACTGCAGCCTAACCTACCTCTTCTGACCTATCAGCAGAGTCTGGTGCACTGTTGTGTATCTCCCCCAGTCTGCTTGGTCATCTCAGGATCACAACCATAATTTTTCCTTTTGAGTAATGACCCTGCTGACTTTTCTTACAATAGAAAGAAAGCCCTGACCTGGACAGCTCAGACTAGCCCAGTATCATTAGATCTCAGACTCAGGGTCAGCCCTGGTTAGTATTTGGATGGAAGTTCAGGGTCACTACAAAGAGGCAAGCAATGACAATTCACCCCGAATGTCTCTTGCCTTGAAAACCCTGTGGGGATGCCATATGTCAGATGTGACTTGACAGCAAACAGAAAAAGAAATATGAAATCAGAAATGTTGTAACATTGTATACTTTAAGACATACCAGTTTGTTGTAGTGGTTAGGAGTACAGACTCTAATCTGGGTGAACCAGATTTGATTCCCCACTCCTCCACATGTGGAAGCTGGTGTGACCTTGGGTCAGTTACAAGTCCTTTCAGAGCTGTTATCTCACAAGCAGTTCTCAAAAGAGGTTTCTCAGCCCCACCTACCTCACAGGGCATCTGTTGGGGAGAGGGAAGGGAAAAGAGATTATAAGCCGCTTTGAGACTCCTTTGGGTAGTGAAGGGTGGGATATAAATCTAATCTCCTCCTCCACCTCCTCCTCCTCCTGTCAGATATTTAACTGAAGACCTGCAGCCAGGCTTGCTTTCTTATCTGTGTTGTTTCAAGAGTGCAGAAATCTAGATTCAGATCCCACTGTGAAATCCCTTGGCCTAGCCCACCCACAAGGATGCTGTAAGAATAAATGGCTGCTCTGATCTCCTTAGAAGACAGACATGATTCAAATGCAGTGTCTACTTTGTTGGGTTGTCACCTTTTCCCCAGCACACTCCTAATTCTTTTGCAGCTCCAGGTTACAAGAATCGTGCCAGGAAAAAAAAGTGGCAACTGTATGGCCTGGTCTTGCCACCTCCATCCTAATTACACCAGTGTTCCAGAGCCCGCACACACACACATCCCCCTCCCATCACTAGGTCTCGAATAATGCTTGTCCTGGCCGCTCTTTTACATTCTATCTTTCAGCCCATATCTTATCTGTCTCCTGTACATTAGCCTCCTTCCGTGCCTCCTGGGGCCCCTGTCACAGTTCCTCTGTGTCTCCACGACTGGCTGCCGTTCCACATTCTTCCCAAGCTCTCTCTCTGATTTCCCCAAGCCCTATTAGAGTCCTCTCCCCACCAGTGGCCAATCTAACTTTCTTTAAAGTTCTCCTCTCCTTTACTCAGAAGGCTTATGAGTGTCCTATGGGATTGCAGTGGCTCAGCAAATGTGACTGTGCTAATATAGCAGCCTCTTTTTAGCCTGTAATATTATAATTTCTTCTTGTAGTCATTCTGAAGGATATGTTTCTTTTAATTCTGCCTCTATATTTCCACCTCCTACCCCACAAAAATATATATATACCCAGTTACTGGCCTGGTTTACATTTCCTCAATACGATACAGTTATTACAATCTAATTATGAGGTGTCCATCCAGTAATGACCTAATGTCATCTGTACATTGGTGTAAAATGTCGCTCTTCTAGAATTTTGCAATCCTTTGGCAGGGATAGCCAGCCCTGCTACATTCAGGCTTCTGTAACTTTAAGTCATGTGGGGGTGGATTTTGCCACCTGCAATTTTTCAAGCTCCTACAGCACTATGACCTGAGATGTTGCAATTGCTAAAATTCTTTCTTATGCAAAGCTGTGTACAGAAATTAAAATGCTGAAAGTCTGGTCATAGATTTAAATTAATAATTTGTTCTCCAATGCAGCCTTGAACTGCATGGTATGGTAGTTCCTTTACTGGACTTCGCCAGTGGCTACAGTTGTATCCTTCTTTTGGGAATATTTTGTTAACTTGGGAAATCCTGGTTAAAATAGAAGTTATTTGCATGTTTTTAAAGGTACAAAATTCCTGCTTTGGGGCAACCTGCCAGATTCAGAGGAGAGTACAGATGAAGATATCTCAGGCATCTCTGAAGATGAGTACATCAGATAAATGTTATCTGCAGTGTGCTTTATGGTGTGTGTCTCATATTCACCAGGAGCTTGATGCACAAATTCCAGCAGTGCAGTACAAAGAGGGGAAATGCTTCAAAGGGTACTACCTGTTGACCTTAAGACTGTCTGATCTATAAGTATCCTGCTGTATGACTTGACTAGTACGTGAAGGATAAAAATGCAGTCCTTTCTGAAGAGATACCTGCCATCCACAAGCATATCTGGCTTCTGCAGTTGCTTCCTGTTGCTTGTTTCCTAAAGGACAGTATTGTTGTGGACAAGTTTTGCTAGGATCAGTAAAGAGAATAAGCTCTTCTCCCACTTGCCCTTGTGCTACAGTTATATTAAGAAAGGTCTGGTAGCAACACGAAGAACAATCATATTGTGTTTGGTGTGTGGTGTGTTGTCACTTGGCCTTTTTGACCTCTGTTTTCCTGCTCAGGTGGCTGGGACATGGAATCCATATCGTCTCCCTTCAGGGGTCACAGTGAATGCTGCTGCTTCTGTTGGCTGTCTTCCACAACCACATGTTTGTATAATGCAAGAGAGGAGAATTGAGGAGCTCTTAAATCGAGTTCTTTTCATATCAGCTGTTCAAGTGTTCAGTTTTGTTAAAAGGCTCACTTTTGAGGAAACATGAATAGCATTTTACTGACAGTGCACATGTGGCCAGCAAGTGTGAGGACATAGCCTGGGAACTGGCTTGCTTCCCTGCTTTTAATGGAAAGAGAAGATGCACAGAAACAGTAGTAAAATGAGAAACCACCATTTCTGGATGTGTAGACAGCCACCGTTCAAGACACAAATAGGGCAAAGGAAGAGTATCCAAGCAGCATCGCCTGTCGCTGTGCCGAGTTCTTCAGTTGTTTATACAAAAAAATAATCTGCAAGTCTGGCACTGGAAAAGCACATGGGAAAAGCAGAGCCAGGCTTCATAAAATCTTCTGGCTTCTCTGTGGCTGGCAAATGAGAATTCCCTGTGTAGCTGATGGCACACAGCCTTTTGGAAAGAACGCGGCCAGCCGGAGCTTGAATTAAGGCTTGCCTGTAAAGTTCTGAAGTCCATTTTACAGCTACCTAGCTGCTATTTTAGAACAGTTTGGGTTTTTTCAGAAATGACAAAGTGTCATTGAAAGTATGAATTATTTTTAAAGAATACTAATGTGCTATTCAAGGGGAAATTATGTCAATATTCAAGTGGCTCTGGCACTTTCCACGCTCTAGTTTGTAGGACGATTAATGTGCCTGGGGCAGATCCAGCCTCTTTGCTGTGGAGGGTCTACAGGTACCAGAGTGAATTCTGTATTCACAGCAATAGCTGTTCACTTGGATAGGCCTGGCCTAAGTACAGGGGACAGTCTTTCTGGTAGTTATGCTAAGGGAAAAGGTTGGTTTTTGCAAGGTATCTTAGGAAATAATGTATTCAGTGAATATTTTAAGCTTTAGCACAAATACTCATGTCATACTCAGACTCATTCATTGGTAACAATGAAATGCCTTGAACAAACAAATAATTTTTGCAGAATTCAGCTATTGTTGAAATAGAATCTAGTTTACACTGGTACAAATTTTGGTTTTTAAAGTGCAGAGAATCGACAGCCTTAGTAAGAGCATCCTTTATAAACAAAAAGTGACAAACTTGCATTCACCCTATGAAATACAAGATTAACTAGTCTTCTGTTGTAAAATGAAGAGAGGCAAAAAGGAGGCAGGACAAGTTAGTACATTAGTTGTACAGCAGGATCCTGTTCATTCAGAAGTCAGGCATGTATATTTCTGGTGTGTCTTAGGGCCAAACTAATGCTTTGCTGATGCACAGTTGCAGCTGAAAATGGTGTGTGTTTAGTTCCCCTCCACAATGCCCACTTAGTAAAGTTCACCCATGTCCTGTCATCGGGGCACTCCACTTCTTGCCAGCAGTAGATGCTTTGGTGGACTGGAATTGGAGAAACATAGAATGTCATAATGTCAGGAAACAGGCAAGTTCTAACTGATGAGGAATAGGGAGCTTAAAATGTTGTTACTGTTTTCAAAGGAAATTAAGCATTTGCCTCTTGCTTGGCCATTGGAAAGACCAAGTTCAGCTGGGGTATAGACTTGTCTCCTGTAACTTTGCTGTGTGATCAATCAATCCAAAATTTAGGTTAGCTGTGGAGTATAGTCAAGAAGGCAATAGATACCAGGCATGTCAATGAGGTTTTGCTTGATTATGCTGGTGACCTAGGAGAGACAACAGGGCGTCACATACAAACAATTTTGTTCTTTATTTGTTTAGTTACCAACCTACTCTGTAATACAGCAGCATCATGTCCCACTTAAACAGAATTAAAAATTCTGAGAGTCTTGTTATGTACAAGGACTGAAGGAATAATAAGCACCTGTTGCTGTTTTTTGTACTCAGCATCTCCTGAAAAGAAATCCCCCAATAAGCAAGCTCCATGCCATGTAAACACTATTGATCTGTAAGATTTACAAACATGGTGTTATTTGTGGTCTATGGATAGGGGAAAAGAAGTGTAATATTAAATAACTAGAAAGTGCTTTGGTTCACTGCACACAGTAGATTTTAAAAAGTGATCATACCAGTGTCTCTACATGACCTCATTATGCAAGGATCAGCTGCCTGTGCTCTGTGACAAAGATGTTGAGAGGGCCCATTAGCGTGGTAGGAGAGCATGCTGTTTGCAGGCATAAGGTCCCCAGCGTATTCAATTAAAGAATGTTGGGATGCAGAGCTGGGAAAGAGCAACAGTAGTGCTGGGCTAGACAGACGCATTGTCTGACCTATGGAGCAATCCTAAATGGAGTTACAGCCTTCTAAATCCACTGACTTCAGTGGAATTAGAAGGGTATAACTCTGTTTAGGATTGCACTGTATGACAGCTTCATTTGTGCATTTGCATAATACCAGAAACAAATTTGCACAGCAATTAGTAAGCAAGTAAGATATGCTGCATACCACAAAGGGAGATCACCAACCAATCTGATGGGGCAGGTGGAGTTCCTTGCAAATGCCACGTGTACCCAGCTGGATAAGACTTGAAAGTACACCACTTGGTCTGAATCATGCCACAAATCTTTAGCTATTTCTCCTCTGAAAAACTGTTTTTTATATCCCACCTTCTACTACTGTGGAACTCATAGCAACTTTCATAGGGCTCCCAAGGGGGTCTTGTGCCCAGGCACTGATCAGGCACGGACTGGCTGAACTTCAGCAGAGTGGGTGTGTCATGTGCTTTTCCACTATACTCTTGGACCCGGTACAATAAAAATGCTTTGATCTAAGATGCTTAGGGAAAATATGTTTAGGTTGCTATAATCAAAGTTAATGTGGACTAATGTAAACTCAAGAATAGGTGGGAATAAGTCAGTGGCTTCAAACTGTAAAGTAATAGTTCTTGACTTTTCTACTTATAGTTTTTGTAAATAATGTTATACAGTAAGGTCCTTCATGGGACTATGGACACAATGATTATGCACACAAATCCATGTGGACAAAATCATGTGAGCATAGATAGGTTAATCATTTCTGGATAGGTATTCCTTTTTTAATTTTAAAAAATTGGATATTTAAATTGCTTTCAAAAGTGTCCATGTAAATACATTTCACTGTACCTGCAAAGATGTTTGCTTTGTCGAATCACTGGAAAAGCTAAATGGAATAATACTATCCCCAGTATATGGCATGAGATGTAAAAAATATCTTGCTGATACCCCTGTAATTTGAACTAGGACAATGAATCAGTCTTGCTCTCCAGCTATTCCGGTTTTGTATCCAAAGAGGTAATATAAAGTACAGAGGTTTATGGTCTGAATGGCCTGAAAAGAGCCATTTAAATGCTGCATTCCAATAAAGCAAATGCTGTCACTTGCTTTTTTAAAAAAAATGCTGCACACTTCTGCACAACAATATTACTGTTGAAGATGCAGTCTGTTTTCCATAATGTATTATTCAACATTGATTGAAGCTAATAGTAAGGATGTAACAAAAGGAACAGAGGCCAAAGACACTCACTGCAAGACCATGATAAATTCTACCAGGATCAGAAAGAACAATGTTGGGGAGGAGGAGTAATAATTTAAATATTCTCCCTTATTTCAGCAGAAATTAATTTATAATATCTAATAAGCACAAGACAAGCACACACAGGGATTCTGTTTTCACTGAAACACAGCCATTACTGCGACAGAGGGCAGCTGATATTGCAGAGACATCAGAACAAAAGGCAGCCTGTAATTAATGGTGCCTTTGTAGAGTTGGATCCAAACTAGATTCGATGCAACTGAAATCCACAGCAGTGGCAACAATATTCTCACTCCTTAGCTCACTTAACATTTGTCATGGATGCATAGCCCAACAGAAAAGAGATGACGGCATTGCTTTCTTAAACATTCTTATACATTCAGTGGTACATCTATGTTGCATTATAAACAAAAAGGATTTCCTCCCATTTGCTGTTATTGTTAAATCATGTTAGAAAGAAAAATGATTATAGAAAATGGTTTCTTCAATTTGTGTGTGCATCTCTTTTGTCTTCTCATAAACTTCACCTATCTTGGCAAAAGCAAGAACAACGTTTCAATGGTATCTTCTTTGGAAACAACTGTCAGACTTTCACTGATGCTTCTTGACAAGGTGTACTCCAGGAAGAAGTGGCTGGACCCCTCACTGGTTTTCAGATCAAACAAGGCTCATTTTGACAGCAGGAAAAGAAAATAAGTTGCCCAGGTCTGAGCTTCTTTAAAAAATTCACATTTGATATGCTTTTGCCAACAGTTTGCCCATTATCTGTGATTCTTTAAAATACTGACTATTTGATATCTCTGGGTAGTATCCAGTGTTCTCTCTAAGCTGAGTTAGTGTGAGCTAGCTCACAGTTTTTTTAGCCTCCAACTCACAGATTTTTGTCTTAGCTCAAGAAGGATAGCTCCAAACAAACTAATTTATGCAGCAGCCAAATCACTTGCTCACAAGTTTAACGCCACTAGCTGACAAAGTAGAATTTTTGCTCACAAGACTCCACAGCTTAGAGGGAACATTGGTAGTATCATACATGAGGCAAATTAGCTCACAGTCTCTCTTGCTTACTTCCATCTGACAGAGAAATGGTATTTTTAAACTTAAAATACTATGAAAAGTTACATTTCACTAAGTTATATCAGTGTTCCTTCCTGCTGTGCTTTAGCTAGACACCCTGGTCGGCATTGCATTTTGAGAGCAATATTTGTAGAGTTGTTTAATATAATTATCTTAATTATACTTGCCTTGATTCTTTGTTCATTTTCCAATAATGGATGCAAAATCCCCAAAGATAAACTTTCTACAGATCATTTGCACAAGGAACCAAGAAGCACACATTGTACACAGGCATAACCACAGACCTCCATAGAGTAATTGCACGGAGATAGGTGCTTATGTGGCTGGAGACATGCAGTGCATTTTCCTGGGAATAAGTCCCACTGAATAGACCTAAGCTGAATTCAGAGTAGACCTGTTTAGGATTTTTCTCATGAAAGAGTAAAATAACATCACGCTGTTGTAACAGTTTCAAAGCATGTGGGCTATGTAAACACTGAGTCCTGAGATAAGGTTCTATGCACATCTGAAATGAGGCCACTCAATAGAATTGGGGCCAGGAGTGGAAAATGTTTGTTCCATATGATGTTATGTAACAGTTTCTCATACTTCTGCAAGTATCTGTCCATTCACCTCCTGAACTGCTTTGATAGTACTGGCAGAATGCCTAACCAACTGGTGAGAGAGGGGAAAGTACTAATTGTGTTGCATTTGATGAACCTGCAGTGGTTGTTTTTTTATTATTATTATTACAGGGAGAGAGCGCTCCCAAATACCTGTTTTCAGTCCTAAGGGCAGGGAGGGGAAAGGGGGACACAGAAGCACACTGAGAAGCAGGTGGAGTGAAACAGGCCACAGCTTTATTGATTACGGCTGATGGAGCATTGGCCTGGCATAGATCCTGACACTGGGCAATCTGCCAGTTGACCAGTGGAACCCTTTCCCAGTGCATGTGCTGGGGATAAATGTGAAGTGGCAAGCCAGTAGACTCACATGGACTCTCTGTGTGGCTCCCTTGCCACTGGGAGTGGAGCCAGGCAACTGCTCCCAAGCTGGACATGCCACTGCAGGGTTTGATCCCTCAAGGGGGTCCTCACCTGGGGGAGGAGGGCATGCAGGCACAGCCTCCCCACCATCACAGATCCCACCCAGTGCCTGAAACCACAACCAGCATCAGACAGATACCGTCTGGCTCCCACCAAAGCTCCTATAGCTGCAACCAAGAAAGAAGGGTGTCACAGATCCTGTGGAGCCAAACATCCTGTCCCCAGCAAGACAGGTGCATCCCATCCAGCCTGAACAGGTGAGGAGTGACAGACTGTCCACAAACTGTCTCACTTTCCTCCTAGCGCCATCCATCCCAGGAGAAGTAGCACCCCACTAGTCATGCTTCTCAAGCAGCTTCAACCTAAAAAACCAACATGTGGAAGATGTGAACACAGCCTGCAGACCCATTTCCATGGCTGAGGCAAGGTCAACCCCTTTTCAGTAGGGCAGGTTGTTTTCCCTTAATTGTATCACAATGACATCAGGATGGCCCAGGTGGACAACAGCACACAGGAGCCCAGTGTGTTTCTCTTTGCCCCATCCAGGAAATCTGGAGTTGGCCTTCCAGCCCCAACAAAATTCCCCATAGCAGCCTGTCCAGTGCATGATGCCATGACTGACTATCCAGATGGACTTGAGGCACCCTGGAGAAACTTTAAAAAGGGAATGTGAGTGGAGGGGCCTTCCTGGGGGTGGATGTAGGACCTGTAGGCGGTGGGATTCCTATATCTGTGGCTGAGGTGGCAGTGCCAATCCTAAATAGGTGGACCCTGACGTCCCCAGAGTGTAGACCAAGGGCCACCAGACTCACCTCCATGACCCCAGTGATCTGGAATCTAGTGAGGTAGCTGCTGTCTGCATGGATGAAGACGGGGTCAGGACCTGACTGTATGGCCAGGTATGGCAAGGACAGAGTAAGGCTGGTCAGCTGGAGCTGCCCAGAGGCACAAGGGGGACCCATGCCCCTTCTGATCTCCTTTGGACCTCTGCAGGGTCAGCTGGATGCAACATCCTGCAGCTGAGGGCCTGGCCACCGAGGTCATGCCAGGCGGCAGGGACCCTCTTGCTGCACCTGAAGACCCCAATAAAGGCTAGCATGAATGCAGCCTGGAACAGGGTGGTTTCAAAATCAGTCCAGCACACCATGGAGAGCTGTTAATGAAGCACAGCCAGAACAAAGAAGGCAATCAGCCTTCAGACATCAGGTGTTTGGGGGAGAGGCTTCTCCAACCCTCAGTAGCCTGATGGGCAGTGAAAGAGCAGCAGGGGATGGTGAAACCATGGACCTTGCTAGAAAAAGAAATTGCTGCCAGGTGAGTGGGCATGGTCCTTGGTGCCAGGCCTCACTCCCTCAGAGAGGTGAAGTACTGGAGGACCATGGCTTCAGATGCAGGCCAAGAGCCACTGCCCTCAGTGGTTGTGGCAAAAGCCAGGAAGGTGCCACTGTGACAAGAGCATCGCATAGAGGGAGCAGTAGAATAAAATAGTCCCTGTATGATCAGCTGCTGCCCAGAACCCACAGATCATCTGGGAAGGGATCGAGGTGGTGGTTGGCATTGGAGGCTAGAGGCTGGAATCTCTCCTCCTGAAAGCAGGACAAAGTGTCTGTAATGTCATTATCTAAAGGCAAAGGTTTCCATTGCTCAAAAGCTAGTCAAATCCAATTATCTACACCTGCGATATATCTGGCTGAAAAGGAGAGAAGAGCATAAGAGAAGCAATGTTGGATCAGGCCAATGGCCGATCCAGCCCAACACTCTGTCACATAGTGGCCAAAATACCAGGTGCCATCAGGAGGTCCATCAGTGGGGCCAGGACACTAGAAGCCCTCCCACTGTTGCCCCCCCCCAAGCACCAAGAATACAGAGCGTCACTTGCCCCAGATATTAGTAGACACAAAACCAAACCTGTGCATGAGGCACTCAGAGCATGTGGTTTGGTGGTTGATAACACATCATGGCCTGGTTGTCACACCAGAAATGCACCCTCCTGTCCCTGAAGAGATCCCCCCAGATGGTGACTGGTACCAGGACTGGGGGAAATTCAGGGAAGGTGAGATCCCTCAGAATATCAGAGTTTACCCAGTGGGCGGGCAACAGCTGAGCACACCAGTGGCCCACAAAGTACACACCAAATCTGAGGCTCCTTGATGCATCTGAATGGACCTTCACTGAGGTGCCCAGATCCAAGGGAACCTGCAAAATCAAGACCTAGAGGAAAGAGAGCCAAACCTCCAGGTCAGCCTATATGCCCTGGGTGACTATGATGGGGGGTGGGATACTTGCTGGCTGTGGAACTGGCAAGTCAAACATAGAGCGCATGTCTGGGAGAAACGACCCTGTGAGCAAAGCTCAGGTGCCCAAGGAGAGTATGTAGCTCCCTCAGCATACATATTTGGCATGCAAGGGCCAGGGTGATGTGCCCACAGGGCAATCAGTTTGTCTTCTGACAGGCAGGAAGTGCCAGTGACAGAGTCCAATAGATTCCCCAGATAAGAGGCATGTGCAGGGGCCCCCAGTCATCCTACGCCAGTGGCACCCCCAACTGTCCTGCCAAAGTCTGAAAGGAGGCCAGGTGGGTGCCTCAAGCAGGACTGCCCACACATCCCATGAATCACAAGTCATCTAAACAGTGGGTAACATGGGAACAGGTGCAGTCCTTGACAGCCCACTCAAGGAAGGTGCCAAAGGCCTCAAAGGCCATGCAGATGACGAATAGCCCATGGGCATGACTTTGTCCACATACCACAGGCCATTTAACTTAAAGTCCAACAGGCAGAAATCATTGGGGAGGACTGGCAGCAGTTGAAATGCAGACTGGGTGTTACACTTGGCCATAAGGGCCCCTGGGCCGGAGGACTAGACTATGCTAACTGCGTGGTTAAACGAGGCATACTGCACAGAGCTGAACTCCTGTAGGATTGCTTTGTTGATGGATGAATCCTTATGGTAGGAGAGGTGATGAACTGCACTAAACTCACCTGGGGTCTTCTTTGGAACCACTCCTAGTGGGGACACTCAGCTTTGTGATGGGGGGGGACTGAAGGGGCCTGTAACCTGGCCAGCTGCACACTTCTTGACACCTTGGTGGCTACAACATTAGGCATATCACAGGAGAGTTTAAGATTGTGGGGGCCAGAAAAGGGGGTGTGGAAACCCTGGGTAAAGCCTTACCGAGATAGTTGACAGCAGCTCCGTTGGGGTACTTATCCAGCAAAGGGTGGAGAGGGATCATGCAAACAGGTCTGTATGCCAGGCCAAGCTTTGGAATGGTGGAAACCTGGCTGTTACTTTCCAGTGCCAGGGGTATGAGCGGGGGAGATGTCAGCCCCACCCTTCTTCCTGCTGTTATTAGAGGACAGGAAAGCTTCGGATGAGGCCCCAAACAACTATCACAGTTGTGATCAAATTTGCATCAGATTCATGGGCATTTTCCCTAGTTGCATTCCTAGCGCACTCTGTGTCCCACCTAACACTCCCTTTTGCCGCTCTGGCCATATTTGGCCTGGTCTTGATGGGTGGCTTGACATTCAACAGCCCAAGTCTGTCATTTTTTAGATCCCTCCTGCATTGCTTGCTGTATGAGGCATGCTTGCAAGAGCCTTCATCATAATCGATGGTGGCAATATTGCCAGCTAAACCCTGGGCTCTCAAAACATTCCCAATGTGGTTGGAAAGGTGCAGCCACACTCAGGGTAGGCAGCTTGAACCACACCCATGATGACGGTATACCCCACCATCCAGTTATGGCAGGTACAGTCTGATTCCCCCCTTTTGACCCCTATTTTATTGGGCTGGGGACCACATCTGCCCTCCTCGGCCTCCAGCTTCAGAAGCTTGAAAATATCGACATAATACCCATCAAGGATACACTCCCTGACCTTGCTGGCTAGGTGAATGCCAAGGGGTCATCAAATTCATTATATGTGGACAAGATGAGCAAGGACCACAAGAGTGGTCTGCCTAGATATCAGTAGAAACTTCCTAACTGTAAAAGTGGTTGAGCAGTGGAACAATCTGCCTCGGGAGGTGGTGAATCCTCCTTCCCTGGACATTTTCAAGCGGAGGCTGGATGACCATCTTTTGGGTACATTGTAGGTATGTAGGGCTATCTTTTGGCTATGCTCCTGCAGAATGCAGGGGGTTGGAGTAGATGACCTGCAAGGTCCCTTCCAACTCTAACATTCTATGATTCTAGGGAACCTCAAATGGCCACAGGGCCACAGTCACTCCACCCCCTCCTCCTCCATGTGGGCAAACCCGAGACATGGGAGGTCACTACCCAATAGTCCCCAGAAACATGAGAAGAGTCCTCATCCAAGGAGAAATTACCTGACAACCTCTCACTGTTAGATATGTTGTGGCCCTTTGATATCCATTGTGCTTTGTGCCACTTGTGGTGGCTCCTCTTGTGAGTCTTGTGGAGCATCTTCATTGGAGGAGCTGGAGCTGTAGGAGATTCTAGGAGACCAGCCCCACCACTGCCCCCTGGCAGGCTGTGTGGGCTTTGCAGCACCTACCCCAGAATATGAGGGCTTAGGTGGGGCTGCCACATCAGCTGGGGATCCAGGGGCCAGAGGGAGACAGCTGAGCTGCTTCACCCATTCTGTGAGTCACACCAACACCTGTGAGATGTCCTCCAGCACTATGTTGCCACATGACACTGAAGGGCCCAGGCACTCTGCCAGGGGCTTGGGGGGCAAGGCTGAAGCCTGCTGTTTCCTGGGAGCCAGAGCAGCCTGCAACACCTTGGGCCTAGTGCCTGTGGTGATGTGCTGGCTGGCTCCTTGGTAGCCACACTGCTCTGGAGTGTGATTGCACATGGGAGTGATTTCAGCTGAGGGGGGGCTTGGTCTGGGTTCGGGTGGTCATGCTGGTGGGGAAGAGCAAGGCTGGATATGCAGCAGTCTCACTTGTCACTGAAGCCATCATTGCTGTCTATGCCCTTGCTGTCAAAGCTGCTTTCCATCCCAAAGATAGCTGCTTCTTTGCCTCCCCTTCACTCTTTGCTTCTCTTCACCATTCCTTTAGGCCAGGGGTGTCAAATGTGCAGTCCACAGGCCACATCTGGCCTGCACAGGGCTCAAAACCGGCCCCCCAAGCAACTTCCTTCTCCAGCATCCTTTCCCAGGGCTGCTCCTTCAGCCGCACCCTAGCTTGCTTTTCCCTTAGCTCTCTCAGTGGCTCTTTGCTTCCTGCCACTTGTTTTCCTCCCTCCCTCCCTCGCTCTTTCTTTCTCCCACACACAAAGATAGAGAGAGCCTTGTGGCTGCTTCTTGCCAGAGAGATACAAAGACAAGTCTGCTTGTGCCTCCCCCCCCACCTGTCTCTCTCTCACACACACAGAGCTTCTGCTTTCTTCTCCAGGGCTATGCCTCCTTTTTTTTTGGGGGGGGGGAGGGAGGAGGAAGAAAGAGAGAGAGAGAGAGAGAAAACAAAATTGGAGTCCTAGCTTTAAGACCAACAGCATTTTATTTCAGGTATAAGCTTTTTGTGCAAGCACAGTTCTTTGGAGGGAGGGATGGTGGGTGGGTGGATTCTTCTGACAAGCACAATGTACATTGAGGAAATTATTTTGGGATATTCCGAAAAGTTGTTTTTTTAAAAAAAAACAAAACACCAACAACAATGATTGGATTTCTCTGTTCCTATCTGGATTTATTTTCTTTCAAAAAGACCCTGATTAGGAATTAGAACACTTGGATTGGTCCTTATATCTTGGAGAGTGGAGTGATTTCAGATGCCAAATGAGACAGAAAAACTAGATCTCAGTTCAGTCCAGGAGGATGCATTGTTTTGAGCTTCATTATCAATTGCAATTCAGCAGTCTCTCTTTCTAATCTCTCCTTATTATTTATTTATTTATTTGACTTTTACCCCGCCCTCCCACCAAGGCGGCTCAGGGCGGCTTTGAAATTCCTTTGTAAGAGCAGTGCTACTCTGAATGCTCTGTTTTCTAATGTCAGACTTATGTCCATCCTTGATGGAATTGAGACCTAGGTTTCCTTTCTTATTACCAATGCTGATACATTCATGCCTACTTCCCCTCTGCATATCACATCTAATTCAATCATGCCTGCTATTGCCATTTGGCATCTGAAATCATCTTTATAAAGTTTATATCTCTGGCACCCCATGTTACATTTTATAGCGCTCGTGGCTTGGCCCCAAAAAGTGACATTTATGTCAGATCCGGCCCTCATAACGAATGAGTTCGACACCTCTGCTCTTGGTGATCCTCTCTCCCCCTTGTCCAAAGCCTGACTGAGCAAAAGAGCTCAGGCAGCATAACTGAATGAAGGGGAGTAGTGGACCAGAACGAAGACTGTGGAGACAGCGGAAGAGAGAGTGCACTTCTCTGCCTCCATGATCTAGTGCCAAAGTTTCTCCTTGCGAAGACCGCAGACGAAGCGGTCTCAGAGAGCCATATCTAACTGTGTTCCAAACTCACACTCGGCGGAGCTCTGCCAAGAAGTCAGTGGCCATCTCCTGGGCCTGTTGGTTCCGTTGGTGGAAAGTCATGTGGCATGCCATCTCTGAGGGTCGCAAAGTGAAGTGGTCTCACTGCACCTTCACGATCTCCTCGAACATAGCCTCTTCCATTGTCTTTGGGGCCAGCAGATATTGAGCCAGGTCAACGATGGAGGGGCCACATGAACCAAGGAGAAGCTCTTTCTTCCTTTCTTCATCCATCACCTGATAGAAAATCAGGACGGACTTGAGTCCGGTGACCCACACTCCCCACTGATGTGGACAGGAACAGTGGGACCAGCCCTGTTCCCGGAGCAACTGCCATTGTGCTGATCGGTTGAGGCAGGGGAGAGGCTTGCCTGTCGTCGTTGCTCATCTGCGGAGGTGGCGGTGACACTGGATCTCCTGTGGTGCCTTGTCAGCCCAGCTTGCTCAGTGGGATCCCACCTTCATCGCCAATGAAAAGTACTGGATTCACTGCATGGAGAGGCGGACTACAACGTGCTGAACAATACTGGTTTATTGGACAAAAACTGGCCGGCAGCGACCAACGATATACACCCACCCCAGACACACCCACAGTCCTATTGGGGGGGGGGGTTTGAATCTCCCACCAAACTCCCTGTTGGTGAACTAGGATCCTTGGCCCCTATTGTGTTAGGAGCCAGGCTCAGGGACTCTGGCCACAGACCCCTAGTGGTGGTCCACGGACACAACACCAAGGCTGTCATTTTACCTTAGGAACTGCATTAAAATATTACTATTTTCTCCACTTGAGGAAGCCATTGATGCCTTTCTAACATTATACCCATCCCTGTTCTCATCTCAAACCTATTTGCATGACTGGTGTGAAGATAAATAGCAAAGAATGCCATGTGTAACAGAACTGGACTATTGATGGACTTGATTTGTTTCAAGGCTTATCCCTGATATCTATTTTCAGGCCAGGGTCTACCCCTGAAACATGAAAAATAGATTAGAAAGGTTTGGAGTATGATTCCCTGGGGAGGCAGAAAGAGTCACTATACATCAAGATGTAGGGGAAAGCTTCTAGATAAAAGATTGCTGAAATTTGAGCCTTGGCATTTCTCATTTTGCAGAAATTCAGCAACGGTCAACAATGAAACCAGGCTTGTATACAGAAGTCAGCAACAGCCAGCACAGCATCTATACTCCCACTAACCTTTTAGCTCTACTAGGGTTTGGGACTGCAATGTCTGATTGCTGAAGCTAAACTGTTGATTATAAAATGAAGTGTCATGGGAAAAGGAGAGGGAAGGAGATGCTGAAAGGTATAGCTACATGTAATGTTGAGTCTCTTCTGTTAAAAGAAACAACCTGAAATGTACGTAAACCTCCAAACATTAACTTGATATGCTTGAGGAGAGGGTGGATCTTATGGCAAAGAGAGCTGGGGTGTACTTTTTTGCTGAACAACATGGGAGAGGCTCCCTTGTGTAGAGTGAAGTCTGGACACGTCAGCCTGCCAAATGTATTTATTCTGTCACACAGAATCGAGTAGTTGCTTTTATCTCTGCAGAAACTGATCCACCCAGTTCAGGTAATTCCTCCTGCCATGGGGAGTGCCAACAAACAACCACCCCAGCCTATGGGTAGTTTCCAAAATTTTATTTTTATGCATGTTATCAGCTGCTCCTCTGAAAGGTGTGACTTCATTTTTTCTGATACATTATTTTAATTTAAAAGTACTCTTACAAGGGATTGGGATAAGACCATTTGGGGCCACCACTGTGTTGTTTTCTAAAGGTCTTTATATCACTTTGAATGACTGAATGCTCACAGTAGCCTTTTGTAATGTGGGACTTCAATATAACACAGCACACTTAATATTGCTGAAAGGAAGGTGGGGGAAATCTGTTGGGAAACAGACGAAGGGATAATATTACTTTCCTCCCCACCACACACACTTTAGGGAGACACTGGGACCTTTGTCACAACAGCAACCCCTGCCTCTGCTCAGACCCATTTGCATCTTCTCGGACCTACTTTCATGAATAGCAACCAACACAATTCACAATAGGGAAAAGGGCAAAGACTGCCATGCTTAACAGACCTAAACGTAATGGGTCAAGAGCAGGGCTTAATTTTTCACAGGGTTCAGCCCCAGCACCTGTTTTCAGTGCCAAGGAACTAAAACAGAACCATATGAAAAAAATGATAGGTGGAAGTGCCCCTGGTAAGTTCCCAGAGTGACTCTAGTAAGTACAGAGAGTCTCCATGCAAGAGCAATAAAGGGAAGAGTTTTCAGATCAGAAGCTGCTGTTTCCAGACAGATGCAAGCCCCAATATTTTATTTCCTAAGGATTCAGCACTGCTCAAGGGAAAAATAAGGCCACACAAATTCAATGATCAGAAACAATCACCATACCTAGAATCAGCATGTTACAAACAAATGTTCAGTTCAGTTTATTTCGATGAAAGATCAGCTCAAAGATATTAAAAAATACTAAAACTTGCCACCTACAATACCAAGAAGATTTATATGAGCCATCACAATCTGACACATGAACAAAAGATGCTGACATAACTGAATAGTGTCATGCAACAAATAGTGTCATGCAGCGTAGTCATAAAGGTAAATATCATTTGTGGGGATTCACATGAGTGCCTTTTCCCCACCTGTCTCTGCTTTGCAGCATGGACTATTGGGACCAGTTTGGATACTGCCTAGCTGTTCTACAGCCTGAAAGAGTTGGATCTGCTAGATCAGTGTGCCAGAGCCTCCTAAATACCAATATGGGCACAATCCTATCTGGTATTACTTGAGGACATTAAAGAACCAATGGCATTGGCATTTCAGATTGATTTGCTGGAGATATGACAAGGAAATACTCAGGAAATTCAGTCAAACTGAAATAATAAGAAACTGCAGCAAAAGAAAAGGGATTTATTGTGCAGAAGCTGCATGAAATAAAGATTATGTAAGGAAAAAAGACAAATACCCATGGAGAATAGAAGAGACACTGATATTTTGAAGCATTCGCCTTTAGGTTAGGAACAGCGCATTGTAGAATGAAATATACACGGTATCCTTGGGAACCAAGAAGTAGATAATAAATCAGCAGTGTCAGTGTTTATCAGAAACTCTGCTAACCAAAAATGCAGTTATTCCAGGAACAAAGAAACCACTACCTAAGATTAAAGGCTCAGTCTTGGAGCCTCGATAACAGTATCCCAATAAAGTATTGCCTTAAAAAAATGTTCTTCAATACCATTGGTCTACCTGGGTTTTATTTTCTTTTATCATAGCCAATAGTGGATTTTTTACAGGAAGACTACATATTAATACAGGAAAGCAAATGTATCAGTTCCAGTTTTCCCTGGCAGTAGGTCTCACTGAATAGACGAACGTAGCTCTGCTTAGGGTTGCTCTCTCTAACCTTTGAGGCCCCATACCACCAACATCTTGTAATAATATAGTCCACGTAGTTAACCTAATCAGCACAGCCAGATAATAATAAATAATTTTTTAAATGACAAAATTTCTTGAAACGAAAGGTGAAAATGTGAAATAAAGCTACCTAAGCATTCCATGGGGGGAAATTGTCTAGACATTTTCATATGGAAGTCATAGGTTTTCTAACTAGTGGAATATGCCAAATATGTCTGCTGAAACTGAGACAAGCAAAATGAAGGAGAAGGTTAGGTTATCAATTTCCTGTGAAAAGTTGGTTGAGGACAAGGCTCTGGTAAATACTTTTTTTTAAAAGGGTATTAAATATTTGATATTAGTACTTTACTCCTAAAGCAAACTAGTGAAAACTACCATTTGAAAACAGTGTAACTGTAATATAGGTTGTTTAATATGTTGCCTGAACTCCATCATCTAACATAGTCAAGAGAAATGTCAGCTGAAGAGGGGGGGGGACCCTTGTAAGTCTGTGGTTGCTTAGCAACCTCCCTCGTCAACTTTCAGCCATACTTTCTTGCATTTAATTGAAAAGAACTTCCTTTTCTAAACAATTATTTGCCACTGTAGAATACTGCCATGCAAATGAACGACAGGTGATCTGCAACTCTTTCATGATCTTTCTAGCAATTTGGTTCAGCACAAGGCAACACAGTGCTTTTAGGAATCTAGTATCCTGTTTGCAGATCTTTCCTGGGGAAAAAAAGTGATAACATTTTCCACATGTATGCTGCCACAGGAATAACTCCAAAGCAAAGCAAAACAAAGCATATCTGAAGAGGAAACCACTGTACTGCAAACCAGTGAACTTGGGAAGGGTGAAGAAAATTTTGTAGTTTGCGACCTTCACATAAAGCAAATCTAAAAATCTCTAAAATGGAAACCAAAGTGAAGTGAAAAAGAAGCATTACATTTGGTGGAATTTGCTTTTGAAGACACAGAAAAACACTTACTGGAGCCCATAGTTAGCATTAGGTATAATCATTTCTATCATATTCTGTTCAATTTATTTATTTTATTTACCTTATTTATGCTCCGCCTTTCTTCCCAATGTGAACACAAAGCAGCTTATATCATTTTGCTTTCCTCCATTTTATCCTCACAACAATCCTGTGAGGGAGGCTAGGCTGAAAGTGTGTGTGACTAGCCCAGGGTCACCCAGGAGGCTTCCATGGCATAGTGGGGATTCACACCTGGGCCTCCCAGATCCTAGCTGCACATTCTAACCACTACCCCACACTGGCTTTCCAAAACTATACAAGGCCCTTGAGCAGAAATGGAAAGGCTACAGGAAAACAATCAGATTCCGATTCTTTCTCAACTATGTTGTATTTACAAAAGTGCAAAGCTGCCTGAGCTGTTGCCTTTTTAACATGCACAGATAAAACATGTGCGACAAATGTGTTTCTTCGCTGTGGGGACAATGGACATATACAAGCAGCAGCGAGCTGCAGCTGGAAATAAAGACACATTTGCTGCTCTGAAACACAAAGCCATGGAAAATTCTATAGCAGCAACACGTGCCAACCCTCACTTTGCTATCACAGACAAACTTTTGAAATCAGATTTTCTTACCACAACCACCCTACCCAAAGGCAGTATCTTTATTTTGTCTGTGTGATGTAATTAATTTACATGTATGGATCATTAATTATATACTGTACAAAAACACAGGTTCCTGTCCTGGGGGTGTTTATAAGGGGGAGAGGAGACCGAGAGGGAAGGAAAGTGATGAAGAGGGTTAAAAAGGAAATAACATGCATCCTGTTCAGTCATGTATCTTTGGTTTGATAGAGCATTTCTATCATATTGATAAACCGAGAAGGATAACTCAAAGGCTTTTTGAAAAGAGATGTGAAGGAAGAGAGAAAAAGGCACCACAAAGGTATTCTAGGAGGCAATTCCAGGCTAAAGGGGCAGCAAAGGGATAATCTGAGAGAGCAAAATATCTTTTTATTTTCTATAGCATTTGTAGCGACTGTCAGCCTCCAGGCGGGACCTGAGGATCCCCCAGAATTACAGCTTATCTCCATGCTAGAGAGATCAGTTCCCCTAGAGAAAGTTGATGCTTTGGAGGAATTGTACCCCACTCCTCTCCAGGTTTCAACTCCAAATTTCCAAGAATTTCCCAACTTGGATCTGGCAACCCTACCTGCCATCATCCAGAAATCAAAACAGTGATGAAACATAGTATAAGCATTAGATCAAACAATGCCAAAATTGAATAGTTAGGAACCTATATGTACAGCAACAGATAGCACAGGCTTAATACAGTGGTATAGTCTACAGTCCCTAACCCTTTACTCTAAGCTTTTATCTTAGGGTTAACATATTTTGAAAAGCAAAAAAGAGGACATATTTTCCAACTGACTACTTCAAACAAGTGGTCACTATGAAAAATCTAATTTTAAATACCCTACTATTTAAGCTGTGATAATTTCTACTAAATAGGAATATTCCTAAACTTCCAACCCCAAAGGAGGACATTTTCATCAGTCTTTTAGAAGAGCTTCCAGCTATACTCCAGGATCTTGTTCTACTGACCCCTAAATCCTGAGGAAGTCAAACTTATTGCCTATAGAGAGGACCAGAGAAATCATAAGACTGGGGTGCCTTTTGCCGTACAGATATGACTTAGTAGATCCCTTTTCTTGTGACACTGGCTAAATCAAAGGAAATAATTGAGACTGATAGATGAAGAAGGAGAAGCTTGTAATGAAACAAAAATGACTCCCTAAAGAGCTGAATCCAGAGAGGTAGCCATGTTACTCTGCCGCAGCTAAGTAAAACAGAGATCAAGTGGCAGCTTTAAGACTAAGAAAGACTATTCTATTCAGTTCTAGTTGTTTATTTACAAGATTTTAATCCTGCCACCATGACAGCTAACAACTAAAATAGAGCAGGTTAAAAAACACATCATAAACTGAGTTAAACACTATACACACACACACACACAGGGTTTTTTTTTGTAGAAAAAGCCCAGCAGGAACTCATTAGCATAAGAGGCCACACCCAACAGCAGAAACTCATTAGCGTATTAGGCCGCACCCCTGACAATGCAGCTCATTAGCATATTAGGCCACACCTACATGCCTTCCCTTGGCAGCTGCAGGGAGCCCAGGCAAGCCCCCCCTTGAAGAGAAGGGAAGGCAGTTTAAACTGCCTTCCCTTGGGTTGCCCAGTCACCCCATGGCTGCGGGGAGCGCAGGCAAGCTGGCCCTTAGAGTCACCAAGGGGGTCGCTCTCCAGGCCTTCCCTCTGTAGCCATGCATGCAGAGGTTTTGGCTGTAGTGGGTGTGGCCAACTCTGAAGCCAGCCGGAACTCTGTTCCTGTGCGTTCCTGCCCCACAATAGCCCTGCATACACACACACACACACACACACACACACACACACACACACACACACACAGAATTATCATTTGAAAACAGGGCAGGAAGGAGGAATTATTGAGGGAATGCCAAATGAACCCTGCTGGCAAAAGACAGTGATAGAAGCAACGGGTGAGACATGTTTCACTGGGGAGAGTTCTAGAATTTTGGTGCCATGACAGAGAAGGCCCCATCTTGGATTACCACCTGTCTAATCTCAGAAGGTAGGCTTCAGAAGCTGACTGTAGTGATTGGGCAGGCTTGTATGTGAGTACGTGGTCCTTAAGGTATGCTGGCTCCATATGGTTTTAAAGATCAACACTAGCACTTTGAATTGGGCCCAGAAACAAATTGGGGGGCAGTGTAGATGGGCCAAGAATGGAGTGATATGGTCCCTTATGACCCACTCCAGCCAACACCCAGGTTGGCATTCTGTACCAATTGAAGTTTTGGAACACTTTTTCAAGGGCAGCCCCACACAGAGTACATTACAGCAATCTAATCTAGATGTTACCAGGGTATGCACCATGGTGACCACATCTTTTCTGTCCAGGAAAGACCACAGCTGCCTAATGAGTTGAAACTGGTAAAAGGCAATCCTGGTCATAAACACCACCTGCTTATACAGCAGTAGAGCTGGTCTAGCTGCACCTCCAAGCTATGGACTTGCTTTTTCAGGGGAGGTGCAAGCCTGTTCAGAGCAGGAGATACCTCAATTCCTCAAACAATCCTGCTCACCCAGTAGCACTTGTCAGGATTAAGATTTAATTTCATAACATTTAGCAGTTTAGCATAAACTGACACAAGTCAGATCTCACTTCTTCAGATGCATAGAAAGTAGATCCTTTTTGGTACACATTTTTGTTTGTTTGTTTTTAACTGGAGGCAGTAGTGGTCACAGAACCTGTGAGAACATAGCAGAATCATTTATGCATTCACTTAAATACTTACAACCCACTTCTCATCAAGGACCTAAAACAGCTTACAACTTCTTTCTCCCCCCCCCATATTATTCTAACAATAACCCTGTATGGTAGGTTAGGGTGACAAAAAAAGTTACTTTCCCAAAGACACCCAGCAAGCTTTCACGATGGAGTGGAGATTTGAACCTAGGCTGCCCAGATTCTAGTCCATCACTTTAACCACTGTGCCACATGTGAAAAAGCACTGCAGTTATTCTAACCGGATGCATCTGAATTCACTTGGACACATCAGAGAACAACCCACCAAACAGTTGGCTCCCTGCTTGATGGTTGCAAGCAGAATGTGAGCCAAACTGGTGGATAATTGAGCATGCCTGGATGGGGCGTTGTTTCTACTGCTGTGTTGTTATACTCCTGTCACCTGATGAAAATAGATGGTTCATCCACAAACAAAATAATATATGAGAATCCTATAACTATACCCTCCTGGCTGCTCCATACCCTAAACACCATGTCATACCCACATGCATATGGATGTTGTTAGGCCTAAGGTACATCATCAGGTTGCACCCAGATGGAAAAAAACAATGTAAGCATAAGATGAAGTTGGGCAAAGGTCTCCCTAGATCACTGTCTGCTGCTTTTACAGAACTTCTCACTTAGGACTTCTTTACATGTGATGTGTACCCTATTGAGTTAGAAGTGAATATATGTTGTTGCTTCACTGTGTTTATAGTGGTTGTACAGAAACTGCAGAACTGTGGCCAATTGTAACTCCCCAGATGCTGCTGCTTTGGGCTTGATAGCCTGTACACATACTCTTAGAATCCAATCAGAATATTATATATTTGTTAAAATATAATCAGTTAACAAAGCAAGGGCACTTTAGAAGAAAATCAAAGGAGGAACTATATCAGTTATAGGCAATCATTTGCATTGTCTATTTTTATCTCTTACACACTGTAGCTATGAATGCAAAGTAGGCCACTTTTCCATATTATTTCCCCACTATTGGCTAGCAGAAGCAGATATCATCATCATCATCATCATCATCATCATCATCATCATCATCATCTTGCAAATTTGAGCAATGGTCCTTTCCAACCTGCAAGCTGACCAAGGATTTAGTTTTAGTTGCAAGACCACTTGATATATTGTGGGGTTTTTTTGTACATGCACACCAAATACTTAAGCATGATCTGAAAATATAAACTGCAAATGTGGCAGGCATGTTTGCAAACATAGAAATCACAAAGGTCCTCTTCAGGAATCCTCACTTGGCTACATTTCTTAATCAAGCACACAGTTGGCAGGAAGCTGGTGTTTGCTGCCCTGTAATGTGTGAAATGAAAGTTTAAGCATATGAGTGTTTACATAGAATTAAGTTCCATGGGGCTTACTCTCCACCTTAAAAAAAATTAAGATGAAGATGGGAGGCAACTTGTACAAGATAAACAAGATGATCATTTTAAATGTTCAGAAGTTATAAATTAACAAGTAGGAGGCCCATGAGGCTTATGGGGCATCCCATTTCTCCCCTCCCTATCATGACTCCAGGCCCCACCACCCACCTGCAGCAACCACATCAGTATCTGGGAGCTGCTCCAAGCCCAGAGTGGCTCCTGGCATCCTCCATCTCTGCAGCCAATCCCGGAGGCTCTCCTGGAGTCCTCCACTGTGCATCCGGGCTCCCTGGGCACTCCGAAAGCGCTCTGCCAGGCAGGGAGCAGCTCCCAGAGTGCTCCACTGGTGTGGCTGGGGCTGAAGTCTGCTGCTGTGGCAGCTGGGCCCATAACTGCTCCTGGTTTCCTCCACCATGGCAACCAGGCCCAGAAGTTGACAGCAGTAGTGACGGCAGGGCTCTTTTTGTAGCAGGAACTCCTTTGCATATTAGGCAACATACCCCTAAGGTAGCCAATCCCCCAAGAGCTTATAGTAGCCCCTGTAAGAAATGCTCTGTAAGCTCTTGGACGATTGGCTACATTAGGGGTGTGTCGCTGTTAAGTATGACACTTAACATGATTTCAGAAAGTGATTCAGCTTTATTCAGCAACAGTTCAAGTCAACCAGAACAGGAAACAACAGATCTAACAGATGACCAACAAACAGTGGAGCTTTGCTCCTTTTAAACATTCCCAGGCTAATGTAGCCATGCCTATTTACAGAAAGTAACCAATGCGATTACTTGGATAACAACCAATAAGGTCCGTTCCCCCAAGAGTTTGTGGTTCGTCTGGATTGGACAGCGATTCTTAGACAACCAATCAGAAGTGCAGGATTTCAATCCATGTCTAGAAATGAAGCTTAACATAGGTTTTCAATGGGTGCATTACATTTTCACAGCATACATTACAGTCGCCTAATATGCAAAGGAGTTCCTGCTACAAAAAAAAGCCCTGAGCGACAGCAACCACCACCAACTCAACTGGTAAGTGCATTGTCTATGCATGTGCATTTTTATATATTTGGGATAATTTAAACCTCTAGTGTATTTTAAAAAACTTTTTTACATTTTCTGCAAACCTGGGGAGTACCCTAGATTTGCAGAAAATTATGTTTAGCATCAGTGAGGTCCTGATCTGTCGATTTATGGATCTGCAGATGGAGGCCACATGTGACTATTTGATAGATCTGCAAATGTTTCTTTGCTCTTCCCTTCCCCATCATCTCTATATAAAAACTGCACAAATTTTGCAATGGCTCCTAACATTTCTGCAGACTTGAAAAGCCTTTTTCAAGCATTACCATGGGTATGGACAGAGCAGCCAATCCAGAGGAATTCCCTTGTCACTTGCAGTGGAAACTAGAGACACGATGAGGCTGGAATTGCTCTTCTCTGCCTGAAGACAGGAATCCCAGGCTATCACAGCTTGATTTATCTTTATTCACCTTTCTTTATCATGTGTCAATTGTCTAGCTTAATCTCCAAGCAGATGTTGCAGTGAACCCGCCTTCAGCCAGCCCAGCATCCTAAATGCAAAACCCACCTGGTTCTCTGCATGTTTGTCTCACTTAACTGGCGCACCCATCATCATTATTCACAAGACTCTCTGACCTGGAAGTCAACACTGGAGCGCCACCTGCTGCTATACTGTAAGAGTATGCTTCAGTAATAGGGATTCAAGTAGAAACAAATTTAGGATGATGTCACAAGTGGCTATACAATTTTCCACATCTGTAAACTGAGTAAAAGAGACTTTTCAACCAGAATGCATATTCTATTTTTAGGTGTTCTTCTATTCATTTAAAGTACATGCAGCACTGTCTATTTGCTCTTTACTTCATATGCTTTTTTAAAAATAAAAAACACATCACAAATATTTCTATTGCAAAGGAAGGTATTTATTTACTTCATTTATACCCTGCTTTCCCTCACCAAATGGTTTGCATCATTCTGCTCTCTTTCATTTGATCCTCCCAACAACCCTGTGAGATAGGCTGGCCTGAGAGGGAGTGACTGGCCCAAGGTCACCCTGCGAGCATCCGCAGCACAGTAGTGACTTTGATCCTGGGCCTTCCAGATCCTAGTCTGGCTGCACCACTACCCCATGCTCGTGAGGATGGAGAGGGAAGGCATCAGAAGAGGACATGGATACAGCAGAACACTTCAGCTCATATACAATATCATAATGCCCTTGTATAAATTGATGGTGCGACCTTATTTGGAGTACTGTGTACAGTTCTGTCCACCACACCTCAAAAAGGCTATTATAGCACTGGAAAAAGTGCAGAAAAAGGCAACTAGAATTAAATTCTGGAGAAGGCGTTGATGCAGGACAAACCCCTAACCATAGCTGGGTGGATCCAAGTGGTGTGTGAAACCGAGAACTGCCACAATCTGGTAAAGTTATATCACCAGAAGACCCCTCGTTGGGGGGGGGGGACAACCCGAGGATTGAGGGGCAGAGGCTTCCCCCCCCTCAGGGGACCAGGAACAACACTTGAAGAAGGGGTTTTGCCTCCAATGTGGAAAGCCTGGTGACTTTGCTGCCGACTGTTCCTGGGCCAGATTCAACGACACCGGCTGGTGGGGGGACAGGAGAGAGGAACCACGAGTGAAGAAAGGGAAGCTGCCGGGGCAGAAATCGAAATCCACCCCCCCCCCGCATTACAGGCTGCCAAGTTTTTATCATCTGAATCAACTACTTCCAGCAATGGGGACAAGCCTCAGATCCAGGGAAAAGGCCAGGACCTGCTGTGAAGGGTGTCAGCCAGCAGGTCCTGGATGCCCCGGTGTGTGAATCAGTGAGAAATGGTACTTCTTTATTTTATGTGACTGTGACCTTACTGAACCCCCAAGCCAAAACCCAAATCCAGGTGAGGGCGCTAATTGACTCGGGGTGCTCTCAGGACCTCATCAGCCCAACCTTAGTTACAGGATTGGGGTCTGACATCCACGAATTGGAGGAACCTGTAGTTTTCACCCAAATGGATGAGACTACTATGCAGTCATGCAAATTTCAGACTGTGGAACTACATGTAGGGGTGTTGGGGCATTGGGAACAAAAGGCATTCATAGTACAGCCCACGGCTCAGTTCCCTATGGTTTTGGGCAACCCCTGGCTGGCGGCCCATGACCCTTATGTTCAATGGAGTAAAGGAACATTGACATTTCTAGACCCCAGGTGCAAGGAGCATCAACGGGACCCCATGTGGGGGGAATGCCCCACCCAGCCCCAGAGTGGGTGTGCTTAGCCTGAGAGGAAATAAACACTATTCCCCTGAAATACCAAGACTTGGGGATGGTGTTTGAAGAAGGGGAAGCTGACGAGCTACTTCCCCACTGAAAGACTGACTGTGCTCTTGAGATACTACCAGGGTACAAAATGCCCAAAGGAAAGCTATATGCAAAGAATCCTTTGGAGAGGAAGGAACTTCAATGGTTCATTGATAAGAATTTAGAATGGGGTTTTATCAGACTCACTACCTCCCCTTTTGTGACTCCTGTGCTCTTCCGGAAAAAGAAGGATGGGGGCCTGCGATTGTGTATGGATTACTGGGGTGTAAATGCAGTGTCTATGTTGATCGCCTACCCCTTGCCATTAATAAAGGACTTGCTAGCAGAGGCGGCCAAAGGGAACATTTTTACAAAGTTGGACCTTCGAGATGCTTATTTTAGAAAATGCATATGAGAGGGGGACAAGCATAAGACAGCATTTAACACCCCCTTGGGATAGTTCGAATACCTGGTGATGCCGTTCAGCTTGGCGGGGCCCCCGGGGGTGTTCATGAGCCTAATTAATGAAGTGCTGCACAAGCACCTGTTCAAAAGGGTTGTTGTTGTTTATCTTGATGACATGTTAGTGTACACACAGGACTTCAAGTCACATGTAAAGCTGGTTCATGAGGTGTTGACTGCCCTCTACAAGAACCATCTGTTTGCTAAACTCTCAAAGTGCAAGTTTCACAAGACAGATATAGACTTTCTGGGGTACCGTATAAGCCAGCAGGGATTGGGGATGGACCCGAAGAAGGTGCAGGATGTTGTGGGGAGGTAGCTCCCTAAGTCTCAAAAATAGCTCCAAAGTTTCTTGGGGTTTGGGAATTTTTACCACGCATTCATCCCCAAGTTTGCACAAGTATCGCTTCCCTTAACTTCCCTTAGCTGTTAAAGGAGGGAGTAAGCTCAAATGGTCCCCCAAATGCCAACAGGTTTTCAATCACTTAAAATTAAAATTTTAAACTGATGACTTAAAATTAAAACAATTTAAATTATTGTTCACTTCAGAGACCATCTTGCACCACCCCGATGAAAATAAAGGATTTATTGTACAGGTGGATGCCTCCGATGTGGTGATGGGAGGGGCAATCCTACAATGGGGGGGCTGATGGCAAACTGCACCCTCTAGCATATGTCTCAAAAAAATTCTCGGGGGCTGAGCGTAACTGGACAGTTTGGGATAAGGAAGCTGCCACTGTAAAACTGGCCCTTACTACATGGCACCACTGGTTGGAGGGGCGCGGGTGCCTTTTGAAGTATGGATTGACCATAAGAACTTAAAAGCACTCAGAACCCCTCGCCACTTAAACGCAAAGCAACTCCAATGGGCAGAATTTTTCTCTTAAGTTTCGGTTTACCATTAAGTACCTCCCCAGGAAGTCTAACTTTCTAGCCAATGCCCTCTCCTGATTACCTCAGCACGAAAGCCAATGAGATGAGATCACTGACACAGTTTTCTCCCCGGCCCAATTGGGAAGGGCAGTGGTGACACGTAGCCAGGCACAATCAGGGAGGGAGGCGGAAGTTGCGGACTGGGTGGAAAGTTTCAAAGCTGCTTTTTCACCTCAGGATTTGGAGGTGGTGGTGCACAAAGGATTACAACACCAAGACAATGGGAGTTGGTGCAAGGGAGGAAAGGTGTACATGCCCATCTCCCTGTGGGGCACTGTGATGACTCAAAGTCATGATAATAAGCTGTCTGGACATTTTGGGTATTTAAAAACCTCACACCTTTTGCAAAGGCAATTTTGGTGGCTGGGATTGCATAAAGACATTTCGAAGTATGTAGCTACATGGAAGACATGCCTGATGAGTAAGCAAAGGGGAGGTAAAGTGCCCAGTCACCTCCACCCTTTAGAAATCCCCGAATGGCCCTGGTCGGTGACCTCCATGGATTTCATAACAGACCTACCAGAGAGCCAGGGGAAGACTGTGGTCTGGGTGGTGGTGGACTTATTTTCAAAGCAAGCACATTTTGTACTTTGCAAGCAGATCCCCACAGCTAAACAACTTGCCTCCCTGTTCCTACAACACATGATCCAACTACATGGTTTTCCAAAAAAGGTCATCTCCGATTGCGGAGCTCAGTTTGTTGCCAAGTTCTGGAAAGAACTTCTAAAAGTGTTGGGCATAGAGTGGGGGCTAAGTAGCAGCTACCACCCTGAGACAAACAGGCAGACTGAGTGTACAAATCAAATTCTTGAGCAGGTGTTAAGATGCTATGTGCATTATCAACAGGATAACTGGGTACCCCTTTTACCATTTGCAGAATACAGCTACAATAATTCCCTACACAGTTGCATTGGCATGAGCCCGTTTATGGTGGTACATGGATATGAGGGGAGGCCCCTCCCCACGGTTGATCTTAATTAACCTATTAAAGGAGATGCCCAGCTATGGTGGTCGAATGTAATTCGGTATGCTGATAGGAAAAGGAGCCCCAAATTCGGTATGCTGATGGGAAAAGGAGCCTTGAATGGGATTTGGCTCCAGGAGACTGTCTACGTCTCTACTAAGTACTTAAAGGGGCTGCAACCCCAAAGGAAATTGGGGTGGAAATATGTAGGCCCTTTCAAGGTGGTGTGTGTGATAAACGAGGTGGTGTAGAACTCGATCTCCCTAAAACATTACATCATTTGCATCCTGTGTTTCATTTCAGCCTATTGAAAAAAGATCCAGGACCCTCTTTCTGGGCACAGCATCATTCTTCTTCACCTCCTCTTCTGATAGATGGGGAACTCCACCAGGTTCTGGAGGAGATCCTGGATTCCCACCTGAAACAGGGCCAGCCGTATTATCTGGTGATATGGAAAGACTTTGGGCCTGAAGAAAATGAGTGGGTGAAGGCTAACCATGTTAATGCACCCAAACTGGTGTGCCGGTTGCATCGTCATCATCCTGATAAACTGGGGGGTTTGAACTTGAGGGGGCAGTATGTCAGACTCAGGTTCACCTTTTCCTTTGTATTCTGTACCTGTGGTATTTCCAACCTGCTTTTTGCAATCCACACCCCCATTCCCTTCCCCCTTACTTTTACTTGCTACAGCAGATGTTTCCAGCCCTTCTGCTTATCACCCCCCCTTGCTGACATTCCTGGTGTGGGGGGGGGGAGAAACTGTGGGAGGAAGAGTGACCATGTGAATGCCTATAATTTAGGGAGGCAACGCTAGTAACCTTTTCCCAAGCAGCACCTCAAGAACTTTCACATGAGAGTGTCCTTGAAATTGATAAGTCTTTTGAATGGCTAGTTGAAGCATTGTATTCGTCTGGGTTCTTAGGATTGCTTATACTTAAGAATGTGTGACATAGGTGTGGAATGTGGGGTTTAGTTATACACCGGGTCCCCGCCTTTGCTCTCCAGTCCTGACAAAGAAGTCACCTTTGCTGCAGGTGTTGAAAAGAAAGACACACCCATAAAGGAAAATATGAAAATAACATGAAACTATCCCAAAGGGCTCTTCCTGCAAGAAAGAACTGGGTCTGTAAAGTTAGCAACAGCTGTGCATGTGTAGACGAATTCATGGGTAGGGCTAGATTTAGATGACCACACTCTCCACATAATTAGGACAAGCAAATCTGGTAGCCTAAAGCTTTCATCATTTAGTGACTAACCTGGAAGGGTATGATTCTCTCCTAGGAACAGTATCTGTCATTGAGAAGAGAGCTCAAATGTGACAAGATTATCACACAAATAGGTTGCTAACAAGCTTTCTAAATGCATATGATGCAACAACAATATCTGTAATCCAAGCTGAATCTTGTGGATGGTAGAGCAGTATTCCCAGGAAATAAATCAGCATCTCTACTCTTTATAAATGTTCATGCAATTATTAAAATGTAATGTTTCTGATTGTTGCAAAACAAAGACAATTTTAAATGCCTTAAAGAGTAACTGATCAGCATTAAGTGATCTTGAGTATGTTATTTGATTTCAAACAACAGTCAAGTTCAGACTCCACTTTTAGCCAGCCTCAATACAAATTTCACAACCTGGCCTTTGTCAAGGACTGTCCTAAGCAACATTGCAAGATAAAATATTCAAAAAGAAGAGACACTTTGGTTCATGGATGTCCTCTACTTTGAGTCCCCAGTGGGGAGAGAAGTGGTATAGAAATAAATAAATAAATAAGTAAATAAATAAAATAAGGAATATCAAGTGTACCCTACTGAAGACAGAAAAATTTAAAGACACCTGTTATGGATTATGGGTACTTTTGCTCAAGAATGAGGAAATCACTTTTACATCTCTGTCAATGTGTGAATAATCTCAAGCAATTGATTGGGCAACTATACACACCTCCCTGACCAATGTCAGCCACCATTGTGTGTGTGAAATCAGTGGTGCTGAGGGAGACTGGAGTAATTCCACAAAGGAACTTCATACTCTTGGCCTGCACAGTACTGCTACCTGCTCTTATGCTTTGTTCTGCTTTCCTTGGAAAACAGGTAGAGAACAAGCACCACCATCCATCTGAGCTGACAGTTTTTGTTTTGTGTTAGCTCTCTGGGGGTGGCCTGAGCAATTGGTCTGTCTGGCAATGCTAATCCTAAACTATTAAACTATTTTATTAGTTTCCTTCACTGTGTCCGAATTTATTATTGTATTTTTAATAGTCTTTAATTCTAGATAGACCTTTATATTAAAAGAGGTCAACATGGAGCTCCTCATGCTCCTTGTTCATCTCCATGGATTCTGGTCTAAGCCTATTAATCTTCTGGGGACAAGCCATGCAGAAATCCCATGCAACATGCTAGCTGTACCTCATGATGCTGTCTAATAATGAGTCTATTAAGGTCTGTACTGTCTTCTCTGACAGGCAGTAGCTCTCCAGGGTATCAGGGAGAGGTCTTTCGATCATCTGCTACCTGACCTTTTAAAATGGAGATTGTTTAACTGGAGATCTGTGACATGCAAAGGAGATGCTCTACCACCAAGCCACAGTCCCTCACAGCATAGACACACCCCATGTAATTTGACAATTTCAGACCCAATGGGAAGGGGCATGGTGAATTGTACAACCAGGCATAAATAAGCTCTCTCCATACGGGAGAACACTTTCATACAGTGTCCCAGGGTGGATGGAGCCTGTGTTGAAAAGAGGGGTTAGAACATGGCTACTATTTTAGAAATTCTTCCATGGACCAGCAGATCTATCTACAGTATGTAACTATGGACTGCATAGCAGAGCTAAGCGTATGGAAAGGCAGACTAGGGAAGGAAAGCAGTGTAGCTCTTCCTCCGTAAAAACAAAAACCACCAGCGATTCAAATCTGTCTCTAACACTAATTAGAATTCATATGTCCTTTCTATGAAAAAAAGAAAAAAATTGTCCTCTCTATATTAGAAAAGCTAGACATTAGTTTTAGAAAATACATTAGGTACAGAATCAAGAGAAGGCCAGTGTTACCAAGTGAGACATTATTCACTCTCAGACAAAATCTACCAGAGACAAGTTTTATTCTTTGTTGTCTTTTCTTCCACAACTCCGTAGAAGAGGGAGTCATAGAGGAACAGAAAGAACAAGTGGAGACCTGCAAGAATCTTGTGCAAAGGGAGCACCCCTTCCTCCTTCTCTATCTTCCTTGTCCTTCTCACCCCTCCCCTTCTGTCAGTCTTCCCCCCCTTTCCCCCTTCCTTTCACTTTTAGTCTACCCATCCCCTTCTCTGTCAACCTACCCCTCTTTCTCTCCCTCTTTCTCTCCCTCCCTTTATCTGCTGACCTATCCCCCTCCCTTTTACTCCCACCTCTTCTTCATCTCCCCTCCTCTTATCTGTCAACCTCTTCCCTACCATTGCTGCTGCCAGGCCAGCACAGCTACCAGCTACCAACTCTGCTCCAGCCTGGCTCCCTCATTGCCAGCTCAGCGGAGGTGATGGCTTCTGACACCCCCTTTTTCTCTTGCTGACACCTTGCTGCTCTGCATGCCTACCCCTCCCTACCCTTATAACTCTACTCACCGCCCCGCTGCTCTCCCCACCTCTCCCCTTGGCTACCCTGCCCAGTGTGGCTCCCAGGCTTGCACAGAGCATGCTTTTATATTTGAGGGGGGGGGGCATTTTAACATTTCAGGTTTTTTCCTGCAAACCTAAAAAGTCTCCCAAGCTTGCAGAAAAATCTGTTTACCATTGGTGTAGCCTCAATCTGCAGATTTAGATATCCACCAATGGGGGCCACACATCACTATTAGTATATAGATAGAAGAAAAATCCTCCTCCATAGAGGAGAACAAAACATCTGCTCATAATCCTGTTTCTCCATTCAATTCATTGTATGCATCTTGGTTGTCTGAGTAGAACCCTGGACTGAATATCAAGCTCAGGTTTCAACCTGCTGTGATTTGGGGGGCACTTCTCCTGACTTTTTTTTTTAAAAAAGAAACCCTTGGGAGACTACCAGTGCAATACTAAGCAGAGTCCCACCCTTCTAAGCTTCAATTGACTTAGAAGGATATAACTCTCATAGAAGGATATAACTTTGCTTAAAGAATGTGTGTGTGTTGTAAAGGAGCAGGGGAGGAGGGAGGGAAAGGTTGCTTAACTCTTCCCCCTTTGACCATTTTCCACTTAAAATTATCCTTTAAAGTTGCTTTGTCACCCAAGGGACAAGATACTTCTATTCTTACATTTTTCATCACCAAAAGAAAAATAACTGGGTGGTGGGTGTGGATAATAATGGCTGTTCTGCCACTCAGTCTGCAGTCTCTGGAGGTTGTATTGAGTTTGGGGGGGGGAATTGGGTGAAAGATACATGCTGTTGCACACATGATGTATAGTCTGAGCCTCATTTGTGTAATGTTCACTATCCTTGCCATTCTCTAATGGCTGAACGACATACCCTTATGCATTACCCGTGTGTTTCAGTGCAGGTCACATATAAAGCAAAGCCAGGGAAGACCATTTAAAGCACTGTGGAAGAATGAGGTCTTTAGCCTTGTTTTGCCCACACATTTCCTCATGTCACTGTTTCATTCTAGCTGTTTTACTCCCAGCAGGGCTCCAAAATGAGAAGTAACCCTCAAAGGGAGAAAAGCAGCTGGGGCAATGTGGGTTGTGGGGGAGGGAATCATGGATAGAGGAAACATTCATCCCCCTCCCGCTTTATAGGAAATTGGCACAACATATCTGGTGGCACCCTGGATGTGCTGCAATAACATTTAATGTGACCTTGAGCTGCCCTGGAAATATGACATCTTGTCCAATGGTTGAAAGGAGCTAAAGCATTGTGTTCCCTGAAGAAATAATATAGGGCAGTTCGTTAAGCCTGTTCCTTTGGCTCTGTCCTTCCTCAGACCTCTTCTTTCTGACCTTTCTAGTTCTCTTGCAGGACCTGAACTGTTTGTGAATATTGGGTCGAGAATTTCAGGCCCTCAACAGGTATAGTGGCATCACAGCTGTAGCTGCAGTGTTTTTACTACAAACCAGTTCCACGTCTTGGCTCAGGACAATAGCTGCATGCATAAATCATGGATATGTCAACCCCACCCAGAGCTATTTCTCCCATCCCTCTTGGGATGCACACACTGCCAGTCCTTCAAGCATCTTCATCTCCAGACTGAGGTAACCCCTGAACTTCATATTTAATCACCTCAGTGTGATGACAATGCAAGGAACAGAGCTTCACAATAGAGCATTCAAGATCCCAGGCATTTCTAGCTACAGGGTAAGCAGTGTGGAAAGAGACCTCCACTGGAGCCATGGAGTATTGTCTGACTCAGTGAAAGGCAACTTCATGTGTTTCTGTGCTCAGTCACTGCCCCTGTAAAGTGTACAAAACAATATGGATGCTGCTATCCCCAAGTGTACTGATATAAATGCTGTAATTCACAGTGAGCTCTTCCCACAAGAGGGCGATGTTGTACTATAATGAACTGTCCAGACCATCTGACAGATTCATCTTTCCTTACGACTTGCCAAAATACACCAGAACCTAATTTTGCTCAGCTAAACCTGATTTGTACTGCTGTTTTGTGACATTGTTTTGAGAAATGTTGCCTAAACATAAAGCCTTACTTAAAACAGGTGTCTGGTCACCTGTTTTTTGAATATATTTTGGGCTAAAGCATCTACCATTTGTTCTGTTCTTATTCATTAGGTGGGAATGGAGGGGAAAACCCCCCTCAGCCCTTGATAAATATAAATTTTACTCATTCTCTGTTCCTCTGGCTTCTGGGGTTGTCCGCAGATTTTCAAATATATTTCTGTAGACATAAGCACAAGATGTTTTGTAAAAAATAGTAATGATATCCCCAGAGGCTTTATTTTGCTCTTGGTATCAAATCCCATGTTTGTGCAGAATTGCAGAATAGTAGCAGCGCTGTTTAGGGACTGCCATGGTAACCATTCTTTTTCTAAAAGACAGGAATAACTAATGCAATTGTATTTTTTCCAGTACACATTACTGTATGAGGAAAGCAATGGGTGTGTGTGGGTTATTAATGGGAATGGTATTGTACATCCAGTTGATTAAAAACATCAAGGCATCCAAACTATCCTCCACCCATGAATGGCTTTTAATCATTCCTCCTTAGGGCAAAAGCACAAACAGAAATTGTTCTGCTCAAACTTGTGGAGGAGGCTCATTTATCCAAATAAGAGCAGGTCAGTGACAGTGTCTTGCTTCAGTGGAATATTTTGTTCTTGTTGAAGGATGACAAATGACCATGTTCTTTTAAAATTCATAGAATTGATTAGTCATCTGCAAGCAGTGCTTGCAGCGACATAGAACACATACAAAAACCCCTGAAAATCCCTGTTAATACTGTAAATATTTCACCAGTGGCTCATTTCAGACATAGTGTAAAACCATCATTAATTTAATTTTATTAATTTATTTACTTTACTTATAGCTCATCTTGCTTGCTGAGACTCAAAGCAAATTGCACAATACAAAGCAGTGCAATCAGATAGCATGAGACAGCCAACAAACAGTGCAATAGGGCGTCTTTCACAAAATTAGAAAATAGTGCAAAAATTACACAATATATGTGAAGGAGGAGGACCTCAGAAATCATGCACGGGTCCTGCACCCCTGTCAGCCTGGCTGAGTTTTAATATAGCTGGGGTGGGGGCAGGGCAGGACTATAGCAGGTGCAGAAGTTTCCTCTTCCATAGACTGGAACCTGATGAGAAGGCAGGCCCAGCTGAGAAAGAGGAGGAGTGACTGCAAGGAAAAGAAGCTGTGAAGAGAAGGCCGAGTGAGGTCTTACTGGCTGGCAGCTATGGTTCTCAAGGACCAGATAGGCCCTAGAGACCAAGAAGGCCAGGTATCTGAGAGCAAGAACTGGCACACCTGCTTCCTGGGTGAAGCAGGACCAGCAGATGGGCTCCAAACCTAAGAGAAGGACAAATTAAAGGGACAGCACTCTTTAGCTGCGTGAGTGTAAGGAAGAATAAGTAAAGGGTTCACAGCAGATGATTATGAGGGTGGGTAAAAGGGAATGCTGTTTATCAGGTACCCCTGCCTCCTGAGGCACTGTTGAGCACTGTTGTGACACTGTATCAAAAACCATGCAGAAAACTGAATTATAAGAATCGAAGACAATGCAGCAAGAGCAGGTTAAAACAAAAAGTAAACATTGGCTTCATTTGCTAAAAAAAAGCACCCTCCTGAACCATTGTGCTATACTACAGCCCTATTCCCTTTAAGAAAAAAGTCCTCCTGAATGATTCTGTTTTACACAATTGACAGAATTATACATTATGGGAGCCTTCCTAACCTCCTCAGGTAGGCCAGTCCACAAGGTGGGAGCCTCAGCAGAGAATGCACAGACCATCATTCAAAGCTGGTCTTATCATCTCTCCTTCCCCCCCTGCCTTCCCTGCAAAGACCCAGCTGAGGGAATAAACCAGGATGTCTGTGTTCCTACCTTACATTATACCTAGCTGTGGTTAATAAACCAACTTCAGATAATGGTTTGTTGTATCTTAACTAACCAAGGTTAATGGAATGTGCTCGAGTTCAAAGGATTATGCTAATCATAATGAGTTTAATTAATACAATACAAAAACTCATGGGCACTCAATGAAATTGCTGAGCAGTCGGGTTAGAACAGATAAAAGGAAGTGCTTCTTCACCCAAAGAGTGATTAACACATGGAATTCACTGCCACAGGAGGTGGTGGCAACTACAAACATGGACAGTTTCAAGAGGGAATTAGATAAACATATGGAGCAGAAGTCCATCAGTGCCTATTAGCCACAAGGTATAGATAGGAACTCTCAGTCTGGGGCAGGTGATGCACTCTATTCTTGGTGCTGGGGGGGCAGCAATGGGAGGGCTTCTAGTGCCCTGGCCCCACTGCTGACCTCCTGATGGCACCTGGTATATTTTGGCCACTGTATGACAGAGTGTTGGACTAGATGGGCCATTGGCCTGATTCAACATTGGCTTCTCTTATGTTCTTAAACCATATATTAATTAAATTACTTAACTATGGGCTAATTAAACCATAGATTCCAGTAGGTGTGCATGGCAGCCCTCCTTCAAGAGGATGTTTGTTAGCTAGGACTATTGCTGTGGACTGTGGATTCTATTATTCATTGGCAAGTGAAATTTGGCCAGGCTCTGTGGCCTTTTGATTATAGTATTATTATTATTGCTATTTTTAATATTAATTTTGTGTATATATTAAGTTGCAGTTTAAATTTACTGTGAGCCATTTTATTTATTTATATAAATCATTTTTTGCTGCCTTTCCATCCAAGTTAGGGCTCCTAGGATTAAAACTTTAAAACCAGTTTTACAAATACATACATATATATGTACATACATACAATATGTATATTATAATGTTAGCTATCAGACCCCTCCTGCAGAAGGGAAAAGTGGCACCCAGAGAAATAAAGACCATACACCTTTCATATTTAATATCACTCCAGATATAAATTCACATTAAATCAATGCTGGTCCCAAAGGTGACCCCAACACTGCCTACCTGGAAACTAGCCTGGGAAACACATTTGGAAGTGAACAAAAAGGGTTGGCATGCAAAAGTCCCTCCCACCCTATAAGGTACAACAATGGGTTCTCAGGAACACTTTGAAACACTTGTATAAATCATTGGGAACACACCAAGTCATTTTGTTCTTAGACATCTCCCCCCCCCCGCCATAAATGCAGGCTCACATCTTTAGTGGTGCTTGCTTGCTTGCTCGCTCGCTTGCTCTTCCATACTGAACACCTCTACTCATATGTAGGCTCATTGAAGCACAGGTTGCTTCTCTCTCCTCCACAGTTCTGAATCTTCATGACAGGTAAATATAACCTCTTCCCTAATCTATTAGGTAAAAGTAAAGGTTTCCCTTGCTCGAAAGCTAGTCAAATCCGACTCTTGTGGGCGGTGCTCATCTCCGTTTCAAAGTTGAAGAGCCAGTGCTGTCCGAAGACTTCTCCATGGTCATTTGGCCAGCATGACTAAATGCCAAGGCACACAGAATGCTGTTACCTTCCCACCGAAGCAGTACCTAGTTATCCACTTGCAATTTCTTGCTTTCAAACTTGCTTTCGAATTGCTACTTGCGATTTCTTGCTTTCGAACTTGCTTTCAAATTGCAATTTCTTGCTTTCGAATACCAGTGCTCCTGGGTAGGGGAAAGTACAGCGGTGGGAGCAGGCAGGAAGTTAAGGGAAGGAGGTGGAGAAACAGACAAGCTCGACCCCCTTCCAGCCTGCATCCCATCCCAAGAGTGACAGGCAGAGGGGCTGGGAATCAGGACCCCCCTCTGACATTGGTGATGTGCAACACCAGGTCCATAAATAATAAGACCTCAACCCTTTGGGATTTCCTGGTTGAACAGGAGGCGGACCTGGCATGTGGGACTGAGACCTGGGTGCGAGATGGGGAGACAGTAGCTCTCTCCCAGATGTCTCCTCCTGGGTTCTCGGTCCTTCACCAATCACGGACAGTGGGGCAGTGAGAGGAGTGGCGCTATTCATTCAGGAGGCTTACTCCTTCAGGGTGCTCCCGCCGCTGAAGCTTCTGGGTATCGAGTGCTCAGACCTAGTGTGGGAAGTTGGGGAGAGTTTGGCTATCTGGCTGGTGTACTGTCCACCTAATGCACCAACTGACAGCCTGCCATCGCTGGTCGAGGCTGTGTCAGGCTGGGCATTGGATAGTCTTGGGTGACTTCATTGTCCATGGTGATGATACGGCCTCTGCACCAGTGATGGATCTGGTGTAGTCCATGGCGGCATTAGGACTCACCCAATTTGTAACGGCCCCCCCACGGGCTGGGCATATGCTCGACCTGATCTTCATGGTGGGGGTTACAGTGGACCGGATCACTGCTCTGGCAGTGCCATGGTCGGACCACCATGCCCTGAAGGCCCGTCTGAATGTGTCGCCCCAATCCTGTTTAGGCGGCGAGTGTGTTTTAGCTTGCCTGCGGAGCCAAATGGACCCTCAGCAGCTTCAGATGGCTCTGTGGGATCCTATGCCCCCTGGTGGCTCATTAGATGAGCTTGTTGAGGACTGGCATAGCTGGCTCTTGGCAGCCATCAAAGAGACTGCACCCCAACACCCTCTGCGCCCTCGCTCTAAGCAGGCTCCTTGGTTTCCCGAGGAGCTGCGGCTGATGAAACAAGGGCTTAGACAGCTAGAGAGACGGTGGCGGCATGCCCGCGATGAGGCAACAAGCGCATCCTATAGGATGTTTATGAGATCCTATGAGATGGCAATCAAAGCCGCGAAGAGACAATTCTACATGGTGGTGGTTGCGTCTGCTAGCTCACGCCCAGCACAATTGTTTAGAACAATTCGGTCATTAACAGAGCTGCTTCAGGGCAGACCAATTGTTAGAGAATTGGACATTGGCTGTGAGGCCTTTGCGAGCTATTTTGCAGACAAAGTCTTGCAGCTCCACCGCAATCTTCCCGCCACAGTTGAGACAGTGAGTGAACTCGAGGCTCCATGCATATCTTCTGGTTCTATTCTGGATTATTTCAGTCCACTCAGCCTTGAGGAAGTCAACAAATTGCTCTCTACGGTATGCCCAACCACGTGCAGCCTTGATCCATGCCCTTCATGGCTCATAAAAGCTGGCCATGAGGGGCTACGAGGTGCCCTCAGGGATATTATCAATCAGTCCTTCATTGACGGTCGGTTCTCGGGGGCACTCAAGGAAGTGATGGTCCGCCCTCTCTTGAAGAAACCATCCTTGGACCCGGCCGAATTGGCCAACTGTTGGCCGGTCTCCAGTTTGCCCTATTTGGGCAAACTATTGGAGAGGGCGGTGGCGATTCAGTTGCAGAGCTTTATGGATGACACTTCCATGCTTGACCCATCCCAGTCAGACTTCCAGCCAGGTCATGGGACTGAGACAGCACTGGTTGCCCTCATGGATGACCTCTGGAGACATCTGGATCGAGGTGGATCGGCAGTACTGTTGTTGTTAGATCTGTTGGCGGCGTTTGATACCATCGACCATCAGTTACTGATCCACCGCCTCGCCGAAGCTGGAATTCAGGGGCTTGCCTTGCAATGGCTGGTCTCCTTTCTTGAAGGTCGGGGACAGAGGATGGCACTAGGGGAGCAGATGTCCCGGAGGCACCCGTTGGTTTGTGGGGTCCCCCAAGGGGTGGTACTGTCCCCGATGTTATTTAACATATGGCCCCCCTCGCCCAGATTGCCCGGAGGCACAGGTTAGGGTGTCATCAATATGCAGATGACACCCAGCTATATCTGTTGTTGGGCGGCCGGTTGGACTCTACCTCAGATGACCTGGAGCGGGCGCTTTACGATGTGGTGGGTTGGCTTAGGCTGAGTCAGTTGAAATTGAATCCAACGCACAGAATTCTGCACTGAATAGAATTCACCAGCTATGAGGCCTGTGAGCAGGGCTATTTTTGGGCAGGAATGCACAGGAACAGAGTTCCGGCTGGCTCCTGAGTTGGCCACACCCAGCAGGAACTCATTAGCATAATAGGACACACCCAACACCAGAAACTCATTAGGATTGGCTACATTAGGGGTACGTGGCCTAACGTGCAAAACAGTTCCTGCTATAAAAAAAGCCCTGGGGTTTTGACAACAAACAAGATAAACAGAATAAGAAGTAAAAGGTGGGTGTGGCTGGATGACCACACTTCTGGTAACATGGGTGTGTGGCCTAATATGCTGTCAGGGGTGTGGCCTAATATGCTAATGAGCTTCTGTTGATGGGTGTGGCCTATTATGCTAATGAGTTCCTGCTGGGCTTTTTCTACAAAAAAAGCCCTGCCTGTGAGTATGTTTGTACATGATAGAGCAATACAAAGAGCTGAAATGATGAGACTATTTCCCAGGTAAGTAGGGTTGCTACTCTTGAGTTGTGAAGATTTTGGTGGTGCAGCCTGGGAAGGGTGGGATTTGGGGAGGGAAGGGAAGGGGGCTCAGTGGTGTACCAGAGGAGTACAATACCAGAGAGTCCATCCTCTAAAGCAGCCATTTTCTCCAGGGGGACTGATCTCTGTCATCTGGAGATCAGTTGTCATTCTGAGAGATCTTCAGGCTCTACCTGGAAGCTGGGCAACCGTATGATATAGTAGAATTCTGCTTCTCAATCCTACATAAGGGATGCTTTCAGAGACAGTGCAGAAAGGCTGTTATTCCTGGGGAATAGTCCAAGAGAAATATGCTACCTGTTCCACTTGCCAGATACCTGGACAATATTCTTTATGAACAAGGAGATATCAGCACTGCCCTTTTCTCTGCCAAGACACATCAAATTAAACTCAGAATAAGTAGAGCCAAACCTGATAGCTGATTACTTATCAGAAGCCCATTTATTTCTCTTGCCAAAGACCAGGATTACACAGCTTCAAAGTCTAAGCAGTAAAAGACAATTTACATGCATTAGAGTTTAGAACGTTTTCAATCAAGGTGAGGGTAATCAGCTTTGATACCAATTATGAATTGTTGCTATCTTGATGGAATCAATTCTCTGTAATCTTAGACTGTTGTCAGTACAGACACTGAATGTTTTATTTCAAGATTTTTTTCTCATTTCCTTGCCTTCACTTTTTATTTTTCTTTCTGATTTATCATTCCAAGTGTGTTACATTTCCTTTGACTCTGTGCACTGAGCAAAAAAAAGTTAAACTTTAAGATTTTAAAATGAAAAGTTAAAAACAATCTGGCAGAAGAAAAAACATCACATGTGAAAACACTCCAATACTAAACTATTGATTCAGCCCCTGAATAATTTGCTTCTTGCCAAAACTGCCTCCTCCCCAGATCTACATTTAAGGTGGCTGATAATCACATCCTCTCAAATTAATATTGAGAATGATTCTTGTGACTAACAAGAGTTGCTGTTTTAGCTGAACATTCCAACTTATTCAGGGGAAAAACTGCATATGGCTTGCCAAATGCTACCCTACTTATAGGTCACATCAGAGCAATATGTTCTTAATAATTCCTGAAGGATTAAGTTGATCTTTGAAGTACCTGAAAATAGCTGTCAATTGCATCAGCAGAACTAATGAACTCCGAATACCTGGGCACAGGCAATGGAAGGGGCAGGCTCTGTTCCCTGGGCTTTGTTGGGCTGAAGGCAAAGAGAGGCTTTAGTGTTGCTTGTTTGTATATTTGTCTCATTTGCCAGGTATCTGTAAATCTCCCCATTGCTGCTTCACCTCCTTGTGCCAGGTCAGATGTTCCAACAAGGGAATCTGATAGTCAGACAGGAGGTGGACAAACCAGCTGTCCAAACCCGTGTGGCTCAAAACAGGACTCATCACCTGAAAGGGCTCATGTATTCACTGTAGGACTCTAAGAAGACCTGTAAACACAACACAGTGATTACTGAGCCAAGGGAGGAACAACACCTAGAAAAACAAACTTGTATTTGGATTTCATGGAACTCAGGATCAGAGTACTTCACAACTTCAGTAAGGCTTTTGATAAGGTTCCAAATAATATTCTTGTTGACAAATTGGTAAAATGTGGTTTGGATCCTATGACTGTTAGGTGGATCTGTAACTGGTTGACAGATTGCACCCAAAGAGTGCTTGTGAATGGATCTTCATCTTCTTGGAAAGAAGTGAAAAGTGGAGTGCCTCAGTGCTTAGGTCTTGTGGCCCTTTCTTACATGCCCAGGGAAATGCTGATAGTCACTTTGGGGGTCAGGAAGCTATTTTTCTCCAGGCCAGCTTGGCCGTAGATCCTGGAGAGAATCCCCCCCCCCCTCTTCTGGGCATCGAGCAGAGGTCACGGGGGGTCTGTGGGGGAAGGTGTTTGTGAATTTCCTGCATTGTGCAGGGGGTTGGACTAGATGACCCTGGAGATCCCTTCCAACTCTATGATTCTATTATTCTAATTTGGGGATTTAAAAAATAGAAAATGGGTCTTTCCCCATTTTTTTTAAAAAACCCTATTTTTATGGCCACAATCCAAAGCAGAGCTGAAGGACACAGAAATAAGTGCCTCGTGACCCTGACAACAATATGACTACACTTGGGATCACCATTGTAATGAAGTCCTTTTCAACAAACTATAAACCAGCTTTTCTGTGTCATGAAACCTACCTCAGCTATCCCACAGCCTCTGCACACCCTGCAAGTACAGAAAAAGGCAAGAAGAAGGTCTGTCTGTAGCTGTCCCTGTGCCCATTTGTATTTGGTCATGTGATGGTAGTTGGATTCATTGGTAAAGAAAAGAAAGAAAATATAGAAAGCTGCTAGAATCCCACAGATATCGCCAGTCATTTCACTCATAAAACATTTTTCCTACTTTTTGTCTTTGACTCCTGTGCAACCTGTCGGTTTAGCAACCAGGTGTATCCCCCTTTTAAAGCATGGATGGCTTTAAATAGGGGTTAGATTCATGGGAGGACAAGATCATCAATGGTGACTAGCCATGGTGACTAAAGAGAATCTCCATTTTCAGAGGCAATAAACCTCTGAATATTAATGCCTTGGAGGCAACATCAGGAGAAGGCCTTGGCCTCTGTGCCCTGCTGCATGTTGACCCTCCAAGGCAGGGGTCTCCAACCTTTTTGAGCCCGTGGGCACCTTTGGAATTCTGACACAGGGCAGCAGGCGCAACCACAAAATTGCTGCTGCAGGAGGTGGAGCCTTCGACAAAAGGGGTGCTACAGTAGGTGGAGATGCACACACACACAAAGGAAGCCCAAGTGCAGAAGGAAAAGGGGGTAATTTAAAAAAAATATACAGGAAAAGATAAGTGAGAGAAAATAAATCCAACATGGTGGTGGCACCTGCCACTGAAATGTTATTTGAATCTATTCAGCCAATCAGATTTCCAGTGGCCAATCAGAAGCCCTGTTGGACAAGTGCCTAACCTGGCCTCACTCACTTTCTAATAACACTTGGTGGGTACCAGAAAAGATGTTGGTGGGTACCAGAAAAGACATTGGGGACCCCTGCTCCAAGGTGAACTGGCTGGCTGCTGTGTGAAACAGGTTGCTGGACAAGACAGACCTCTAGGCTGATCGAGCAGGGCTCTTCTTATGCCCATTAGGAAGTAGGATTTCCAGATATTGTTTAAAAATACTGGACAACTGAGGCTCAGGGCCACCTCTTTCCCATGCAAACAGCACAAAGCACGCTGTTTGCACTGGGAGGAGAACCCAGCCGAAGCACGAAGCAGAAGGAGCGGTGCTTCTTCCCAGAGCAAATAATGTGAAGCATGAATGCCCTTGGGCTCAGTGCTGCCTCCTCTTGCTGCAAACAGTGTGAAGCATGCTGTTTGCACTGGGAGGAACACCTAACCGGAGTGTGATGCAGCAGCGGCTGCTGTTTAGCACTTGGATCAGTGCCACCATCTTCAGGACTAACCAATGTACTTCACTATTTAGGCTCGGTAAGGTTGCCAGTTGAGCGGGCAGTCTAGTATTTTCACTGATTGTTCAGGAAAGATGCTGAAAAAATAATGGACAGTAAGTGAAAATACCAGACTGTCTAGGCCAATACCAGACACCTGATAACCTTATTGAAAGCCAGTTTGGTGTAGAGGTTAGGAGTGCAAACTCTAATCTGGGAGAACTGGGTTTGATTCCCCACTCCTCTACATGCAGCTGCTGAGTGACCCTGGGCAAGCCACAGTTCTCTCAGAGCTGTTCTCTCAAGAGCAGTTCTCAAAGAGCTCTCTCAGCTCCACCTACCTCACAGGGTGTCTGTTGTGGGGAGAGGAAGGGAAGGAGATTGTAAACCACTCTGGGACTCTGAGTGAAGGGTGAGGTATGAATCCAGTCTCCTCCTCCTCCTCCTCCTCCTTCTGGAAATAGGCCCAAAACAGCCAAATTAGCATTGTGGAATAATATCAGAAATATTGAATATCCTTATATGCTTTTCCAGATATAGGAACTATAAGGCTATAGTTGGTCTGTGCACCTTTCCCAGGGCATGAAACTCTATTCAAATTAATACTGGATCTCATCACCACAAGTATTGCATGACAATGGCTGCAGTAAAATCAAGCAGCACTCCTAATTTACAGTCTGCTCCCTAAAATAACATTGTACAAGGTAGCAAGGACTCCAAGAACCCCGGAGGTCCCTTCCAACTCTATGATTCTATGATTCCCAGTGTTGTATATCACCAAAGGGTGGCCTATAATATAGCTCGTGAACCACAGCTATGACACCTACCAGAGTAGGAAGAGGAAATTTTCCCAGGGTATCTTATCAGCAACCTTTGCTAATTGAAGCTCCCGTTTCAGCATCTCCAAGAAAAGCATTGCTGTTCTGTATATATGGCTGAAAAAAGAGGGAGGAAAATCTAGTGAGTAGTAATTGCTAGGTGCTACCAGTCTCACTTTTATGCCTTCCTGAACTTTGAAGTCATGCCACTCTTTGCTTTTCAGCTAATTAGGTAAACAGAAGGATGTTTTTTAGAGCCCAGCTATCTTCTTAGTTGTCAAGAACCATAATGGAGAGAAGAAGGAAGTCTCTAGGCTTTCAAGTCATAAGAGATTTTTGCACTTTCAAAAGACAGATACATTCTGAGAATTGAGAGTGGGGTAATTTAGCATCTTTGACCTGTTTAAAATTTTGTCTATGGCTATTAGGAAGACCAAAAATAAACTACACAATGACATCAGGTGGCTTCCCCCGATGCTCCTCCAAGTTTGTTACTTTGAAGTCTGGTAAACATTTTGTGAACCACAAACTGGCCAAAATTCCTCACATGAGCCAGTTTGTGCCCATCCCTAGGCATAAATCATATTAGAGGATGAGTAGGAGTAGGAGTATGAACCAGAAATGGTATAGCTTATGTTGCTGGGTCCAGTGATAGTGTTGCTACACTACTACATTGACTCTGCAAGACAATGAACAGATGTGTGTGCCATTTCTTTTATATGAAACTATACCTGCTACTAAGGATAGGCTATATAATTTGTTTCCTTCCAGGCAAGCAGAACAGTTTAATGAAATCTGTATATGTATTTCGTGCTAATGTTGTACCTGCTGCAGCCAAGTAGTACACTGTCAATAGATTGGTCATGGCAAATCTTTAATCCTGAAGACCATTAACAAACTAGAAAGTAAATCTGTTTTGTGGGTGCCAACAGTGTCTGAGTCCAGGGAACATAATAAAACAACATACTAGGAAGCTATCTTGTGCAACCTCACTATATACCTAATTAGTTGTCCTGCAGTTTCCCACATAGTGCACGTTGTTAAGGGCAGCAGTAAGATCTCAAGTAGAGAGTAAAGCAAGATAGAGCCATTAAGCCTGGCATTAAATTTATACAACTTGCAGATGCCACTTAGGTGTCCATGGGAGCATGAGTGTGATTTCTCATTACAGTTTAGCAAAAGACTGGCTTAAGGTAAGCCACCATCATGTATAGTCGGGATGTTTTATGCCCCCAGACAACATTTCTTCCACTGCCTTTTTATCACTCAGCTCCATTCTTGTCACACAGACTTGATGCCGTTCTTGTTTCTCCACAGTCATCTTAACATTAAATTATGCTCTGCCTTTCTGCACAACATAGCAGGAGCTCATCTTTTCTCCCCGTATGTTACACCAAACCAAGGAGGGAGCAGTAGGGAAAGTATGTCATTACAGTAGACACAAAGGACTAATTTATACAGCCTTGTTCAACACACGTGTCTGGTTCACTCATGCATGCCCATTAGTCACTCAGTAGGCTTGCAAGTTGTATAACTGGCCTCTGCTGAAAAGTAGAGCTTGAGTGAAGGGGCTGTGGTGGCTCAGTGATAGATGCAGGTTCGATCCCTGAGATCTCCAGTTAAAAGATCTGGCAGTAAGATGTGAAAGACCTCTGGCCTGAGACGCTGGAGAGCAGCTGCCGGTCTGTGTAGACAATACTGACTTTGATGGACCAAGGGTCTGATTCAGTATGAGGCAGCTTCATGTGCTCAGGTGAGCGAAAGAAGGCCCCGCCTCCTAGTTCTTGTGATGGGCCTTCATCTCTCCACCATGCCTCTGTGACTGTTTGTCTGGCTGAGGAAGGGTCTCCAACTTGCTTTACTCTTTATATACCCATCCATGTTATGATTCCAGGTAGGTTCTCTATTTAACACAGTTCTCTTAAATCTTTTTAGAACTGGCACACATCACACATGGGACACACTGGGCTGTAATCATGTTTTGAGGTTCCCTTTTGCTTGCAGGTGAGGAACAGGTACTCACTCTGGTTCCTGCTCTTAGGTGCCCACAGCACAGATGGTAGTAGGGTTACCAACCTCAAAGTGGTGCTGGAGATCTCCCAGAATTACAAATGATTTCCAGACTACAGAGATCAGTTCCCCCCGAGAAAATGGCAGCTTCAGAAGGCAGATTCTGTAGCATCCCATCCCTGCTGAGCTCCCTCCCCAAACTCCTCCTTCCCCAGACTCCACCCCCAAATCTCCAGGAATTTCCCAACCCAGAGTTGGGAACCCTAGACAGTAGGCTTACCATTTTCTTGCTGGGGGTGGGGGATCTACTGCCCCCAGCTCCTGTGACCTGCTGCCACTCAGCTCAGTGGTGGAAGAAAATGCCCAGCAAAACGAGGGGTTGGTGATAGACATCCCCAGTACAATGACAACACTTCTGGTGCAATCCAGAAGTGATATAATCACGCCAGGTGACTCTATGGTTAAACCTAGAGCTACGCATGCATCACTTCCAAGTAATGGAGGGCCATCATTTCCAATGATATAGAAGGTCAATGCAACTTTTTAGGAGCTGCCGTGAATTGTGCCAGAATTGCCCTTATTGGTTTGATGTGGTCATCTCTATTTATTTATTATTTCAATTTATACCCCGCCCTCCTCACAAGCAGGCTCATGGCAGCTTACACTAATTGGTACCCTGTACCATAAAACCATATACAAAAATAAAACAGTAAACATAACATTAACATTAAGCATTAAGCATTAAAACATTAAAATAGTCCAACAGTTAAAGTGCTAGTGATGGCATACTTTGAGTAATTCAGATGGCATACTAACAATTTTCACCAACTTAGTGATCTTCAGCATAATGCAATGGTATAACGCAATCCCCAGACCAGAGCCAACCCATAACCACAGATGTTGTTGTTGGGTGTGTGGCGGCTCCTAATTGAAAGCCTGGTGGAAGAGCTCCATCTTGCAGGCCCTGCGGAATTGCAAAAAGTCCCGCAAGGCCCTGATCTCTTCTGGGAGCTTATTCCACCAGTACGGAGCCACCACTGAAAAGGCCCTGGCCCTGGTGGCAGCAAGCCTGGCGTCCTTAGGGTCAGGAACAGTCAGTTGATGTTGTGCTCTAAAACCAACCATGGTAACCTGAGTCTGGATATGGAGAATTTCAGCCTTAAGTTTTTTGGCTACTGCAGCTGGGATGGTGTCTGATTCTGCTCCATTGCCCCATTCAAAAGAAACTGGTAGGCCTGCTACAGAAACTGGGCTGCAGAACGCATTAGAATGATAACTGTCTCCAGAACGCTGTGTCAGGCCTCCAGAGAAAGCACTCTCCATGCAATATTCCTCAGTTAAGGTTTATTGGTAAGATTTGGCCTTCTGTAAAGGTGAATATCTTTGTCAGAACTGGCGAGGCCAAAGCAAGGGAATAGATATCAAAGTGTAAGACCCACGTTCTGAGCATACGTCACTCGCACCAGCTTTACCATAGGTCATGACAATAATAAGATCCAACTAGCTATTCTCAAAGTCTTATCTCTCTCCCAAGGTCATCTCCCAGGCTAAGCCCTGAGAACACCTTGGGGGCTGTGTTCAGAAGAGTTACAGTTCAGCGCATCATTAAAACTACAGATATTCACACACACACACCCCATAGGAATTACATGTCAGGCAAGGGCAAGACGATAAGGGGTGTAGAGCAAAGCCAGATGTGCCAAGCAGGGATACAAAAGTGAAACTAAGCATTAGCAATACAGAGATCAATAACCACAAATCAAGGGCCTGAGTCTGACACTCTGTTGACAGGGTTTTCAGCTCCAGGTCCAGAAATTAAGGTTGCCATGTTCCTCATGGAGATCAGTTGTAATTCCAGGAAATCACCAGCCCCCACCTGGAAGTTGGCAACCCTAGCGGTTGGACATACCATCTATAAATAACATGCTCCTGCCCTTTTCTAGCTTTGCATTGTTTTCCTGCAGCCTGCCTAGTTTTGCGGAACCATTTTTCATGGCACATTCATAACAAATTGCTCCAGTCACTGGAAACTGCCTGGGGTTGGGTACAGTTCACCTTTATTGCTAATTTTGCTTGCACTTGCAGGGCAGTCACTTGCAGTGGAAATTTTGTTGGGAGTCTACCTTCCCTGTGCAAGGACGTAGTATCCAGGTATGCCAGCCTCCAGGATCCCTACCTGGGGATCCCCTGGAATTACAGCTCATCTGCAGACTGCAGAGATCAGTTCCCCTGCAGAAAATGGATGGTTCAGGGGGTGTGGACTCTATGGCATAGTACCTCACTGAGGTCCCTGTCCTCCTCAGGCTTTATCCCCAAATCTCTAGCAGTTTCACAGCCTGGATCTGGCAACCCTGCCCCCCATCCCCTGCCAGTGGTTGGGGACCTGGCAACCCCAGCTGAATTGCTGATATAGCTCTAGCCTTGGCACTGATAAGAGCTTGTGTTCTGCAAATATCCACAGTCTCTTCCAGAGCAAGTGCAAGTTTTTCTAAAAGTTTTCCCTTAAACTTAAATCAGTCATGCTGAACACACTCTTCCTCCGTAGCAAAAATTCCTAAGATGGGCCAAATTTGCAGTACTGGGCCTCTTTTCTTAGCTACCTATTCCAGCAGCCTCATCATATTGTAATTGTTAGAGCTGATATCTTTTAAACAAAAACATTTTCCTGGATTCACAGTAATATTTGAAAGCTGTTAAATCCTTTGCTAAAGTTTTATTTTAAGGGTCTGCAGATAGTCCTTGCATATTATTGTAATTATTGTAAATTATTGTAATTATTGTAAATTTCAAGGGTTTTTCCTCTTATGCAGTAAAGCAAGAATTCAGTTTTATAATCCTCATGCTTTCTAATTGCTAGATAGTTTTAATTTCAGTTCCCATCTTTTCCAGTTTTCCCCTTAGGGTTCCCATTTGCCTGCTTATGGTGGGAAACCTCCAAGTAATTGTAGTTCTTGCTCAGCTATGCTCACCTGATCAATGGGCAGAAATTGAGACCAAACAAGGGGCAGGGGTACAATCATCCCGAGGAGAAAAATTAAAAAGAAAAATAAGGCCTGATCTATTTACAGGCAGTTCTGACCATAAGAGTTTCTGACAATTCCTAGAACTACCAAGAAATGACATTATGGCCCTCTGTGGGAGAGGGAGAGAGACAGAGAGACAGAGAAGCAAATATGCAGTTATGCGCACATTGCTAGATGGTAAAAAGGCCATATTTTTCTTTTTAATTTTTCTCCCAGGATGCTGTCTCCCCCCCACACCTGCTGGTTGCTAGGCTCTTAAACTGTGCTGGGACCCAAAGAAGTAAAGGACCATTTCTGACACCATGCAATATTCCTTTTTGCTTGCAAGTCAGGAACAGGGTACTCAGGTTCCTGTTCTTAGGTTCAAAGAGCAGAAACAGGTTTGTTCAAAACAACATCCTTTTATTAGCAAGAAGATACAGGGATAAGGAGCAGCTGGTTCCTGGACAAGTATCAAGGCCAGGACCATGGGCAGCAGACCAAAAGAGCTGGAGACAGAGAACACAAGCCAACATCAGGAAGTATACTGTAGTGAGGAACAACTCTAGGGGCAGAACCACGAAAAAGTCCTGTCCATGGCACAGTGGCCATGTTCTCCTGCTGTTCTTCTCAGCATTTGTGTAAAAGTGCCCTTGCTTTCTACACATGGACACTAGCTGAAGAGCCTTCTAAAAAGCAGCAAAAGAAGAAGAAGAAGAAGGTATGATAACTCTATAGCAGCTCATGTTTGGGTTGCCAGCCCTTGACTGTTAACAAGTGGGAGGTGCAGGATGGTGGAAATGGGCAGGAATGGCATTGTGCAATGCCCTTTTCAGTTTTTTTTTTAAAAAAGCAACATCCCTGTGTCATGTGATGCTCTAGAAAAATTCCAGATCTCTACAGTTTTTACCATTTTTGGCTGCAAACTGGAAGTGATGTCACTGTGTCACACAATTCTTTGGAATTTCTGCAGTCACTTTACCATAAAGACTGAAGAAATTCCGAGAGCATTATATGACACAGTGGCATCACTTCCAGCTTTGCAGCCAGAAATGACAGAGGAATCTCACAGTGCGGTTTGTACTGTATTCTGCAGGCTGAGCCAGTCAGGGCTCCTTCAGTGGGAGTTCCCTCAGGCTTGGATAGCAAGACTTGAGTATCAACCAGAGCTGGAGGCAAGGAGGTGGAACAGGGACACAGGCTTGCACGTAGTAGACCAGTTAATCCAGCAGGCTTCCCCTTCCAGCCCAAGGCTTAAATAGGCTGAAGAGACAGCAGTTTCACCTGCTCTGGAAGCAGCATCTGGGACTCATCTTGCCAGGCTTAACTGGGGCCAGAATCCTGCAAAGGATTATGTTCACCATGATCTGGCTTTGAAGGCACTCTGTCTTCTTTGCTGTGCTATCTCTGCACAAGCTCTCTGTCTCCACTGCTCCTGTTGGGTGGAGGTGGATTCTGGTGGGCTTGTGGCCTGAGTCCTGGACTGGTGCTTAGTTGTCCCTGGACTGGGGGGGCAGAGGAAAGTTCTAGCAGATGCACTTCTACTGCAGGCTCCTCGGGAACAAGTTCTGGAGCACATGGGCCAGGGGCATCAGCCCTGCAGGGATCTTCTGGAGTTCTGGAGCTCTTTCTGGTTCCTCAGAGGCTTCTGAGTTGGAGTCTAGAGCCAGCTCAGTGGGAGTCATGACACTGTTTCCTCTCCCTCTTTGCTTCTGCTGCTTATTAAAGCAGTGGAAGGGTACAGGGGGTTAAAGGCAGGATGTTGCTCACCCATGCACGCATTCTGGCAGCCTCAATCCACTTAATGATCCCAGTTCATAGATCTGTAGACTATTGAACTCCCTATTCATCCCCCCCCACAGTGTGCGCATTCATGCATGTGGTGGTGAGTTTGAGGTTATGGAAGCTTTACTTTCAATAAATATTTTCTACAGTAACAGACGAATATGATTACATCATAGGAATACTTTTGCAACATGATCTGCTATGAGAAATACCAGTCGGTAATAAGAGATGCATAATTAGAGGCCTAAATTTCCTAAGGGTGAAGGCATTAATCCAAGTTTGTGTGTCTGAATGGTGAAAATACCTGCCACAGATGCTAGCCCTAAATTCAGGCTATGCCTTCCTGCTTTGATCATCAAATGTTATAACAAAATAATTCACATAAGAACACCCACACAAAACTGAAATAATCAGTATGATGCAAATGTGCCTTTTTCATTCCAATTAGGCCCTGATTTAATTAGGTACCAGCTAAGGGCAGTCCAAGCTCACAGAAGATTGAGAAGCTGGAGTTTAATGGCATCACTCATTTCAGGTGTCTTCATAAGGCTATAACAGCTACTGTACAGCTGGCTGATAAAAGAAAAGATCAACCCGAGTGTACTCTTGGGACTCTGGCTGATTTCATTATATTTATCTTCTCTTAGACATGTCACCCATTTCTTTGTAAGTAATGCAAACAAACAGCCCTTGCAAGTGGCAGATGGAAAGAAAACAGGGAAACAAATTGCCCACCAAGCAAACAGACATGATGGTTGCATCAGCAGTATAATAGCTTGTTAATGGGGCAGTGAATCATTGCAGTGGGTCAATATTGCCTCAGTGAGAAGGTAAGGAGGAGACAAAGCAGAATATTTCATGTAGCCATTGGAATGACTTCATTAGTGCATGCCAATAAATACTTGACAAAATACTTGAACAGAATTTCACACTTCTGTTTGCTGGGGTGAGGATATCCATCAAACAGCATCCATCAAAACAGTTTGGGAGGGTGCTATATACCTGAATAAAGCCTTATCAACATTATTTGGGAATATATTCAGCCGAATGTGATTCTCTCTGTGTTTTTTTATTTTATTGCTACAAAAACTATACAGGAAAGGAAGTGTATGGAAACGACTGAAACTAATATGTGAAACTACAAGAATAAAGCAAGGATCGTATTACCACTAACCAAACTTATTTGTCTTCCTACGATTTAACAATACAAAATAAAAGAATGGTACTGAATGCTTTCTTACCATAGCAAAGCTAACTTAAGCCCTTTTAACCAAAAGTTGGGTACATTATAGCCTATTATTTTTGTACAACAAGACTTTCAGAACTGCATTACATTACAAAAATTTGTTATTATCTCCTGTGTTTATTTTTTTTTTAATATTTCAGCTTAACTTTGAGAGTTTTGTGAGCTGCTGCTCCTTTTTAAGAATCAGAGCCTTCTAGGGAGCTATTGGAATTGCATAGGCTGTCATCAGACTCATGATCACTTTTGTCTTCTACATGTGTAGAATCACTTTTGTCTTCTACATCCTCTGTTTTTCCTTTGTCTTTAGTCGTTTCCTTGTTGCTGTTCCAAAAAAGTCTTTGCTTTCTGGGCAGAGTCAGTTTTAAACTTTTTATTGTTGTAGTTGAATGTAAGTCCTTCTGGAAATATCCATCTGAAAGGAATGGAATGATTATGCAGGAAGGAAGTTAAATTCTTGTATTGTTGTCTCTGTTTTCGTATTTCAAATGGAATGTCCTTCAAAATCCTCGCTTCCTTGCTTTTGATTTTCAGAGGGTTCCCAATTGTCGCTTTCACAATTACATCTCTGGTCGAGCTTTTGGAGAATTTGACAAATATTTTACCAGGTAGCTTATTTTTCTTGATGAAATCAGGATAGGTTTGATAAACCAAGTCCACATCGCTTTGTAGTACATCCGCTTTAAAATCTACCACTGGTGCCAGTGCTTCACTTAATATTTCTTTTAAATTCTCCCCTTTCTGTTCTGGGATACCTTGAAAATGTAGGACACACATTGATTTCTCCACTTGCAGCTGTAGTAATTGATCTTTATCAGAGATCCACTCTATTTCCACGGTCTCCAGTTTCTGTTTAACATCATCTGCCTTAGCATCAACTTGTTTAATAGATTTATCTGTTTCGTCTGCTCTTTTGTCTATTCCCATCAGTTGTTTCTGGAAACAGTCAAGCTTATTATTGATGTTAGACATCTGGTCTAACAGAGGGTGCAATGCCATTGCCATTATATTAGGGAAGTCTGTAACTACTTCTGGATTAAGAGTAGAAGACACTGAATGGGTAGTTCCTGGAGAAGATCTTTTTTTCAACGCCATTTTCTCTCCTCTTCCCGACATGTTTGCACAAGGTAAAATCCATTTAAACAGACTGAAAGTTCATCGATTTCACTGTGCTTTAGGGTATTTTGTAGCCCATTTGCTTAATTTAAAATCCTCTTATCGCCACTATCGCTTTTGCTTTCAAACTGCTGCTCAAGTATTACTGTCTTTCATGGGGGGGGAATCCCCAACTCCACCACTCCCCCTACATCAGTTTGGAGCTTTAATTCCATTTTGCCATTTGTCGGCTCAGTTAGCTTGGGGGGATTTGCTTAACTCACAGTTCATTCAGTCACTTTTCAAGCTGCAGGGAGATCAGCATACCGCTGGATCGCTTGCTTGCATCGTCCGGTGTGCACCTCTGTGTGCCATTTTGGCCTTGCAGTGGCAGGACCTCTCAGAGTAAAGGAGTGCCTCAATTCCTTGGCCATCACCTTGGAAGAGGCATACCTCATATCCCAATCTGAGAGCCCCCTTCAAGGGCTCAAGGGGGTCTTGGAATCATCTGAGTCCCCACCCGCCACAAACTGGGGTGCCCGCATCGGAGTTCGATGGGGTGCACCCAGTCCATAAACCGCTGAAACCGGAAGTCTTCAAGCCAAATGTGATTCTCCAGTGTGTATTTGGCAGCTAAATAGATTTGGCAAATCTCTCCTAGGTTATATTCAAGGGCTTGAGGGGAAGGGGGTTTGAGGTAAAGGCACCAAATTTGCAGTGTAGCTGCTAGAGCCTCTTCCCAAATGGACCTCCAAGTCTCAAAAAGATCAGACCACTTTGGGTGCCCTCATTGGCCCTTTCTTGGCACTGCCATGTTAGCACTGGGTTGTGTTGATAGGCATTGTTGCGGTGCTTCTGCTGTTCTTGCAGCCCCCCTCTCCCTCGCTTGGACTGTGATTTTGTGGCTGAGATTAGACCTGTGGGGATGGCCTTTGCCACAATGGCACAGGGTGCTGCTGCTCTGCTGGCCACTAGTACAGTGTGCTGTTTCTGCTGTCCTTGCAGAAATGCCACCCCTACGTTTGTACTTCAGAGATTCTCACCTTTGACCTTTGTCCTGTTGGTTTCTTGGCAGTGCCACAGTGGCACTGGTTCTGTTGGGTACACTGCACTGGTTCTGCTGCTGGCCTAGGGAACAATTCCACCCCACCAAAAAAACTTAACTTTCTACTGCAGAGATTCTCTGGGAGGCTCTCTTCTCTGCTGGGCTTTTTGTGCTATTTTCCCCACCATTGGAAATAATGGTGGCATGGGGAACCCACTTTGGGTGCCCCTAGAATTGGACCCGCTGGTCCAATCTTATGGGGAGAGTCTCCAGCAGCTACAGTGCAAATTTGGTACCTCTACCTCAAACCACCTCCCCCCAGGCCCCTGAATATAACCTAGGAGAGATTTGCCATTGACTACAATGGCCCCATAAGATACAATGAAGCCAAATATATTCAAGATTCCTGAATATTTCCTAAATAAGAATATCCATACCAATTTTAATAGTCGGTATACTGAATATATTTGGATCAGAGAATCCCGAGTCTGAATAATACTTAGTATTTTTTCTTTGTACAACCCTAGAGTGTGTCCAGCGTCTCATGAAAATGTAATTAAGGCTAAAAATCAGATTTTGAAATAAAATTTAAAAATATAATATTTCCCTAGATGCCCACTGCGATAAAGTGAGAATGAGGCAAGGAATGCCACTGCTGCTTGGTGCCTGCTGTGCCTGGGCATCCTGTAAGTGGAAACCAAACCACTTCAGAACACACACACACACACACACTTTGAGGAAACAAGGACAGCTGCCCAGAACTGATGCTCTCCATGATTCTAGGGAAGGGCTCTATGCCTGGGGGATAAGAAAGGTACATATTCCACTGCACTTCCTTAGCTGTTACAGGCTTTCATAAATGACTTGATTAAAATATGTTTATTTATGATTTGAGGAAGATTTTGTCATCTCTGGTCCAAGATCAGTATATGTTGTGATCATTCATTTAACAGCAGGAACTGCAAACACAATCCGAAATGGAAATTTTGCCAATGGTACCTTAGCCATCATCCAAATTCCTGAACACCTCCAAGCCCTTGATCCATGACTGGCTGCATGCTGTAGCATCCTAGTTGCCTAGGTGCCAGGGCTTGGAAACTTCAGAGAGAACACTTGTTAACTTGAGAACCAGGACCATTGTTTAAAAACCAAATAACAGGATAGCTTAATTAAATGGAAAATAACAACGTAATAGATTTAATTAAATGGAAACAAATAATTGCAGTAAGACGCTAAGAATAGTTGGTTAGAATGGAGCATAATTATACATCCAGTTCATTTTTCATTATTCTCGCAATACTGATTACTGAACCAAGCTACAGAACAACAGAGGACCAAGGTCTAGGTTTTACTGAGGTGGCAAACGTATATCTGGATAACTTCGCTTCAGACTGCAAATGACTCACATTATCATATATGCCTCCATTAACCCAATTATGTAGGACCTTTATGCATGCATGATTTAACTGCCCCTTTTCAAAGGTATTATTGTGTTGTCTGCTAAGGATCCCCTTTTCAGATTGATTATCTACCTGTATCCTCCAGTCGGTAGACTCTTTTGCACATATTCTCCTGCAATGCCCTTATGTGCTTCAGTTTAGGCTAAAAATGATTATGTCTTGTCTTGATACATGGACTATGTTTCCTCTAGCGATGTCAGAGCAAAAGTTTCAATTCCTCTTAGAGGATTCTGACTTCAAACGTACTTATTCTATTGCTCAGTTTCTATATGCTGCAGAGAAGTGTCGAAGGGAGGTGTTTTCAGAAATGGGGTCTATTTAAGTTTTCCTTTCAGTTTTAATGTTCATGAGCTTGGTCTAAGAACAGGGGTGGGGGTGGGGGGGAGGAGGAGGAATGCCTCTATTCTAAAACAAACAAACAAAATCCCTATACACAGAAAAACATTAGTGAGAAGCTAAGCTAAACAACAATTATTGTTTCTGACATGAAGCTTTTTATATGAGTGAATCTCTATAGAGGAGAATTCAGTCATTTTAGGGTCTGATCACACAATACATAATGAATTAGAATATTCGGTTCATATTTATAAAGAACCTTCTATTCGAAAATATTTATGGTTGATTGTCTCCAGTTCCAAGGATCCTGGAACTAAACTACCATGTGACACTCTTTGAAAGCTTGTGCACTGTTATGTGTCATTGGGTTCATCATAATAAAAAGTATTACATAGATTGTGTTCTTGGCTTTTTGGATCTTACTTTTGGACCAACATCACTCTAATCAACTTGTCACCTCCTCCCACAGACACTCTGCTGAAATGAATTAGTGAGCACTGCAAGGCATGGTACTTAATAGATTACCCCTTTATCTTTTCTTTAAAAACTTGACACTGATGTATATGTGTAATAGAGTTTGCTAAGAGATTGCTTTGTTGTGATAGAGTATTATTAAACAACTAATTCTCCCGGCTTGATATCCTTAAATTAAGCATAAAACCTGGTATGTCTAAAAATATGTGCGGTTTGTTACACGTTTATTTTTTGCTCATGGCAAAATGCAGTGATTTGTATCTGATTCTAAGCTTCAATGTAGCTGGTGCAGTGGCTGATTAATTTTACTTTGTCAGTAGCATAAGAGCTTTCACATGTGAAAAACTTTGTCCTATTTGATTTATGTGGTTTTTGCAATAAAAATAGAGACATTGTGTTCATGAGCATCCATATATTTGGGCAGCAATCAATTTATCCCATTTTATGAAAAGTCAGGGATATGACAGTCAACTTACCCTCTGTGCCAGGAATGTGCACAACCACGGGTTGTTGTTTTTTGGTTTGCTTCCTTTAACAGACATTAATTCAGTTTTGTAATTTTTAATTAAGCTATTAATTTTATTTATTTAATTTCTTTTTACATTTTTATTTTTAATTTCCACAAATTTCAGAAAATGTATTTCTGGATGTAACTCTGTCTTTCCCTCAGTGGTTTCACCCTTTACCCAAGGGATACCCCCTGCCAAAGTTCAGGCAGGTAGAAGAAAGCATTCTAATGTATAGGATATTTAAATTTTTGCTTGGAAAGCAGCTCAAGAAGGCATTTGGCAATCTGACAAAGCAAACAGAAAGGTACAAATACAACATAAATAATAAATAAAATGCCATTATAATGCAAATAAAAAGCATATGACTTCAATGCCATTAGAGAGGCATTGTATTTAGTGGGAATGTGGGGCTATCTCTACTGGGCATATATAAATAGGATTTGGTGAAGACATGGTTTGCAGAACTACCACCCAATTCCAATGCCCCATTTCATTAGTGTATAGGTCTGAAGCACAGGAAAAAGCTGAAGTACAGAGGTTTCCTTCTTTGAAAGTGTTTATAAAGAAAGCAGTTTTGAGAAGCCTCTGTGGGAGAGGGAGAGAGACAGACAGAGAGAGGTGTGAATATGCAGTTATGCGCACATCGCTAACTGGTAAAAAAAAATGCAGCTGGAAAACAAGAGACCAATCAGACCTTGCGTGACAGCTTGGGTGCACAACAGAGCAATCAGACAACAGGAAATCCAGTTTGAAACTAGCTCAGCCCAAAAGGACCAGGTATCACAGGTATCAAAGAAACAAACAGTGTGGGGGGGGGCAAGATGCAGATGACTGGGGCATGGCAGACAGATATTGCTGTCTGATCATGCATTTTAAATCCAGAAGGGAACAACAATGGCAATGGATCAAATTGCACATCTGATTGCAGCCAAAGTTTAATTCTGGGTATAAGCTTTCATGTGCATTCACACTTCTTCAGATACATTGAAACAGATTTCCTCAAGCCTTACATATAGGTAGGGGGGTTAGTTGCCAGGAAGGGCTAGTTAATGTCAAGATGCATAAGTAACTGAGCGATAAATATAGCTAAGATTGGGTTAAAGCAGTTGGTAAGACCTGTGAATAGCAGAAGATTAAAGGTAAAGGTTCCCTTGCTCGAAAGCCAGTCGAATCCGACTCTAGGGTTGCGGTGCTCATCTCCGTTTCAAAGCCGAAGAGCCAGCGCTGTCCGAAGACGTTTCCGTGGTCATGTGGCCGGCATGACTAAACACCAAGGTGCACGGAATGCTGTTACCTTCCCACCAAAGTGGTACCTATTTATCTACTTGCAATTTCTTGCTTTCGAACTGCTAGGTTGGCAGGAGCTGGAACTAGAGACAGGAGCTCACCCCGTCATGCGGCACCCGGGTCTCGAACTGCTGAACTACTGACCTTCCACAGCCTGCAGTTCAGCGTCTTAACCACTTGAGCCACCGCAGCTCCACAGGAGCAGAAGATTAGCATACAAATAAAAGAGTTAAACAGATGTGAGAATGAAGTTTGAGTCCAGTGGCACCTTTGACAAAGTTTAATCATTTTTGAATTTGGATTGGTTTAGTTAACATTCAAATCCACATGCTACAGCATTGATTTTTGCATGTAGTACAAACCACAATTATAATCACTAGAAATTAAAGCTTTCTAAGTCCTTTGTTTGGCAAATAAACCATCTTAACCTGCTACAAGACAGGCTGAAATGAAACAACAACAGAACACCACTGGTGGTAACGTACAGCTCTCAACACCAACCAGTTCAACACTTCATTAATGACCTACAGCCTATGCTGGACAATGACACTTCTCTCACACAGACATTGGGAGGCAAACCTTTTCTTGCCCACAGACAGCCTCCTAACCTTAAACAACTTCTTACCCACACCAATGCCCTCCCTAACATGGACATGGGCTCTGGGGCCAGGGCCTGCAACAAACCAAGACACCACTTCTGTCCCCGTATTTACTCTGCCAATGCAATCACCAGACCTGACAGCACCACCCATACCACCACCAGACTCATTAACTTGTTTATCTTCCAATGTTCTATATGCCATCAAATGTCAGCAATGCCCTTCCACTCTCAACATCAAACAGGTCAGTCCGTACACAAAATAATAAATGGACATAAATCTGACATTAAAAACTGCAACACAAAAAAAGTGGAATCTGCTCAAAGGCATTTAATTGACTTTAGAAGGCATTTAATTGACTTTAGAAGATTTTAAATACCTTTTGAGTTCCCTTCCACAAGGCAAGAAAGCTTAGAAGGGCACATAAGAGCAATTCTCCCTCTAAGCTTTGGAGTCTTGTGAGCAAAAATTCCACTTTGTGAGCTACTGGCATTAAAGTTGTGAGCAAGTGATTTGGCTGCTAAATAAATTAGTTTGCTCTGGAGTCATCCTTCCTGAGCTAAGATAAAAATGTGTGAGCTGGAGGCTAAAAAATTGTGAGCTAGCTCATACTAACTCAGCTCAGAGGGAGCACTGCTCAAGAGTAGTACCGTCAGTATATCTCCAACAATCCCCCTTTCTGCTAGCCCAGTCATGCTGTATACCACCTAGCTTATGGTGAGTCTTTAGTTTACATGTTTCCCAAAGGTTCATGGGAATGCTTTTGAAAGACTCACCATGACCTAGGTGGTATACAGCAGGACTGGGCTAGCAGAAAGGGGAATTGTTGGAGAAGTATTGAAGGTACCACTCCTCAGTGCCCTTCTAAGCATTCTTGCCCTGTAGAAGGTAACTCAAAAGGCATTTAAATGCCTTCTGAGCTATTTTTTCTCAGATCCTATGATCCCCCCCCCCTCCCCCAAATTCCATAGTGGGAGGGAGGGGAAGCCTAATGGCAAGCCTGGGGCTCTCAACTTGGCTACTGCCGGCAGCAGTGGTCTCTCCTCAAAAATAAGGTTTCTGGCATGGCTGTTTGTGGGGTGGAGCTGCTGGTGTGACCTTGCGTCAGTCATAAGTTCCAACAGAGCTGTTCTTTCAAGGGCAGTTCTCAAGAGAGCTCTCTCAGCCCCACCTACCTCACGGGGTATCTGTTGTGGGGAGGGGAGGGGAAGGGAAAGGAGACTGTAAGCCACTCTGAGACTCCTTAAGGTAGTGAAGGGCGGGGTATAAATCCAATCTCTTCTCTTCTTCTTAATTAAGGGGGCGGGTCCCCAAAATGCCCCACTGTAGCTATGGGCCTGGTCCCCATCCTTGCCTCTGCTGCTCTGCATCTCACCAGACTGGCATGGTCAAATGGCCTGAGCTGGCCCTGGTTTCAACCGTGCAGAAACTGAAGACTTAACATTAGTTTTGTCAACAGCTGCTGCACAACCTGACTTGCTACCCATGACTACTGACTACCTCCAAAGTGGCTGCTGGCTGCTAGCATCTGCAGATTTGTGAAATACTCTTCAGTGTCATCTTCCATTGCTTGATCCTTCCCATGTAAAAAGGACGATACCTTTCTATTGTTCCATTCTTTCTGGGGTTGCAGTGGGCATGAAAACAGCCCATTATTGTATGCAGGTTATGCTGTGTTTGGGGGTGTTTCCACACCACAGGGTGGACCCAATCATCTTTTCTGCTGATGATAAAGGGACAAAGGGACTAGAGAACTCAGATCTAAGAGACAGTCCTTTTGTAGCCTGCAATGATATTTGGTCTCAGGCACTTCTCTAGTCTGTATTCTAGACTACATAGGGTGGAACATAATGGAGTTAGCATGAGCATGGTACCGCCAAAATTAAGCATGTTTAAAACCATCTGACTTCATTAGCAGAGCTAAGAATATGCTTGAAGCTGCCCTCTGGAAATCAATGGGACTCAACTGTGTTTTATTGGATCGTGCCTTAAATTAAATGAAAATGTGCTGAAGGCTTCAGGTGAAAGGTGTTGCAATGATGGTTGACAGCAGTCAAATAAGAGCCCAAAGTAGGTACTATCCTCTTGTAAATTACAGGCAGCTTTGAAAACAGTCAGGGATGTGACAAGAACAATTACAACAAATCAGCAACAAATGACTTTTTCTCTAATGACCCCATCACTTTGAATTCTTAATTCCAAGAATAAATTGTTCACTGAAAATCAGCTTCATTGCTGTGCAGAAACAAGTGGGGGGGCACTCTTTCGACTGTGCAATGGAGCAATTGTCCTTTTGTGCATCTTTTAGAAATAGGAAAAGATTCTAAAGGAGTGCCTTACCTGAACATCTAATGGGATGTAAAATGTCTGCCAATTCCTTGTAGGTATTATTAAATTATCTTCATTCTCTTGTAGAACAGACTGGTATGGTTGTCAGTGTTCCCTCTAAGCTGAGTTAGTGTGAGCTACCTCACAGTTTTTTACCCTCCAGCTCACACATTTTTGTCTCAGCTCAGGAAGGATGGCTCCAGAGCAAGCTAATTTATGCAGTAGCCAAATTGCTCGCTCACAACTTTAATGCCAGTAGCTCCCAAAGTAGAATTTCTGCTCACAAGACTCCACAGCTCAGAGGGAGCATTGGTAGTGATAGTTCCAGAGTGACTGCTATGAAAATGGCAACAGGATTACTAACAGAGGGAGAAATCCTTCCCATCTTCCTTATCAGAATATAAAATATTAGCATGATGTCCAAAATAATGTATTATGTGCACAGCGAAGAAGGAAGTACTTCCAAAGATTCGGTTTCCAAGTCCATTTCTTTTCCCCATCTACCTTCAACCTGATTTCATTTCTGTTTATATTTTATTACACTTTTTTATTAAGCCATCAGGAAATCAGACAGTCTAATCGTAAACACCAAAGAAGTATATTATTCTTTGCATTGCATCTCTCCCTCAGCATGATTTCAGGCATTTTTACGAGATAATTCATAGGGTCCCCACACTTACCTATGTGATCTGTTCATGCATTTGCCTATTGAATTAACATTGCCTCACTGGCAAGTCATTGCAAATATTACAAAACCTGAGTCACAGCAACTTTGGCATCTGCAGAAAACCAATCCAGCAGGACAGAAATCAACAATATCCATGAAGGGTTTTTTGTTTTCCTCAAAGGAATAGTAACCAAATTGGCTGCAGAGTGCAATATCTGAACTCAATTTGAGCAAGACCAAAATTATCACCCCCTTGAAAACAAGGCTCTTCACTATTGCAAATCCCATAGCAAAAATACACCAGTGGGAAAGATGTTTTTATAAAGGCAACTCATCATTGTAATGGAGACTGCTGCAACACTGAGCATTTGGGATGTACCTAGGAAAGTGAAGTATTATTTGCTGTGGATTTTATCACATATAGTGGAAACACTTATGCTGAAGACTTTGTGTAAAGTCTAGTGACAAATCTACTTCGGTTCCTGAGGGTCTGGTTCCAGAGAGCAACGCTGTTGCTAAATAAATGAGCCTGGAAAATAATGTAAACTCTTTCAAAGCAACCACAGAAGCATAAACACGTTCACCCACTTCTGTGGCCCTTCCAAATAAGCACATTCTATGCAAGGGGTCTGCCCCTGCTCACTGTGCTTGCCAACACCATGACTCCCTGCACTCACCAGATATAATGGCAGTCAGAATACCAATACAGCTGCAGCAATACCGGAGGAATCGACAGCAAGAGTGATCATTCCTTTTTGCTAACAGTAGCCAAAATTCTGTTTATAACAGATGTTATACCTTGCCATTGTCCCAAGATGGGAAACAAAGCAGCTTACCTTGTTATCCTCTGCTCCATTTTATACTCACAACAACCCTGTGAAGTAGGTCTAACTGCAAAGGTGTGACTGGCCCAAGGTCACGCTGCAAGCTTCCATGGCATGAGTGGGAGTTCTAGCCTGGATCTCCTTGATCCTATTCTGACATTCTAACCACTATACTACATAGGCTGTGATAGGTCAGAGAATCTGTTAACCCTCCTTTTTTGATCAGAAAGGGGAATTCATAATTAATTATAATCTTTAATAATAATTATTATCATATGGCATTGTGTGTCGAGTAGCCTGGAGATCATAAGACTGACAGGCAGCCAGAATGTTCCAGCTCTTTTTTTTTAAGCTTTTATGCACCATTAGGTGGTAAGCGAGACCCTTTTTTAAGGCAAGAGATGTTTCAGAGATAGTTTGCCATTGCTTACCTCTGTATCACAGCCCTAGTATTCCTTGCAGGTCGCCCTTCCAAATACTAGCCAAGGCTGACCCTATGCAGAGGGGATATTTTCTATCCTCCCTGTCTGAGCTGACTGCCCATGCTGGCTTTTCCTGAGTAAACCTTCACTTTCATCACAAATACCACAGATTTATTCCTGAAACAATCTGTGCCAGAATGGTACAATTCCTTTCATTCTGCAGGTCCCACTGTCCTCCTGAAACCAGTCACTGATGTTTAACCTTCTAGAATTTTCCAAAAAGTTGTGTCTGCCACAGATAGCCATAGTGTCCAATGCTAAAACCTGGGGGGGGGGGAGCCAAAAATGAGAGACCACAGGAGGAAGTGGAAATCCAAAAACAACATCCCTGATAAAAATAACGAAGAGTTAATAAAGATAAGTTTGCAAAAACATTTACTGTAGTAATTCTATAGAAAATTCTCTTCTATTATCTCTCACATGTAACAATTGCTGCACAATGTAAACAATTCATTTCACAATAATTGCTTTATCTGAGCATGTAGCAATCACAACTAGAAGGAAGAAGGTACACATTCAATTATAAATGTAGCTTAAGAAAGGGGGGCAAGGTCCAAAAAGCCCCACCATAGCTGTGGGCCTGCTCAGGTCCCTGCTCTTAGGTGTCCGCAGTACAGATGGAAGTAGGGTTCCCAACCTCAAGGTGGTGCTGGAGTTCTCCCAGAATTACAACTTATGTCCAGACCTTAGGGATTGATTCACCCAGAGAAAACGGCAGCTTCAGAAGGCAGACTCCGTAGACCAGGGGTGGCCAAACTGCAGCTCAGGAGCCACACGTGGCTCTTTCACACAGTCTAATTTAATGTTAATAAAAAGCAAATTTGCATATTTTCCAATAAAAAGGTGTGTGTAATATTTGTTCTTGTCTTGCGGCAAACATCTGACATTTATTCTGTGTGGCTGTTATATTAAGCAAGTCTGGCCACCCCTGCTCTGTTGCATCCCATCCCTGCTGAGCCCCCTCCCCAAACTCCTCCCTCCCCAAACTCCACTCAAAAATCTCCAGGAATTTCCCAACCCAGAGTTGGGAACCCTAGACAGTAGGCTTACCATTTTCCTGCTGGGGGGGGAATCTCCTGCCTCCAGCTTCTGTGGCCTGCTGCCACTCAGCTCAGTGGTGGGAGAAAATGCCCAGCAAAACGGGGGGTTTGTGATCGGCATCCCCAGCATAATGACATCACTTCTGGTGCAATCCAGAAGTGATATCATCATGCTAGGTGACTCTATGGTTAAACCTAGAGCTACGCATGCATCACTTCCAAGTAATGGAGGACCATCATTTCCAATGATATAGAAGGTCAATGCAACTTTTTAGGAGCTGCCATGAATTGTGCCAGAATTGCCCTTATTGGATTGATGTGGGCATCTCTAAAACCAACCATGGTAACCTGAGTCTGAATATGGAGAATTTCAGCCTTAAGTTTTTTGGCTACTGCAGCTGGGATGGTGTCTGATTCCACTCCATTGTCCCATTCAAAAGAAACTGATAGGCCTGCTAACAGAAACTGGGCTGCAGAATGCATTAGAATGATCACTGTCTCCAGAAATCTATTGACAGGGTTTCCAGCTCCAGGTTCAGAAATTAGGGTTGCCAGTTTCCCCATGAAGATCTGTTGTAAATCCAGGAGATTCCCAGCCTCATCTGGAGGTTGGCAACCCTAGCTGTTGGACATACAACCTATAAATAACATGCTCCTGCCTTTTTCTAGCTTTGAATTGTTTTCCTGCAGCCTGCCTGGTTTTGCGGAACCATTTTTCAGGACGCATTCATAATAAATTGCTCCAGTCACTGGAAACTGCCAGGGATTGGGTGCAGTTCACCTTTATTGTTAATCTTGCTTGCACTTGCAGGGCAGTCACTTGCAGTGGAAATAGGCACTGCAATTCCCAGTGCTTTTTTGGTTTGAAAAAAGTGCCTGTACCAATTTCCACCAATTCCTCTAGTAGGACTTGAGAGATCCCCCTTAAAAGATGCTGGTAGTCAGCACTGGTGAATACCACCACAAAAAGCCCATGGCAATGCCTATGGCCATCCTGAAGCAGGTGACCGATTTTGAGGGTCCTAGCTTAATTTTCATATGACTTATGCCTGCCTCAGATAGCCTTAGCTTCCATTGCAAATAGCTTCAAGGGATAACCAATTCCAAGACTCCTAGCTTCATATTCTGTTGAAACTGAAGTGTTATGTATGCCAACAACAGACAGACGGATGGATGGATCCTATATATACATGTATGCACCACTGAAACCTTGTGCAAAGACTAGTACTAGTCAGCCTCTGATAATAAGAAAAAGATAAAAGAAAAGAAAAAAATAAGATAATAAGAAAAAGAATAAACAGGTGGATTCTTATTTTGGTAATCATTTTCCTTAATAAAATGTTTAGAATTTTCCATTCTGCTCATAATCAGAACCCAGTTTGAATACAGAATTGAAGAAGAAAATGTTTCTGAATAGGAGATCATAGAAAATGTAAAAAGGGGTCTTAGAAAGAGGACGATTGATCATTCCATTCTCTTATACAGCATCCTAACATTTACAGCAAAACTATAAAGCTTTCAAAACCTATCTAGATACAAATGATAAAGATATTCAGCTGGGAAAACAGAAACAAAATTTGCTTTTAGTTTTATTCATATATTATTGTGTTTTAAAAACAGGACACCCACCTGTGTTTTGTGTTTCTGTATAAACAGGAGCCTCTTAGATTCCAGCTCAGCAGCAGGGGAGACAGGGGAGTTACAAGACAGCAGGAGCCAACCAGAGAGAAGAGCTCCCAGTCTATAAAACCAGGACCCCGGCAGACACTGTTCACACAGCCTGGGGAATCATCTGCATTCTGATTTAGCTACTACAACCCTACCGAAAAGAGATCCGGCTGAATGGATTTTGGATTGATTTTTGTTTCCATTTACCTTTTAGAAGATCAAATCTGTGCCTAGCTGCTGCATTTGTGGGAGAAGTTTATATGGTACTTTTAACAAGAAGCTTTCAAAATTAATAATAGGGGTGATCAGAAGAGATGGATGGATTTTGAGCTCAACCTGAGAGGGTAAGGAGCCAGCAATCGGGCAGGGTGTGGAGGGGAAAGAGAGCTTATATCTTTTCTAGAGGTAGGTAGTTTATCCCCATAGGAAGAAGGGTATGAAAATGGATACCGAAGAGAGGAGATGAAACTGACCAAGAGATATTGTGTTTAGTGCATATGGACTAAAGAAGAGCTGCACCTCACACAGCAAATTGAAAAAGGGATTTAAAATTACTACTGTTGTCTGATTCTGATGGACAGAGAGAAATAATGGGGCCAAATGTTAAGTGGATGAAGAATTAAAGACAGAGCAGCTGAGTGATGGAGAAACAATCAGGGGTCTGAAGATCAATTGAGAAAGGTATTATTATTCTGACAAATTAATTTGAAACAATTTTGAGAAAGGAAAGGTGCTTCCCAGCCATCTAGAGTCTCTGTCTTCTGTTGCAGTACCTGCTTTGAGGAAACCACCAACCTTATTTGAATCCCACTCAATGGAGAGGAATAGCACCTACCATAACGGCCTGGTGGCTGGCTCTCTGCTACTGAACACCAAAGAAGGAGATCCCAACCAGACTGTCCTCCACACCCGGGATGAACAGCTTGCAAAGGCTGAGATTGGGGTCCTGGCTGCCATCTTGGTAGTGACCATGGTGGGAAACCTGGGGGTGCTGCTAGCCATGTACCGGCTGAGGAAGAAGATGACCCGTATGCATCTTTTCATCCTGCACCTCGGCCTGACCGACCTTGGGGTAGCACTCTTCCAGGTACTTCCCCAAATGATTTGGGAGGTTACTTATCGTTTCCAGGGGCCTGATCCTCTTTGCAGGGCTGTCAAATACCTGCAGGTGCTGAGCATGTTTGCCTCCACCTACATGCTCATTGCCATGACCCTAGATCGATATATGGCTGTTTGTCACCCACTGCGCACCCTACAGCAGTCCAGCTACCAGGCTTACCTGATGATTGGGATGACTTGGTTGCTCAGTTGCTTGCTCAGCTTGCCACAGATCTTCATCTTTTCAATGCAAGAGGTACGCCAAGGCTCTGGTGTGCTGGATTGTTGGGCAGATTTCAAATACTCTTGGGGAGCCAAGGCGTACATCACATGGATCACCTTATGTGTCTTTGTGATGCCTGTGGCTATTCTGACTGTTTGCTACAGCCTCATCTGCCACAAGATCTGCAAGAATCTTCGAGGAAAGACTCAAAGTTGTCATCCCTGTGCTGCTGCTATTTCCCATGCCACCACAGCTCAGAAGGGAGCAGGGTGCCATCCTGGTTCCCGAGTAAGCAGCGTGCACACCATCTCACGTGCAAAGATCCGCACTGTGAAGATGACCTTTGTCATAGTCCTGGCTTACATTGCCTGCTGGGCACCCTTCTTCAGTGTGCAGATGTGGTCAGTGTGGGACAAGAACGCACCAAATGATGGTGAGTGACTGAGTATGAACAGCATCCTGCTTCTGATGTAACTGTTTGTGACCAGGGCAGTTCCAAATGGACTAGTATAGTTTTTCCTCTCACATCCACCCCGGCAAAGAGAACAAACTCCTACATTCACACAATCAAGAAGGCATTTTGTAGAGAACAGACATGCATCGACACACATGTTTCAGAGATCTTCTGTCTCTCACATACAATCACAAACCAGTTCCTCCCTTGTACACACAATCTAGTAGAAAGAAGTCATACACTAATTCACATTGGCCAAAAAAAAAAAAGTTATTTCAATACATATCTGCATCTCTCGTGCCATCCTAGCACAAAGCAATGCCTAGGCTGATCTTTCTCCCAAACACACATCCACGATATGCGTTGTATTCCAGAAGTGATTACATTGCTCTGGCACTGTATTTCCAGCTAGCTTGCATCCAGGCAGAATGGATATGACAAGGAATTCTTGGGGAAGTGGTTTTCAGGCTACAGCTAATTGCTTTAGAAATAATTGCTCATTATTTTAATGTGGTTGCAAGATCCAAATATGCCTAAGTTATGGCTTCGACGTAAAATCATAAATCTCATAATGGCTACAGGAAAATTGTTGCTCAAATAATTTCCATTGTGTTGATAGTAATACTATGAAGAAATATGATATTGCTATAGGACAAGATGTTTTCATATTATTAATTACCCCCCTTTTAAATTCTTAACAGCACCTTGAATCAAGTTATTCTTAGATCTGTTATCTAGATTTTCATATAGATTTGTGACCTGAAAATAGCAACTGATTTTGAGAGCATTTAAAAAAGTTTTCAGTACACTGAAAAGGTCATCATCCCTAACCAGAAGGAATAATAATAATAAATTATTGTATGGTATTGGGGGTAGAATAGCCAAAAGATTTGAAGATTGTCTGGCAGCCACAAGTTTTAATGCTTTAGTGTTATGCACCACTAAGTGGTGAGCTAGTCTTGTTTCTAGGGGCTGAGAGAGCTCTGAAAGAACTGTGACTGAACCAAGGTTACCCAGCTGGCTTCATGTGGAGGAGTGGGGAATTGAACCTGGTTCTCCAGATTAGAGTCTGCTGCTCTTAAACACAACACTGCAATATCTGTGGATACATGTACATGGATACATAGAGAGTCAGTTTGGTGGAGTGGTTAGGAGCACGGACTCTAATCTGGGAGAACAGGTTTTAATTCCATATGCAACCAGCTGGGTGACCTTGGGTCAGTTCTCTCAGAAGCAGTTCTCAAAAGAGCTCTCTCAGCCCCACCTACCTCGCAGGATGTCTGATGTGGGGAAGGGAGAGGAGATTGTAAGCCGCTTTGAGACGCCTTCAAGTAGTGAAGAGCAGGGTACAAATCCAGCCTCTCCTCCTCCTCCTTCTCCCTTCTCAATGTGACTTCAGCACTTAGAGTGTTTAGCAGAGCCCTTTTCCCCACCCCGCCTACTGTTTGCACAGGCAGTACATTTCCCATTAAGCCTATAGGCAGTTTTTATGACCTTCTCTTTTATGAACCACTATAACCTGCTTTGACCTCCTCTTATGTTCAGTCAAATTTCATGAGCTCCTGCCCTCACTTAACGTGACTGAATATAGGAGGAAGGCAGAATGGGCATTCAGGAGGTACGTACAACCTTCCCATTCCCTGGACTGCCCCATGCTCTGTCTGCACATGTACATGGAAGAAAGGGGAAATGTGCATGCTTCTGCTGCCTCCCTCATAGGGAATGGTCATATCCCTATTTTTAGATTATATTTTTAGGTGTACGCATAAAGTGTTTTACAGTTATAACTTATAAGCTTTATGGAAGAAGCTGCCCTGGGAGGCCTTGGGTGGTTCACTTTCTGTGGTCCCCTACATGTACAAAGATTTTGTGATGCATCTGTGGGCTGCTGCCAAGACATAAGACAAATTGGCATTTTAAAGTATTTCTCAAATGAAATGCGCCATAGGAATTATTACTAACAAAGCCTGGTCACTCATCCAGGAATGCAGTGTTGCTGTACTTCAGATGTCCTGTCCTCAGGGATTACTGTCCACTTTGATTTTTCTGATGGGGAACTCCTGAGCATATGCCGTGGAACCTTTCAGTGTGGTAGAGAATTTTGGAGCATGAACTAGGATGCACACAATTCATGCACAGAAGGGGATGACTGGAAGAAGAAAAAAAACAGCCCTGCTGGGGATAAGAGATCTCCCATCCCCAGTTCCTGATGGTTGCTGCAGGTGACAGGAAAAAATAAATTAAAAATCGCCATTGGTGCAAATGGAGTTACATCAATTCTGGGGAAAACCCAGAAGTGACGTTGTTGTGTCCTGGGATCAGAAGGCAGAGCTGGCGAAATACAGCCAAGCTTCGCTCTCTGAGAACAATAGGGACTAGGTTCCTGAGCTCGCCAGTAGAGAACCAATGGCAGCATTGGCGGGCGATTCAAACCCGCCAATAGGAACATGGGGCCGTCCCCCCTAACTGTATATAGTTGGCCTCCGGCCGTTACTGTTTGTTCTTGTCCTGTGTGAAGTACGAATAAACGCGTCTTCTCTTATGTCGTCGTCCGAGTCATGAGGCCCGAAACCCAGTACTTTACAGTGGCGACGAGGATGGGATTTCAACGCCTTCCGTGACTCCATGAGCGACGAAAAGGACACCGCCGAGCACCGCATCGCTGACCCCGTGAGCAGCACTGCACCGCTCGCCGAGCATCGCATCGCTGACCCCGAGAGCAGCACCGCACCGCTCGCCACGGCGCACGCCTTCCCAGACCGAACCATGGCCGCCTCTCATGTAACACTGGAGCGCTTCGATCCGTCGCAGCCAGAAACCTGGGACGCATGGGTCAACCAGCTCATCAGCTATTTGGAGCTCAACGAAATCTGCCACCCAGACCAGAAACGATCGATCCTGCTGAACGCGTGCGGCACCCAAACCGTCCGCCTCGCCAAGAGCCTCTTGGTGCCCCGCATGGCCTTGGAGAGCTCGTTTGGGGAGATCCTGGATGTCCTCAACGCTTACTTCAGCCCCCGGCCGACCTTCCTGGCCAAGAGGATGGATTTCCAGAGGCGAGTCCAGGCCCCAGGTGAATCCATTGCCACCTTCCTGGCCACGCTAAGGGCGCTCACGGTGGACTGCGTGTTCCCGAAGGTGGAGGACAACCTGCTGACACAGTTCGTGTGGGGCCTGGTGGACTCCAAGCTGCGGCGCAAGTTGGTTGGACACCGGAGGCTCTCCTTGGACGAGGCCCTCGACGCCGCAACAGCCCATGAGGCCGCGGAAGGGGAACGCCCGGCTGCGGCCGCCCATGTGGTCGGAAGGAGTCCAAGCCCCGGGAATGTAGATACGGAAGAGGTCTTCGCCCTCAGACCCCAACAACGCCGGCCGGCGCCGTTCCAGCAGGCCAACAGAGAGCCAGCCAAGCCTTCCGGCAACCGGACTGTCTGTGCCAGCTGCGGGGAAGGCCATGGAAGGAAATCCTGCAAGTTCCGGGATGCTGTTTGTCACGGGTGCGGAAAGCAGGGACACCTCGCACGGGTCTGCCGGTCCAAGGGCCCCAGGAATTCGAGATCGTCGGTCCCACCGCACCGCGCATCGTCCACCGCCTACGAGACGACGGAAGAGGTCGCCGAGTTGTACCATCTCACCGACCAGCCGCTGCAGGTACTTCGCCTCCCCAACCCCAACCTCTCCTCTGCCCCGAAGATCCAAGTAACCGTACGGATCGAGGGGTCCCCCTGTTGCATGGAAGTGGACTCAGGATCGGCGGCGTCCATCATTTCCCTGGACACTTTAAAAAGACTTTGCCCATTAGGGGACCCCCTCTACGTCCATCGCCACTAAGCTTGGTGGACTTTCAAAGGAACCCTGTCCCCATCCGGGGAGTCGGCACTTTCCGAGTGCAGTACCGAGACTTTGAGGGGAACTTGGACTTGGTGGTGGTAGAGGGAAATCTCGTGAGTCTCCTGGGGCGGGCGTGGTTCGAGGCCCTAGGCATAACGATTGGCGGAGTGAATAAGTGCGGGGTGCGGGACTGGAGGGCGGTGTGCAAGGAATTCCCGGAGGTCTTTGACGGGAAACTGGGGTGTTATAAAGGGCCCCCGGTGTCGCTCCATTTAGACCCCACAGTGACGCCCGTCCGACGGCGCTTCCGCACCGTGCCCCTGGCACTCCGCCCGAAAATAGAGGCCGAACTGGACCGGTTAGTGGCCCAGGGAGTCCTAGAGCCCGTCCCGAACGCTCGATGGGAGACCCCGATTGTGACACCCGTCAAGCCAAACGGGGAAATCCGCATCTGCGCGGATTATAAGTGCACCATTAACCAGGCACTTCAGGCGCACGCATACCCCGTACCCGTGGTCAGCCATGTCTTAGCCACACTGGCGGGGGCGCGCATATTTGGAAAGCTGGATCTTGCGCAGGCGTACCAGCAACTCCCGGTAGATGAGGCCACGGCCGAGGCGCAAACCATAGTGACCCACCGGGGGGCCTTCCGGGTGAAGCGGCTGCAGTTCGGGGTCAGTGTGGCCCCAGGGATCTTCCAAAATCTAATGGACGATTTGTTAAAAGGGATCCCTGGGGTGACGCCGTTCTTCGACGACGTCCTCATCGCCGCGACCACCCCTGAAAGCTTTGCCGCCCGCCTCCGAACTGTACTGGAACGCTTCCAAGCCGCGGGGCTGAAAGTGAAGCGGGAAAAGTGCCTCCTCGGGGTGCCGGAGGTGGAGTTCTTGGGGTACCGGGTAGACGCAACAGGCCTGCATCCGGCGAGGGACAAGGTAAAGGCCATCGTGGAGGCCCCCGCCCCGAAGTCCAAGGCCGAGCTCCAGGCGTTCTTAGGCCTCCTGAACTTTTACCACGCCTTTCTCCCTCACAAAGCCGCAGTGGCCGAACCCCTGCACAGGCTACTGGATAAGGCGACACCTTGGGCATGGGGAGCGAGGGAGGAGGTGGCGTTTCGGGGGGTTAAAGTACTCTTGATTTCTAATGCGGTACTCGCCCACTTTGATTAAAAGCTCCCGGTAATCCTTGCGTGCGATGCATCACCGTATGGGGTCGGGGCGGTCTTGGCCCACAAGCTACCGGATGGGAGGGAAGTCCCGGTGGCTTACTACTCCCGCACGCTGTCCCCCGCGGAGCGGAACTATGCTCAAATCGACCGGGAGGGCTTGGCACTGGTGGCGGGGGTTAAAAAGTTTCACAACTTTGTGTACGGGCGGCACTTCACGCTCGTAACCGACCATAAGCCGCTCTTGGGACTGTTTGCGGCGGACAAACAAACGCCGCAGGTACTGTCGCCCCGGGTGTTGCGCTGGTCCTTGTTTTTAGCGGGTTACCAGTACCAGTTGGAGCATCGGCCGGGCAAGGCGCTGGGTCATGCCGACGCCTTGAGCCGCCTGCCGCTGCCGCATACAGGGGAAGATCCGGCCCCGGCTCCCGCAGTATTGTTAATGGAGGAGCTGCCAACCCCCCCCTTCAGGCTGCAGACGTGGCCGCCCGCACGTCCCGAGATCCCATTCTCTCCCGGGTCCTAAACTGGGTGGTGAGGGGATGGCCAGCGGAACAGACAGGGCCAGAGTTCACGGCATACAAAGCCAGGCGGGAAGAGTTATCCGCCTTAAAAGGGTGCTTGTTATGGGGGGACAGGGTGGTCATCCCGGGGCCCATGAGACAAGGGGTTCTAGAAACGCTACATGAGGCCCACCCCGGCATTGTACGAATGAAAGCTCTGGCAAGGAGCTATGTGTGGTGGCCCGGGATGGACGCAGAAATTGAAACCTGGGTCCGAGGGTGCACACGGTGTCAGGAAGTCCGCCCCAATCCCCCGAGAGCGCCAACCCAAAGCTGGGAGTCTACCCACAAGCCGTGGTCACGCCTACACATAGATTTTGCGGGGCCGTTTCAGGGGCTCCAGTTCATGGTGACGGTAGACTCCTACTCGAAATGGGTGGAAATAAGCCCAGTGTCTACCACCTCTGCCAAAGCGGCAATAAGGGCCCTGCGGAAAATATTCGCGACGCACGGGTTACCAGACACAATCGTGTCGGACAACGGGGCAGCGTTCACATCTGCTGAGTTTCAAGCGTTCCTCGAAAAGAACCTAATCAGGCACATACGATCAGCGTCCTTCCACCCGGCTACAAATGGACAGGCGGAGAGAACGGTACGCACCGCCAAAGAAGCCCTGAGCCGCATAACGGAGGGGGACTGGGAGTTCCGGCTGGCCCGCTTCCTCCTAACATACCGCACCACCCCAAACCCCATCTCCGGTCATTGCCCCGCAGAACTATTGATGGGCCGCCGCCCCACAACTTTGTTAGACAGGCTCCACCCAGACCGAGCCCCAGAGAGAAAGCTGGTCGAGACCCGGGAGGCGCCCCGAAGCTTCCTCCCGGGGGAACCTGTCTACTTCCGGAATTACGGGGCGGGGCCTCAGTGGGTGGCCGGGCGCATCCTAAAACCCACCAGGCCAGTGTCATACGAGGTCCTAACAGATGGGGACCGGGTCCTCCGTAAACACGTGGACCAGCTCCGGAGGCGGCAAGACCCCGACACAGGGATCCAGCTACCGGGAAACGCCGCGGCCGCCCCAGCATCCGATCGACTGCAGGCACCGACAGCGGAGCCCGTGCCGGAAGGTCCACGGAATCCGGAGGGTGTCCCGGAGACAGCTGAACCGCCGCCGCCGTTGCCGCCGCCGTTACAGCCGCCACCGTCACCGCCTCAGCTACGACCGGAGATCCAAGCTCCTTGTGCTGGAGGACCACCCGATGGGGGCCCCGCCAGTCCGGTACCGGCCCCCCGACGATCGCTAAGGGAACGGAGGGCACCAGCATACTTAAAAGACTACGTCACCTGATAGGAGACGAACTATGGGGGGAGGGGTGTTGTGTCCTGGGATCAGAAGGCAGAGCTGGCGAAATACAGCCAAGCTTCGCTCTCTGAGAACAATAGGGACTAGGTTCCTGAGCTCGCCAGTAGAGAACCAATGGCAGCATTGGCGGGCGATTCAAACCCGCCAATAGGAACATGGGGCTGTCCCCCCTAACTGTAAATAGTTGGCCTCCGGCCGTTACTGTTTGTTCTTGTCCTGTGTGAAGTACGAATAAACGCGTCTTCTCTTATGTCGTCGTCCGAGTCATGAGGCCCGAAACCCAGTACTTTACAGACGTCATACAGCTCTATGAATCGCCAGAAACTCTTTGGTAAAACCATAGAGTTTCTGCTGATTGCTGGAGTGATATGACATTATTTATGGGTTTCCCCTGGAAGTGACATAATGCTGTCATGCCAACAGCCTCCCTATATATCCACATCACCATGCTCACTGGTTGTCAGCTACTGGCTGGTAACTCCAGTCCTATCCTCACAAAGGAGGGAGGGAAGAAGGGAAGGAGAAAGAACCAGCCAGCCAGCCTTGCATCTCTTCTGATTCAGCTGGGCATCACCCATAGCCAGGACTCTTTTTGTAGCAGGAACTTCTTTGCATATTAGGCGCACACCCCTAATGTAGCCAATCCTCCAAGAGCTTACAGTAGCCCCTGTAAGAAGAGCTCTGTAAGCTCTTGGAGGATTGGCTACATTAGGGGTATGTTGCCTAAAATCCAAAAAGAGCCCTGCTCATAGCTCTGCTTGGCCTAGGCATAGCCATCTGCATGCTACACCCAGCTTGCTCAGGAAGGAACTGCTTTCCCCAGCAGGCCAAGTGTGAATCACCTGGGCTGGGAGATGCCTTTCCTATTCCACATGCAGCTCTTCTACCCTGGGCTGGAAAGGTCTGGGGAGGGGGCTAGGGTTTCCTGCCCCCAGTGGGTGTTTTCTGCCACTGCTCAACTGGCCAGTGGGGGGGAATGGTGCCAAAATGGAGGGATATTACTTCTGAAGCACGAAGGATGTGATGTCAGCACCTATGCTCCCTTTAAGCTGTGGAGTCTTGTGAGCAAAAATTCTACTTTGTCAGCTACTGGCATTAAAGTTGTGAGTGAGCAGTTTGGCTGCTGCATAAATTAGTTTGCTCTGAAGCCATCCTTCCTAGGCTAAGACAAAAATGTGTGAGCCAGAGGCTAAAAAATTGTGAGCTAGCTCACACTACCCCAGCTTAGAGGGAACACTGGTCAGCACATCTTTGTGAGGGCCACCTCCACCTGGTAAGTGCCTCTTGCTGTCAGGGGGGACCTGGCAACCCTAGAAGGGGCAGGTCATTGGCCCACTAGAAAATTCTCCTGTGGCTATAATGGTCAATCCACCTCTGATGCAAAGCTCCAACCAAGCCTGTGGGGACTCATGGTCAGTGCATGCAAACTGAGAGCATAGCCTAGCCCTCTAATATAGCCAACACCTGCCCACATTTGTGCATTGCAGGCAGTGAGCAGACAAGCTGTTTTACAGGGTACTTTGTCCAATGGGAAGCCAACTTTTGCTTGGGAAATTCCTGGAGATTTTTTTGGGGGGAATAGCTGGGTAGGATGCAATTTAAGTAAGGGAGAGAGCTCAGCAAGTATGTGATGCCACAGAGTCCATCCTGTAAAGCTGCCATTTCCTGCTGTGGAACTGGTCTCTGTAGTCTGGAGAGCAGTTGCAATTCCATGAGAACTGTAAACCCTGCCTGGAGGCTGGTGAACCTGGTTGTTCACCTCTACTGATCTTTTCATTGAGAAACTCTTGCTAAATTTCCAAAAGCAAGTCAAGGTGCTCTGAACTGCAGTTTGAAAACCCAGTGTCTTAATGGAAGCTTGATGGGTGGGTTTGGGTAAGTCACTGTCTCTCAGCCTAACCCACCTCACAGGGCTGTTGTGAGGATAAAATAGAGGAGAGGAGAATGATGTAAGACACTTAGGGTCATCATTAGGGAGAAAGGTGGGGTATAAATGAAGTAAATAAACATTAATGCTGAGTTAATATAATACTGGGCAAGTGGCAAACATTAGGGCTGCCTTCTTAGCAGCCAAGTGATGGCAGCTCTAGACGGGAGCGAGTGACCCCATTACAAGAATTTGCATTCCCTGCAGAGTTCAGCCTTCAACACACACACACACACCCACCCGCCACTCGGACATCCTTGTCCTCACTTTGGACTGAATTAGCTGAAACGTCATTAATTCCTTTCTGTTTTAATATTGAAGAGCATAACTGATTACTGTTCCCCTGCAAAGTGCCCTCACCCAGGCAAACTCACTTGATGTGCATAAATCAGATAAAGAGAAGTACACTTAAATTCTATTGAAACTAATTCCAGCTAAGTGTAAAATTAAAAATCACTTCTCTAAAATATCAGTTGGGACTTAAGCCTTTTTAATCTCCTAGGACAACACTCTTGGGTATGATTTTGCTCCTGTTGAAGTCAATGGCAAAGCTTAGGCTATTTCCCCCCCCTTTTCTATCACATTTTATCCAAGGAGGCCAGAGTGGTGTACATGGTTCTCCCCTCCTCATTTTATCCTTACAAGAACCCTGTGACGTAGATTAGAATGGGAGGCGGTGATTGGCTCAAGCCACACGAAGGCTGCTTCCACATACGATTTCCCATGTCACCATCATTGCTGCCACGAATGCAAAAGCAGCAGCAGCAGCAATACAGTCATCTGGCAGTTTCCCCCATACTTTCCTCACCTCAGTCCCCTGGAACCACCATTCCTCACACTACCAGAGGACTTGGCAGGAGGCTTTAATGAAAACAGAAACTACTAAATCACCACCAATACAATGATCTGTTCCCATACTCTGCTATCTCCTCTGAATTACTGCTTTTGTTTTTAAGTGAGTCCCTAACACCTTTCATTGCAGAGATATAAAGGGCTCGCCTTTCTTTTGCTCATTCTAACATTATTGTACTGTAGCAATCCAGCAACTGCTGGTGCCAAGATCTCCAAAAAGTTCTCCAGTGCACAAGGGGAAATGGTGTCCGGGGAGTGTGTGTGTGTCTGCTGAGACAGAGAAAATGGTGCCAATGTGGGCTAGACATTCAAATTGTGCAACTTCCTTTCTATATAGCATGCAAAGGTGCTTTGACTTTGACCTTCCCAAAAAGAATGTATCAAACAAAATATGGGAAAGATTATAGCAAAGCAGGAGAAAACCTGGAAACTGGAAAATTAGGAAATGACATTATGAGGATGCTCCAAAAAATCGCTTCTGATTTTACTATCGTTCCTCTTAGTAGAGGATACTGATTCACTAATTACAATCAAATCCACCAAAGAAATACAGTAAAAAATTATGTAGGTAGAGTATGACACTGCTTTTAATTTTGTTTTCCCCTCCCTATAACCTTTCTAGATCTTTAAGAGCAACAAAGTTTTATTTAAGATGTAAGCTTTTGTGTGCCACTGGACTCAAACTTTGTTCCGCTGCTTCAGACCAATACAGCTATCCACCTGAATCTAATTTTCAGACATTGTGTAACTCCTGAAGGATATCCACGTATTGGTAACTTGTGGCAATTAACATATGCAGTTCTAATACGACTAATATGATTAGTGGCTATAGTGCCGATTACTATTTTGTCTGCAGTTAGCTGTTCTCTGATTAAATTAATCATCAGCAGTTCATTGTGTGAGATTTAGTTTATTAATTATGAATAAACTATGTATACTGAACAAAACAACACTGACAAAAAAATTCAATCTATCATTAAAATCTGCCTCTATTCCTGAGGACTGAAAGGTAGCTAATGTAAAACCACCACCCCCATCTTTAAAAAAGATTCCAGAGGAGATCTGGGAAATTACAGGTTGATCAGTCTAATGTTGATATCGGGTAATTTGGTGGAATCCATTATTAAAGATAGAACTAGAAGTCACACTGATGAACAAAAACTATTGAGGAAGTATCAGCATGGATTCTGTAAGGGAAGATCTTGTCTCACCAACCTGTTAGAGTTCTTTGAGGGGATGAGTAAACATGTGGACAAGGGTGACCCAATAGAAGTTGTTTACCTAGACTTCCAGAAAGCTTTTGATACAGTTCCTCATCAAAGGCTCATAAGTAAACTCAGTAGTTATGGAATAAGAGGACATGTCCTCTTGTGGATTAAAGACTGGTTAATTAACAGGAAACAGAGAATGAGTATAAATGGGTAGTTTTCACAGTGGAGGGTGGTAAGCAGTAGGGTACAGTTGGGCTCGATACTAGATCCAGTGTTTTTTAACTTGTTCATTAATTATTTGGAGTTGGGAGAAAGTAGTGACATGGCTAAGTTTGTGGATGACACTAAGTTGTTCAGGGTGGTAAGAACCAGGGAGGATTTTGGGGTGCACCAGAGGGATCTGTTGAGGCTGGGTGAGTGGGCATCAACATAGCAAATGAGATTCAACATGGGCAAGTGCAAAATAATGCACATTGGAGCCAAGAATCCTAACTATAAATACACATTGATGAGGTCCAAACTGGTGGAGACTGACCAAGAGACAGATCTTGGAGTCATAGTAGATAACTCAGTGAGAATATCGAGACAGTGTGCCACAGCAATAAAAAAGGCAAATGCTATGCTAGGGATTATTAGGAAGTGAATTGAAAACACATCAGCCAGTATCATAATGCCCCTTTATAAAATCAATGGTGTGGCCTCATTTGGAATATTGTGTACAATTCTGGTCACCATACCTCAAAAAAGATATAGCATTGGAAAAAGTGCCAAAAAGTGCAAGTAAAATCATTAAGGGGATGGAACACTTTCCCTATGAAGAAAGATTAAAGTGCTTGGGGCTCTTTAGCTTGGAGAAATGATGACAGAGGGGTGACATGATAAAGGTGTACAAAATTATGCATGGGATAGAGAAGGTAGAGAAAGAAGTACTTTTCTCCCTTTCTCACAATACAAGAACTCATGGGCATTCAATGAAATTAATGAGCAGTAGGCTTAGAACAGATAAAAGGAAATACTTCTTCACCCAAAGAGTAATTAACATGTGTAATTCACTGCCATAGGAAGTGGTGGATACAAGCATAGCTTCAAGAGGGAATTAGATAAACATATGGACGTCCATCAGTGGCTATTAGCCACAAGGTATAGATGGAACACCATGTCTAGGGTAGTGATGCTCTGTATTCTTGGGGCTTGAGGGACAACAGTGGGAGGGCTTCTGGAGTTCTGGCCCTGCTGGTGGACCTCCTGATGGCACCTGGTTTTTGGCCGCTGTATGACATGGAGTGTAGGACTGGATGGGCCATTGATCTGATCCAACACGGCTTCTCTTGTGTTCTTATGTACTTCTGGAGAAAAATGTATTTTCGGTGAGTGAAATCCTCCAACTTCCTTCCATTCATTGAAGATCCCTCCCCTGAAGTAGCAAGTATTCCTTCAGCAAAGCAAAGCTCCTTATTCAGTGGGAGTCACAGTACTGCATGCATACAAAATGATTCAAATAAACTGGAATAAACTAGATTCAAATGAAACAGACATTGCAAATAAACTAGTTTTATTGGAATACTTCTGATACCAAATTAGGCATGAGGATGCTAGGTTGCAACATGGAACATCTATATTTCAAACTGCAGCTAAATCTAGACAGAAGGCAACTGTGGTTTCCCCCTGGTCATCTACTCCCTCTTCTACCTGAAGTATTCAGCAGGTGTTGCACAGTAAACTGCAGAGGATGGTGGATGAAAGGATGGGGAAGAAATGGGCCAGAAGAACCATGGCCAGACTGAACGGTAATGGCTTCTTGGCTGGCAGTAGAGTTGACATAAAAGGATAAAAAATTAAAATTCCAGTGATAGGCTCCATTAGTATAAGGATTAAAAATGGCTAATATAACTCGTAGTTTACAGTGGCCTAAATAGGAAACATTTTTATGTGAGAAAAGAGTGAGAGTTACATATGTGATCATCACCACAAGTGTACATCCATGTTTCAGGAAGTCACAATAGGTCAGGCTCACCAGTGCATATAGATCCACCTACAGTATGTGTAGGGTATGTGACCCCTCCAAACCCCACACACATTTCTATTGATATGCACCTGCAAAAAATTAACTGCCTCTCTTTGCCTCTGGTTTTCAGAGTCCAGCAATGTGAGTTTTACCATCACCATGTTGCTGGGCAGCCTCAGCAGCTGCTGCAACCCTTGGATTTACATGTTCTTCAGTGGACATCTCCTTCATGACATCCTACACTATTTTTCCTGCTGTGGGAGCCTCCAGTCCAATCTCAAGAGGCAATTCTCCAATGGGAGCCTCTGCAGCCGGAAAACCACTATCTTGATTCACACTCCCCAGAGCACCTTAGCTGCTGCTGCTGGCATTGGGATCCAGATGCAGCTGGGGAGCCTGAAAGACATCTGCCAGCCTTATGACAATACAGTGACTGAATCAGGAGTACTGTAGAAGTGATGGCTAACGGGTGGTGGCCACTGGCCGATGACTGTTGCATGCTTGTAATCTGAACCTCTGAATAGTTATGGTGGGCAAAAGAAAATGGAAGCCTTATCACATACAGGACTGAAGTTTAGCTTTGAAAAACTGTCCACATGCAATTTCAACTGACATGCTCTGCTGCCCAAATCAGGCCGATCCCATTTGCCTTTCAAAGCCCTGCTTGAAATGAGTTGTATAATGATGATTTTGTACAGGATACCACTGCCGAATCCTGCCTCTTGACTTGTATCAGCTTCTCACTGCTGTTGTATTACATGGTCAGCATTAGGGAGCTACCTTCGGTACTCCTGTGACACTCCCCCCCATTGTCTTTCATTAGGGCTTCCAGAGTCAGATGGTTCCTGGGCCTTCAAACACTGGACAAAAAGTGACATTCTGCTAGCTAAAGCTTCTCCTGTCATGGCAGCACTGTGATGAGAAAAATCTGCCTATGATGAAACTGCCCCTTTGGGGCAACATTTTAATGTGTAAGAGCCATTAGATCTCACCCACCATTTCATTTGGAAATCACTACTAGCTTAGGGTATGATGACCCAGTCAAATATAAATATTTGGGAGCCTCACTGATTAAGGGCATGATTGTAAACTCAGTTGTATCTCCTGGAATGCAGGAAATCTCTAACCCCCCCAGGTAAAATGCTAAATTATCTCTGTGTGGCAAAATCATAGGCAGCATCTCCAGTTCACTTTATACTGCTAAGCAAACATCCCTGGTATTTTGGCTGCTTGGATGCTTGCCTAGTCTGTCTATCATTGGACCAGCCATGGCTCTAAATTGATCTCTTGTCTAGAAGGAACAATTGTTTCATCACATTGAGAGAGCCTACTGAAGCTGTACAGTTGAGCCATGCGTGGTGGATCTTTTGAGGATGATGTGCTGAAACTGCAAGCATTGGAGAAAGAAATAACAAAGCCAAATAAACATAACTTGGAGTTCATTTAGCTTCAGTCAACACTGCCAGGAAGGAGAATTTTATGTGTTCTCTACAACTCATGAGCTTTGTGAATCATTCAACAGCAGTTAAACCTGAGTGGAAAGGAGACAGCTGTGAACTCTTATTTGAAGACTGGTCTTAGATACATTGTCTTATTCTCATATTGCTTATGTTCTGATATCTGTGAGCTTAGGCTGAAAATACAAGTTGATGAATTGGTGTCATTAATAACTTAACTCATTTTTCACATTTCAAGAATACAGACTGGCTTGGAGCCACCAGAATGTTTCCATGAACGAAAGATTCTCCGCCCACAGAGGTTTTTACTGGTAATATAGAACTGTTCAGCAGTAATAGTATTGTAAATCTTTGTCATGATTCAAACCATGTTTTTTCACACCATTGCCTAAGGAATATGTCTATGCTACCTACTTAAAGAAACTAATTTCTTCAATTAATATCTGTAATATATTATCTGCACTGAGATACTATAAACATTATGTTAATTTAGTAACTAATTGTTTGGCTAAAAGCAAAATGCATTATATATTTAAAAACAAAATCTCTTGTTTGGTTGCAAGTGTAACATTGTCTGGTTCAAGAATTATTTCTAGAATGGTAAAAATAATTCTCAATAATCTATTAATGTACATTTAGGCTTATTTTCTAGATGCCTACTACTTAGCATTTATTCAACTCGATTTTATGTTTATACCATAGATATATCATTAGTAGTCTGCTCACTTGGTTTATTCATTTATTCAACTCGTTTTTATGTTTATAGCCTAGATATATCATTAGTAGTCTGCTCATTTGGTGTTAAAAGACTGTCTTGTAACATCTTATGACCTGTGTAAGAATAAACTCTTTTGTAATTAAACTATTGGATAGTATTGCTTCATTTGGAAAATTGCCCAAGACTGGTAGCAACTGGTAACTTCCAGTCTATACTATTTTATTTTTTATTTTTTGTTATTTATTTATGTTATTTATAGTCCACCTTTCTCACTGAGATCAAGGTGGATTACACAGTGTAAGCAAATACGGGACATCCAATAAACAATGCAATAGGCATTAGATTGCAGAAATCTGGAACCAAGCAGAAATCTGAACAGAGCTGAAACAAACCATAAGCAATTAACACAATGCATTAAATTATGCAAAAACTACAAAGTAGGATCCTACAGAGCAACAGATAGTACAAGTTATACATAGTGGTAAAGTCCGTAGTCCCTAACCCTTTACCCAAGCACCTTTCTAAACCATTTTGTTACAGGGTAGTGCCAAAGAATAGATTCTTTTGAACTATGGTGCTGGAGAAGACTGGAGAGAGTCCCTTGGACTGCAAGGAGATCAAACCATTCAGTCCTAAAAGAAATCAACCCTGACTGTTCCCTGGAAGGCCAGATCCTGAAGTTGAAGCTCAAATACTTTGGCCACCAAATGAGAAGGAAGCACTCACTGGAGAAGATCCTGATGCTGGGAAAGATTGAAGGTCAAAGAAGAAGGGGATGGCAAAGGATGAGATGGTTAGACAGTGTCATTGATGCAACCAACATGAAATTGAGCAAACTTCAGAGGACAGCGGAAGACAGGAGGGCCTGGCGTGATCTGGTCCATGGGGTCGCGAAGAGTTGGACTTGACTGTGCAGCTGAACAACAAAGCTCTATTGCTTGTAATAAAAAGGCCTTTGAATAATTTAGTTTTGCATAGTTCACAGAAAGCCAGGAGAGTGGGAACCTTCCTGACCTCCTCAGGCAGGCCATTCAATAAGGTGGGAGCCACAACAAGGAATGTAGGTGCTGGGGTGGTTGCTGATTTTGCCCATTTGCAGAAGGCCATACTCAGATGAGTGAAGCTGTCATGGCAGACCACCAGGGGAGATGTAGTCATGCAGATATGAAAGACCAAGGCACTGAGGTCAGGGACTGATGGGTAGCCAATGGGATGAGTGCAGAATGGGTGTGATATGCACACTGTGGCTAGCTAACTGAGCTGTGGTATTCTGCACTAACTAGAGTGTTCAAGCTGGCTTCAAGGGGAAACCATGATAGCTGCTAGAACCAAGGAACACATAGCTAGATGTGTAAGTGCTGAGTTTAGTATTTGATGTCTTTCTCAACTACATCCTTTTTTCACGCTCTGTTGATCTTTAATTGTCAGCTCCACACAGTGAGACTTTCTCCATAGCTTTAAGAACTCTTGAAAGCAGGAAAGAGTATGCAGAAGTGTGTACCTGACCAGTTTGTTCTCCATTCTCCCCTCCCTGCTTTAGCAAGTCTGCTGGCTGCAGTCTTACCTCACAAGAAATAGCAGGCACAAAGGGACAGTTTAAGTACCATGGGGAGGTCCTCAGCTCAGCCATCTTAGACGCATCCTTAGCTGTACAGCTGTGAACTACTCAAGTGAGATTCCTGGGCCTATAACATCTTTAATCACTTGGAAACTACCTGGCCCAATTCCTATTGCAATGTTGCCACTTTCACTTTATGGGTCAAAATCAGCAGGTTGCGGATGTGAGGATGGATTTCTAGGTAGTAATAGCCCAAAAGGTTTAGGAAGAATAATCCCATTTCCTGGTTCATTGCTGAGAGTGGGCAGACCCCCCATCTCTAGTTCATTGTTCAATCTAATTCAAATGTAATAACCTCTCTGATTTTTACACATCTCGAGTGGAAGGATGTGATAACCTAATCTGCAGGCAAGAGGTGCAAGACTGTTGGTTTTTGTATTATTCAAAACTAGGAATAAGGCCCGTTGTGGAAATAAACACAACGAGCTCTAGAAAGAGGCTCTGGGAGAGCGACCTGGCCTTGGGCACTCAGCGCCAAGTTGCTGTGGTGACCTCAGCAGGGTATAATGACACAGAGTCCAGCATTTTCTCCAGGGGAATTGATCTCTGCCATCTGAAGAGCAGTTGTAATTCTGTGTGATCTCCATCGCTCCCCTGGAGATGGCAACAATGGTTCCCCATGAGGGAATGGTTGGTTTGGAGGGTGGAGTCTTGTACCTGTCTGAGGTCCCAGCCCTCCTCAAACCTCACTGTCTCCAGGCTCCACCCCTCTAATCTCCAGGAATTTCCCATCCTGGAGTTGGCAACCCAAACTCCCTCCCAGCCAACCGTCAACCTACTGTTATCTGCCCCCTGGCTTCAGCTTTCCATCTCCTCCCCCTTCCTCCTAGAAAGCAGTTGTAATTCTGAATGATCTCCAGCCCCCACTTGGAGACTGGCAACAATGGTTACCCATGAGGGAATTGCTGGCTTGGAGGGTGGAATCTATGGCATTGTACCTGTCTGAGATCCCACCCCTCCTCAAACCTTACCCTCTCCAGGCTCCATCCCTCAAATCTCCAGGAATTTCCCACCTGGAGTTGGCAACCCTATCAGGACTGGCCCCAATGAGTTTTCTCCCAAAGGCCAAAATAGGTGTGGAAAGGGCCTTTTAGTGACAGAACCTGGTTGCCTAGCAACAGTTGCCACCTCTGATTAGGGAAATACCTGGAGATTTGGGGGTTGGATCCTGTGGAGGGCAGGATTGGGGGGGATGGAAGGACTCAGTAGGGGATAATGCCATAGGATATACCCTCCAAAGCAGCCATTTTCTCCAGAGGAACTGATCTCTGTCATCTGGAGATCAATTGTAACAGCCGGAGATCTCCAGGTCTCACCTGGAGATTGGCAACCCTAGGGGAAAGTCAGCCACACAACAGGGTGTTGAAGAGAATGGTTTGATGGTCGCTGGCTCACCTCATTAGCCAGCCAGCCATGATGGAGCCAAAAAGGAGTGAGAGGCATGTTAAGTTTATTCTGACAGGAAAGTGGCCAAGTGGGGGCTGGGGTTATGTTGAAAGTCCTTTGTTTTTTTACTCACAGAAGCAAACTTGGTTGTTTGGTTGTCTACCAACAGCCACTGAGGAGACAGTTAGTCACAGTTAGTCCCACACAGAATCCAAGAGAAGTATCTTCCTCAGGAGAGAGTCCGGCTTTCTGGGAGCCACAGCTCGTTTCCTCTAGGCCAGACCCTTCCTGGTGCTGCCACCACTGCTGAAGGAAGGCGGGGAAGCCTTTGAAAGGTGCTGGGCAGCCTTCTCTGTGGTGCAGGCCATGTGGCTAAGGGAGAGGGGCTGCGAGGGGCAGCGAAGGTGAGTGCTTCTCCTGCTTGCTGCCGCTCGGTAGGTCTGCCTCCTTCTCCCCTGTGGAGGGGTTGCCGCTCTCTCAGTGGAGCGTCCATCTCCTTCGACGGCTCCCTCCAGACTGAGGGTGAAACGCTGCCTGCCGGCTCAGTGGGTGGGGCTGAGCCAACGCAGCAAGCCAATGCAGCCACGGGATTGGGAGACTGTGAGACTGGCAGCTGAGCAGGCCAAAGGCTATGGAAGCGTGTCCAGGAGAGACACCAAAACTCTTTTATATATAAGGAGAGATAAGAGGATAAGTTCCTTCTAACTGAAGTCCATCTTTTGAATCTACCTCGTAAAACAGGGTCAACTGACAATACTATCCTGTCAATGCTGCCCATTTGTCTATATTTATCCTTCACTCCCCTGACCTTTTAAACCAACTGCAAATATTTTTATATTGGTTTAATTGTCAGGGCTCCCCTAATACACATACCCAATGCTGCTTGAAGGCCAAATTCAGACATGCCATTTAAATTGTTTTGCAGCCCCCTTCCCACTGTTGATGTGCAGATCTGAAAAAAAGAAAGACAGGTCTAAATGTATGAGTGTCAGGTTTCTGGCACGTGAAAACCAGAAATACAGTTTGAAATACACTAATACTCATAGGTTTCAGCAGGGGTCTTTTTTGGGGGGAGTGCACCGGAGTGCAGCTCCGGGAGCTCAGGAGCCAAGCCCCGCCCCCAGCCGGCATCCCAGGAGTCTTTCAGGCAGCCGAATGTCAATTTCAGCTCCATTATATCCTATGGGCCATTGAAGTCAATGGTAAAAACATAGGGTATATTCTGGGGGCTGGAGGGGAAGGGGTTTGAGGGAGAGGCTCCAAACTCACAGGGTAGCTGATGGAACCTCTCCCCAAGATACCCACTATGGGCACCCAAACAGGTTACCCCCATTACCTCCATTGTTTCCAATGGGAAAACCCAGCCAGCAGCACTTAAGGCAGGCAAGCAGGCAACCCCAGCAGTCCGACTCTCCCAGAGAATCTCATGGAAAGTGAACTGTCTTGGGAGGTGCTTGTTTGCCATGAGAACAAGTGGCACATTCCAGAACAAGTGGCACTGTGGAAGTGCAACCTGTTTGGGTGCCCATAGAATTAGGCCCATTGATCCCATTACTTTGAGACGTGGGGGTGTATGTGGGGAGAGGCTCCTGAAGCTACCCTGAAAGTTTGGAGCCTCTCTCTCAAACTCCCTCTCCCCCAGAGCTACTAACAGCACCGTGGGGAAAAAGTAACTTTTCCCCCCACCATAGAGAACAATGGAGGGAATGGGGGCAACCTGTTTGGGGGCCCATATAATTGGACCCCCTGGTCCAATGTTCTTGAAACTTGGTGGGTATCTTGGGGAGAGGCTCCATCAGCTACCCTGTGGGTTTGGAGCCTCTCCCTCAAACCCCCTCCCCTCCAGCCCCCAGAATATACCCTATGTTTTCACCATTGACTTCAATGGCCCATAGGATATAATGGGGCCAAATTGCCATGGAATTTCTTTCATTCCCTCCTTTCCTTCTCTCCTTTTCCTCTTTCCCTCTGTCCTCCCTTCTCTCTTTCTTTCTTTCCCACTTTCTTCTCTTCTCTTTTTTCCTCCTTTCCCTGTTTCCCTCCTTCTTCCCTCCTCTCTCTTTCCCTCCTTCTTTCCTTCTCTTTCCCTCTTTCCTTCCTTCTTTCCTCCTCTCTACTCTCTCTCTTTCCTTCCCTCCTTCTGTGGCCCAACTCTAGTGAGAAGGGGTTTAAACTTTAAACCCCTTCTCTCTTAGCTCCCCCACCCAGGCCAGCTGGGGAAGAGAAGGGAAGGCTTTTGAAGATGCCTCCCCCCCTTTTGCTTCCCCTTCTGACATCACTTCTGGTGATGTTAGGGGGCATGGCATATGCTAATAGCCTAATAGCTCTTTTTCTACGAAAAGACCCCTGGGTTTCAGAGACTGATGGCTGTGTGGGAAGATTGCTTTTTAATCCAGTTTTTGCACTTTGCAATACATGTGTCATGTATTGTCTCTTTAAATGATTAGTAACAGAGCACAGCACAGCTGTATCTTGTAATGGGTGAAGCATTTATTGTTTGAGTATGCTGCGTATTACCTAGGCTGTTGCTGATTGCTGGTGCTGAGAGTGGATGCCAAATAAATTGTGTGTTGTTCCTGTCTGAGGCTTCATGGAGTATTCTTCTACCCTGGCCAGACACTACGTGGTGTCAGAAGAATATGGACTTTCTTTGACCTCCTCCTCTGCTTGTGTTACAAGGCAACTTGGCAGAACAGTGGAAATGCTGGGAGAAAGCCTTTTGAGTTTATCTCACAGCGATTGGAGCAGGAGACTTTTCTGATGAAAGGCAAGTGACTATCTTGTTGAATTGTGTCGGGGATGAAGCATTGTGTGTTTACGACACATTTGTATTTCCTGATGAAGAGCCTGAACATGTTGAACAAGTTCTTGAGCAGTTCAGGAAATATTGCACTCCTAAGAAGAACATGATATTTGAACGTCATTCTTTTTGGAATTATACATGGAGGCAAGGAGATACTGTTGAAAACTTTGTTCAAATTGAGAGCTCATAACTGTGAGTTTGGTCTTACAGTTAATGAAATGATCAGAGATAAAATTGTCTTCAGAGACAACAGAGAAATTAAAGGAAAGACTTCTGAAAGAAGCTGATCTGACTCTTAAGAAAGCTGTGGAAATATGCCAGTTAGCCGACCTAACAACAACTCAGCTACAGATGATGGCTGCATCATCAAAACAGCTGTGTGAAGTAGCAGCTGTTGATAAGGATTCTCCCGCAACTCCTACTCATGCCTCCGCACAGAAGAAGCAGTATTTGAAGTATAGACATAATTATGGTAGCGATAAAGGATGTCGGAAGTGGGGTGGTTTACACAAGCCTCGAAGATGTCCAGCGTTTGGGAAAGTTTGTTACAAATGTAGGGGGGGATTATGCCAACTCATGTGATGTGAATGTAGCAAAAGTCAACAGAAACACTTGGTTAATTATTTCGACATACATAGTTTGTTTATCGGAGTATTGTCTCACAATGTTAATGATCCTGCTGCAACTCAGGCCCCAGGGTGGTATGCTTTAAGAGGTTGTGTAGTTAAGTTCAAGCTGGATACCAGGGCTGAGGCAAATGTTTTGCCACTGAAAATATTTAATGAATTGCCAGGTCAGAAAACATTGACTAAGAGTGTTGCATTTCTTGTAGCTTGTGGTGAGACAAAAATAAGGGCTCTTGGGACAGTTGTCCTTGAAGGTTTTACTTCAAAGGGGAAAGCTAGACTGTTGTTTTATGTAACAGAGACATCGACTCTCCCATTATTGGGTAGGGTAGATTGTGAAAACTTGGGAATTTGAAGGTCATCACATACATGTTGATTTAGCAGTTCCCCCAGTTAATCATGGCTGTAGGAAGATACCTTTAGCAGTATTGTATAGGTTAAAAGAGACCTTAGGTCAAATGGAAAAAGCAGGAGTAATATCTAAGGCAGTGGGGCCTACAGAGTGGATGAGTAGCTTGGTTATTACAGAGAAAAAGAATGGAAAGCTACGCATATGTCTTGACCCACGTGATTTGAATAAAGCAGTTTATAGGCAACCTTATATCATCCCTACAGTAGATGATGTTTTGAATCATTTAGCTGGAATGAAATTTTTTACTATTGTGGATGAAAAGGATGGGTATTGGCAAGTGAAATTAGATGAAGCATCATCACGATTGTGTACATTTAATACCCCCTGGGGAAAGTACTGTTTTCATCACCTGCCATTTGGGCTTAAGTCCTCTAGTGAAGTATTCCAACAAAAAAATGAGGAAGCTTTTGGTCATATAGAGGGAGTGCATATGATAGCTGATGATATGATCATAGCAGCAAAGACTATCAGAGGAGCATGATCAGACAGCAAGAGCTAAGAATGAGATTTAATAAGGAAAAGATTCAATTTAAGGTTGATTCTGTAAAGTATATGGGGCATATAGTAACAACCCAAGGAATTCGACCAGATGATGACAAGGTGAAGGCCATTCGAGAAATGCCACCTCCACAGGATAGGCAGGGTGTGCTGAGATTTCTGGGATCTTTGTAGTATTTGTCAAGGTATATTCCATGGGAGGCAAAGCTTACTGCACCTTTAAGAAATTTGTTGAAACATAATGTACTGTTTCAATGGATGCCAGAACATCAGAAGGCCTTTGAACTGGTTAAGCAACAGTTGTGCCAGGCACCTGTGCTTCAGTATTTTGATATTACAAAACCAGTGGTGGTGCAGGCCGATGCGGCAAAAGATGGCCTTGGAGCTTGCTTGCTTCAAGATAACAAGCCAGTGTCTTACGCATCAAGGTCACTCAGCTCCTCAGAGCAGAACTATGCTCAGACAGAGAAGGAGCTGTTGGCTGTACTACATGCAATGAGAAAGTTCCATCAGTATATATTTGGTAAGGTTGTCTTAGTTCAAACTGACCATAAACCATTAGAAGCAATTTTTAAGGAGCCAATTGGTAGTGCACCTGCTCGCTTGCAGCGATGTTATTACAACTACAGAGATATCAACTTAATGTAGTATATACCCCAGGGAGGCAAATGTACCTTGCTGATACGTTATCACGAGCCACGGTGGACCCTTCCACAAATGATGAAGAACCTGTAGAAGGTGAGAGAGTAGTACATCAGTTGAATACAATAGGTATGCATTCTGAAGGAGTGGCCACTTTACAGGAAGCTACTAGTCAAGATGGTCAACTGCAGAGAGTAGTGGCTCTTGTAAGTCAAGGTTGGCCACAGTATTTGAGAGATGTTCCTCCTGAAGCAAAGTCATTTTGGTCAGTGAAAGACACATTAAATGTGAAGATGGTATCCTTTATGTGGGAGAAAAAGTAGTTGTTCCTCTATCACAAAGGTGTAATATGCTTTGCCAGCTTCATGATTCACATCAAGGTATTCAGAGAACCAAAGCTAGGGCAAGAGAAGTGATGTATTGGCCAGGTATGTTTAATGACATTGAAATGTTGATTGGAAATTGTTCTGTGTGTACTCATTTTGCATCAAAAAATCGAAAAGAACCACTTATGCCACAAGAAATCCCTGAGTTGCCATGGGAAAAAGTGGGCATAGATATTTTTGAACAAGGTTCACTTCCATTTTTGCTCATGGTAGACTATTTTTCAAAATATCCAGAAGTGGTAACTTTGCCTGACAGGACTGCAAGAACTGTGATTGATAAACTTAAAGCTGTTTTTTCTTGTCAGGGCATTCCTAAAGTGGTTGTGAGTGATAACATGCCTTTTGCCAGTCGTGAATTTCAGCAGTTTGCCCATGAATGGGGTTTTGAACAGTGCCTTAGTAGTCCAGGGTACCCACAATCAAATGGAATGGTAGAGACAGCAATTCGCTCTATAAAACAGCTGATTAGAAAGGCAAAAGAGGCACAGAGGGATATATATTTGGCATTGTTGGAATATCGTAATATGGCTGTTACTGGAATGGCGTACTCTCCAGCTCAGATGTTGATGGGCAGAATGTTAAGAACTAAATTGCAAGTAACTACTGGTTTGCTATGCCCTAAGGTACCTAGTGGTGCAGAGAAGATCTTCAGAGAGTACAGGACAGGCAAAAATATTTTTATGATAAGTCAGTAAAATCTTTAAAGCCCTTACAACAAGGAGACTCGGTATGGGTAGAGTCTAAGGAAGGGTGGGTTCCAGCCATGGTAACAGAAAAATGTGATCAGCCTCGCACATATCGAGTGATGACCTCTGATAGATCTAGCTATAAGCATAATAGACACACGTTGAGGTATCAGTGCAAGGTCTCTGAAAGTAATGGGTCTGAGGATTTGGGTCAGGATGTGGTCACAACTGAAAATTTTGACAGATAAAATAGGGAATCTTATAATGTGTGTAGTGAGAATACTGAAGACTCAAAACAGGATGAAAATGTATCAGAGGAGACATGTTTGTTGCAAGCTGAGGAAAGTCATCCTAGATGTGTAACATCTTATGAAAGATTTGTTTTTCCACCAGAAAGATATGTACATAAGTGATTGTATTTATTTTAACCAAAATTTTGAGATTTTTGTTTTAAAAAGTTCTTTGTAATATTTTTCTTCGAGAAAGGGAGATTTCATGTATTGTCTCTTTAAATGATCAGTAACAAAGCACAGTACAGCTCAGCTGTATCTTGTAATGGGTGAAGCATTTATTGTTTGAGTATGCAGAGTGTTACCTAGGCTGTTGCTGATTGCTGGTGCTGAGAGTGGACGCCAAATAAACTGTGTCTTGTTCCTATCTGAGGCTTCATGGAGAATCCTTCTACCCTGGCCAGACACTACAACATGTGTGATTTCAGTCAAAGTCTGTAGCATAGCTATATCTTGAAGTAGCAGTTACTAGTCGTTTTTAAGAAGCAATAGCAGTGAATTTAATTGAATGACAATTCAGTGAAAGGAAATTTGGGCCATAGAACCCACTATGATGGGAAGAGGTCATGAATGTTACGGGGGATACCTGGTTCTTAAAAGGCTGTTATCTTCTATCATTGAGCCATCACCTTATTGCCTGCAATCTCCGTTAACTCTCAACATCATTGCTTTCCTGCACAGTCTGTTAAAAATCCAATTATCAGACACACAGGACTGTGACAGCATCTAATGCCTGACTTTTTAAAAATAAGGGTGAGGGTAAATTCTTGTTAAGCTGCTGCTGATACTGCAAACTTTCATTAGAAGAAACTGTGCATCTCTTTATACAGTCTTGTTAAAAGACAGTTAACCAGAAGTGAGAAGCAGAGGTGCAAATTCTGAAATTGGATCTTTCCCCCCTGAATTGGATCTCTACTGTTTTTACTGCTACCAGAAGTTTTCCAACAGACTTACAGAAGTTTTACCTTCAAAATTCAAAAGACTGAACAGCATAATTTAAAGGGCCAATCCTAAAGGTAGCCTTTGTGAGGGCAAAAAGGCAGGATATAAATTTCGTAAAATAAAATAAAATAAAGCCATTCTGAAAACTGCTTGGATGGCACCTAAGCCCCTACACCATTGTAACATGCAAGTATGCCAGCATAACACAGAGATATGGCAGCGGGGCTCAGAAATAACACCAACATATTGAGAGATACCCTATAGCTCTCTGCTAATAGGGATGGGCCCAAATTGGCTCACAAACTAAAGTTTGTGATAAACTTTGGCTAGTTCATGGTTTGCAAAGTCAAGTTTGTGGCAGCTTTTAGCACTGTTTGTGGCATTTCATGAATGAGGGCAGAATGGCGCCAATCAATTAAACTGTTTATAAAGCTCCAAGGAAACTGGGGGGTGGTGGAATTCTCCAGCCTTGGAAACACCAGTAGGAGCCCTCTGAAGTTTAACAGTCACTGCTGGCTGCCAATCACAGAGTTCCCATTCTGTTCTATGAGGTCAGAATGCTATATATTCAGTTGGCTCCCCTCCTACCCTTTCCTGTGTTAGCTGGTGAGAGCAGGGCCGGTGCCAGGTTTTTTTACAGACTAGGCAAGGCTATCTTCTGGTGCCCCCTCCCCCATGTGCCCACCAGTTTGCAAATGTAAATGCATTTAAGGAAGAATGAAAATCAAAAAAATTGAAATTGCTAATTTTTTTTAATTGTGAAAACAAGTAACACAATCTCTGAAAGGTAGGTTAGATTTAGAGAGTAACTGGCCCAAAGACACCCAGTGATCAGGAATTGGGAATTTTAGCCAACATCTCCACAGACCTAATCCAGCACACAGGCTATATGATTGCAGATATCCCACTCGATTTCAACAGCTAGAAATATAACATGAGGAAAAGGTAGTAAGGAAAGCATGATTTCAATAAACTCACAAAACCCTAAAGCACTGCATTTTAAACTCTGAACTGAGAAAAGGTAGGTGGGGCTGAGAGAGCTCTTTTGACAACTGCTCCTGGGAGAACAGCTCTGAGAGAACTTGTGACTGACCCAAGGTCACACCAGCAGCTGCATGCACAGGAGTGTCTCTGAATTTCAGAAAGGATAGAGCATAGTGTGGTGGACAAATTCCTACACTGCTGATGTGAATAGATTACCTCCTAACTACAAGGAACACTTGCAGATTGCATCCTGTCTTATACTCTTCAGTTCTTGCCAAGAGCTCTGTAAGACTGTAGACACACAACACTATAGTTTAATGTATTTATCCTGCAAATCACTTAGAAAGTATTTATAGCTAAAGTAATCAACTTCAGTCTCTGCCAGTGGACATGCACACTTCTAGGTAATGAGTTTCTGTAGGTTCTTTCTGTTCTTACATTTTTGGTAAACAGTTTGTGAAATAGCTTTCCATGGGAAGCTAGCTTCCTGTTCACACAAAAGGACTGCAGAAAACAAACACTAAGCAAATCTTTATTTTGCAATTTGGGGTGATTAGTTGTTAAGGTTAAAACTGACAGCAGTAGTTGGAAATGTCCTGGAGCTACAGTTTGCACAGCAATTTATTTTATAAACTTTTTTCACTTTTATGAAATCATGTTAAAACTGAGGTTTACAATATATATTACTAGGGAGGAAAGCCCATTGTGGTTGAAGACAATGGATCCTAGTAAGGTCGGTAGGGTGGATGTAAGGGAGGGAGGGAGGAAGGAAGGAAGAGGGGGAGAGAGAAAGAAAGTGAGGGAAGAGAGATAGAGAGAAAGAAGGCGGGGAGAGAAAGGAACAGGTCTACCCACCCCCTTCTACTTTCTCGGTAGACCTGGCATCTGGAGAACAGGTCTACCCCCCCTCCACCATATTGGTAGACCTGGCCTCTGGAGAACAGGTCTACCCCCACGCCCTTCCACCACATTGGTAAACCTGGACTCTGGAGAACAGGTCTACCTCCCCTGCTACTAAATTGGTAGACTTGGCAGCTGGAGAACAGGTCTACAGACCCCCTTCTACTTTCTTGGTAGACCTGGCCTCTGGAGGCCAGGTCTACCCACCCCCTTCCTCTTTCTTGGTAGACCTGGCCTCTGGAGAACAGGTCTACCCCCTCCATGATATTGGAACACCTGGCCTCTGGAGAACAGGTCTACCCACCCCTTCCAGTGTGTTGGTAGACCTGGCCTCTGGAGGACAGGTCTCCCCAGCCCTTCCACTATATTGATAGATCTGGCCTCTGGAGAACAGATCTGCCCACCCCTCCCACTGTATTGGTAGACCTGGCCTCTGGACGACAGGTCTACCCACACCTTCCACTATATTGGTAGACCTAGCCTCTGGAGGACAGGTCCACCCCCCCCACACAGGCGGCAGAAGGTGGCACAGGGGGGCGGGCTTGGGGGCCTTCTCGTGGCCTGCTGGCTCAGCGGGTGGAGGGAGAAGGTGGTGTGGGGGCGGGCTCAGGGGCGTTCCCGTGGCCTGCTGGCTCTGCAGGCAGTGGGAGAAGGCGGTGAAAGGGGGGTTGGTGGGTTTGAAGGGGGGCCTCCCAGTCCCCTCAAAAGGCAACTGGGGGGGTTGGAACAGGGACCCTACCTCTGGCATGGATGCCTACTCCTCGTCTCAACAGTCGCCCAGAATTGCTTGGCTCTGTGGGTGGGACCCAGGCACAGCCCCTGACAGACACTTCATGCCGCCAACCTATTTGGCACGCACAGAACTTTGTGGGGCGAAAACTCAAATATATATAAGGACAGGATGCTCACATCTTGCTACATATACATTCTGAATTAAATTGAACATTCAAGAATTTCTTGTTGGCAACTAAGGCTCGATTTGCATCTAGCATTTGTAATCCAATCTGCACATAATTTAGGGAACATGTAAAGGAGAGTCAGCCGGAGGTCTACTGTGAATTTGGTATCTCTAGTTTCCACAGGATCCATTCCATACACTCCCGAACCTGCACCTGTCATTTCCCCAGAAAGCAGTTTCGTGGGAGCACCTTCCTTGGGGGGCCATAACTCAGGCCCCATAAATCCACACGAGGACAGAGACTTGTTATTGCTTCACACTGGAAATCAACATCAATTCCATCGCTGCAAGAATGGTTCATAAAATTGTGGGACCTATTTATTCTGGACAAAATTAGTAACAATTTAGATAAGTTTAGAGGTCTCTCAAATCAGCCCAATCTTCTAGGGAAATGGTACCCCTTGTTATACAAGCATTGGTCAGGCATCTCAAATAGTTGTTATGTACTAGACAAGAATCAAATCTCTTTGCTCACGTTGAATGAATTGTAATTATTCCTTTTCATGCTATATTGAAGGTTCTAATGCAAATTTATATCTGTTAAAATGTGTGTGATACTTGGAGCGTTGTATTTATCTTTTGCTGTTCTTTGTTGATTGCACTCCATTCTATTGTCAGTTTGTAATATTGTTCAATAAAAAATTAAAAAAAGAAAAAAAGTTGGCTATTCCTTCATTCTAGCATGAGTAGCTAATCAGTCTACTCTTGAATAACAGTTCAAAATCAGGAAAGGGAGTATCCAAAAGAGAGCTAAGGGACAGTACTGTCTGCTGCTGTATTTGGTGCCAACAGAATTTCAAACAATATTACATTCTGGATCTGACACCACAGCTGGCATTTCCAAACCATCTCCTGGCTCTATAAAAGGCAATAAGCATGTATTCCAGGAGGAAAAAAATGAAATCCACTATGATGGTCTAGCTTGTGTTTGGGGGAAAGCTCAAGGCCATCTTAGAGAGAAAGGGGGTGGAATTTCATTTCTGTGGTCAGTTGGGCTTTAAATTGTTCTGTTTTGATGACGTGGTTTAAAATTTCAGGTTTATTGTGGGCTACAGTATAAATTGGGGTGTTTTGTTTTGTTTCTGGCTTGAACTACACCTGTGGGTAAGAAAGAGCCAATATGAAATATTATGAGAACCTTCAAACAAGTGTTTTTACAGCACTGGCCTCTTCCAAGAAAAAAGCCAGCTTATTTTGTACAAGCTGTCCTGCAAGCAATCCAGCCATGTTTATTCCTGCCAGAAACAGTGAGTACAAAGGGTCCTTTTTCCCTGTAAGGTTCATCTGAAGAACAGCCTCCCACTAGGAGTCTCCTCTCCTAGGTATTACTCATGTGTCTGCCTCTAATTTCAGTGGATAAGCAGTTCCTACCCCCCCACACATCTTTGGGGTCGAAGGCAGTCTCCACAGAGCTACTATTTCATCATCTAATTGGTCAGTACATATATATTTATCAGCCAGCCACCAGCCATTGGGCAATACTTTGTGTGAAAGACAGGCCTTAATACTATTTCCATATATTCCTTTTGGGTAAGTATTTTATTAATTTATCACATTTAGGTTTTGCCTTTCAACTGTTGTGGAACTCAAAATGGTATATATAGTATTCTGAGAAAGTTTCCTGTCCAAGCCCTCACCAGACCCTGGATTGGATCCAGCCCAAATTTTCCATTTGCAGTAGAGTTTTAATACAAATTGAAATTCAAAAAAAGACTGAGTTAGCTATTTGCACTGTCAAATGTATTGTATTCCCACTTGCGTTTCTGCACGCTCAAGATCCTGTGCAAGCAATTTCTAGGCACTTTGATATAAGGGAGAAAGATGCTAGGTAAGATTGCTAGATCTCAAGTTCTGACCCTAAAACTCAGGTTCTAGGATTGAGAGAATGTGTATCAAAGAATAAGTATCAGAATTGTTGAAAACTCAGGGCTCTCAGCTAGCCCACATCTTTGATGCTTTCTTCTTGGACATCTCTTCAAACTTCCTGGTGTTAACTACTGTGCACATAAACTGGAGATGGGAGGCAGTTATCTAGAACTCTCAGCTACATATTGTGTTTAGCATATAGTTTATTTCCTTTTTTATCTGGCGAATAAATCCATTCCTGCAAACCCACATGATTGTGACCACACATATTCACAGATAACGTATCATACAATTCCTAATGGTATTTGTATTCAGGTCAAGAATACCTTCATATCACACCACTTCCTGTCGGCAGTAAATAGACCCATACTTTCTCTAGTCTAGTGTTACCAGGTCCCTCAGACCAGCTGGCTGGGGATGGGGTGTGTGTGAATTTACCTGGAGCAGGGAGGAATGTTGAAAATAAACACACCCTGCCTAAGTGACCCAGAAGTGATGTAGGCATTTTGGGGGTGTTGGGGGGACAACACTGTTTTTTGGGCAAAACTCTATGGTGGAATGAGCTTTTATCATAGAATTTTGCCCCAAAACCAGAGTGTTGCCCCCCCCCCGATGTCCTCAACATGCCTGTGTCACTTTTAGGCCACACAGCCATGTTGTGTTTATTTCTAGCATTCTTCCCTGGGGGGGGGTGGAGTTAATCAATACTAAAGTTGCTTATGAAGTATATATTGGCGTATTGGCATATATATTGCACATCGACATTGTTATTGATCAAATTCTGTGGGGCTCAAATGCAGGGGACCTCCACCCTCTCTGGGGGGGGGGGAGTCTGGCATCCCTACTCTCGTAATTTCCCTTGAGGTTTTCTTCCAAGACCCATTAATCCTCCTCCACTCCCTTCCCAGCAGCTACGTAGATATTCAGCATTCTATTGCTGATTTTTCCCTGTTGGCACATAGGAAGTTTGTGAATATCCTGTGACATCACAAAATGTCAGCTATGGAGATTGTTTAGACATCCTAGAACTAATAACTTACTACAATACACATGATATTAAGTTGCAAAGGGTACAAAATACATTCCATAGGGATTTTACATTGAAATACTGGTATGAATAAAAAGAGATTAGGTTAAAATAGGTGCAGTAACTATTATTGAGAAGCTGAAATAGAATTACTGTCTTTTGGGTGGGGCTGTGATGTCATCCATTGAAGAGGAAGCAACTGAACAATAGTGTAGCCAGAAATTCAGTTTCCTTTCTTGGGATCCACATTCTCATGTCATATCCTCCTTTTAATCTCTATAGCCACCAACTGTGCTGATACCTTGCTTGGGAACTGGGAAGGTAATGGTTGTATAATTGACATCATCTGAATCAGAATGCTGAAAAACAAGCCAAAATGCAAATTTTCAAGGGCATAATGAATGCTGATCCAAGCTTAGCACCATGAAATCACCGTACAAATGTAATACTTTCTTCATCCAGGAGGCTACACGATAGCTGATGTAGTGTTGCAGCTAAACTTGCCAAGTCCCTAGTTCAAATTTCACACCACCCTTGAACTCCTTAGAGAATCTTAAGCAATATTTTCTTTCTTAGTATCCATCGTCCCCACTCCACATCTTCAGTATGGAAATTATAACCCCCCTATTTTACAGAATATAAGGGATTAGTGAGATTATGCACATGCAGTACTTCAGACACTCACAAAGCGCAGTAGAAATGCTATGATCGGTGCATCACTTTTAGGGAAATTGATTAAAACTGCATCTTTGTCTATGTGAATGTAGCACATTGATATAGAGGATAGGGTTCCCAGACCCCCTGATGGAGGTAGAGGTCCCCTACTGACAGGAACTATCACCAAACCACCAATTAGCTGGCCAGTGAGGGGAACTTACTTCGAAAAAGAGGGAGACTCTGCTGATGTGCAGCAACATGCCTACATCACTGCCCATGTACCCTGGAAGTAACAGCATTACTTTCAGAATGTCAGGGCGAAGCTCTGGTATTTGGGCAAAAACTCTATGATAAATTTGGCTTCTACCATAGAGTTTTTCCCAAATACCAAAGTGTTGCCCCCGACATCCCAGAAGTGATGGTGTCACTTCCTGGTCACATGGGCATGTCACTGCACATCAGCAGAGCCTCTCTCCTGCTCCAGGTAAGTCCCCCTCAATCCCCTGCCGGTTGCCAGGAAGGGACCTTGCAAGCCTAATAGAGGAGCCACAACCATACCTTGTACTATACTTCATATAATCCAAAACACTTCTTCATGTCAACGTTTTCACATATCTGTACATTTCAGTTTTGTTAGAGAAAAATGGGTCAGAAGTAGCTCTTTTTAACCTTGCTGATTACAGATGATTCTCACATGTTCTTTAAGACCATATGTGCAGACATCAGGTCCATAATGGCTTCCTACTTCCCAGTAAACAACGTTTCATTGGTTTCATGGTGTGAGGCCATGGCTTAGTGTTATCGCATCTGCTTTGCATATGGAAAGTTCCAGGTTCAGTCCCTGACCTCTCCAGTTAAACCTGTTTCAGATGCCGGAGCATCACAGTCAGAGTAGACAGTAGTGACCTTGATGCATCAGTTCAGTATAAAGCAGGTACTTGCACTTTTTCTTTGTGTAGTTAGGAATCAGTTTGTTACTGTATTTAATAATAAAGTGAGTGACTCATGCTAATCAGAAAATGCAGCAAAATCTACCAATTCATAGACAAGGTAGGGATTTACATACATATATTTTAAGTATGTAGAAAAAAGCTGACTTTGCAACTTAATTAAAAGATTTGTAAAAACCAAGTATAGCCTGGGAATATCCAAAGAATATTTAGAGAAGTTTGAAATTATCTTAAACCTTCCACCTTTAAACTACACGATTCCTTTTGTCTGAACATTGATTGCTAAAACTTCCTAATAATGTAAGTCCACTGTATATCCACATTGTAGCTTAATATCTATATAACTGATATCTATAATCAGAGGATTAATTTATCTGAATGTTTTACTATTTGAATATTTTGGGCCATCCTTGAATCTAGTATATCTGCCATATATCTGGAAGATAGGGGATTTTTCTTCTTTTATTTTAAAGAATGAAAGAGGCGTTTTCAGTATAGGAATCTTCTCCAATTGCACTGAACTTCAAAGTCTTGCTACAGTAGTGAAAGAGTAATACTAGTATCCCAGTCTAACATGGATTCATGTGATATGGAATTGAAACTTTATTACCTGTCCACTGTGAGAGGAGAGTTCTGAGCCACTACCTATGAGCAAAGAACAAACAATATTTCAATAACAATTCAGGTATTTGAGAGAAACTGAAGTAAATGATACATCTGTAGGTTAGATTGAATGTAGACATTTCCATCACTGAGCATGGTTGGAAATTTATATAGGGTATAGAGATTGGAATGTTTGATTAGTACTTGATTAGTACCCCTGAGGGCTCGAGTGAATTTGTCACCCCAACCCTTTTTGGGCAGCGAGCAGATTTTGACTCGCCTGAGGAGCCAAATGGACCCATTGCAGCTTCAGATGGCTCTACGGGATCCACTGCCCCCTGGTGGCTTGTTAGATGAGCTAGTCAAGGACTGGCATAGCCGATTCTCAGCGGCTATCCATGAGATTGCTCCCAGACGTCCTGTGCACCCTCGTTCAAGGCTGGCTCCTTGGTATACCCAGGAGCTGAGGCTGATGAAGCGAAGGCTCAGACAGCTAGAGAGACAGTGACGACGGGCTTACGATGAGGCGTCAAGAGCATCCTATCGAATGTTTATGAGGTCGTATGAGATGGCAACCAAGGCTGCGAAGAGGGAGTTCTATGCAGCCACGATTGCGTCTGCAAACTCGTGCCCAGCAAAATTGTATAGAATGATTCAGTCTTTAATGACTCTGCCACAGAGCAGACAAAATACTAGGAAATTGGATATAGGCTGTGAGGCTTTTGCAACCTATTTTGCAGATAAAGTCTTGTTGCTCTGCTGCGTCCTCCCCCGGCCACACTTGAAACAGTGAGTGAACTCGAGGCTCCATGCACGTCTTCTGGTCCCATTCTGGATTATTTCGGTCCACTCAGCCTAGAGGAAGTTAACAGACTGATCTCAACGGTATGCCCAACCACATGCAGCCTTGATCCGTGCCCCTCCTGGCTAATCAAAGCGGGCTGCGAGGGGTTTCGAGGCACCCTTAGGGATATTATCAACAGGTCCCTCTCTGAGGGTCTATTCCCAGGGGCTCTCAAGGGAGCGATGATCCACCCTCTCTTAAAAAAACCATCTATGGACCCGGCCGAATTGGCCAACTACTGGCCGGTCTCTAATTTGCCTTATTTGGGCAAATTAATAGAGAGGGCGGTGGCAATACAGTTGCAGAGCTTTCTGGATGACACTTCCACACTGGATCCCTTCCAGTCCAGTTTCCACCCAGGTTACGGGACAGAGACAGCACTGGTCACCCTCATGGATGACCTCCGGAGGCATCTGGATTGGGGCAGGACAGCAGTGATGCTTTTGTTGGACCTGTCAGTAGTGTTCGACATGGTCAGTCATCAGCTGCTCGTCCACTGCCTCGCCGATGTGGGGATTTGGGCGCTGGCCTTGCAATGGCTTGTCTCCTTTCTCCAGGGTCGGGGACAAAGGGTGGCACTTGGGGAGAAGCTGTCCCAAAGGCACCCACTAGTGTGTGGAGTGCCGCAAGTGGCAGTGCTCTCCCCAGTGCTATTTAACATCTCTCCTGCTCCAGGTAAGTCCCCCTGGAGGCATGGGCTAGGGTGTCACCAATATGCAGCTCTATCAGTTGTTGGGTGGTCAGTCTGGCTCTACCCCAGAAGATCTGGACCGGGCATTGCAGGACATGGTGGGATGGCTTAGGCTGAGCTGACTGAAATTGAATCCAACTAAGACGGAGGTGCTATGCCTGAATCGGAGTGGTCCGGGGTTAGGGGTCCCACTTCCGGCCTTCAGTGGGGCACTGCTGGTGCCAGTGCCGAGGGTCAGGAGCTTGGGAGTGCTCCTGGATGCTTCCCTGACAATGGAGGCCCAGGTAGCAGCCACTGCCAAGACAGCCTTTTACCTCTTTGGCTGATCAGGCAGTTGGTCCCCTTCCTTGAATGCAATGATCTGGCTTCAGTGATCCACACTATGGTCACCTCAAGGTTAGGCTACTGTAATGCTCTTTAGATGGGGCTGCCCTTGGGGCAACTCCGGAAGCTGCAGCTGGTGCAAAACACTGCGGCCAGGCTGCTGATGGGCCTTCCTATGTGGGAGCACATCCATCCTGTGCTAAAGTCGTTGCACTGGCTACCAATAGCATTCTGGATTCGCTTCAAGGTGCTGTTTTTGACCTTTAAAGCCCTTAATGGTCAAGGGCCTGCCTACCTGAGGGACTGCCTTTCCCTGTATGTTCCCCAGAGAGCACTGCGACCTGGAACACAAAACCACTTGGCCCCCTCCTGGCCCTAGGGCCGCCAGTTGGAGGCAATTAGAACCAGGGTGTTCTACCTGGCAGTGCCAACAGTCTGGAATGAACTCCCTAGTGAGATTAGAGCTCTGCAGGACCTCCAGCTATTCCGCAGAGCCATGAAAATGGAGCTGTTTCATCAGGTGTTCCAGTAAGAACTGATATTACCGGTTGTGTCGCACTGGCATTTTATTACATGTTGCCATTGCATTTCAATTGTTTAACTGTTTAACTGAATTCACTGGAATTTTATGCAATTATATTTTAAGTCTGTATCCTGCTGGTTTTAAAATTGTATGTTGGTTTTAAATGCCCTGAGTCGTTTCGGCGGGAGGACAGGTTAGAAATTTAATATATAAATAAATTTTTAAAAATTGTGAGAGGAAAGAAGGGAGCTTGTCCTGAATGGGTGGTATGGAGAACAGGGAGGACTAGGGTTGCCAGCTCCAGTTTGGGAAATTCCTGGAGATTTGGGAATACAGCCTGGGAAGGATGGAGTCTGGGGAGGGAAGGGAGCTCAGTGCTGATGTGACTTCATAGAGTCTCCCTTAGCAGGATTAGAGTTGCCAACTCCAGTTTGGGAAATTCCTGAAGATTTAGGGACAGAGCCTGGTGAGAGTGGAGCCTGGGAAGGGGAAGGAGCTCAGTGCTGATAGAGTCTTCCTTCCAAAACTACCATTTCCTCTAGGGGAACTGATCTCTATAGTCTGAAGATCACTTGAAATTCTGGAAAAACTCCAGGCCCCACTTGAATGATGGCAACACTAGAAAGCACAGATGGCCACAGGAGATGCATATAAATGTGTTCATAATTAGATAGGTATAACAATGGGAGCTGGGATGTACAGTTCAAAGAGGTTTGGTAGGATAGCAGGCAAGAAGAATGAAGGACGGGGAAGACAGGCCAGTCAGACTGATGCGAGGGAGTTATATAAGAGCATAAAGGAAGCCATATTTGATCAGGCCAATGGCCCATCCAGTCCAACACTCTGTGTCACACAGGTGCCAAAACCCAGGTGCCATCAGGAGGTCCACCAGCAGGTCCAGAACTCCAGAAGCCCTCCCACTGTGGCTGCCCAAGCACCAAGAATACAGAGCATCCCTTCCCCAGACATAGTATTCAGCCTATACATTGTTGCTAATAGCCACTGATGCACCTCTGCTCCATATGTTTATCCAATCCCCTCTTGAAATTGTCTATGCTTGTAGCTGCCTCCATTTCCTGCAGTAGTGAATTACTCTTTGGGGGAAGAAGTTTAGGCTTGTTGGCTGTGATAATAAACCTAAAGGCCAAGACTAAGACATTATGGCTATAACAGGCTTGCCAAGCACCCAGCCAGGGCAGAGATCTTCCACCTCTGGATTTTGTTTCCTGCTACCACTCAGAATGGTGGCAGGAGAATTTTTTTTAAATGCTCTTCTGTCCTATCCAGGAATAACCCGAAATTCTATGGTTTTACCATAGAGTTTCTAATGATTCCTAGAGAGGCATGACATCACATCTGGGTGTTCCAGGAAGTGACATCATGCCATCATTGATGACTATGCAGTCCCCTGTTTCCTGATATTTGCCAAGCATAGCTTATACATATCCTATAGTCAGGTTGTGGGGGAAGGGAATGCTTTCTTTGTTTCACTTTCAATAATATTGATAACCTTAGGGGTAGAATCAAGCTGAGAAAAATGGTCCAGAGATCACAGGGGCCTACCAAGAAGGAGGAAGAAAACAAAAATGGAGATAACTTTGAAAACAACTTGAGGCCTGATAAGAATAGAGTAGATAGAACAGAGTAAGAGCCGAGTAGCACCTTAAAGACTAACAAAATTTGTGGCAGGGTATGAGCTTTCATGAGTCACTGCTCACTTCTTCAGAAACCTGCTGACTTCCCCAGATCACCAAGTTGTCCTTTAGATGCTCACAGATTGATCCCTTTAATGTCTGCTCCAGTATCTTCCCTGGGACAGAGGCCAGACTGACTGGCCTATAGTTTCCTGGGTCATACCTCCTCCCTTTTTTGAAAATTGGGATAACATCTGCCCTCCTCCAGTCTTGTGACATGTCTCCTGTCCTCCAAGAGGTCTGGAAGATGATGGGCAAAGGCTCTGCAAGCTCTCTAGAAAGTTCTTTGAGCACTCTTGGGGATTTGTACATTCAAAGCAGCCAGGTGCTTTTCAACTACCTCTCTGGCCATGTCAACCAGCAGCCCAGATGCTGTGACTTGCCTATTACCATCTCTAGATGAGCCTGTTCTCTTCTTCAGGGAAAAAACTGAGGCAAAATAGGCATTGAGCCTTCCTGCTTTCTCTCTGTCCTCTGTCAGAGTTTCTCCATTTTCACCCAACAGTGGGTGCATTGCCTCTTTTATCTTGCGTTTGCTCCTCACATATCTGAAGAAGAGTTCCTTGTTGTAGCAAGCTTCCCTGGCCAGCTTTAGTTCACTATGAGCTTTAGCCTCTCTGATGGCTGACCTACAGTGCCTAGCAACCTGTAGATACTCTTCTTTTGAGGTATGTCCTTGCCTCCATTTCTTGAACATTTCCTTTTTCTACCTTAGCACATCACGCAGTTCTCTGTTCATCCACATTGGCTTCTTGGATCCCCTACCATGTTTCCTTCTTGCTGGACAGCTTGAGCTTGCAAGAGCTCTTGTTTTAAGAGAGCCCACCCTTCATTTGCTCCTTTCCCTTCCAACAGTCTTGCCCATGGAAGATCTCCATCATACCTCTGAGTTTATTAAAGTCTGCCTTACTGAAATCTAACTTACACGTGTGGTTACGAACTTCCCTGGTCCCCCACAGCAAAAGGAATTCTAGCAGGACATGGTCACTTCCCCCTAAGGTCCCCATCACTTTCACACCATCTACCATCTTTTGCCTCTTGGTCAATATTAACTCAATTATGGCCGAGCCCCTCATAGCCTCCTCCACCATTTGATGAAGGAAGCTGTCATCCAGACAGGTCAGGAAGTTGTGTGACTGTGGATGCTATACAGCACACATCAGGGAAGTTGAAGTCACCCATAACTACCAGGTCATGTCGTTTGGATACCTTGTCAGTCTGTTCAGTGAGGGCAGCATCCGCCTCCTCATCCTGGTCAGGAAGTCTGTAGCAGACTCCAACGACAATGCTGTTTGTCCTTCCTTCCCTTATCCTCACCCAGATACTTTCCACTGGGCTGTTGCCCTCCTTCTGCAGTATTTCCTGACAAACAAACCGTCTTTTCACACACCACACCAGTCTGCCTCCTCTTCGACCCTTTCAGTTTTTCTTGAACAACTCATATCCATCCACTACTACATTCCACACATGTGAATCATCCCACTAAGTCTCTGTAATGTCTACTAAATCATATTTCTCTGTCTTCATTAGAAGCTCAAGCTCTTCCTTCTTATTACCCAAGCTTTGAGCATCAGTACATAGACACCTGAAGCCCCAGACCTTTTGCTCCATTGGACCCAGCCCTCTCAGGTGGGCCTCTGTTGTTTGCTCTCCTTCATTTAAATCCCTGTGTTGGTCGTCTCCTTCCCCTTGTGGTGTCAGTTTAAAGCCCTTTTGATGAATCTCTCCAGGTTTCTGCCAAATGCATTCTTCCCTGACCCTGACAGGTAAAGTCCATCGTGTGCTAGTAGGTTGTCACACACACACACATACACAGACCTTTATTGGCATATGTAGTAGGTTGTCGTCCAGAAAACCTAGCCCGTGTTCCCAGAATCCAAATCACTCCTGTTGGCACCACCAATGCAGCCAGTGGTTCACCTCCATTATTGCCTGTTCCCATCATATTCCCCTTCCTATGACAGGAAGGATTGAAGAGAACATCACCTGTGCTTCCATTCCCTTCAGCTTCCTCCCAAGAGCTTCATAGTCAGCCTTAATGTTTTTGAAGTCGTTCATGGCCATGTCATTAGTTCCCACATGGACCATCACAAATGGGTAATGCTCTGTAGGTTTGATGAGTTTAGGGATCCTCTCTGAATATCTTTTTCACTCCTGGCAAGCAACACACCTCTCAGGGCAGGGGGTCAGGCCTGGACACATGACATTCCATACTCCTCAGCAGGGAGTCACCTATGACCAACACCTTCCTTTTCCTTCCAGTGCCATTTCTTTGTATCTCCCTGTCCTTCTCCCTCTGTCTCTCTTGTGTTTGTGATACTTCCACTGGTAGTGTTTCCATCTCTGCCTCCATTGCAAGGGCCTGGAATCGATTCCTCAGTTCTAATGGCACAGAGTGCTGTTTTGCTTGATGCCTTTGGGGTCCTGCTATAGCACTCTGAGGAGTCTTGTCAGGGGAGTCAACCACACTGTTGTCGCTTTAACTGGTCTTTCCTTCCCTATGCAGGACATCAAGGCTTTGGTTAATGAACTCCTCCCTTTCCTTGATCTCATGGAGAGTAGTAATCCTTTCCTGCAGGCTTTGAACCTTCTCCTCTAAGAGTCCTATCAACTTATACTTCTGACAAGTGTAGTCCATTTTGTCTTCAGGGAGGAAGACAAACATGGCACACTCCCCACAGGTGACTCATGAAAGCTCATATCCTACCACAAATCTTGTTAGTCCTTAAGGTGTTACTGGATGCTTACTCTTTTCTACTGCTACAGGCAGACTAACATGGCTACCCATCTTTGTCTATCACCAAAGTAGATACAGTAGGGGAACTAAAGCACATGGAGATATGAGGTAAAGCATACAGTAGGGGAACTAAAGCACATGGAGATATGAGGTAAAGCCAAAATATAAAGAGAGTGGAAATTCCTACAAGTAGGGTTGCCAGGTCCCCCTTGGCAGCCGGTGGAGTAGGGGGTAGGGTTGCCAGATCCAGGTTGGGGAACTCCTGGAGATTTGGGAGTAGAGCCTGGCAAGAACCAGGACCTCAGGGACCTCCACAATAACTGATCTCTGTAGTCTGGAGATAAGCTGTAATTCCGGAGGATCCCCAGGTCCCTGGAGGCTGGCATCCCCACCTACGAGGAAACTAGAGCCCCATGATGAAAGCCTACAGAACCATATAGAACTGCTTTATTGACCAAACCAGGATTTAAAAAAAAAACATCAACAGTGTCCTAGTGTTTGTACTTTGCTGATCTAGGAATCTCTTATTTTCTGTCTATCCAAGATGCCAATACTAGTCTCTGCTAGGCCTGAAGAGGAAAGTTCCAAGTATATTCACCATGGTTACTCGGAAGTTACTTCTACTGAGTTCAGTGGGACATATTCCTTTGTAAGTGAGCTTTAAATAGCATTCATAGAGCCTATGTGTCTTGCTATCATTTGTTTCAGAGATTCCTAGTTCTATTCCTACATTCTTTGATAAGAGAAAGGGCAGATATGGCTACCAGGCAAACAAAAGACTGCCCAAGGCCTCAGTGATCCTGAGGTTCGCCAAGCATTTTGTCTCTGTCTGAAGGATTTGGTTCAATGTGGCTGGAGATAAGATCAATCAATCTCTCTTATTTCATTAGTGTTTTTACATTTAAATATCCAGGCAAGGAAGGATTTCCATGAGGTTAATATTTGGAACCAGAAGCTGATTTCCTTAGCAGAGGACTTGCCTTTTTGTGGGCAGCTGTCGATTTGTGCATTTGGACGCTGTGCCATTTGTGAATGGATTTGTTCCCTTAGCCAAAGAGATACGTGTGTAGGCTGGCTGGCTAGCATTTTCTGAGAACTATGTTCCTTTCTAGTTTCCTGGTTATTGTTGGGTTTCTTTGTTCTTAATCCAAGCCGTCTTTTTGCCTTATGGACAGATATCTTCTTATCTGAAACAGAAAATACTAGTTAGCTCACCATGGCAGCAATAAGAAACAAGGGGCATCCCTTATCAGTTTATACAAAAGAGCAGGTGAAACTTCCAACTGCTTCCTATTCAATCTAACCATGATATAATACTGCTCAAGACAACCAGGCATTTTGAGCATTTCCTTTGTGTTTCTGTGTGTGAAAAGTTGGTTTCGAGTGTTGCAGCTTTGCTGAAACATCTCACAATGCAACCATGTGTACATTTATTTGGGAGTCAGTTCCATTGAACTTAGAGGACTTATTTCTGAGAAACTATGCAGAAAGTTAGCCAGCTCCTATTCATTCTTGGTGGAAGCCAAACAAGATGTTATATTTTTAAGTGAGGCATGTCCAGGTTCCCCCAACCAGACTTGCTTCCCAGACAGCAGCTGCAGGAAACCAAATTTTAAAGCACCACAGGGGCCTAACTCAGAACTGTACTGCACTCCAGGGGGAAGAGGGGCTTATGCCTGTAGTTTTATCCGAATGTTAGCACCTTTTAATGTTCTAATTGTTCTAATTGTTAATTGTTAATTATTATTAATAAAATAAAATAAAAATAAATGCCTTTTCCTCTTTCTGTTTTCCTACCTGGAAATGGCACCAGGGGGCATTATTTGCCCTGTTTTGGAGCTGTATGTGCAAGCAGTCTTGCCTACATAAATGGGATAATGATAATCCGAGTACATGGTGCACTAAGAGTGGGAACTGGCTGAATTACAGAGAACAATCTTAAGGTTGCCTTTCTGTGAAATAGAAGAAGGGACACAAAGAGGGAGAATCTGCACTAAATATGCAGCTAGTCATTCCAGGAATGTGGTAGGAAAGCAGGAGTGGACTGTGGCTGAGCTTAAGTAAAGGAGACTGGAAAATATGTTACCTATTTCCCTGAGTTTGATGTAGACCATTATCAGTGTAATAAGATAGAGCATGGAGAACAGGGTAGCTATCACAGTGCTTTCCCAAAGGAAAGGTTTGGTACCAGATCTAAGAAGAAAACAAATGGAAATAAATGTTAGACCTCCTAATTGTTGGCAACTTCCTTGATATATCTTCAGGTGAGAATATTCTTTGTGTCCTGACCCAAAGCTCCAATGCAACCTATGCACCAATCCCTACATGAAGAGAGTTTACCCCTCTATAGAAGTCCTGTTCATGTCTTACAAAGAACACACATGTACATGTGCACATCTGTTTGTAAGAAAGAGTCAATGTGTGTTCACTTTATGAATGAAAATGGGGACCAATACCTGGATAAATAAGGAGTTGTACATGCTTTGACTGTTAACATAAGAATTACTCAATGCATATATAGAGGACAGTCAAGTGTACACTGTACACAGTAGCCCTGTTCACAAATTATACAGAATGCGTGTACAATCTAGGTAAAGCATAGACTTGATTTTTCTTTATACATGCACTGAATAGTATTCATGTCATATTCAATTGCATCGATTACTGTGACTGAGTCAGGGTGAGACAGGAAGTGGATCAATTGCCTGACTTAGCACAGATGGAAAAATGCCAGCCTGGCTACATTTGTGATCTGGGTCTACAGAAAGGGAGGCATCCAGAATCATGCCCAGGTTTCTGACGATTGGCACTAGTGTTAAAGACACATCATCAAGAGCTGGGAGTTGGCACCCTACCCCGAATTTCCCTGGCCCAGCCACAGAACCTCTATCTTAAATGGCTTTAATTTCAGCCAGCTCTGTTTCAACCAACCAACCAACCAGCCTCCAAACCCTTGGCCAAAATATCTGGGGCGGTATTTGGCTGGCTGTCCATCAACAAATACAGCTGGGTGTCATCCGCATACTGATGACAGCCCAGCCCAAAACTCTATCAGCTGGGCAAGGGGGCACATATAGTTGTTCAATAACACTGGGGAGATGATTGCCCTTTGAGGGATGCCACACACCAAAGGATATTGTGGTGAGACCCTCTTCCCTAGTGCTACCCTCTGTCCTTGACCTTGGAGAAATGAGACAAACAACTTCAAGGCTGTCCCAGGGATCCACATATTGGCAAGTCAGTGTGTATTGGCTCTTTCTTACAAACAGGCATATGCACATGCATGCATGCAGGCTGTATGTGCATGCACTGAAACATGTGAACAGGGCTAGATTGTGTGTGTATGTTCACTGTAACTTGTGAACAGGGTCTGCACAGGTCCTGGAGTCAAGCCCTGAAATACTTTTCTATTTTGTAATAGCTCCTATAATATACCAGCTCTTTCTATTTCAACAGGCCAGATCTTTCCTCATCAAAACAGCTGCCCCTCTGTAAAATGTTGATTCCACTTTATTTTTGAATGTACAGCTAGGAAAATATAATAAACTTTGTTTAAATTGGCATTCTGTCCCATCTCAGGGACACAGAGTAGATGATATTATGCTAATTTGAAAAAGCAAAACACTTGGGAATAATTCTACATAATGAATTGCTGTTTTTGAATTATTAGTAATGATAAATTCTATGTTCTGGACCTGATCCTACTCTGGTCTGTTGAACATGAGTGCCTGGTATCTCTGAATTGCTGGCCACTGCCCAGTGAGGGCCATCCAGAGGGATAGGGCTGTATTAATCTGTTGAAGCAGAAATAAACAGGACCTTAGTGGCACCTTAAAAACTAACAAATTTTTATTCAAGCAGAAGTGTTTGTGGACCATGAAAGTCCCAAGTGTCCTGTTTATTTGTGCAAAAACAAGTGTCCATGCATTGGTTGCCCTCTGGCCAGGTAAAAGAATGCTGTTGAGTGGGATACTTGTGTCCAATACTAGGATGTATTCATTTATTATTTATTTACTTCATTTATATCCTGTCTTTCTCCCAGAGGCTTACATTGCTTTCCTCTCCTCCATTTTATCCTCACAATAACCTTGCAAAATGGATTAGGCTGAGAGATTGTGACTGGGCCAAGGTAACCCAGCAAGCTTCCATGGCAGAGTATGGATTTGAACTGGGGTCTTCCAAATCCTTGCCACAACACTAACTGCTGCACCACACTAGCTATACCTATATGCAATATTGCCTGTTGCCAGATTGGGTGACACAAGCATAGACTCTGGCACTGTTAGTTCTATTCATGTCAGCCACCTATGTAGAGCTGGGGGCCCAATTTCATTCACCACACTTCTCACTGAACTGATGATGAGCCCAGCCAGTCTTGGAAGCACCCTCCATGCAGCCTGTTGCAACAAATGAAGATTTCTGCTTTGGAACCAATGGAGCACCCAACCAGAGAACATCCACTGTACCAAAGACCCCCTTGATTTTAATTTCCTTTCCTTAACCTCTGCAGCACAGACTGCAAGTCTCTCCTTCCTTTCAACTGCAGGTAGGAGCAATTGCTGTCAGAGAGAAGACAGAAGGAAAAGCAAATTCAAAAATGCTCAAGAATGTCTTTGAATCTCCATTTATTCCTCATAACAGTAATAAAACTGCCCCATTGATATGAAGCTGGATTTCAATGATACCATTTATCAGAAAGGATTTCTATGAAAATCTGTGTAGGAACTCCTCTGTTTAGAACTTACGAGTTGTTCTCTGCACTCATCCTTTCAGCAAAAGATCTTTACTCAGCCCAGCAGCTCTACAGGAAAATGCTACCTGGATCCTAGTAAAGAATAAAGGCAAATCATCTCAAAAAATGATAAACTAATTTATACTGCAGGGTTAGATCCAGACTAAACTTTCCTGACTTCTCTCTCCCACTGCACCCCACTGATCTCCACAAAATGCTTCTCATGGATAGAGGACCTTGAGGAATGACATAAGGGGGATCTGCAGTAGGAAGGGTGGCATAAGTAGAAACGGACGATTTCGTCTGGATCCAACCCTCTGTATACATGAAGTTATGCCCATGAAAATCAGCATTAAAATATGTGTTACATTTGCCCAAGTTGCTTAATTATTTCCCAATCTTCATTAACATAAAATAAAGTAATTGCTTGATGGCTCTTTCCACCACCACAAAGTAATTGTACTTTGCTACACTTAAAGAGTTGTCAAATCCATGAATCACAACTGAATATTCATTCACTCAAAACTTTTCAGATTCCATTTGCAGCAACAGAATCACTAGTGGAATTGAATTTGGTTTATTTTAAGAGATCCTAAATAATGGCAAATTCTTTCTTTCACTTTTGCATGTTGTGTTGCTTCAACCTTCATTGATACATCTAGGAAACAGAATTTTCCATATATTTGGCATTCAGTGTTTGTTGAAATGGATTTTGTTATATTTTCATTCTGATCCAGCCAAATTACCAGAGTACTGTCAGTGTTTCTTCTACTGATTTACCAGTCCTAAATTAACAATGTCATATGCACAGTAGAATTAATAGCATTTACCATATAAATTTAATGCCAAGGATATGAAAAAAGGTACAACTAAAGGTCCCAATGAGTGATTCAGCAGAAGTGGTTTCAGAGAAAAGCTGCTCTTTTTAAAGAGATGGAACTTTCAGTTAAACTTTCAGCTGCATCATGATGGGGGGGAACAACCTTTACTCAATAAGCAGCACACACAATTCTGTGTGATATGAAAGTCTTACCAGGCTGGTTCCCTGCCAGTACACATTTCAGTACTCACCTGTAACAAAATGCTTCTATTTTCCAAGTAGCAATAACAGGACAAGGCACTAGAAAGACATACAGCTTTCATTTGTCTAATGAATGACAAGCTTTTAGATTCTAAACCAGGTTAAAGGCATGCTCCTAACAATGCATTTCGTAACTTTGACACAAAATCTGCCTTTGCTGTTGGAAGCAAGGCAAGCCTGGAGATATCTGAATTCTTTGTTAAAGTGTCACCATAATATAAAAAAGCATAATATTTTCTCCCTTCTGGGATTTTCATGCCATCTGTTAGCTGTGTGACTGTGTTGGAGTTGCTATTTTATTGTATTTATAGTGTTAAAGGATTATTGATCCTTTAATTGCTTGAATGTTTTTAAGGATGTTGTAAGCCACTCTGAGCCCTGTTGTACAGGGGAGGGAGAGCTATAAGTCAAATAAATAAATAAAGAGGAGATAATTCTTTGAACAAAAGCTGGAGTATTCAAGGATCTTTGCAAAATGGTTGATAATTTCTCTTATAAATTTCCCTTTGGGATAACTTTCTCAACAGACACAATGCAGATAATCAATTTTCACTAATCGTTGAGCATAACTATGTCTTCACTCTGCACAGACTGCTAAAGGCTCGTTCAGTTTTGCATCTTGTAACTGGGAGGGAAAGTATTGTAAGAATGGCTATTTTAATTGTAGGGAACAATTTGGTATGATCCAATAGCTCAATAAGGCTCATATTGCATATGCATATGGTGATTGTGTTTCCTTTGTGTGTCTTCTTGACCACAAGTTGTACCAAATGACAGATTCATCTGCAAGTTTTCAAATTTGTAAAATTACTGGAGGGAACTGACATGGACTTTTGAGTTTTTTCTTCAGTGTGATACATCAGAAATTGATGCAGTTTTGTCAAATTGTAAGCTGGTTGGTTTTCATCTCGGTGTGGTATTAAGGGAAATCCAGGTAGGGAATGTAGATAGATAGCTAGTAAAACTCTTCTGTAGATTGGGTGGGGGGACTGGTATGGTTTGTCTGTCATTTGGGTTGACTTGGTACTGTACTATATCCAGTTTATCTGCCAGTTTCTTGCACTTTTCTATTACTATGCTAAAGGTCTTCTTGCTAGTTTCCCTGTGTTTACTTACATACCCTGCAGGTAGTCACTAGATGTTGCTAGACTGACTTGTCCCAAGCTAACAGCAACAAACATTATCTCTGCTTTTATAATCTGGTGATTCCCAGTCCCAAATGGTGGGTCAGGAGGGACCACTGCTTCATTGGCTGCTTCTGCTGCCCATATGCAAAGTTTATTTCTTCCCTAATGCCTTGTGCCTAAATCTAATTCCTTTGTGTTAGTGTTTCCAAGGAAAACAAAGTGCTTCTTTATTACATAGATTTCATCACAACTGGTGCCTCATTAGATTTTATATGGGGTTATCTCTCCTTATAAATATTTATCTTTTGGTTTCACAAGATTCCATGTGCTCCCATTGGCTGTAAAATGCCCTCCCTCAGCCATTGGCCCATCAGCCGCCACTCAAGAGTACTCGCATGCCATTGGCTGGGTGCTGGGTCTGCTCCTCTTCCCCACCCACTCCCCCTGGCAGACAGCTCTGTCTCCTGAGGAAGACAGTTCTCTTGACTCCTGTGAGGGACTGTCCCCTCAGTGGCTGTTGGTAGGCAGCCAAGCTTGGTTCTGTGAGTAAAAAAACAAAGGACTTTCAGCATAACCCCCTCCCCCGCCCATAACCCCCTCCCCAATGGCCATTTTCCTGTCAGAATAAACGGAAAAAGGCTCTCTCTCCTGCTTAGCTTCAGCATGGCTGGCTGGCTAAGGAGGTGGGCCAGCAACCATCAGACCATTTTCTTCAACTCCCTGCTGTGCGGCTGACTTTCCCCTAGGGCTGCCAATCTCCAGCTGGGACCTGGAGATCTCCCACTGTTACAATTGACCTCCAGATGACAGAAATCAGTTCCCTGGGAGAAAATGGTTGCTTTGGAGAGTAGACTCTATGGCATTATACCCTGCTGAGTCCTTCCACACAGACCCCAAATGCTGCCCTCCACAGGATCCACCCCCCCCCCCCAATCTCCAGGTATTTCCCTAATCAGAGTTGGCACCTGTACTTTCTCCTCTGTCAGTAAAAGGCCCTTTCCACACCTATGTTGGCCTTTGGGAGAAAACTCATTGGGCCCAGTCCTAATCAGGTTGCCAACTCCAGGTGGGAAATTCCTGGAGATTTGAGGGATGGAGCCTGGAAAGGGTGAGGTTTGAGGAGGGGTGGCACCTCAGACAGGTACGATGCCATAGACTCCACCCTCCAATCCAGCCATTCCCTGATGGGGAACCATTGTTGCCAATCTCCAGGTGGTGGCTGCAGATCACTCAAAATTACAACTGCTCTGTAGGAGGGATGGGGGAGGAGAAGGAAAACTAAAGGTAGGTTGATGGTTGGCTGGGAGGGAGATATGGTTGTCAACTCCAGGTTGGGAAATTCCTGGAGATTTGAGGGGTCAAACCTGGAGAGGGTGAGTGTTGAGGAGGGGTGGGACCTCAGACAGGTACAATGTCATAGACTCCACCCTCCAAACCAGTCACTCCCTCCTGGGGAACCACTGTTACCAATCTTGGGGGTAGGCTGGAGATCACTCAAAATTACTACTGCTCTTCAGGTAACAAAGATCAGTTCCTCTGGAGAAAATGGTGAACTCTGTCATTATACCCTGCTGAGATTGCCACAGCAAATTGTCACTGAGTGCCCAAAGCTGGGGTACTCTCCCAGAGCCTCTTTCTAGAGCCCGTTTTATTTCCACAACGGGCCTTATTCCTAGTAAATAATAATGCAATTTTCTGGCTACCACAGCCTTTGCCTTCATTAATCAGCACCTGTCTTGGGAACACAGGGGTCACTTTTTATCCTGTTTGCTATTTAGTGCATTCTTGGTGCCAGTGGAAACAATGCTCTCCTTGTCTAGTTCAATGTTAAGATTTCCAATGCAAAATTTATTGGAGCAGCTTTTCCAAGAAAATTTTCCTCTGAAAATTTAACTGGTGAGCAGCATCTAGTAACTTCATTGATGTCATCCTGCCATTATGCCCACCTCCCCGGGAAATTCCAGTTTTAGCAAGCAGCTGTGTCAGGATCCCTTCTTCAGACCAGGCTGAACCACAGGCTCCGCCTGTTGTTGTCTAGGATTTTGTTTTGCACAAGCCTCAGGTACTGGCAAGTTTCAAAATTCAGTATGCAAACCTTTCGTGATTGGCTAGAATAGTTTAACTGACTGTTTAAATTAGACTAGTGGGAGACATGGTGTTAACGGCTCCGCTAGTTGTACAGGCCTTGTGTTAGGAGATGTCCCCCTGAACTGGCTTAAAACAATCCTTCAGGCCTTTGTCAGCGCTACAGGGAATCAGGGATTTACTCTGCTATCTCAGGTTTTAAGGTGCTAGAGTCAATGAGGAGTTGACTTGTTCAGCTTTTACCCTACTCATTCCCTTTCACATAGAGTTTACTCTAATCTATCACGTCACAATGTAATTTGTTTCACATCTTAAAGATTTATTATGGGATTCATACCAAGCCTGTCTCTGCCCCAACTCCTTCCTTTCTTATCAGATTAAGATCTGGGAGATCCAAGTTTGAATCTTCATTCTGCCATGGATACTTACAGAGTGACCTTGGGCCAGACACACATTCTTGGCCTAACCTACCTCAAGAGTTGTTGCTGTGATAAGTACTGAGACTTACTAGTGATTTCAGCTCTCATACTTTTATTAGGTGAAGGACAAGACAGTTTTAGCCGACTCGCAGGCCAGCTTATATTCTGTGAACCCACACCCCAAAACACACACCCCTACATCATAATAAGCTATTTACAGTGGCTGCGAGTCCCATGGGCTCGCGGCCGGGAGCCTAGCCCTCTGAATGGTGCAGGCTAGGATCTGTTGAGTCCATTGTTCTCTGGAGTGAAGCTCCAAGGTTAGCAGGGTCATGGGGAGCCCCCATGAGCCACACGGTCGGGCCCGAGTACATTACACCCCTCCCCCCTTGGTCTGAAGACACCCCCCACAAAGTCCTTTAGATACGCCGATGTCTTGCATTCCTGTGTGGAGCGTCGAAGTCCAGGCACAGCCGGGATCGGAGCTGGTGCCGATGCCCTCTGTGGAGTGCTGGCTGGCAGTGGCGGAGCGATTGTGGTCAGGACGGTGTCACTGGGTGCCCCGGCTGTCTCCAGCAGCTGGCGGCCATAGTTGGTCGATGTGGCAGTGAAGGATTTGACTGTCCTCACAGGAGACCTTGTAGGACCAGGGCTCCATAACCCTCACCTCTCTTGCTGGAATCCAGGGGGGGCCCTTGGTGAAGTTCTGTGCATACACCGGGTCCTCCAGGAATAAGCCTTGGGCGGCTTCCAGCGTTTCGATATCTGACTCTCGCTTGGGCACTCCATTCAGGTGGAGGCAGTCCAACTTTGTTGTGAGATGACTGCCCATGAGCAGCTTGGCAGGGCTGCAGCCTGTGGTTGTGTGTGGCATGGTTCTTTGGCCAAGAAGGAACGATGCCAGCTTATAGTCCCAGTCCGTCACATCTAGCCAGCAGAGCACATCTTTCATGGTCCTTACCATGCACTCAGCCTGTCCGTTGGTGGCGGGGTGGAATGGGGCTGAGTGGACATGGCGGATCCCATAATAGCTGGTGAACTCATGGAACTCTCTGGATGTGAAAGCAGTTCCATTATCCATTACCAGGGTGTTGGGGATGCCCTGGGCACTAAAGATCTACCACATGGCTTTGATGGCGGATTTTGAAGAGGTTGACTGTACCGGCACAACCTCCAGCCATTTGCTATACAAGTCGACCAGAATAAAAAACAACTGTCCCTGGAATGGTCCCACAAAGTCTAGGTGGAGCTGAGACCAGGGGCAGTGCAAGGATTCCCAGGCCCTCTTTGGGGCTCTGTGTGGATCCAGGCATGAGGCTTGGCAGGGTTGACATCTTTTTACCTTGTCCTCAATGTCCCGATCCAGCCCCGGCCACCAGACATAGCTTCTCGCCAGCGCCTTCATTCTCACTACCCCGGGGTGGTGCTCATGCAGCACCGCTATGACTCGTTGTTGGAGTGGGCTGGGATCACCACCCGACTGCCCCACATTAGGCAGCCTTTGTACGCTGACAACTCATCTTTCCATGAGACAAACGGCATGAATTCGGGGCTCTCTTTGACTGCAGCCACCCCCTCCCCACCCCGTCCAAGACCCAACAGAGAACCTTGTCCCTGGCCATGAAGTGGGCGACCTCCCGCACATGAACCTGCTGGTCAGGAAGGGCTTCCAAGAGAGTGACCACCTGGGCCGGGGCCAGATCGGGGTCCACTGTGGGCAGCGGAAGGCAGCTCAGGGTGCCCGCGTGTCCCATGGCTTTACCAGGCCGGTGAACCAGCGCATAGGTGTAGCCCACCATAAAAATGGACCAGCGCAGGACCCTGGGAGAAACCATCTGGGGTGTCTGACAGTCAGGGGCCAGGAGACCTAGAAGGGATTTATGGTCCATCACCACTGTAAAGGGCCACCCATACAGTGGTGGAATTTCTTAATGCCTGCCACTATCGCCAGTGCCTCCTTGTCAATTTGCACATCATTGCGCTCTGCAGATGACAAGGTCCGCGATTGTCCTTGTCCAGGAGGCGGTGGAGGGGTTCTGCCACTGCAGCTTTCAGGGACAGAAAAGCATGATAAAAATTGAGCAGGCCCAAGAAAGCCTGCAGATCCATCTTGGAAGAAGGAGGGGGGGCCTGTGTGAGCGCCTTAATCTTATTGTCTGTGGCGTGGATCCCTTGGGCATCCACAGTGAACCCCAAAAACTTGATGCGGGGCACCCCGAGGAGGCACTTTTCTTTCTTTACCTTGAGGCCAGTGGAGTTGAACCTCTGAAGTACTGCACAGAGCCAATCTGCAAAGGTGGTTGGGTCCGGCGCCGCGATGATCACATCATCTAAAAACAGCTGCACTCCTGGGATGCCTTTGAGCAAGGAATCCATAAAAGATTGAAAAATCCCGAGGTTCCAGAGAAATGGCACAGCGTGCGGGTGCTTAGTCAGGATGCTCCTGACTAGCCCTGTCCTTCCTCACTTTTTTGAAGCCCCCAGGGTCCTAGTGCACGTTGGGGGATCACCAAGCCTCTTGGAGGGAGATTTGGCAGCAAGAAACTTGCCCAGGCGCCCTGCAAACAGTGGTGAACGGGGCAAGACTGAGCTGTTTCGACGCAGGAGTGAAGAATGGAACAACATGGTTCACCATGTTCTCAGCTGCGACTGCCCATTTTAACTTTGGATTTTCAACATAATACACAACAAAGCCAAGAACATGAGTAGCGTATGATTTCTACATATCCCGGTGAAGACACCCCTGAACTAACTGCACAGGAGATTCTCCAAACTTTTGGAATGTGGATAGTTAAAGACCTGGAGCAAAGATAATAAAATGGCGCTGGCAGGGAAGAATGAGGAACTAATTGCAAGACAAATTGAGGAAATGGACTCAGAAAATACAGAAGTTGGTCAATTATCTTTGGAACAGTTTAAAAAGTTTTTGTTCAATGAAGTACAGTTGGCAGTTGAGAAAGCTTGTAAAAATGCTTTTGAGAGTCTACAGAGAACAGGCTTGAAATGTATAAACGAAGAGGAACCACTACAGGCTCAGTGGAGTGCAGAGGATTTTAAAAGAGAACAAGACTATAACCAAAATAAGGAGATGCAAGACATGCCTTTAGTAGATATGGGGCAAATATTTCGAGAAGTGAGACTTAAAAAATTTCCTATGGAGATGGGACCGGTAAAAAGCAGAGCTAAAGAATTAATGCAAGGAGAGACGTTTAAGGTGGCCAAAAAGGAAGCAAGACGCCCTGCAGGGGAAAGTATAAGATATAAAAGGGAAATGAAGACAGAACTGAAGAGACATAAAAAACAAAACATGGAAGCAAATTACCAGAAATATAAAGAGTTAAGACACCTAAATATGAATAAGAAGAGAAGGCTGTTCTGGGAAATAAAGTGAAAACAAATGAGATTTAAACCTTTTTCCTTGGAGGTGGGACTGGTAAAAAGCAAAGCCGGAGAACTAATACAAGGAAAGTCATTTAAGGTGGCCAAAAAGGGAGCAAGGCACTCTTCAGGGAAAAGTATAAGATATAAAAGCAAAATGAAGACAGAACTGAAGAGACAGGAAAAACAAAACATGGAAGCAAATTACCAGGAATATAAAGAGTTAAGACACTTAAGCAGGGGTCTTTTGGGGGCCGAGCGCACCGAGCACAGCTCCGGGAGCTCAGGAGCCAAGCCCCGCCCCCAGCCAGGGTCCCGGAGAGTCTTTCAGGCAGCCGAATGTCAATTTCAGCTCCATTATACTCTATGGGCCATTGAAGTCAATGGTGAAAACATAGGGTATATTCTGGGGGCTGGAGGGGAGTGGGTTTGAGGGAGAGGCTCCAAACTCACAGGGTAGCTGATGGAGCCTCTCCCCAAGATACCCACCAAGTTTCAAGAACATTGGATCAGGGGGTCCAATTCTATGGGCCCCTAAACAGGTTGCCCCTATTCCCTCCATTGTTCTCTATGGTGGGAAAAAAGTAAGTATTTTTCCCACCATAGAGAACAATGGAGGGAATAGGGGCAACCTGTTTGGGGGCCCATAGAATTGGACCCCCTGGTCCAATGTTCTTGAAACGTGGTGGGTATCTTGGGGAGAGGCTCCATCAGCTATCCTGTGAGTTTGGAGCCTCTCCCTCAAACCCTCCCCTCCAGCCCCCAGAATATACCCTATGTTTTCACCATTGACTTCAATGGCCCATAGGATATAATGGGGCTGAATTGCCACTGAATTTCTTTCATTCCCTCCTTTCCTTCTTTCTTTTTCCTCTTTCCCTCATTCTTCTCTTCTTTCTTTCTTTCTTTCTTTCTTTCTTTCTTTCTTTCTTTCTTTCTTTCTTTCTTTCTTTCTTTCTTTCTTTCTTTCTTTCTTTCTTTCTTTCTTTCCCACCTTCTTCTCTTCTCTTTTTCCTCCTTTCCCTGTTTCCCTCCTTCTTCCCTCTCTTTCTTTCCCTCCCTCTTCCTTCTCTTTCTTTCTCTCTTTCCTTCCTTCTTTCCTTCTCTCTACTCTCTCCCTTTCCTTCCCTTTTTCCTCCTTCTGTGGCCCAACTCTCATGAGAAGGAGTTTAAACTTTAAACCCCTTCTCTCTTAGCTCCCCCACCCAGACCAGCTGCGGAAGGGGAGGCTTTTGAAGATGCCTCCCCCTTTTGCTTCCCTTCTGACATCACTTCCAGTGATGTCAGGGGGCGTGGCATATGCTAATAGCCTAATAGCTCATTAGCATACCATATGCTAATGAGCTCCTGCAGCTGTTCTTCTACGAAAAGACCCCTGCACTTAAGTATGATTAAGGAGAGAAGGTTGTTCTGGAAAACAAAGCGAAAACAGGCAGCGTGTGTTGGGAGCCAGAACAACTTTTTTTAATATCCTTTATAAATTGCACGAAATTATTAGAACATAGGTGATGTGTACTAATGGCAGAATTGGCAAAGTCTATTAAATGGTAGAATAATTGCCCAAATTGATAGATGTATGAAAGGATGGCTAAGGTGGAAATGGAATCAATTGACTTTTGCTTTTGTTTTTTTTTTCTTTATAGCTTAAAGATATCTTCTAATTATTATTTGCACTCGTATTGCATTGTATTGTCAACATAATTAATAGAGGGTGGTATAATGTGATTAAATAATTAAAATAAGGAAATATTAATTACTTTAGGGTAAATAATTTCAAGTAATTAACAATAAGAAACACCAGGAGGGAATGAGATAGACGGTAGAAAGACATTTGAACAGGAGGTTATATATAATTTATAAGAAGATAGATGAAATAGAAAGACATAGAGGGGAAAAACCCCCAGGAAACAACTGTTTATTCTGGTATATTTTCTTGGTTTACCAGGTTATGATTAAATACTGTACAAGGACAAGATTAGAGTAGAACAATAGAAATATAATGTATAAATTTTGGATAAATATCTGAAGAAAAAGAGAAATATTATAAGTTTAAAGAAAAGAGATAGGAAATAAGAAATTCAAGCTTGTTATTTGACTGCAATTTATAGGAAACTGGAAAATGTTTAAAAATACCAGAAAAATAGAGGGACTAAATCAGTTCGGATTTGTTTATAGATAAAAGGAACTAAGGATGAATTTATGTTTAAAGAACTGATTGCTGTTGGTTTTATGCTATGTGTATGATATAGGTGTAAAGATGGATTTTTAAGGTTGTGGGATAAAATACTAACTGATTATATTTGTAGAAACACCAAGCAATAGAAAAGACATCCTGATGAACTTTATATTGGGGGTGGACATAATCTCTTTATAGTTATTGTTAGAAATATATGCTGAAATCTATGTTGAATTCTTCTTTGGTGGAATGTTTTGTTGTATAAAATGACATGATTCACCTTTGTTTATTATAGCAAAACCAATAAAAAGATTAAAAAAAAAAGATTGAAAAATCCCTGGAGACACACATACACCAAATTGCAGCCTAGTTACCTTAAATGCCCCCCTGTGAGTAGAGTTCATTTGTGCCTCCGCAGAGGCCACATCAACCAGTAACTGCTGGTAGGCCTGAGCCAAATCCAGCTTACCAAAAATCTGCGTCCCCGCCAGAGTGGCCAATACATGGCTTACTACTGGAACCAGGTAAGCATAGTCCTGTAAGGCCTTGTTTATTGTGCATTTATACTCTGCACAGATGGGCACGTTCCCATTCAGTTTTACCGGCGTGATGATGGGGGTCTCATGCAGACACCACCAGTTCTACCACCCCCTGCTCGACCAGATGATCAAGCGCTGCCTCAATTTTAGGCTTCATAGCGAGTGGGGGAAGACAGGCCTTTAAGCAGATGGGTCGGTTGTTGGGGTCCAGGTCCAGAGAGATGGGGGCCCCAGTGTACCTCCCCAGAGTCCCATCGAACACCCTGGGGAATTCCTTGCATACAGCAGTAAAGTTTGGCTGCCTAATCTGGTCCACTCCCGTAATCGTAAGTCCCAGGTGCCCAAACCAGGAAAGGCCCAGCAAACTTGAGAGGTGCCTCTCCACTACCAACAGGTCCAACCACCCTGAGAAGTCCTTGAATTGGACCTGGAACTTGCCCCAGCCCCGGACCGCCACAGGGTTCTTGTTAAAGTCCCGCAACTTGAGCCCCTGTGGTTTGTGCAGACGGGGTCCCCCCTGTGGGCAGAGAGCACGCAGTGTCTCCACAGAAATAATGGAAAAGGACGAGCTCGAGTTGATTTCCATTTGGCAGGGGGACCCCTCTATACGAACAGTCATGTGCATCTTATCGGGGCCATCGGGGGGCAAGTTACATACCAGTGTCCGCTGGTGCAATGAAATGGAGTGCAGGTCTTCCATCTCCAGTTGAGCCATGGTCCTCTGTCTCTATCCTTTAGAGCGGCAGACCTTGGCTATGTGGCCAGCCTTGTGGCATGTTCTGCAGATGGCATCCTGGGATCTGCAAGAGTGGTGTTCATGAGTTTCACCACAGCTTGCACAGTATGTGGAAGTCGGGGCAGCTTTCACCACGGTGGAGATTCCCGAGGAGTATTGAGAGCACTGGGCCGGGCGGCATTGCACCTGGAGGATCCCCTCATCGTTGGAGACGTTGGAACCAACAGTTGCTTGTGTGCAGTGGACCGCCTTGTCGGGGTAGTCTTGATGGGCCTTTTCATAAGCGGTGGACTCTCAGAGCGCTTTGTCGAGATCCAGGTCATCTTGGCTGACCAGCTTTCTCCGGAGCTTGGGCTCCTGTAGGCCTATGAGGAACTGATTTAGAAGAGCATCCGCCAAATCTGGGAATGAACACCTTGTGGCAACCTGCTGCAGGGCCGCGAGAAAGTTGGAGGCAGATTCATCGGGGCCCTGGACCTTTGTAAGACAGTCCATCCACTCCATAGATTTTGTTGGTTTGGGAGTCAGGTGGTCTGTCAGTGCCTTGACCAGAGTGGTGTACGACTCATCTTTGGTCAGCCAGGGCGTTATCAGGTCCTTCAGTAGAAAATGGGCATCCATCCCACAGTGCCAGAAGAGGTACGCCTTCTTCTTACCCAGATCAGTGACATTGTGGATGGTGAAGTGGCTCTCGAGAGCCAGGTTTCCCATTGTGAGGACTGGGAGATGTTGAAAACGGGTAGGTTCTCAGATGAGGCTGCCATCTTGTGGAGTCCACGTGGAGGCTCGGGAGTGGTGGCAGCAGTTACGGAAGCATGGAGTGGTGTGGTGCTGCGCTCAGAGTCAGCGGTGTGGTGAGTGGGAACTGGCGAAGTGGGGGCCGATGCTGAATGGCGTGTGGTGGTCTCAGTGCCGGCTCTCAATGCTATGCTCGAACCTTCTTCTGGGTCATTATTCATGGGATGTTGGATCCCATCCTTGATGCCAGTGAAAAGCACTGAAACTTACTAGTGATTTCAGCTCTCATACTTTTATTAGGTGAAGAACAAAACAGTTTTAGCCGGCTCGCAGGCTGGTTTATATTCCATGAAACCACACCCCAAAACACACACTCCTACACCATAATAGGCTATTTACAGTGGCCACAAGTTCATGGGCTCGCGGCTGGGAGCCTAGCCCTCTGATTGGTGTGGGGTGGGATCCATTGAGTCCATTGTTCTCTGGAGCGAAGCTCCAAGGTTAGCAGGGCCCCATGGAGCCCCCGTGAGCCATTTGGTTGGGCCCGAGTATGTTACATGCTGTGAGGACAAAATGCAGGAGAGGAGAACAATGTAAGCTACTCTGGGTCTGCGGGGGTGGGAGGCAGGGTATAAATGAAGTAAATAAATAAACTTCCCTGTAAAACTGTGGAACATGATGTCTTCTTCATAGCATCTGAAGAAGTAAGTTCTGACTCATGAAATCTCATACTGTGATAAATGTTGTAAGGTACCTCTGGATTTCTATTTTATTTTGCTAGAATGCATTAACACAGCTACACCTCTGGAATTACCCTGATAACTCTGTAAAGTAAACATCAGAAAAGGTGATCCCTCCCTGTTGAGGGGAAAGGGAATCACCTTTAATCATGATGAACCAAAGCCATGTGGGCCAGAAGATATAGTAATGAGGAGAACTGGGTGAGGCTGAGTTTAAGAAAGGTAACTGGATCCAACCCATAATGCAAATCCATGGTTTAGCTGGACTATGGTTTGTTGAATCCTTATTTGCCTCAACAAATTCTGGTTTTATCACCTTTGCCCTGGCCAAATATCTTTGTTATGGGAGACGTACCAAGAATAAGTCTTTATAAGGCACACAAAACCATTGTTAAGACTAACTGTGGTTAATAAATCATCTTCAAACCATGGTTTTTGTATTCTGGTTTAACAGATGCCAATGAATTATATTTAGTGGAGCAGCCCGCATGCAGACAATCACACTATCCATAGTTAATTTAATTACACAAAGATTTCATGAACCTCAGGGTCAGTTAACACATGATGAAAAAAAATGGTAAAAGCAGTACAAACAACTTAAAACCAGTCTGGAGCTGTGGCAGTGGGAGAACTGTGCCTGTTGAATTTGTGCCTGTTGTGCAGCTATAAAAGTTGAAAAGGGGGAAAGTGGCTCATCAGCATATGCGCACAATCCAGTGGTTCAGGCATGATTTATTTTAGTTATGGTTGGTTTGTAAAACCAGGATTTGGTTTGCTGATGATTACTCAGATCCTGTTTTGCCTTAACAAATGGTGGGGCACTATCACATGCACAATTAGCCCTATCATAGGCGCAAATGCCAAGTGGATTTAAAGGACGTGATCAGACACAAACATCTGGGAAGGGGCCCCGCACCCATCGGCAACCCGTTCTGTTCTACCATAGAAGCAGAGTAAAAAGACACCAGGGAAAATCCAGTCGTAAACAGGTTGCCACGGCCCACGGATGGAGTTTCCCGTGTCTCATCACTCCAGCGCACTCTCATGGCATTGGGATGGTCTGATCAGGCCATTCCAATTCCTGCCATTGTTTTTTTTCCCTTCTCAGTATGCGCATCATCGCAAACTCCATAGGGAGACCTCAGTGCGGAGATGCAATCTATCAATTCCTTGTGTAAGCGCATTGGAAACAAACAGCAAAAAAAAAACCCAATTCACCTGTGATTGTGTCTGATCATGCAGTGGTGGGCTGTGCCCACGGCTTCCAAGGACTTTGTGATTGCACAACTGTGGGTCAAATTTCTCCAGAGGAAATAGCCTTGCCCCCCCCCGCTTGATCTCACACATGTGACTGCCCCTGCTGTTTCAAAGCCTTCTCATTTTAAAAAAGCAGTTACTAACCCAATCTGCATTGTTTGTACCCTGCAAAGGAAAAGCTTCAATATGGTGGTTAACAGCTTGTTTTCTAGTATCATTACTGCAGGGCCACACTGTCTTGCCACATCTCCTGTGTGTGCAGACACACAAAGGCAATCAAATACTGTTACTGCTGCCAGGGGACTGAAGCAGAGTAACTGTCAAGATACCTATTATCTGTAAACCCTATTGCCTCTGTATTGTATCTGCAGCTGCACCAGCAAAGGGGAAACCACATAAGCCTTATCCCCATGTGGAAAACACCCAAGTTCAATACTGGAAATACTTCAGTTAAAAGAAAAACATTTGAAGAAAGTGGCTACAAGGATATAAACTGTTGTTAAACTTGGGCAACATACCTTCTTTGCATGTGATTGGTGCAGTCACAACTAGTTTGGCTCTTCTTTAGACTAGAAAGGCCAAGTTTACCTCCCTGCTCAGCTGTGAAGCTCACTGAAGCTCATTCTCTCTCTTCCTATCTTCTTCACTGATTTTCTTCTGAAGAGAAGATGTGTGGAAGAAGGAGTGTGTCCACCCCCCCCAAGCTTCTGAGCAGAAGGATGAGATCTTAAACATATAACAAATAAACAGATGATCCACAGAAAAGAATCACAAGTGGGAAATGCCCTGAAAGTATTTTTGTTTCAAGAAATCTGTTTCCAAAAATCAATATAATTTGAAAAACCATAGTTTCTTATCCACTGTGCAAGAACCTTTGGTCCACAAATTTCAGAGCACAGAGAAAAAAACGCAATACATAGGCCATATCTAACAAGAACTTTACAATTGTTCTCTGTAGCATCAACATTTCAGTCGTGTTTTGCTTTTATTTTTGCATCATTCCTGTATGGCAAGTGCTGGGCAATCTAGATTAAGTGGGTTGATGTGTGGATGTATGTAGTAGTAGTAGTGGGGAAACAATCCTGCCTTTTGGTCTAGATAGTCATCCAGATTATTCCCCAAATGTATTGGTAGAGTAGTGGTGGGTGAATGCATGGATGAATGAACAAAGAAGAATAAAACAGAGAAGCAATGAGCCAGTTTACATTGCTTATCTGGTGTACCCAAAGTTGATGGAGAGAGCATTTAGACAAAAACCCATCTTCTACCTGTTCATCACCAGCATCTTTCAGATTCTACTTACCCAATGAGTTAGTCAGTGATCCCTCTAGAATGCCATTTCCTCCTGGACATACCACAAATAATCCTTTTTGTTGGGAATGATCTCTTTTCTCAAAGCTCCTTCCTAATCAACTGTTGTCTTATTGTATGAAAGCTACTACTCTAGCTGATAGTAATCTAAATAAGGAGGAAATGTGCAAGAGGAAATTGCAAAGACCCCTATAAAAAAAAATCAGTCATATGCAGCTTTGCATAGCTGCTTAGAGTTAGATTATTAAAATAGAGAAAGGGCTTCAGAGAAAATTGATAAGATACTAAGAGCATAAGCATTTGGTTTAATTCTTGTGTGCAGCTTTACTGCTACTTTCTCCCATAACTTCAGCTGAAATCCTCTGTTACGTATAGAAATATTTTCTTCTCTTAGCCTCACTGGTGAATAAGGACTTTAGTTAAAAAAATTCTTAAGGATTCCATTGTTTTTCAGCATCGCCAAGCTCAACCTGTGCGATACCTTTTGCTTTTCTGTTTGCATCATTTCGATACGGAAAGACCTTGGCACAGAACAATTCAACACACAAACTCCATTAATAAAAGCATGAACACCTGCTTTTTCTAGAGAATTTTGATTTACATCTCAGGTACCGGTTCCACAGTGGAGCTATTCACCACAAATAAGTTGATGCTGTTTCAGGTGTTGCCAAGATGCTTCCATTTTGGTTCAAGTTTTTCCTTGCCTGCTACATATTGGCAATGAGACCAGATAATCTTCTTTCCATCCTAGCATTGTCAGTAAACAGACATTTTAGCTATTATTGGAACAGAAGAAAAGGAACCAGAAGGGGGTTATGCCCGTGCCTGTGTTTCACTTGAACTGGGGTAGAATGGGATGTCTCTGAGAGAAGCTGTACCTTGCCCAGTATCTGGCCACCAGATTAATTAAGGCCTGTCACTGATTTTTAAAGAGTCTTCGTAACAGCTGAGATGCTAACAGCTGGTTCTCTCAGAGATGTTTGGCAACAAACTATAGAACACTGAAGTTTGCTTATTTCTAAGACAGGAAAAGAAAGGTGAGAAATTTCTTTTAAAACCTGTGTAAAATCTATTATGAATAAAACCAAACAGAAAAGCATGTATGGTTTCAATAGCTGCTCATTTTCCCATTCACTGAGACCTTTAGATTTAAACAAATTGGAAAATGTTACAACTGTAGATTAAAATTATCAAAATTGGAAAATGTTACAACTGTAGATTAAAATTACATCTCATTACTAATTTCCTCTTCTTTCTATAGCTCATTGTGTGAAGTAAGGCTGGAATTAGTGTTCTGGAGCCCACGCATGGCAACTAGGTCATCCTCATTAGAATTTGACCTGGAGAATCAATTTGCTTAGCATGGAGGGTTGCAAGAGACAAGATGACAGCTTCTGGAAGAGCAGGAGGCACTTTGTGAACAAGATGACCCTCAGAAACAGCATGAGTGGACCTGCTGCTATAGAAATCAGTGGGAGATGCTTTTGAAGAGGAATGGTATTTTTTTAAAGACTAAATAGCATATAAAGTAACTAGTAGCACACACGTTTTTTGTGTTTCTAGACAATACTAAGTAGATGCTTGATGAGAGGTACAAAAGGGAGTTATGGATACTGGCATTCATTCAGCTTCTTCTTGCTGTATATATTGGTATTCCCATCTTGTTCCCTGGGAGACTGTGGAACTATGAATAAGCCTTGTCCTCCCAAATAGAGGAGCAGAAACAGGTGGGTGGTCTTGCCTCAAATGCCGCATGTCTTGTGGGCAGCTGAGTCCTGCTGGATCCAAAGGCGGCTGCCTCTGCAGCACCAGCACAAACTAAATCACTATTAAATGCCTTAGTCAGGAACAAAGTTAAAAGGAGAGTTATGGTGCAATCATAAGCAGAGTTAGACCCTCTGATCTAACTGTTAATGTAGGAATCATACCACTCCCACTAATGACAATATTGCTGCAATGGCATTTCAGAGGGACTGCATCGCCCAGCAGCCCTGCTCTGGAGAGCCTGGCCTTCCTTTTCCCAGAGTAGGGAGGGGGGTTCAGCAGGAGCAGGCTGGCAGGAGGAATAGGCCGACAAGGAGAAGCCAGTTGATGGAAAGCTGGAAAAAGGGACCCAAGGCCTGAAGCAGAGAACTGTGGGGATTCCTGCTGCAGGACTGGAGCTCTAGTTAAGAGGCTTTGTCGTTAGTGTGAGGCAAGCCCTGGACACCAGTGAACTCCTATTAGTTGACTGACAAGCGCTAAAAGGCCTTGTCAGGGACTTGCAAATTCCAGTTACTATTTCTTTTTGGATTTGCTTCTACATTAAAGTTCCAGTTCTGTACAATTAAGTGTAGCACAGTTGCTAGAACCCACTGGGGTTGGGAAAGGGTTGCCAGCCCTGAAGTGCCTTCAGCAGTTGTTTCAGGTCTGAGTTGCACAGGCATGTTACTGACTTGCACAAGTATTACATTGCCTTGGACAACTTTTCCAGCAACTGTGCAAAAGAAAGTCTCCTACAGATACCCCAAGATGAACATACGTGCTCTGCTGGATCAGATTAAGCTCCATCTAGTGCAGTGCTCTTTTCCACTGGTGGCCAGCTATGTGCCTTTGGGAAACTCATAAGCAGGGCACGAAGGCAAGATCCACAGCATCTGGGATTCAGAACATGGAGTTTCCATTTAGTTTTGGCTAATTTACTCTGATAGACCTATCAACGAGTTTGTCTGATTCTGTAGTCAGGATAGTCAAGAGTCTCCACAGGCCCCCATGCAAATAGTTCCTCTGTCCTCTTCCCTACACCACATATCCTCCCAAACTCCATTGGAAAAGAAGTCACTTGTCTTGCCTGCCTCCACTGGGTCTTCAGGGTGGCCAGGGACCAGAACGCTGTCTCCTTTTTCCTCTCTGTAAACAGCTACACAGAAAGGCTTTGGGAGAAGATGGAAGTTTTGTCTTTTGGAGACCAATGGTTTTTATATCAGTAAGATACAAAATATAGAACTTGCAGGCTGCTTTCTCAAGTAGGAAACACAGCACAACTAAATTGGAAGGGAGCAGTGCTCTCATCTTTTTATGTGTAAATATTAAAACTGTTGTCAAATATATCAGTAAGAACGCAGAATTAATAAGAGTCAGGAATTACCACATAATACTCCAACTACCCATAAGCAGCTTGGAGACATTACCTTTTCAGTTTCCTTGCCTAATTGGCACGTTTTAATTGCTGTGATGCCCGTCAGAGAATTTGAAAGTTTAGTCAACACCTTGAAAAATGACAAGTGCCTGGTGGAGGTTTCTCACCAGCCAAAGATACTGCTAAATGGTGAGCACTTGTTTAGTAAAATGTTTCATTCATATTGATTCTGCTGTCTGCCAGGGGAATGAAAAGCGTTGCTCATTTTTTTTTAGAGAAGGTAATAGAAAAAGAATTGGAGGCTAAAAATGATTAAGCACATTTCTTGATGAGCAAGAGGCTTACCAAACTGCATATTGAAATGTGAGCTGTACACTAGAACATGCCCAGAAATCCTTCCGCAGTGATCAGGAATCCTTGGCAGACAAATTAAGGAAGGCAGAATACTAAATTCCATGACACATCAGCTATTAAATATTGACCAATACCAACCAGCCATATGAACTATAGAACTGAAAACCATTGGGTACCAAACATAGATGGCAAATTTTGCTTATTCTGGAGATTCTGGAGATGAGATTTTGCTTATTTTGGAGAACATCCATCATCAATATTTACAAAGGAGAATTATGGGGTGGAAGTTTGTTTCACCTGTAGTGCCACCCTTACTTTCAAGAGTAATTTCTGTTAAAACATAAACATTCCACATGTGTGCAAGCACATAGGCATATCTCTTTCTCCTGAACTGTCTCACCAGTATGGGCAGAAGAGGGATTAATAGAAAGTAGATGATGTCAAGGAAACTGGAACTTTAGTCAATTTCTTTCATCAGACACATTCTTTCATCAGACACATTCAAGCCTCAAATTAATCTCTAGGACTGAATGATGAGTTGAAGTGACCAAATGGAAAATAACTGCCTGTTGGTGCTGAAGAATTGGCAGTCGACCCTGTGACTTTTGAATCGCGCTTCATAAGAATATAAGAGAAGCCAATGTTGGATCAGGTCAATGGCCCATCCAGTCTAACGCTCTGTCACACAGCAGCCAAAAATACCAAGTGCCATCAGGAGGTCCACCAGTGGGGCCAGGACACCAGAAGCCCTCACACTGTTGACCCCCCCCCAAGCACCAAGAACACAGAACATCACTTGCCCCAGAGTCCCTATCTACCCCTTGGGGCCAATAGCCACTGATGGACCTCTGCTCCATATATTTATCTAATTCCCTCTTGAAGCTGTCCATGCTTGTACCCACCACTATCTCCTGTGGCAGTGAATTCCAAGTGTTACTAACTCTTTGGGTGAAGTAGTACTTCCTTTTATCCGTTCTAACCCGACCGCTCAGCAATTTCATTGAGTGCCCACAAGTTCTTGTATTGTGAGAAAGGGAGAAAAGTACCTCTTTCTCTACCTGCTCTATCCCATGCATAATCGTATAAATCTCGATCATGTCACCCCTCAGCCGTTGGTTCTCCAAGCTAAAGAGCCCCAAGCACCTCCACCTTTCCTCATAGGGAAAGTTCTCCAACCCTTTTATCATTCTAGTTGCCCTTTTCTGCACTTTTTTCAAAGCTATAATATCCTTTTTAAGGTGTGGTGACCAAAACTGTATACAGTATTCCAAATGAGGTCACACCATTGATTTATATAGGGGCATTATGATATTGGCTGATCTGTTTTCAATACCCTTCCTAATAATCCCCAGCATAGCATTCGCCTTTTTTATTGCCGTTGCACACTGTCTCGACATTTTCAGTGAGTTATCTATTACGACTCCCAGATCTCTCTCTTGTTCAGTCTCTGCCAGTTCAGACCCCATCAATGTGTATTTATAGTTAGGATTTTTGGCTCCAATGTGCATCACCTTGCACTTGATCACATTGAACCCCATTTGCCACGTTGATGTCCACTCACCCATCCTCAACAGATCCCTTTGGAGTGCCTCACAATCCTCCCTGGTTTTCACCACCCTGAACAACTTCATATCATCTGCAAATTTAGCCACTTCACTGCTTACTCCCAAGTCCAAATCATTAATGAACAAATTAAAAAGCATCAGACCAAGTACTTATCCCTGTGGTACCCCACTGCTTACCACCTTCCACTGAGAAAATTACCCATTTATACTCACTCTCTGTTTCCTATTAATTAGCCAGTTTTTGATCCACAAGAGGACTTGTCCTTTTATCCTGTGATTTTTGAGCTTGCTTAGGAGCCTTTGATGAGGAACTTTATCAAAAGCTTTCTGGAAATCAAGGTAAACAATATCTATTGGGTCCCCCTTGTCCACATGTTTGTTCACCCCCTCAAAGAACACTAACAGGTTACTGAGACAAGATCTTCCCTTACAAAACCCATGCTGAGTCTGCCCCAATAGTTTTTGTTCATCAATGTGCCTACTAATTCTTTCTTTAATAACAGTTTCCACCAACTTACCCAGTTTTGATGTCAGACTGACTGGCCTGTAATTTCCCGGATCTCCCCTGGAACCCTTTTTAAAGATGGGAGTGACATTAGCTACCTTCCAGTCCTCAAGAATAGAGGCAGATTTTAATGAAAGATTATATATTTTTGTAAGGAGATCCACAAGTTCACATTTGAGTTCTTTCAGAACTCTTGGATGTATGCCATCTGGGCCTGGTGATCTATCAGTTTTTAAGTTATCTATCAGTCATAGGACCGCCTCTCTCGTCATCTCAATCAGATGCAAGTCTTTCAACACCCCTCCTGAAATCGGTTCTTGAGTGGGCAAGCACTTCTCATCTTCTGCAGTGAAGACAGAGGCAAAAAATGCATTCAGCTTCTCAGCCATTTCCCTATCATTCTTCACTACTCCCTTTACCCCTTGGTCATCCAAGGGCCCCACTGCTTCCCTGGCTGGTTTTCTGCTTCTAATGTATTTGAAGAAAGTTTTATTGTTGGTCTTTATGTTTTTTGCAATATGCTCCTCAAATTTTCTTTTTGCCTGCCTGATCACAGACTTGCATTTTATTTGCCACAGCCTGTATTCCCTTTTATCAACCTCACTGAGACTAGGTTTCCACCACTTAAAGGAATCCTTCTTACCTTTTACAGCTTCCATTACTTTGTTTGTTAACCATGCAGGCTTTTTCTATACCTATTTGTGCCTTTCCTAACCTGCAGTATATATTTTTCTGAGCTTCTAGGATTGTTGTTTTAAATAGTCTTCAAGCTTCCCCAATGGTTTTGACCCTTTCTACTTTTCCTTTCAGTTTCCTCCTCACAGGTCCCCTCATGTCAGAGAAGTTACCCCTTTTAAAGTTAAAAGTGGTTGTGTCAATTTTTTTGGCCAGTTCCCTATTTATGCAAATATTGAACTCAATAACATTATGGTCACTGTTCCCAAGTGGTGCAATCACTTTTACATCTCTCACTAGGTCTTGGGCGTTACTTAAGACCAAATCCAGGATCGCCTCTCCCCTGTAGGTTCCGTGACCATCTGTTCCATGGCACAGTCATTGAAAGTGTCTAGAAACTCAATCTCTTTTTCCCGAGTAGAACACATATTGACCCAATCAATGTGTGCGTAGTTAAAAATCACCTATTATGACACAGTTTTTTTGTCTAGCCGCTATCTTTAATTCATTCATCATTTTATAATCCTCCTCTATCTTTTGATCTGATGGGCAATAACAAACTCCCAGTGTTAAGTTTCCTTTTGGACCCACTATTTCAACCCATAGCATTTCCAGAAGTGAATCCAATTCTCTTACCCTCTCAATCTTACTGGACGGTATACCCCCCCTGTCATACAGAGCCACCCCACCTCCAACCCTTTCCCTCCTATCCGTCTGATATAATATATAGCCGGGAATCACCGTATCCCACTGATTTTCCTCATCCCACCAAGGTTCTGATATACCCACAATGTCTATTTTTTCTCCCAACACCAAGCACTCCAACTCCCCAATTTTACCTTGGACACTTCTAGCATTTGTATAGAAACACCTATAATTTCCCGTACATGTTAAGCCTGCAACCTTCCTCTTGCTGCCTTGAGACCCTATCAGGCAGTCCATATCACTAGCCACAATCTCAGAGGACAATTCCAATCCACCTCCCTGTAGAAAAGCAACAGCTACCCCATCATTGTCATGAGTGCTCTGCTGGGCCAGGCAGGGCATGGAAAATCCCAAAATGCAGGCTGAGGTCAGGGCACCAGATCAGGCAGAGAAACGAGAGCAGAGTACCACAATAGCAGGTCAATACACAGCCTAAGGTTACCGGAGATTTGCAGTCAGAGTCTCAGAAGCTGTTGTCAGGAGTCAGGTTACACAAGCCGAAGTCAGGGAGCCAGAAGGAACGTCACGCAAACCGAAGTCAAGAGCCGGGGGAGTCAAGAAGCAAATCAGGAGGCAGGAACGCAGGATCCGAGGTGCAGCGATTCGTCTAAGTGACTAGTTGCCAGCACAAGTTGGGGATTCAAGAAAGCCACCTTAAAAGTCCATTCCACTTGTTAACTAATTACTGGCTGCTCCCAGAGTCCTGGCTTCAGTCAGTACTCTGGCCTGAGAGAACGCCAACCTCGCATGCGTGCTTCTTTGCATCTGGTTGTCAGGTCCCATCGTCTTTGATCTTTCAAACAATTCACAGTTGGAGGGGAATCAGGAGGTGTAGTGCTCGTGCTTGGCTCTGCAGGAGCAGCTCCAGGTGTGAATTCTCCTGGTAACTGGTGCTCATCCTCTGCAGGACTTAGGTTTGTTACTTCCAGGGGTGCAGGGAGCTCGTTCTTGGACATTAAAGGTACAGAATCCCCAGGATCAGGGTCCACAGAATCAGGCTGCATGGTGGGCATGACAATAATCTCTCTGAGATGAGCCATCCTGAACCAGAGACTTTTAATCTCCTGTCGGCTTTCCCCCAATATTCAGTTTAAAAACTGCTCTGCCACCTTCTTGATTTCAAGCACCAGCATCTTGGTTCCTTCTCGAGACAAGTGGAGACCGTCCCTTTTGTACAACTCCCTCTTGTTCCAAAAAGCATCTCAGTGCCTAACAAACATGAACCCTTCCCCCCATACCATCATCTCATCCACGCACTGAGACTCCTGATCTGTGCCTGTGTCTCCAGCCCTGTGTGTAGAACACATAGCACTTCTGAGAAGGCTACCTTGGAGGTCCTGGCCTTGAGTTTCCTACCCAGCAGCCTAAATTTCTCCCCCAGGACCTCACGACTGCATTTCCCCACGTCATTGGTGCCGACATGCACCACAACCACTGGCTCCTCCCCAGCACTATCTACCAGCCTATCTAAAACACACATAATGTCTGCTACCTTCGCACCAGGCAGGTAAGTCAGCATATGGTCAGTACGCAGGTTCACCACCCAGCTGTCTACCTGCCTAAGGATCGAATCACCAACTGCCAAGAGCCCCCCTCCCACCCTGCCCAGAGATGGTTCCTTGGTGCAAAAGGACATCCTTTCACCAGCTGAAGAAGAGGTCCCTTCTGTGGGTACATTCCCCTTATCCTCAGCACAATGCCCTGTTCCCCCTTGACCCTCATTCTCCCTGACAGCAGTGGAGCTACCAGATCTAGAGTGGGACATATCTAACAAGTCCCCAAGAGTCTTCTCCATGCGTCTGACTATCTCTGCTTCTCCAGGTCAACCACCTTGGTCTCAAGGGAGCAAACTCGTTCCCTGAGAACCAGGAGCTCCTTGTACCGAGCACACACCCAAGACTTCTGTCCAGTGGGCAGATAGTCATACATGTGACACTCCATGCAAAACATTGGGTAGCCCCTGATCCCCTGCTGGCATTCTGCCTTCATAATTGCTTTTAAAAGGATAAAAGAATAATTATATATAAGCCCCCTTTTAAAACCCTTTGTATTTATGTGGTTCTCCTTGTAGAAGTCAACTTACTTTATTATCCGGCTATCTGGCTCTTCCTGGGCTTCTTACAGAGTCCCTAGGCTAAGAGCCACAGGTAAAGAGCCCTTTAGCTTATGCCAGAGGCTCGTGCCACTGGCCAGGTGCTTCCTTAAGTAGAGGCCTCCCCCAGGAAAAGGCGGGGCAGCAGCTATTCAAATTCACCAGGCACTCAATTGCTTTCAAACAATGGCCCTTCCTCACCCTCTCTCAAACAGCCAGCACTCTGCAACAACTCTAATCTCTTGCACACAATCCCAAACACAGGCCTCCCACACAATCCCCTCAGCTAAACCCCCTCAGCTGAAAGCAAATAAAAAAACACTCACCCCTCTAGCAGCTCTTTCTCTTGCTCTTTCTCAGAGCTCAGCTGGCTCCAATCCGCATGTTCACCTGTTCATATAGCCATACTTGAATTCTGGACCTATTCTGTAGATATCTGAAGATGAGGTTGATTGGCTGCACCATCACCTTCAGGACCTTTTGACCCTGCCTGCGGTACGCCATGACTGAGAATGCCACCAAACAAACCAGAGATGCTACCCTTTCCCCTTCTTCTCCCCTTCAGGAACAGAGACAAACCCTTTGTTTACCAGGACAGGACTTGGTGTCAAAGCCTCCTCACTTGGTGCTGTGATTAACACTATGCAATGGAGACTTATGGTTCTTTGTTCATAGTAAGCTTCAACTATCATGGTATGATGCACTAACCTCAGAAGGTACCAGGTGCTGCCTGGTGACATGCTCTCTGGAGATTGGGTGATGGTGGTGGGGGAATGCTGTTTGACTGCAACTCAGATAGGTAACATCTAATAACTTTGAATCAATGTCTTACTGTTTAGTTAGAACCTTAAAATCACTTATTTGTTTTATTTCGCTCTGCTCTGTTCTTTTGAAATATTCTTGCACGCTTTAATAAATATCTTTTGATTATGCTGGGTGTTCTGTGTTTAGGGTTGCCAACTCTGGGTGCAAAAGTTCCTGGAGATTTGAGGGTGAAGCTTGGGGAGGAGAGGGACATCAGTGGGGTATAATGCCATACAGTCCACCCTCCAAAGCAGCCATTATTTCCACAGGGGAATTGATCTCTGTGGTCTGGAGAGAAGCTGTAATTCCAGGAGGTTTCCAGACCTCAGCTGAAGTTTGGCAACCCTATCTGTGCTTCAAGTATTGCAATCTAATTTCAGGACCTAGACCTAAAGAGTCCACCAAGTTAATTGTTGTGGGAAACCATTTTTGCAGGTAACCTACCTTGCAGGGTTGGCTTTTGGCTTTCTTAGTTAACTCCCTTAGACGTTTGCCCCTAGGATTCTGATTGTATGGGTAGTTCAAGGGGCTGCTGGCAGACTGCCATACCTGTGAGGGGCTGGTGGCAGACTACCATGTTTGTGAGTGTGTGAATGCACACCCCAGGGTTTTGTAATTTTGTGCTCTGCCAGACCACATCAGGAATTCCCTGGGGGATTCTTGACAGATGGGGAAGGAAGCAAATGGACTCTGTACAGGAAATCAATGACTCTGCAGTTTCCCCTTTGACACATATCAGGGGAGGGTTTTTAAAAAAAAAAATCTGTCTCAAAAGGAAAAGCTCTTGAAAGTCCATGAGTTGTGTTCAGAATGGACATAATGTCATGTGATTGTTCCTGTTTAAATCAGGAGCTTCCTGTATTCTGTGTTGGGGAAAATCCCCCATGTGAATTCAACCTGTATAGTTTCAGCAAATTCATGTCTAATCATTCCAGAAACAAAGCTATAGTTAGGATTTCCTGGAGTTTGGGGGTGGAGTCTATGGAGGACAGGGCTTGGAGGGGAGAGGGACCTTGGTGGAGTATAATGTCATGGAGTCCACCTTTCCAAGCAACCATTTCCTCCAGGGGAAATAATCTCTGTAGTCTGGAGGTCACTTTCCCCAATGCTATTTAACATCTACATGTGCCCCCTTGCACAGATTGCCTGGAGGCATGGGCTGGGTTGTTACCAGTATGTGGATGACACCCAGCTGTATCTGTTGTTGGGCAGCCAGTCAGACTCTAGTCTGGGAGATCTGGACCTGGTGTTGAAAGCCGTGGCTGATTGGCTTAGACCGAGCCAATTGAAATTGAATCCGACGAAGATGGAGGTCCTGTGCCTTAGTCGGAGTGGACCAAGGTTAGGGATCCCACTCCCAACCTTCGATGGGGTGCCATTGGTGCCAGTGGCAGAGGCTAGGAGTTTGGGAGTGTTCCTGGATGCCTCCGTGACGATGGAGGCCCAGGTAGCAGCCACTGCAAAATCAGCCTTTTACCATCTACAGCTGATTAGGCGGTTGGTTCCCTTCCTTGAACGCAATGATCTGGCAACAGTGATCCACACAATGATCACCTTAAGACTGTATTACTGCAATGCTCTCTACATGGGGCTGCCCTTGTCCCAGATCCGGAAGCTGCAGCTGGTGCAGAATGCAGCAGCGAGGCTGTTGCTGTGTCTTCCTGTGCGGGAACACATCAAGCCCACCCTAAAAGTGCTGCACTGGCTGCCAATAGCATACTGGATTCAGTTCAGGTTGCTGGTTTTGACCTTTAAAGCCCTATATGGTCAGGGAACTGCTTACCTGAGGGACCACCTTTCCCCACATGTTCCCCAGGGGGCATTAAGATCTGGATCCCAACACTGTCTGGCCCTTCTGGGCTTTAAATAAGCCAGGCTAGTGGGGACAAGGTCCAGGGCCTTTTCTGTGGCGGCCCCACACTGATGGAATGAGCTCCCGGAGGACATCAGGGCTCTATGGGACCTTCTGCAGTTCCTCAGGGCCTGTAAAACGGAGCTCTTCCACCAAGCTTTTGATTAGGGGCTGCTGGTAACATTGTGGCCCTGGCCCCAACATCAGCACTAAAGTAACATCAGCACCAATGTAATATCTGACAGCCTGGCAAGGATCGGAATATGGCGACTGTTATATCTGGATGCCGAAAGAATGCCGCCATTGTTTACTGCACTCCTAGCACTTTGTATTTTGTATTCTGTTGTGGTTTTAACTGTTTTATCTGTTTTAAAAGTTGTATATTGTTTTTATATATATGATTGTGAGCTGCCCTGAGCCCGCATTCGCGAGGAGGGCGGGATATAAATTAAATAAATAATAATAATAATTTGTAATTCATGGAGATCTACAGGCTCCACCTGGAGATTGGGAACCCTAGCTGTAACCCGGTTATGCACCTTTCTCCCCTCATCCCTACGTATGCAATGAAGAAGAAGCTGGGTAGGACTTCACTTTTATCTAACTGTTGCTGGTCCATGCATTAACAAGTAACTAAATTTAAACCTACTTCTTTGGGTCAAGCAATTCTCTTTGCATTCACTAAAAGTAGAAATTTGGTTTCATTTGCTGATAGAGTGTGAGGTCAAAGTATATCCCTCCATTATGCTTGCCTGAACTCTGCTAAATTGTTCTTTAAGAGGAGTGTTCATTATATACAACTGGAGGACTTCATTTTTCAAAATCCTCACTTTTGTTGAAGGGACAGAGGGTCAAAATAGATGAGGTGCATGCATTACTGGATCTTCCCAGTATGTTTAATTACACCTGCTAATACTAACCTTGTCTGGAGGAGTATTTAACAGTTCTGAACTTGTGCAAACTTTAGAAGGGTCTTTGCATCAGTCCATTTTCAAATGGCTCTTGAGTGCTGTTGAGAGCTAGTTTGATTTAGTGGTTAGGAGCGTGGACTTTTATCTGGGAGAACCAGGTTTGATTCCCCACTCCTCCACATGTAGCTGCTGATGTGACCTTGGCTCAGTCATAAGTTCTTTCAGAGCTGTTCTCTCAAGGGCAGTTCTCGAAAGAGTTCTCTCAGCCCCACCTACCTCATAAGGTGTGGGGAGGGGAAGGGAAAGGAGATTGTAAGCCGCTCTGAGACTCTGTCAGGTAGTGAAGGGTGGGGTATAAAATCCAATCTCTCTTCTCTCTAAGTTGAAATAGGAATTCTAGATTTTATATTTATTGAGCTGATGCACTGAAGATCATATTAACTGAACATTATATGAAATTATAGGAAATAAGATGCTTACACTCATCCTTGTTAGTGTGTCTGCAAGATGATCCACAGAGGATCTTCTTTTTTTCTACTGAAAGATGTGGGGACATTATATAACTTCCAAGTGAGGTTGCCTGAATTCTGAGGTCTATACAGGAAGGCCATTTCTGGTTGCCTTTGTTTCCAGAGATCTGGTGGGTAGTAGGTAGAATGAGGTCTTCTTCAGTGGTCACAATTGTCTGATAGATTATTGCAATATTATTTTAATAGCACCAGGTTAAGGCCTTCCAATTCTCCAAGACTCTGTTTTGGTTTGTGTTTTCTTTGTTTTTAACTTTTTTTCTTTGTATTGTGGTTTTTAGTTGTTTTATTGTCAATTTATTCCAAGTTGCTAAAACTGATTGATATTGTTGTTCATTTGTTGTATATCCATTTTTAAAGTGGAAAAGTTGGCTATGCGTTCTCTAAATTAGTATACAAATAGTATTGGGTTTGACATTGTCAGTACTGTATTTTAGTGCTTCTTCTTAAAACGTATTTATAGATGGACATGACCTTTTAGCTTAAACAAGAAAGGCACAAAATAATTTTACCAATCCCCTAATGCAAAGCTTCAGTGATATCTCTCTATCTGAACAATAATCAAATTCCTAAAAAGCTCAAGAGGACGCTAGAGGGACCCAATTGTTTTCTGCATCCATGAGTGTACATTGAGTTATCTACAGACATAATAGTGAATACTAGATTGTGATGCGTTGAACAGAAGTAGAGTACTAAGTGGTGGTTGGGAAATTACTTTTTCTTTAAACAAGGCCACAGTAAAATGTCTTGGGAGCCAATGGAACCTGCTGGCTATGTGATGCCCACATATGTGCTGATGCTTCATTTGGAAAGCTGTTTAATTTAAATTCTGTGTATAATTAATGTTTGGAGTTGCATGGAAGATTACAGCACAGCTATTCCTAAACTAGAAAAAATCCATCATGCAATTTTTCCAGTCATGGAAGGAGCTACTGCATCTTCTTTGTGTCCTTATGTGAATTATTACTCTGCTGACATGAATAGACCACTTGTATGATTAACAATTGTGTGAGTGGTGTATACAGCTGCAGCCAGACCCCTCGTGGAAGATCCTCTAGTCTACTTGGGGAGGAAAGGTGGCATGGTATAGCCCAGTCTCATTAGATCACAGAGTTGGTACTTGGATGGGAGACTGCAGAGGAAGGCAATGGCAAACCTCCTCTGTTTCTCACTTGCTTTGAAAGCCTCTTGCTGCGGTTGCCATAAATTGCTTGTGACTTGACAGCACATACCTACATATCTATCTATTCAAGAATGCCTTAAAATAAACATTTTATCCCTGGTTTTTATGTTTGTTTAACTTATTGCCATTTTTAATGGTGATTTGTGCTTATATTAATGCTTTTTGCTCACTTTTTGTTTTGTGGAGCACTGCCAGCTCTTAATGGGGATCTGTCATTTCTTATTCACTATAGGTGGTAATACTTTGCATTTCCCACTCAATAAATGTTAATTATTTCAGCAGTATCTCTGTAACTTCCTGTCTTATCTGCTTTATCTCACTTTGTCCTGCACTATATTTTACATTTTGCTTATCTAATACCAGTGACTCACACCCATGCTAAGTGAACGGGTTACTCTTTAGATTGGATCTTGTTTTAAACTAGCATCTGTTTGAAACACACACACACACACACCTCTCTCTCACACACACATAAATTGGGACTTATTGATTTGTAGCTCTGTATGTAGAATTAAGTGAACTCTGCCTCACAAAAATTTATCCTAGAATAAATTTTTAAAGCTGACACCGGAGGACTTCTGTTTTGTTTTGCTGCTAACTTCATTTTCCTTTCTCCTCACACACTGGTGGATCCAAGCCAGTACCATGTATAATCCCACCTTGTGCGACATGAAGAATCTAAGACGAAATGCTGCAAGGAGGATTTAGAGACGTTTTCAGCCCTTAAAGAAAATGGTTGCTCAAACTTCTATAACAGCAGTTGCTACAGTCCTGAGTCCATTGTATTAGATGCAATGGAATTTCCCCCCCTGAAAGTCTTATTTTTTTCACCAGTTGCAAATCGTTTTTAACTAGGGTTGACCCCTCCACGCTGGGAAATTTCTGGCGATTTGGGGATCGAGCCTTGGGGGAGGGGGGCATTTGGAGGGATGGACCTCAGCAGGGTATAATGCCCATAGAGCCCACCTTCCCAAGCAGCCATTTTCTCCAGGGATACTGATCTTTGTCATTTGGAGAGCAGTTGTAATTCCAGGAGATCTTGAAGCACCACCTGGAGGTTGGCAACCCTAATTTATCATCTGCATAAATGGAAACACTGAGAAGACCTGTGCACCCCCATCAGTGCTAGATCTTCTAAATGTATAATAGTGAGGAAAAAGCATTCCTATTTTTCTGTCAAATTGGAGACCAGTTGCTACACAGGAGGAAAAAGCTATAGATGTCTGTCCAGAAGTCACTCAAGTTCCTGTACATGATGATTATGTTCCACCAGCAAAAACAGTGCAACTATCATTTGTATCATGCTATAGCCCTATCTTGTCAGAGCTCAGAAAATAAGTAGGGCCAGTACTTGGATGAGAGACTGCCAAGGAAGACTCTGAAGATGAAGGCAATGGCAAATCACCTCTGCTTCCCATTTGCCTTGGAAACCCAGTGCTGGGGTTGCCATAAGTTGGTTGCAACTTGACGGCACATACATATATAATAGCAGCAGCAGCAGCAGCTAACTAAACCACACAGCATCAGATTACTCATAATCTAGTGTTCTGCTATCAGTACAACTGTTCATTTTCCAGAATAGCCCATGACTTCCTTTTTAGTATGATTTCTGATACCAGGGAGATATGGGAGGTGTCCGGCTAAGTGCTATTTTAAGCATCCAAGAAGGACTTTGATAATGATACCACGAAGTATTGAGTGCTATTTTTGACCTTTTTGTCCAAGTTCATTTTTGTCTGCTCAGATTGATCCTTTTCCTACTGAAATTTTCCTGCTGTTTGGAATCCAAAGTACCAGTTGGTGCCTTGGGATGTCACCTAATCATTTGTATTCTTCACATTACTCCAGGTGCTAGGTTTCACAAGACTCTGTGGTCCAAAATTTTTGTGGCCTATGGCCTCGGCTATTTGTTCAGTATATTACACCTGGGAAACAGAATTGCATAAACTGGCATAATTTTGAATATCCATCTGCAGGCATTTATTTATTTTTTGGCCCCCCGCAGGGGATTTTTTATTGCATTTTTCTGTAAACTACAAAGAAACAAGGAGGGGTAACTACAAACTACAGGTGAAAGTAAAGAAAACCACAAAAAACCCAAGAGGTGGTGGTCATACATTGCTTACAAATGAGCTTTAAAACCATTAAGATTTGTTAACATTGAAGGTGATCAATAAGCATGTCATTTCTCTTACATCCCTTCCATCTAATCAGACTGTTCGAAGAGACAAACAAGAGCATAATTAATTTTCACCAGATCAAACAACAGGAAACATCAGCATCTCATGTTTAAAAATGTTGTTCCCCCCCTCTTAAAACTAAGACTTCTTCAAACATATATATGCTATCTCATCTCCCCTTCCTTTATTACAGTCTTTATCTCCTTGTCCTAATGGTCCATATTATTACAGCAAGACTAACCAGCCTTAAAAACAGTTTCAGTTTTTTCCTTTTAGGGCCTAATTTTCTTCTGGAGAGTCTGTCCATAATCACCGGGCAAATTTTTTTTCTTTATGTAGATTGGGTATAAGTCCCAACGCTTTACTTCACTTTCAATCTGCAACCAGTCCCAAAACGTCATTTATGTCTTATCCAAGATTCTCCTCTTTAAAATCATATAGTTGATTGTCAGTTGTTGTCTCTGTTTTTTAAACAGGAGTCTTCTTTTTTTGAACCAGTAAGGGTTGCCATAACAGTTCACAATTTGGTAAAGTCTGTGGTATTCAGGTCACTTGACCTGACCAATCATTTCCTGAAGAAGGCTTAAATTTTATCTCAGTCTTTCTCCACTTAATCGCCATTTTTGGGGATTTTTTTTTTCTTTTTTAAGATTGCAAAAGTCCCGAATGTTTGCCTTTCACATGGGCTCTTCTTGTGGGCTCTTTAATACAGTCCATATTGCTTATAGCTCTGTCCCCCCCCAGAAAATACTCTGAATTCTCTTTGTCTTCTGGGGGGAGAGTTCCCTCCTCCCCGCTTGATAGGGGAGGACTGCAAGCCATCGCTCTGATGTTTTGTTTCAACTTTACTCACTCTTCATATGTAGATCAGGTAGATCTCGCCAACCGGTATGCTTATTTACCACCCGACTTCCACTTGCTTGATGGGGTGTGCGTAGCTTAGTCCTTGCAGGAACACAGCGGAGAGACTGTCGGGGCAAAGGAATGCCTCAGTCTGTCAGCAGCGTGCCGGGAGAGAGGCGATCCTCAGCGTCCCATGACTGGGGACCCATCCCAAGGATCCCCAGGGAGTGTGCACATTTGCACCCCCTCTCTAACCGCTGGTTTGCAGGCCACATCCCTGGGAACCCCCAGGAGACACAGCCGCTATCAGTTCGCTGAAACCCCGTCTCTGCAGGCACAAATTTAATAGCATTCCCAAGCTGTTCCTTTAGTGGGAATATAACAGGAATCTAGTGGCACCTTGAAGACTAACAGAATTTTTCTAGTATAAGCTTTCATTTATTTATTTACATTATTATAGTCAGCCTTTCTCACTGAGTCTCTGGTGGTTTACACAGTCTAAGTCAATGCAGTCAATAGGATGGGACATCCAATAAGTAATGTAAGAGAATTCAATTCAATTCAGAACCTTTATTGGCATAGAACAGAAGCACAAACAGTCACCATTCAATTCATGGGATCATCACACATCTTCCTCATTATGAGGCAGTTACAAAACTTAGCAACCGCTTCAATAACCTCTATATTTTGTGAAGCCAGTAGACAGTACATAATTCTGTCATCGGATTGTATAGCATCTTTCTTAAGAATGGCTTCCAAATAGACAGCCCGAATGTCATCATACAAACTGCAGTAGAGGAATACGTGTTCTATTGTTTCTACCTCATCTGAGTCACAGTTACAAAGCCTAGCAGAATAAGGGGTTTTCTTAAATCTCCCTGCTAAAACAGCGGAGGGGAGCACGTTAAAGCGGGCCAGCATAAATGCTCTGCGCAGCTGTGGGGAAGTCAGACCCGATAAATATTGTGCTGGGGCTTTGATTGGGAAACGTACCCATCTTAAGGGGGAACATCTACCAGAAGCCAAGGCTCTAAGCTCTTGCAATTCAATGTCAATTAATCTCTGTTTGAGCAAAGCAAAAATATGTATTTCAGACGAGGACATCATATCATTCAGGCATAAGCCTACTGAGGCGATTTTCTTTTCTATAGCCACAAACCACTCAGAACAATGGGATTCTTTCAGCAGATATATAATAAGGCTATTGGGACAGCTCCTAAAATGCAAACGTAGCCAAAATCTGAAAGAGATTATCCAAGCCCTTGTTTCTAAACGTATCAAGTTGGATTCCAAACAAATGGCGGCATAGGATACACACATAGGCAACCCTAATATTTTCCTCACAAAATTGGATTGTAGTTGTTCTACCATTTTGTTAAAAGCAGTAACCCAAATGGGTACCCCGTAAAGAAGCTTTGCTCTGATTTTGTGCTCGAACACTTTTAAGGCCGCTGGGACGTACTGGTTGCCCTTAGTAAAAAAGAAACGAGTTATTGCCAGCACGCAACTATTCACCGATTTGATTACTTCTGTTCTGTGGGCTACCCATCTTGCACTATGGTGAAAGTGAATTCCCAAATATTTAAAACACTTCACCTGTTCAATGGTTTTACCCTTGACACGCCAGCTGATAGGTTTCCAGGAGTCTCCAAACACCATTATTTTAGTTTTATCAAAATTCACAGATAACCCATTCAGCTCACAATACTCTATAAAATGTGCTAACATCCTCTGTAGCCCTACTTCAGATCTAGATAGAACTACAGCGTCGTCTGCAAACAATAGCAGGGGCACCAGGCGCGAGCCCAAAATTGGGCTGTGTCCATCAATCCCTTCTAACCCCATGGCCAGATCATTCAGAAAGAGATTGAAAAGGAGGGGAGCCAATACACAGCCCGGCTTAACCCCTACATTGATGGAAATTTTGGGGGTTAAATCACCATCCCTAGAGATGTAAGAGAATTAAGAATGCAGAAATTAAAATCAAGTAAAAATCTGAAACAAAGCTGATACAAAGCATAAGTATCAATGTGGCATATTAAACAATGCAGAAATTACATTACACAACAATACATGCAGCAACAGTTAGTATGTTCTGTTCATAGTAGTACAGTCTTCAGTTCTTTTATTTAAGCATCTTCCTGAACCATTCTGATATATTAAAGTCATATTACCTCTATACCCTCCAGAATAATTCAGTTCATGAGATGCATGGAATGTACATTCATAAAGTCAATGAATTTCTGTTCACAACTGAATGATGGAGGCAGAAGGGGAGATGGTACCAAGAAAGGCTAGTTTGAAATAATACCTAATCAAAAGGGCAGTCTGTTCATTCAGAGGGTGATGGCCATTCCCTCCTGTTGTTAGGTAGCCAAAGCAGAATTAACAACAACAACAAAAAATCTAGTGCAGAGTGAAAGGGGATAAGCAGGTATAGTAGGAAGAGACATAGCTGAACTATCATATATAAGGGGTGGGATATGTAAGACAGTGAGTGAGAAATCTCAGGTCCTTGTTAAGACCTTTGGGGATAATATTCTTAAATTTGTTAATGAATTCTAATTCAGTGATTTCCTGTGGGACTGTCACTTTGAAGTTCTTTTGTAGGAGAACCATAGCTTTTAGGTCAGCAACAATATCATGGAAGACTGAAATATTCTCCCACTGGTTTGTTCGCATTTCCTGGTTGTCACAGAGTCTATTTCACATGCAGCATCCTTGACCTTCTGTTCCTCATTTCATGACCTCAGAGAACTGCCTGCCTGCCTGCCTGCCTGCCTGCCTGTCTGTCTGTCTGTCTGTCTGTCTGTCTGTCTCTCATCTCTCAGAATCATGTACTACCCACTAGCAGCCAGGGCAGAAGCAAACAGATGAGTGTGGGCTTGCTCCTTACCTCCTCCCGTGCCACTGCTGGGCAGGTCTGAACCAAGTGACCCCAGCAGGGCAGTGCTGCACACAGAATTCTACTCAGACCAGACTACTGCTGCTGCTGTTGGGGAGGCAAATAGCAAACTCATTGTAACCAACACTGACCAGGTATGAGCCAAGTGACCAGAGTTTCTGGGGCTTCACTTGCCCTGTCCCTGGCTGTCAGCAACAGCAGTCCACAGAAAACTGGCCCAGTAGGTTAAAGTACCAGTCATTCAAGTTCAGTGAATACAATGAGACTACAATCATAATAGTGAACAACAAAATTATTGTGGGAAATGGAGGTTCTGATGTTTTAAAATGTGCATGCAAATATAGCCTTAGATCCAATTGCTCACAGTCATGTGAATACACCTGAAATTGCCTTATACTGAACCAGACCCTTCATCTATTGAGGTTAGTATCATCTACTGGTAAGGGCTCTAAATGGTCTCAAGATGAGATCTTTCACATCACCTGCTGTCTGCTGCTTTTACCTAGAGATGCTGGGGATTGAACTTGGACCTGAATGCGAAGCAGATGTTCCACCACTCAGGTGGGTAGCTGTGTTAGTCTGAAGCAGGAGAACAAAGTCTGAGTCCAGTGGCACCTTTAAGACCAACAAGGTTTTGTTCAAGGTATAAATTTTTGTGTGTAAGCGCACCTCTTCAGATACAGTAAATCAGAATTTCCTCAGCCATTACATATGGGGGGGGGCAGTTGCCAGAAAGGGCCATGTCTCTGTCTTGACTCTAATTGACCCTTCCTGGCAGTTAATTCCCCCTTTCATGTGTAATGGTTGAGGAAATGCTGTTACACTCTATCAAGTGTGCTTGCACAAGAAAGAATAGAACTTGAACAGAACTTTGTTGGTCTTAAAGGTGCCACTGGACTCAACCTTTGTTCCCCCACTCAGTCACGGTTCCTCCCCCCACATCTGCTGTGATGATATGTACAATTGCATGCCACATAGCAATCACAACAGAAATGGCTGTACTTTAATTATTTATTTATTAAAACAATTTGGTCACAACTGACTCCCCTAGTAGTTTGCAGAATAATATTAATTTAAAATCTACAGCAGAGATAAAAACCAACAATACTGAGATGAATTGAATAAAACTCAGCAAAAACAGCCTGCTAAAATACCAAGGTGGCATAGCAACAGGATTAGAAGTTAGAGGACTGGATTTAATTGCTTGAATTAAAAGCCCTTCTAAACAAAATAATTTTTATTACCAGTTTGTGAACACATCAAGAGGAATGGAGCTAAACGCACCTCACTGGAGATGGAATTCTATCACCTCCAGCTCGTGTAATCAACCACACACAGCTTCTAAAGTGAACTGAGCAAGGCATCACGAGAGGATATCAGTGTATGAATAGGCCCCATATATAAGTAGGCTCTATGGGGGAGGCTTTTATTTGATCTGTCTCAAAGGGCAAAGCCCTAGGAGGCCCATGAGTTGTGTTTGGAATGGGCACAATGTCATGTGAATGTTCTGGTATAATGCAGGGGCCTCCTATATTCTATGGTAGCAAAAATTCCCCATGTGCAATCAGCCTATATAGTTTCAGAAAATTCATGTCTAATTATTCCAGAACCAAAGCTATAGTTAGGAGTTCCAACTTTGGATTGGGAAATTCCTAGAGTTTGGGACAGGGTGTGAAGGGGGGAAGGACCTTAGGAACCTTAGTGGCATATAATGACATAGCACCCATCCTCCAAAGCAGCCATTTTCTCCAGGGAAACTGATCTCTGTAGTATGGACATCAGTTGTAATTGTGGGACATCTCCAGGCTCCGCCTGGAAGTTGGCAACCCTAGGTAAGATATATGGACTGGGTACAACAAATGAGAAGGAAATACAGATTTGTCTGGAAGAAATGTGATCTTACAGAAAAGCAAGAACCTTTGTTTAAAATCTGAGACTTTGGTGCAAGGCCATGCATAGACTTCAACACAAACCAATCCTATGGCTGACTAAGGGAACTTTGGCTCTTGAAAGCTTATCCCCCCAAATCTCATTGGTCTCTAGGTGCTACTGGACTCAGATCTAGAAATCTTGTGGCTGTATTCATGGAGGGAGGGAAGGCAGCATGGTACAGCCCAGTCTCATCAGATCTTGGAAGCTAAGCAGGGTCCGTATACCACCAAGTAAAACTCCACCGAGGAAAGCAATCGTGAACTATCTCCGCTTCTCATTTGCCTTGAAAGTTCCTTGTTGAGTTCGGTATAAATCAGTTGCAACTTGATAGTGCTTGTGTACTTCTTCAGACATCAGAAACAAACTGTAGTTTAGAATTGTTTAGAATCCTGGCTGGAGATAAGAAACAAACTGCAATTTGTTAAAGCACCAGATGTGAGCAACACAACAAACTGAAGTTTCATCTTCAACCTCAGCTCTCAGTACACAAGCAAAAGGGGGAGGGGGAGCACATGAACCCAAGGATTTCCTGACTCCTTCTCACCAGAAACAACCCGGTCTGAATGCAGTCCCTCAGGCTCAAATTCCAAAAGCATTTTTGCTTTTTTGAAAAGCAAAAACAACAAAACTTTTTTTTGACTTAAAGATTAAAGGCTGGTGCGCACATATTTTATTCTAGACACTCCCTAAAAGCAGTAGAGTCAACAGGCAAGGCCTATTCCATGCACAATAGCACATATGATTCAGGGCATATGCACATACATCTATATACACACACCTATGACCAATTCCTGCAGTTTTTTCAGCCCTTTCCTGATCCAGTGGTGGAGAAAAAAATGGCCTAATCTCTGGAAGGGACCACATATGCAGTGATTAATTTCTATTCCAAAGGTGCTGTATTGACATTAAGTGGTGTGACTTGGGTAGTGTAGATTTTTTCCCCTTCAGTTTTATCACAGGGGTTGGGCTGGATTTGTGGATATAAGTGCAGAGCTTTGTTCAGTTGCAACAAGTTAAGGAGAGCGTAAGACCTGCAACCAGCAGAATGAAGCAGCTTATTCTTTTAATGTTTTCAGTATGGATGACCAGTGGAGTACAAAGGTAAGCGAGCTTCCTTGGCCTTTTCATCAGTTCTTTCAGACTACTGAAGTTAGTTACCCAGGCTCTACTATCTCATAAAACATGGGTCTTCAGGTTTCTTTTTCATTTGGTTAAGAAACAGCATTTATAACATTTCCTTTTCCTCTCCCCACAGAGTACCTCTAAAGAGACACAAATCTTTGCGGACAACCTTGAGAGAACGTGGGCAACTGTCCGAGTTCTGGAAAGCCCACAAGGTAGATATGATTAAGTACACTCAGGAATGCTCAGCAGTCCAGGAAGTCAATGAGCCACTCCTCAACTATTTTGATGTAAGTTATGAGCATGGTTTATGAAACTATGAGGGGCAGAAATATGGCAGCAGCAAAAGAGAAAAAAACCTTATTTTTGCATGAAAACCACAAATGTGCTGAAGACAAGCTCTCAGTTGCCACATTCAATGGAGCTTATATAAATTCAAGAATAATGTGGCAATGTGCCAGATATTATCTGTCTGCTTTATATGTGGCTGGTGTATTAACCTTTGTTAATTATTATTTGTTACTTAGGAATACAATGCTGGTTTTTCAGTATGGATGTCTTCGTCTATTAGCCTGGGGAGGGGGGGGAGAGAACAGAAGATGAATCATTCTTGTTGAATTTTTAAAATGGTATCTTTAGTGCTATGCTCAGACTAGCCCTGGTCCAGCCTCAGTAATACTATGCTGCATCTCCATATAGTGGATTGTAGGATAGCTGGGAGACTGCCTTGCAGTGTCTTTAAGGTCCCAAAGTCTGTTCATGTAAGTATAAGTATATAATGCAAGCAATCTGACATTTTCCTTTAGGTTGGGAAGAATTCTTGCTTTGTGAAGCTTTCCTGAGCTCTGCTTCCTGATTTGATTTGATTTTTTCCTGTTAGGTGGAATATTTTGGACAGATCTCCATTGGGACTCCTCCTCAGAATTTCACTGTGCTTTTTGACACAGGTTCCTCCAACCTCTGGGTGCCATCTGTTTACTGTGTCAGCAAAGCCTGTGGTATGAATGGGTTGGGTGTATAAAATGTAAATTAACTAATAAACTGTAACAAATATGTGGCATGCAGGGCTTTGTCCACTTGGACAGTATTGTGGCTGATGCAGTGATTCGGTTCCTCTCAGAAACAAAATATTTTTTTATTATTATACATGAGCTGGATTCTATTTAAGCTGGCCATGGGAAACTTTAAAATGCTCCATATGGAAGTGGTAAGAAATGTTCATGTTTGTTCACCATGCATACTGGGCAGTTTCCCTCTTGCTTCCCACACTGTTATTTAGTACTGTGGCCTGATTTTAACAGTGAGCCACTGGACACAGATGGCTCATCATACAGTGCTGCTACTGTATTAAACAATTGAAAAGGTTCTGCATATGAGCTGTAGAGTGCAGTACTAGCCCAGCTGTAAACAGGAGTAGATATCTTTTGGCTGACATTGCCTTTGTAAATTACTTTGTTGTGATTAGTACTGGTTTGCAGTTAGCAACATTCAGTAGCCTAAACAAAAAGGAATAACACCATAAGATTACTTTACCAGGAGGAAGAAAGGCAGGCAGGCAGGCACTGGCCTGGAGAAAGCGTTAACTACAGAATTCTTATGTTCATCTGTATGATACTGGCATTGCCACATGGGGGCACATTTACAATAATAAATAATGCATTCATAAGCCTAGTACATTCCGAAGACAGGTTTGACATGAAAGATTGATGGGGAGAGATAGAATTCAGGGTGATTTTCTATGCCAGAATTCATTGTCTAAATGAGATCTTGGTGAACTGTGTAAATAAGGCCTGACTGGAGTATTGTATAAGGCTACAGTCTTGTGAACATCTCTCTCCATTAATAGTAATTCTAGCATTGTCCAAAGTACAAATCAGTGACATGGTGAGCCCGATCATCACCTGATGACAGATGGGTGAGATCACAAGTGCATTTTTATTACTTGATGACCAGAGCATCAAGTGATATGTTCCATGTGTATTTCAATTCAGGCTGTCCTGCAGTAAATGATACAAACAGAACTCTTGTATCACATCAGATATAATACTTTTTCAAAGAGGTACTTCATACATTGGGTGGAAATGATGTGAGCAGATGGTGCATGGAACAATCAGCCTTAAGGTAGCAGTTCAACACATCCGGTGATAACTGCAAAATATATGGTGAGGCTTAGCCTGTGATTTACTTCTGAAATGTGTACAGGCCCTGCACTGTTAGCCTTCATGCCAGAACTCCTAGCTGTTATATTGCAAGATAGGGTGGGTGTGTGGGTGTGACATGTCACTTATTCAATATTCTGACTGAGGAAACTTTATTTTAAATCACAGTTGAACATTCCAGATTTCATCCATCAGCCTCCAGTACCTACAGTGAGGTAGGGACTCCTTTTTCTATTCAATATGGCACTGGGAGCCTGACAGGAATAATTGGATCAGATCAAGTAACTGTGAGTAGAAGATCTCATTGTTTCTTTTAAACTTTCTTTTGTTTCCAGCTTTGTTGAAAAACATGATTTAATCAACATCCCTCTGTGTATGTATCCCAAATGCAGGATCTGTTCAACCTTCAAACATAGAAGACCTAGCCTAGGATCAGGGACATAGCCAGAATATTTTTTGGGGGGTGCGTTGGGAAATCCAAGAGGCGGGGGAGAGGGGGGATGGGGGGGAAGAGATCCTGTCAGCAGGCAGGCAAGTGAAGAAGAGAAGGGTCTTTTCTTACCTGCCGGCCACAATTATTTGCCTTGGCTGCTATAGGAGAGGGAGAGCAGATGGGCTGGTGTGATTAATACTTAGGGATTATGCACTCTGCGCTACAGTAGCAACAGGCCTCACCCACTTGCTACTGTAGCAGAAAGTACATACTCACCAAGTATTAATCGCACTGGCTAGTCAGTTCTCCTCCTGTCCTCTCCTCCAGCTGAGGGAAACAAATGCAGCTGGCAGCTAAGGGCATGGGCAGGGCCAACAGGAGTTGTGGGGTGTGGGCCACGAGGGAGAAGCACCACACCCAAATGTTCCACTGTGGCTATGGGCCTGCCTAGGAGTGTGTTGTATGTCCCCCTGTGAATTTTTTGTCATTTCCACAGCCTATGACAAAGATTACCCATTATTATCATGGATATTCTGCTCAGATAGCTTTACCTTCATTCTCTGATCTCACTTCAGTTATTCATTCAAATAACAGGGTCATGCTTTGTTCACAACAGTGGCTGATCCAGCAAGGCAGTCTCTCCCAGCCTCAACCTAACCAGGTTTGGAGGTAATGAGGCCCAGCTGCCTTGCCTGCAGGTGTTGAATTCCTTGGCTGTTCTGTGCTTTGGCCAAGATCCTGTGAGGAAGTATTATCCTCAGAACTCTGCTCTAGACCTACAAGGAGGTTATGTACAGCCAGTTGCAAACTTAGCCTACTTTTGCCACCTCAGCCCAGGCCACCATTCCTGAAGAGCAGGAGAGGGTCCTGGGCTGAGTTCCAACCTACAGGTGGTGGCTGGAGGTCCCCTGGAATTATAATTGATCTCCAGGCCACTATCCAGAGGGGCTGTAGTCCCAGGTTCAAGTGCTACCTGGGGGGTGCCTAGCAGCTGACTCAAGGGCCAATGGCAAGGCTTCCCTTGCAGGGTGTGGCAGTGTAGCTTCTGGTGCCACTAGTACATCCTTAGCAGGTGATGCCATATTGGGCCCTCCCTGGTCTCTTGGGTCTTCCTTAGTCACCAACCCTGAGGACTCTGAGTCAGAGTCACAGGGTTGGTTGGAGGTGGTCACAAGATTTCCCCATTATGACTTTCCTCAGCATCCCAGATGTTTGCTTTCTCTGTCCTTTTCCCTCAGGTATAATTTTTGGGTTATTTTTGTTTGCTTGTTTGTATGAGCATAGGATCAGAATTAATGAGTTTCTGCCCTTCAGGTAGAAGGAATTACTGTAGCCAATCAGCAATTTGCAGAAAGTGTCAATGAGCCTGGAAACACCTTTTTGGATTCTGAATTTGATGGTATTCTTGGTCTGGCCTACCCATCCCTGGCCGTGGATGGAGTCACTCCAGTCTTTGATAACATGATGGCCCAAAACCTGGTGGATCTGCCAATGTTCTCTGTCTACATGAACAGGTGACATAAATGGACTTCTGGTGCCAGCTACTACTTCAAATCTAGGCTGCACTTTAACTAAAATCAATTCTAGTGGAGGCTAAGGGTGTGTTCATACGGGCAGCTAATCCTGCCATTATGCCGGCTCAAATTTGATCCAGATCTTTTAAATCCGTCCTCGCATGATCAGACATCCCCTGTGGGAATTGCCTTACTGTGTGCTGCTTCTGCTGTGGATTGTCTAGACGACATCCACTGAAGGAGGTGCCCGCGGTGGATTTTTTTTTTTTTTTAAACTTTTTGCACAGGCATACAGGCATGACTGCGCGTCCTTGTAGATCCGAGGCACTTGCAGGGATGGACTAAAGGAGTCCCGGCCATCCCCCTTGCCACTGAGATCATGCTCAATGGAGGGACTATTTTGCATGTTAGAAGACTCATCCTCTCTCCAGGTCCCATCCCATTAACCGATCGTCCTTAAAGTGATGGGTCATTCATAAACATTAAATTCTTCATGGCACTGAATTGGGGTTCCGCAGCCTCATTTTTAAATACGTTTAAGCGCATATTAGGTAGTGATTTTTTAAAAATCGTGCCCGCTCGGGATGGTCTGACATCAGACCACCCCGATGGGAGGATTGCATGCTGGTGGCACAATCAGATGGGTGAAAGTCTGCTGTTGTCCCATCGGGCCCGGAAAACTCCAGATTTAAAGTGCTATCTTTTAAGTCCAGTTATGAGGTGTGGCAAAATGGGATGTCTACGGAACAGGGACATTTCCCAGATGTTTGTATCTGGTTGTTCCGCTTAAATCCACCAGGAAATCATGCATGTCGCAGATCTAAAGAGCCGTCTGATCGGGACCTAAAAGACAAACCTATAGTGGCTATTTTAAAAATGCATGCTTTTAGAGGACATGTGGAATTAATGATGTTCTTCCAACATGAAGAAACACAAAAAATGTAAAATTAAATAATACTGAGGGGAAGGCCCTTGCCAATTGAAATCCTAACTGAAATGATAATTCTTTTTTCCCTCAGAAATGAAGAATCCTCTGTAGGAGGAGAACTGATTTGGGGTGGCTTCGATCCTTCCCATTTCAGTGGAAACCTCAACTGGGTTCCAGTCACTAAACAGGGTTATTGGCAGATCCTGCTGGATAAGTAAGCGTCTTGTTTTGGGAACTCTTTGGGATAACTGCAGATATAATGGAGGGAAGCAGTAATGAAAATTAATAATATGTTTTGTCATTGAAGACAGCAGACTTAAAAAAACCAGCCTGTGTAGTTATATTTAGGTTTCCAGTGGGTCTCTGAAGTTGTGTATATCAGCTAGAGGCCTCTCCACTCTACATAGCAAAATGATTCCGGTTGAAAGTCAGAGGCATTTCAAAACCAGTATGAGTCCATGGAGTTCAAAAATCTATGGTTGCTAACTTCATAAATTGTAGTCGCTGGATGAGGTACACAGGAGGATGTGCCAGAGATATTTGACTCTGCTCTGCTGGGGAGTAGAACAACTTGCAAAGGCTTTCTGTTTGTTCTGTGGTTGGTGAAAAATTAGTCATGATAGACTAATCATGCATGTGGAAGTCAACATGGGACGCAACAACTACTTATGGAAATGGATGTGAAACAATGTCTATGGATGCTGCTACCACATCTCTGAGCTACTACTTCACCACTTCCTCCTTTTTCTTCTGGCTTCCTGCCACCCCGCAACCGTCTACTTCAAGTCTGTGTAGGTAGTGAGGCTGCAAGGGAATCACATGCATGCACATGATAGACTCACAAACAGTAAAGGGAAATGGAGTTCTAGACTAGGTCTCAGGTCAGTGAGCCAGCATCTTAGGGTGCATGAATACACCACACAGTTCAAGCATGCTGACTTGCAGATAGGATTGCCAGCCTCCCGGTGGGGCCTGGAGATCTCCCACTTTTACAACTGATCTCCAGCTGACAGAGATCAGTTCCCCTGGAGAAAGTGGCTGCTTTGAAGGGTGGACTCTTTACCATTGTACTATGCTGAGGCCCCTCCCCTCCCCTCCCCAAACCCCACCCCCTTCTGGTTCCACCCCCAAAGTCTCCAGGCATTTTCCAACCCAGACCCAACAAGCCTACTTGCAGAAAATTCTGACTTTTACATATAAAAATTTAGCAACTGTCCTTGGCAACCAGCAATGTCTTTTGGAGCTTACAACCTTCTGGGCACATCCAGACGTTATTCCTTGGACAGTGTCCAAAATCCATAGATGGTATCCAACCATGCATACATGGAAGGCATTTATCTCACACTTCTGGCACCCACCTCTGATTCCCCAAAACACCATTCCTAGTTTGCTGGATTTGCATGGAAGAATAGCCACATGAATGAGGGCATCGCAGTAAGGAGGGAAGAAATTGCCCCTTCTTCTCTTTTCCATCAGTAGAACTATACTTGTGGTAGACACAGAGGGTGCTATTTCAGTCCCTTCCCTCTCCTTCCTGCAGTGCCCCAACCTATGTGGCTTTCATCCTACAACTCCAGGAATGATCTTTCCCATGAGTGGAAGGGCTGCTGGAATTAATAGCAACCCAGAAATACCAGCAGCCTTGAGTGCATGGTAGACTGCAGGCTCTCATTTATGTAAAGTCCAATGTTCAAGAGGCCTGTTTCAAATAATTGCATTATGATATCCTTTGTATATTTCTTCTTACAGGGGCTACTATAAGCTCTTGAAGGATTGGCTACATTAGGAGTGTGTCATCTAATATGCAAAGGAGTTCCTGCTACCAAAAGAGTCCTGTTTCTTACCCCTTACCTCACTGAAAATGAGTAGCGGTTTGTCAAGTCAAGTAGCGTTTGGAACTCTAATTGCAGAGATGTCATAGATAGATGTACATACAGACTTTAATTCTAATGTTTTTCCTGGCACTTTAGAAAATGTGTGGTGGGGGGAGAGATCAGGTTGGAATCAAAACTTGAGATAGAATATTTTCCTGAACAAGTACATCAGGTTCCATTTAGACATCTCAATCTTTAATGAAAATATCCTAATTATATCAATCCTGCCTCACCACCACCCTGAGGAAAGTGTGTTACAGGTGAGACTCACACAGAATGTTATCTTGAATGCCAGCTTTCATTCTGAGGGAGATATTACATTGTGGTGTCTTTCTTTTCTTTTGTAAAGATTATTTTTGTTATAGAAGGGAAAAAATCCTGTTACATATGAAACAAACAAAACAAAAAGCAACATTTATAATAAAAATATTTGGTTTTAACAATAAAATAATTGAGATCTCCATAGGTACAGAATAGATACCAAATAGAATGTGCATACTAAGATAATATAAATGAATAGAGCCATGAGTATGAGATATAGCATGGGTGTGAGCTATGAGATATTATTCCCAATATCACTGAAATATGCCATGAATTTTGTAATTTTAGTGAATTAAATGTATATATATACACGTGAATGCCCATCTGACTTCTGTCACCCCAAAACATAATCAAAAGCATCCAATGTTTTAAGAATTTAACCTGGAGGGATTCAGCACAGCCAAAAATATTGTTTTTGATAAAGTATACAATCCTCCATAAAGCACATATTTTTCCTGGTGACAAGCCGCATGTCATTTTCTCAAATGTTTTTTGCTGACATTGATCATGTTTTTAATTGGTGAACTAATAATGGGTATGATCTGGAAAAATTAATATACGCAAATAAATAACCTGGAGAGGGGAAAAACATTTCTGAGGGAATGCTTGCAACTGCAGAGTCAACCCTTAAGTCTTGACTCCTTGGATTTTTCCAGAGCAAGTTGTCAGTGCAGAAAGGGCCATTTATCTTTGAGCTGACTTGCATTGGGATATTTATGAATAAAAGTAGTATTTTCAGTAATATAGATATTTTCACTGTGGATATCCTCCTTAATCAGGAAATTGTGTTTTTTAATCTTTCCAGCTGTCCTTTAAACCAAGATAGGGGTTGAGTTGGAATTTGTATCTACAATAGTATTCAACAGATATTGCGTATCAGGTGCAGATGGATGAGACAGGGTGAGAGAGTCCAAAGTCAAAACAACAGTCAGGTAGCCATAGGGTTAGAGAGAAGCAGGAATTCATTAGGGCATGACACAAGCAGAGTCAAGCCAGAAGTCAGGAAACTACAAGGCCACCAAAGGAAGAAGAAAAAAAAACCCAACTCAAACAGGCAGGAACCAGAATCAGCAGGACTTCCACAGTATGGACCAGTTGATGAGACTGAAGCCAGTATTTTATACCTCCAGGCTAGCTCTTATTGGCCCTTCAGACACCTGCTCCCAGTTGAGCTCATTGGATCTCTCCAGACAGGATGGACTTATTTAATCTACTGACCACATTCAGGAGGGCACTGTAGTACAGATGAGATCAGTCTAATAGCTTTTTCCTGAAGGCAAGTAACTTAGATAGTGTGCAGAAAAAAGCTACAGTGCTGCAAGCATCAAATTCTGGGTTCTTGTTCACCATGATGACAGATATGGGCTCACAAAAATATTAGACAACAGGTAAGATCCCTAGAAGGTTAACCCTGATCCCATAGTTTGTGCACTTTTTCAGCTATTAAGTAGATAGTTGAGTAGACAGCCCATGGCAGATGCCTTTTAATTTGCCACTGAGACACCTGCCCCTAAATATTGCGTTTCCCATTTTTCTCCAATGCAGATTTCATTTTTTCCTCCTTTTGCAGTATCAAGGTTAATGGGAACGTTGAATTCTGTGCAGAAGGATGTCAGGCCATTGTGGACACGGGGACATCTCTCATTACAGGTCCTTCTGAGGACATTATACAAATGCAGAAATTAATTGGGACAGTACCTATGGATGAAGAGGTAGGTGCCTATTTGGAACCCCACACTGGCATGTCAGATGAGCAGATGGAACCAGCTGCATTTGCAGGAATTCCTTTTTCCAAATGCTAAAAACTGGCATTGGTCTATAGCCAGCACTATCAGTCCTTATACCTAGAACTAAGGATGACACACTTTGTACATTTCTCTCCACGCTCGTATTTTATAAAAATTTATATTATATTTTGGGGGGGAAAGCAAAAAAGCTTTTCAAAGGCCTTAAATCTTCTTGAGCCTCTTGTTTGTTTCTTCAGTATTTTCTAGTTTGTATACTTCATACACTGTTCATTATGCAACTTCAAATCACAAGTGTGTTAAATATAGAGTTACTTGGTTTTTTACTGGGTGAATATTGTGGAACAAGTTATACATTACTTGCAAACATGTATACGAAAGCTACAGGCCCATTTTTTTTTTTAAAGTATATTTGGGAAGTCCATTCTAAGGGGACAGAAGCAATGCTTCCTCTAAGCTGTGCAGTCTTGTGAGCAAAAATTCTACTTTGTGAACTACTGGCATTAAAGTTGTAAGCAAGCAATTTGGCTACTGCATAAATTAGTTTGCTCTGGAGCCATCCTTCCTGAGCTAAGACAAAAATCTGTGAGCTAGAGGCTAAAGAACTGTGAGCTAGCTCATACTAACTCAGCTTAGAGGGAACACTGGTAAGGTGGGTGCTTAGCCCTTTTCTTGTTATTTTCCTGCTCCAGATCACCATCTCAAACTACCTTTCCTCTAAATGCATGTGTATAGGGCACTATCTTTAAGTGCATATCTCTTTATATGTCCCAGAGAAAGCAAGAAAGAATGCAGTCATTGCTCTTCCCCTATTGTTTCCCCCGAGTTTTTCACCTCCTTCCCCTCAAAATTGCATAGGTAGGGTTTTTACTTTGTTTTTAATTGAAAAGGCTGTCCTTTGACAGCAGCAAATATATCTATTGTTCTGCAGTATGCCGTGGAATGCAGCAACCTGAATGTGATGCCTGATGTTACTTTCACCATCAATGGGAACCCTTATGCTCTTACCCCAGAGGCCTACACCCTCATGGTATGTTACAGTTCCTAGCCCTGTGCTTACCAGTCCTGGGATCTGGGGGAGGGGGCTGGAGAGGGGGGGCATTGTGGATGCTGTGTCATCACTTGATCATTCAGAACTGATGTCACAGCCCACGCTACATTCTAGGAATTTACAAAATCACCACAATCATTACACAAAGACCACAAAGATTAGGAGTAATTCCTAGAGTGTTGCAGATGCTATGAAATCACTTTCAGGTGATCACCAGAAGTGATGTCACAGCATACCAATGTCACCATCCCCCATTTCTCCCTGTTGCTCAACTGATTGAGCATGGGCAATGGAATGCAGGGCCAGGACATTCCCCACCATGGGCAGAAAGTGGTAAGCTTTTGGTATGTACAACATCTCAATTTTTTTCCTGCTTGATTGATAAAAAAATATGCAGTTCTTAGGAAACTCCAGAGAGGTAGCTATGTCCGTCTGCTGCCACAAAACGAACAAAAGCCTAACACATTTATTGTGGCATAGCCTTTTGTGAGCCAGAGCCCATTTTGTCATATCTAGAAGTTAGCTCTGGCTCACAAAAGCTTATACCAAAATAAATTCACTAGCTTTTAATGTGTCACAAGACTCTTAGTTACTCTTGGGAAAGTGTGGGCTATGTGTGGTTATTTTATTTTAGCTTCACACTGACGTAAGACCACTTCTGTATTATGAGTCAGGAAGAAAGTCAGTTGCTGCTAGCAGCTCTAAATTGGGAACCTCAGCATAAAGGCAGTGCAGTGAAACATTCAAAGAATTCCTAGGGGTTCATAGTCCAAATGGCTTAATGAGGATTACTTGTTCATTAACATCATTTATCATTTTCTGCAGTACAAATGTTTAATTAATGGGGGAAGGGTAGGGAGGGTTTTTGACCACCTCATTGCGGTATAGCAGCTAGGATCTGGGAGACCAAGGTCTGAATCCCCACTCTTCCATGCAAGCTGGCTGGGTGGCCTTGGCCTGTCACTGTCTCTCAGCCTAACCTACCAGACAGGGTGGCTGTTGAGAAGATAAAATTGAGATGAGGAGAGAGAGAGATTGTAAGCCTCTCTGAGTTCCCACTGGGGAGAAAAGTAGTTATAAATATATAAAAATATATTGTACAAGAAATAAACACTAATGAATAATTTATGGAGCCAAGGGTGATAGCAAGCCTGTCTCATAGCTAAAGGGCTACTTGAAAATGAGCTCAGACATAGGAAGCAAATTCCATTCTCAGGATCCTTTCAGTGATCAAGTGATAACAGTCTGCACTGCTGAAAGGGTACAACCGAAAACACTATTAATACAATTCGATTATCTGAGGTTACCAGGTCACCTGACCCATCTTTGCCTGGAAGAATTTCAGTTCTTACTACTCAAAAATGTAGACTGACTGCTTGGAGAAGTCTGTCCCATAATCTTCCTCTCAGGACCAAAGTAAACAATACATATACCACATGATCACCACCAGTGCTTGCTTTGTTGTTGTTTTTTTAAAGTCCTATTACTTCTATATAAAATTGTGCTGAAGTCATCCAATTCTCCCCTCAGGATGTTGGAGAGCTCCCCCCTCAAAAAAACCAAAGATGGTGGTAGTTCGTATCAGTATGAGTACTATCATAAAACAAGCCTGGATTGTCACAAGGACTTGCAGCCATGTGGAGTATCCTGTGGAAACTCAGGAAGTGCCACAGAGGCCCAGCTCAGAACAGGACAGTGAGGTGGCTCCACTTTGACCTCGGTATTGTGCAGTGTCAGGTCTATGAAAAATAAGATCACAACAATATCTGACCTAGAACATAAGAGAAGCCAATGTTGGATCAGGCCCATCCAGTCCAACACTCTGTGTCACACAGTGGCTAAAAATACCAGGTGCCATCAGGAGGTCCACCAGTGGGGCCAGGGACCTGTTGCATGAGTTACAGTTTAAACTGGCTCACTTGACTGGAACCTGGGTGGATGACTCTGATGTGGTCACTCTGACGCAGCTCACACTGACTTGATATAAAGTCCTTCACCAACCTAGAATGGGAGGATGGCGGGGGGGGGGTAGCATTTCTTTTCCATGAACATTTCTCCATCAGTAAGTTCCCAGTGCAGACAGAGGCTGGCTTTGGTTTAGGTACTTTACAGGCCTGTGAGGCAGCAGTGATCGCAGCAAAGTCTTTTTTCTCTGCCACAATTGTGTCAGCAGACTCTCATCCAGCTTACTTGTTTGAAGTGGTATATGACTAGATAACACCCAAATCCATCCCTGCGGGCAATAAAAATTTAGCCCCCAGCTGTGATGTTTCTGCAAGGTTGTTTGCTGACAAAATCCTTCTCATCTATCCCAACTGAGCCGGCCTAGGCTGGGAGGGTGGGGTATACATTTGAACAAATAAATAAATAAAACTTGGAGGCCAAGTTGAGGGCAGATCCAATACCTGAGGTGTCAAAAGTGCCTGCTTCTGTTACAGATAGTTTCAGATTGATCCTGCCTATGGATGCTGACATGGTCCTTGGAAGTGTGAGGCCAATTGTGCTCTGGATCTGAGCGCATCATGGCTTTTAAAATCTTGCCAGGAAAAGGTATTGAAACCATTATAATGAAAACCATCAACTCTTCCCTGATTGAGGGGGGCTCTTCCTAGGCTTTTGAAGGAGGCAGTTATTAGACATCTACTCAAAATACCCTCATTGGCTTGGGATGAGGTAGCCAATTAAAGGCCAGTCTCTAACTTACCTTTTCTAGGGAAGCTGATAGAGTATGAGGTGGCAGAGTAGCTCCAGTGTTTTCTGAATGACAAACCTGCCTTTGACCTAGTTCAATCTGGGTTCAGGTTTACGTTTGGTACCAAGATGGCTTTAGTTGTCCTGGTGGACAGTCTTTGTTTAAAACTGGACAGCAGTCTTCTCTATTGATAATGTTGGGCCTTTGTTACAGTTGAACACTCCATTCTTATCCACTGGCTTGAATATGGAGTTGATTGTTTCAGTCTTTTCTGTCTAATGAGACACAAGGAGTCTCCACTGAAGCTGCAGAATCGACTAGGTAGAATTTGCCTTGTGAAGCGCCACAGGGGTTTATTCACTCATCTATGTGTGTGTATATGTATGTATATATGTATGTGTATATATATATATATATATATAAGAATATGAGGCCACTGAGTGAAATTGTTAGAGATTTGGAGGTTGGGTTTCACCAATATGCAGATAAAACCCAGTTCTGTATTTCATTATCTGTGCCTCCAGTTGCATTCATCTTGGTTCTGAACCAGTGCTTTGAGACTGTGGTTAGGTGGCTAAGGCAGAACAAACTGAAACTGAATCCAGAGAAGACAGAGATAGTGCTGGTTGGGAAGGCTGATAGTCTAGACTAAATCTGCTTGTGCTAGATGGAGTAACATTGGCTTTTTCAGACCATAAGACCTTGGGGTGCTCATGGACCCTTGCCTTGCCTTTTGAAAAGCTGGTTGGCATGGTAGCCAGGACTGCCTTCTATTAGCTGCATCTGATTTGCCAACTTTCTTGCTACCAAGATTCAGCTGATCTGACCACACTGATTCATGCTTCTGTAACCTCACAGTTAGATTACTGCAACACACTCTGTGTGGGGGACTATCTGGAATGCAACCTGGAAACTTCAGCTGGTCCAGAATGCGGCAGCCCAACTGCTGTCTGGGGCTATCCACTGGGAACATATGTTGCCCATCTTGAAACAGCTTCTTTGGCTGCCATTCCATTTCCAAGATCAAATCAAGGTGCTGATTTTGACCTTTAAAGCCCTTCATGACCTAGGACCCACAAATCTGAAGGACTGTATCCTTCCATGCAGCAACTATGGTCATCATCAGGCAGCCATCTGTTGGCTATCCCACCGCTTAGGGCGAACCATCTGGCATCAAACAAAGCCCAGGCCTTTTCCACTATGGCTTTAGCTCTATGGAATGGACTCCCTGAAGAGGCGTGAAAGGAGCCCCCTCCTTGGAGATCTTCTGGAGGCACTGGAAGGCCTCGCCATTTGCCTGGCCATTTGAGGGGATTTAAACATGGGCATCTGTTAAGGGGAGGAAGGATTTGGTGCTTATCTTTGGTTTTAGCTGGGGATGTTTTAATTATTATTGTAAGATGCCTTGAACCAAGAGGTAAGGGGGGATATAAATGTTTAAATAAATAAATAAATAAATATAACTGTGGCACTGGGGGTGGAGGGGGTCCTTCATTCCTCCTGTGCCTTCTTCCCAATTTGAAATGGCCCCAAGACTCTCCATCGGAGGCTACAGTGCACTAAATGCTTGCATGTGCACCCCCAGGGGTCATTTTGGGTTCAGAAAATGGCATAGGAAGGAAGGAAGTTGACCCTTCTCTCCCCACACCATGGACTTGATCAGAATCAGGCCCCTGCAGCATTTCCAAATTGGGTTCCCACAGGGAACTCACAGATGGCTGCTAGAAATCCCTGTGGTGATCACATGGTATATGTAACATCTAGTTTGGCCCTCAGTCTTTGAATTTCTGGGCTAATTATATCTAGCCAGAGGGGAGTGACTGGCTGGGTATTGAGGGAGGAAGTGGGAAGGAAGGCTGGGACTTAAGGGAGGAAGCCTGAACACCTTGAAGAAGGTACTTGTTAGACCACTCCAAAACATTCCTCCCCATATTTCAAGGACTGTTACACAGCAGCCAGCAGACAAAATCAGTTTGTTTGCATTGTTTTCTGAGTATAACTGGGGTAGTGTCCATAGCAACCATGCCACTGCAGTCAGTGAAGGCATTGCACTGAGGTGGTGACTCTGTGATGGACAGGGCAGCCAGAATCAATCAGGGGTCATGTGCCAAGGGGGCAGAGTCCAGCACCTATCACAGGCAGGGGTGGAGAAGGGCAGACAACAAGAGTCCTGCTCATTGTTACCAAGACACACTCCACCACTTTAAAGGGACCAGCTCCTGTCAGCAGCCCCAGGCTCCATCTAGCACAACCTGACAGTGGGGGAGGGGCTTTCAAGCGGCTGCATTCAGGGCTAAGTCCAGCACTGTTGCTCTACCCAGGGTTTCCAGGATACACAAATACAATTGCAAGTCCAGAAATACACACAGGCAAAGTCTACAAACCAGTCCAGAGTCAGATAGCCAAAGGTTAACTCCAAAGGGAAAGGTAGGAGGGTCCAGGCCCAGGGGCCACTTTCAAGGCTTGGAAACAGATGCAGGATATAGGAGTCTGGGTCCTAGGCTTTAGTAGCAACCACAGATTAGACAAGGTACAAGACATCAGGGCATAGCTTTGTTTGCTAAACAGGCCAGCACACAAAGGGGTGCTAAGTAAAGTTGCTTCCACACCAAGCCTTGCTGAGTGTGTTCCTCTTATCTGCACCATTTACTGACCTGTCCTGAGGGCCAGGTGTCACTCCTTACAGTCACAGTTACCTTCCTACAGGTGAAGGTCTTTTACTGGTTCCTTATCAGCCTGTCAGTCCTGGTCCTATAAGGACTCCACTCCAGGAACTAACACTGACTGTTGCTGAACAGCCAAGCGGGCACTTCTTTGTCTCTCCTGAGCTGCAAAGTGTTTTCTCCTCCTCCTCCTCCTCCTCCTCCTCCTCCTCCTCCACTGGCTCTGGAGTCTGGCAGAGAAGCTGGCCTCGGTGGCATCTCTTTCTTCTCCTGGAAGATCAAGCAGCCTGGCCATGACTGGGAAGCATTTTTGCTTCCTGATACTTCCCCCGTTGGGTCTGCTGCCAGATCTGATTGCTCAAGTGGGGATTCTGTCCGTGTGGGGCCCAATTCTTCAGATAACTCCTCCTCCAAGGAGGTGGCAGCTGGCTAGCCCATGACATGAGCTGTCCACCCCATGGGCATCCATAGCTGACTCAATGCCCACACAGAACACGATGTCCCTGAAGGGCAGAAAGGGAAGGGACATTGTTGTTGCTACCCTATGCATTTGCAAGTGTCCTCCACTCACCAGCAGGCGTGCTTCCCAGCAGCCTGGTATGACACACGCCCCCTTTTATACTGACAGTACCATGAGGGTCTGCGTGTGGTGCCTGGTCAGAGCTGCTGCTGATTTTTTCTGCCCAGTCCTCTATGCAAATCTACAATAGTCTCTTCGGGGTAATTGTTTTACTTCTTGGTCAGGGATATTTGTAAGGACCACTACTAAGTGTATTTACCATGAAATAGATAGGCACCACAGCTTGCTAACTTTAAAACTGAACAGGCTTTATTTACAAACAACACAACAGGGGAATGGAAGTTTTTACACAGAGATTAATTTGTTTCTTTTCAGCTTGAACTGTTGAACTTGGTTTCTCTTTGTCAGAATGCTTGTTTCTTTTCCTCAGTTACACAGATGTTAAATAGTTCACTACACCCTCTGATGATCACACCCTCACTGTTTCGTGGTTAACTTTTGGCTTTGGTTCTCTGGCCCCTTTTGAGTCCAACTGGCCACCACCAGTTTTCCTGACTTGGCTCAGACCTTTTTCTTAGCCCTCACTAAACCACTTCTCTCAGATCCCTTAAGGAATGATGTCTCATTGGTGTATGAGACTATTGTGTTTAGTTTTTTTAACCATCTGTCCTCTTCCTTCTGAAGAACTCAGTAAACCAGGTTATTCCACACAGAGCTACAGAGCTCCTTCAGTTCGCTGACAGATTCCCTGTTAACTCTCCGTCCAACAAAGAACTAACTGCTGCTTCTCAACTGCCAATTCCAAATGGACCATTTGGTCTGTTAAACGCCAATCACTGAGGGTTCTGAGCTAAATGGCCCCCTCCTCACTTAGTCATGTGACTCGGCAGTGTTCTGTGTTTCTTTTCTGCTGGTCCCAGATCTTTAAGTTTGTCACACCTGGCCACACTACCAAGGGCACCCCTGAACCCCTATGGCCACCCCGCCAGTGACAGAACAGAAGATGGGGGCACCAGGGTGGGCTCAGATGTGGGGGCATGCAGCAGTGCCCTCAGATCCTCCAGTTGCTTCTTCAATGTAGCAGAAGTGGCCTCGGTCTGGAATGACTGTCATTTCTCTCCCAGAGCAATCCATGCCCAGAGACTGTCATTTGAAACCCAGTGCCCTCCCCATCCCCCTCAAAGACATCAAGTCTGCCCACTACATTGGCTCCCCCCCAGCCATTTACTACAGGGCACCCCATGATCCCCTGTCCCCTCAGTGATACCTTCACAGATATCTTGCCCCCGAGTTACAGATGTCTCCCCTTCCTAGAGCAGGCATAGTTATGGACTTCATTCATTCACTCTATTCATTGCCCACCTTTCTCCCCCATGAGGACCCCAAGTGGCTTACATCATTCTCCTGTCCTCCATTGTATACTAACAGCAACACTATGAGGTAGGCTAGGCTGAGAGTGTGTGACTGGCAGGAGTGGGGATTGGAATCTGGATCTCCCAGACCCCAGCCTCACACTCTAAGCACTGCACCAAGCTGGCTCATTCACCCAGGCCACCCTCTGGCTCCTCCCCCCTTCACTCTGCAGCCTGTGAGGAACTTCTTGTTAGGTCAACTCTGGAGGTGCTGCTGGTTTGCCAGAGGACTATGACCAGTGGCACCTGCAGAACCATCCACAGCCACCCAAGGCACCCAAGAGCCCTTCCTCTTAGACATGTCCTCGGGGGAGTCACAGATGGAGTGGGGAGGGAGTGGGGCAGGGAGGGGTGTGGAGCTCTTGTCATGTAGTCAAAACCAAACAGAGACACAGTTGTGGCACAACACAGACTTTATTGAAATGTGTACCATAGTGAGGTATGAAGATTCCATTTGCTACTTCCCTGGGGCTGCAGGGAGGAGGACTGAGGATCCCCTGGCACGGCATGAATCTCAGTGGGGTGGAATTGCAGGTGGAACTTGAAAGGGCTGGCTGGCTACAATGCCCCACTCCACGAGGTGGGCTGGGACAGCAGACTAGCTACACCCAGAGATCTTCCTGTTGAATCTTCACCTTCAGGGAAGCAAAACATGCCACACCCAGCCATGAAGGTATCACCCTGGCTCTGCAAATGCACATGATGGTGCCATCTGAATTACACTCACCTGTCTGGTGTTGAAGTGCTCAGGGACTGGTAGTGAACCGTCCACAGCAGAACCAGCAGCTGCTGCTCACGGCTCTGATCCTGCATGGAAATGAGTCAAAGGGTCTCCTGGCAAGCTGCTTGGCCACACAGAGTGAAGCAGCTGCCAGACGCTCCCCACCACCCCTGAGAAGCCCTGTCTTCTGCTGAGAGGTGGAAACAGGCACAGGACTGAGCTTATAGCTCAGTGTAGAGCTGAAAACACCCCCCTCCCAGCAGTTCTCCCAGGAAACTCTCCTGGGGCCTTTCCCCATGGCATGTCAGGGGCCATGGTGCTGGGAGGCCATGGCTTGTGCTGCCCCTGCATGAACCCAGCACTGGGTTTGAGTGGAGGAGGCACCGTCACTGAGGTGGCACCCAGCCTCAAGGGAGGGGAATGGGGGAGCAGGGTTGGGTTCCTTATCCTTTTGCTCCTCTTCTGGGGGGTGTTTCCCATGCTGAAAACACTTTGGGAGGCAACTGACTAGCTCCATGCTCCCTGGCATGCCCACATTTCTGCTGGCGCAGGGGTTTGCATCATCACTCTGCTAGCATGAGGCTGTGGTACAGCTGCGCCAGTGGAAGTGTGCAGGGCAGCCCTGTTTGCACCCTGTGCCATGTTAACGCCCCTTAAGTAAAGGTAAAGGTTTCCCTTGCTCAAGAGCTAGTCAAATCTGACTCTAGGGGCCGTGCTCATCTCCATTTCCAAGCCAAAGAGCTAGCACGGTCCAAAGACATTGCCATGGTCATGTGGCCAGCATGACTAAACACCAAGGTGCCTGGAATGCTGTTACCTTCCCACCAAAGTGGTACTTATTTATCTACTTGTAATTTCTTGCTTTCAATCTGCTAGGTTGGCAGGAGCTGGGGCCAGAGATGGGCGCTCACTCTATCATGCGGTACTAGGGTCTTGAACTGCCAAACTACAGACCTTCCGGTCTGCAGCTCAGTGTCTTACAGGGGCACAAATCCAAGTTACACTGGCATAGGGGTCAGTCGGCTCCCTATTCTGATTTGGTCCCCGCAGGATTGCTCTGTTAGAGACTGTTTTTTGTCAAAACAAAGTCTCAGCACCCAGAAGTGCACACTGCAGAGCTCTCAGAAGTGTTCTGGTACTTAATGAACCATCTCTAAGTGCCAAGACTGAGTTTCTGGCTCAAAACTGGCCAGACTGCTCATCAGAAGTACCTTGGAGCTGGATTCAATCTGATGAGCAGCCCAAAGAAGAGTGGGAACCTGATTCAGTTGAGAAATCTGATTGAATCAGACATTGCAGTCATTCTTTAGTTCTGATTAATCTGGCACTGAATTCTGATTGCTATATTATGAGTTAACTATTGCCATTATGAGCATGATTGCTCTGTAGTTATTTATGGCTGTTTTAAATGTTGCTGCTTTTTATTTCTGTTAGTAGAGTTCTACTCACTTTATTGTGCGTGACTGTATATTTTCTTTGCTTCTGAGCCACTGTGACAAGGTAATTTGGAAAAGTAGAGTATATGTTTCATGTAAATGAACTAAAGGTACTGGGGGAAGATCTACTGAGCTTGGAGTGTGTCAGAGAACAGGGTGTGCACACTTTGAGCCCAGTTCCCTCCCTTTCTTTAGGCCCCAGGCTGGCAGTTTGCACGCGCACACCCCCCCCCCCATCGCATTCTACACACTCTTTGTTTCCAGGCTTTAGAGACAGCATGAGAGCAGGGCACAAATGCCACCTGGAGCCCCTTGCCAGGTGTTACAGGAGTGGAGGAGGCAGCAGATGTAAGGAATTTTTTTTATATTCCTTTGTTTTTTCTAGGCAGCTGTTATGTAGGGTTGCCAATCTCCAGGTGGAATCTGGAGATCTGCTGCTATTACAATTGATCTCCAGAAGACTAAGATCAGTTTGCCTGAGAAAACAGCTGCTTTAGAGGGTGGATTCTACGGCATTATATCCTGCTGAGGTCCTTTCTTTCCCCAAACCTCACTCACTGCAGGCTCCACCCCCCAAATTTCCAGGTATTTCCTTACCCAGAGATGGCAACCCTACACAATACATTGCAGAACAAAGTCAGCATTTATTTGTCAATCAACAGAATATATTTAGGGTAAAACAAAGTGGTCAATGTGTACTTTGCCAGCACATTAGATGTTCAGGTCAGGGAAATCATCTGGAGAACAGTAGCATAGAATATCCAGAGTTTCTCCTCTCCTTTTTTCTTTTAGAAGCAGAAAATAAAGTGGGATGGCAAAGAAGAATGAAAGGGATTCTTGCCAGATCTTGGGAGTTAAGCAGGGCCAGCCGTGGCAAGTACTTGGAAGGGAGACCTCCAAGGAATACCAGGGCTGGGACACAGAGGTAGGCAATAGCAAGCCACCTTGCTGAAACATCCAAGCCCCACTAGGGGTCATCAAAAGTCAATCATGACTTCCAGGCATATGAACACACATACGCGTGCATGCACACACAATACTCAAATAAACAAAGAGAATGGAAGGGAAAAGACTTCTAAGGGACACAGAGGATACCAAATAAGCAGAAGAGGAAATAATTTGTGATGGGAAAAGTGAGGGCAGGTTATAATGGGTGAAAGACAGCCAAGTAAGCATTCTTGCTCATTCAAGAAGATCATAGATGGTAAAAAAGAAAATTGGAAAGGAGAAAGGGATTCAGGTCTAGTAATCCACAGGTCCAGGCTATCTATCCTGCCTCATCATATTTTTGTGTGAGGATCTAGAAAGCCATAACAATAGATGTGCGATAAATCAGTTGGGCCTTCAAAAGACAACATTCCCAGCCTTCCAAAAACTTGACTGTTGTTTATTTAAAGGAAGAAACTGTTTTGTTTCTAGTCACTAATAAGCTTCCTGTACCACACTCATGGATCACTGCCTTGTCGTGGCGAGGGGGCTTGCGTGGTTCAATGAGGCTGTGGGCTATGCCGTGGAGGGCCACCCAGGACAGACAGGCCACAGCAGAGAACTCAGACCAAGCGTGATCCCCTGGAGAAGGAAATGGCAACCCACTCCAGTATCTTTGCCAAGAAAACCCCATGGACAGTAACAAAAGGCTAAAAGATATGACGCCGGAAGATGAGCCCCTCAGGTCGGAAGGTGTCCAATATGCTACTGGGGAAGAGCAGAGGGCAAGTACGAGTAACCCCAGAAAGAGTGAAGCGGCTGGGCCAAAGCCAAAAGGACGCTCAGTTGTGGATGTGTCTGACGGTGAAAGGAAAGTTCGATGCTGCAAAGAACAATACTGCATAGGAACCTGGAATGTAAGATCTATGAATCAAGATAAGCTTGATGTGGTCAAAAATGAGATGGCAAGAATGAACATCGACATCTTGGGAATCAGTGAACTAAAGTGGACAGGAATGGGCGAATTTAACTCAGAAGACCATTATATCTACTACTGTTGCCAGGAATCCCATAGAAAAAATGGTGTGGCCTTTATAGTCAACAAGAGAGTGAGAAAGGCAGTATTGGGATACAATCTCAAAAATGACAGAATGATCTCGGTCCGAATCCAAGGCAAACCATTCAATATCACAGTAATCCAAGTCTATGCCCCAACCACTGCTGCAGAAGAGGCTGAAGTGGACCAGTTCTACGAAGACCTACAACAGCTCGTAGAACTAACACCAAAAAATGATGTCCTCATCATCATAGGGGACTGGAATGCTAAAGTAGGAAATCAAAAGGTAACCGGAATAACAGACAAGTTTGGCCTTGGAGAACAAAATGAAGCAGGGCAAAGGCTAACAGAGTTTTGTCAAGAGAACACGCTGGTCATAGCAAACACCCTTTTCCAACAACCTAAGAGGCGTCTCTACACATGGACATCACCAGATGGGCAACACCGAAATCAGATTGACTATATAATTTGCAGTCAAAGATGGAGAAGCTCTATCCAGTCAGTAAAAACAAGACCTGGAGCTGACTGTGGCTCAGATCATGAGCTACTCATTGCAAAATTCAGACTTAAATTGAAGAAAGTTGGGAAAACCACAAGGCCATTCAGATTTGACCTAGATCGCATCCCCGATGAATATATAGTAGAGGTGAAGAATAGGTTTAAGGGACTAGATTTGATAGACAGAGTGCCTGAAGAACTATGGACAGAGGTCCGTGACATTGTAAAGGAGGCAGCACTCACCGCCATCCCAAAGAAAAAGAAATGCAAAAAAGCAAAGTGGCTGTCTGATGAGGCTTTACACATAGCAGAGGAAAGAAGGAAAGCTAAAGGCAATGGGGAAAAGGAAAGATTTGCCCAACTGAATGCAGATTTCCAGAGAACAGCAAGGAGAGATAAGGAGGCTTTCCTGAATGAACAATGCAAAGTAATAGAGGAAAACAATAGATTGGGAAGGACTAGAGATCTCTTCAAGAAAATTGGAGAAATCAAGGGAACGTTCCATGCAAAGCTGGCCATGATAAAGGACAAAACCAGTAGGGACCTAACAGAAGCAGAAGAGATTAGGAAAAGATGGCAAGAATACACAGAAGAACTATACAAGAAGGACCTCGATGTCCTTGACAACCACGATGGTATAATCACTGACCTCGAGCCAGACATCCTGGAAAGCGAAGTTAAATGGGCCTTAGAAAGCATTACTAACAACAAAGCTAGTGGAGGTGATGGTATCCCAGCTGAGTTATTCAAAGTCTTAAAAGAAGATGCTGTTAAAGTGCTGCACTCAATTTGCCAACAAATTTGGAAAACACAACAGTGGCCACAGGATTGGAAAAGGTCAGTTTACATTCCAATCCCAAAGAAGGGCAACGTCAAGGAATGTTCAAACTATCGCACAATTGCACTCATTTCACACGCTAGCAAGGTCATGCTCAAAATCCTACAAGCTAGGCTCCAACAGTACGTGGATAGAGAACTGCCAGAAGTACAAGCTGGGTTTCGAAGAGGTAGAGGAACTAGAGATCAAATTGCCAACATTCGCTGGATTATGGAGAAAGCAAGAGAGTACCAGAAAAACATCTATTTCTTCTTCATTGACTATGCTAAAGCCTTTGATTGTGTGGATCACAATAAATTATGGCAGGTTCTTAAAGAGATGGGAGTACCAGACCACCTCATATGTCTCCTGAGAAACCTGTATAAGGGTCAAGAAGCAACAGTTAGAACCGGATATGGAACAACTGATTGGTTTAGCATAGGAAAAGGAGTTCGACAAGGATGTATATTGTCACCTTGCTTATTTAATTTATATGCAGAGTACATCATGCGAAATGCTGGCCTGGATGAATCACAAGCTGGAGTTAAGATTGCTGGGGAAAAGATATGCAGACGATACCACTCTGATGGCAGAAAGTGAAGAGAACCTAAAGAGCCTCTTGCTCAGGGTGAAAGAGGAGAGTGCAAAAGTGGGCTTGAAGCTCAACATTAAAAAAAACTAAGATCATGGCATCTGGCCCCATCACTCCTTGGCAAATAGAAGGGGAAGTCGTAGAAGTAGTGACAGACTTCATGTTCCTAGGATCCCAGATCACCGCAGATGGTGACTGCAGCCATGAAATTAAAAGACGCCTGCTCCTTGGGAGGAAAGCGATGGCAAACCTAAACAGCATGATAAAAAGCAGAGACATCACCTTGCCAACAAAAGTCCGCATGGTCAAAGCAATGGTATTCCCCGTAGTAATGTATGGCTGCGAGAGTTGGACTATAAGGAAGGCCGAGCACCGAAGAATAGATTCTTTTGAACTATGGTGCTGGAGAAGACTCTTGAGAGTCCCTTGGACTGCAAGGAGATCAAATCAGTCAATCCTAAAAGAAATCAACCCTGACTGTTCCCTGGAAGACCAGTTCCTGAAGCTGAAGCTCAAATACTTTGGCCACCAAATGAGAAGGGAGCATTCACTGGAGAAGACCCTGATGCTGGGAAAGATTGAAGGTCAAAGAAGAAGGGGACGGCAAAGGATGAGATGGTTAGACAGTGTCATCGATGCAACGAACATGAAATTGAGCAAACTTCAGCGGACAGCGGAAGACAGGAGGGCCTGGCGTAATCTGGTCCATGGGGTCGCGAAGAGTCGGACTCGACTGTGCGACTGAACAACAAACCACACTCAAAGAAAATAGCATCATCATTGTTTTTGCAGGTTTCTTAAAGTAGGTTCAGGGATTGATCTGACTTTCTGATGTTATTCCTCCAGGGTAGGGGGAATCCTTACATGCATTTATTTATATAAAACATTTAAAACACATTTTTCCTCATCGGCGGTCAAGACAACTAACAATAATTCTACTAAAAACATATTATTAAAATTAAAATAGCAGCAGCTGCTCAGTCATTATTTGTTCCTCAGAAGAAACTGGCCAGATAAGTACTTTCTGAAATTAAAAGACCTGCAAGGGAAGCCTGTTCCCCAGTTAGCAGCAATGGAGAAGGCACAAGAGCAGGCTGTGGGCAAGCTTGAGTATCCTCAGTAAACATTCATCTGCTACAGTTGGCATGCAGACTCATAATCAAGTCAGGAACCTAAAAGGTTGAGCAGCTAAAACTATTACACAGTGTACAAAAACTTCAGATTAAAAACAACATACAGAGAATGCAGATAAAACCTCAGAACATAGTATATGACAACAAGTGTGTTGTGTACTCAGGTCAACCCACACACGTGAACATGCGGCTGGGCAAAGGACCCAAGCTTCACATCTAGAGACAACGGCCTGAACAGATCCTAGCGCGCACCTATCGGGAGGCTAGGATCCTAGGAGGGACCTATGGGTTCAAGGGTGCACTGTAAATATCCAATCACGGGTGTGAGTGTGTGTGTGGTGTGAGTTGGGAATTTTAACCGGCCTGCGAGCCAGCAAGGGCATCTCTTGTTCTTCTTCTGAAATAAAGTATGAGCTGAATCACTATGCTTCGCATCAGTCTCAATACTTTATAAAGTTTAAGTTGCACATACAATAACTATGAGTGTAAGTTGCATGTACAATAACTACTGGATCTCAGTAATGGCTGCACATATATAATAACCACAGGACCAAACACATTTCAGCCCAGAGGGTCTTCTGCAGTGGTCTAAAGTGTACTAACACACACATAAAAATGTAAATATAAAAGCCCTTCATTTCTGGTTGACACATGAACACACACTGGGAATACAGCAACAGCCTAGGACAGAGTGGTGGTTCGTAGTTACCATCTCTGATGAGTGTGGTCTCCTGAGTATATGCAGGCCTGATGTTATACTATTATTTGGAGCTACACCTTTTCAATGACTCATACACAACCTGCTTGGCCTGAAAAAGATATTTTATATTTACATTTTTTGTATGTGTTAGTACAATTTAGACCACTAAAGAAGGCCCTCAGGGCCGAAACGCATTTGGTCCTGTGGTTATTATATATGTACAAGAGGCGGGACTCGCAATACTCACGGGGGGGAGGGAGTATTCCGGCCGCCAAGCTTCCCCTCCCCCCCCAGCAGCGGCGGTGGCAGCAGCGGCGAGGCCAGCCGGCCCGCCAAGATTCCCCCTCCCCAGCAGCAGCAGAGGGGCGGCGAGGCTGGCCAGCCCCTCAAGCCTCCCCCTCCCTCCCCCCAGCAACGGCGGTGGCAGCGGCAAGGCCAGCCGGCCCGCCGAGATTCCCCCTCCCCAGCAGATTCTCCCCCCCCGGCTCCGGCGATCCTCCTCCTTCCCCCCACCCCCCGGCTCCGGAGGCGAGGCCCGAGCAGCTTCCAGCCACCGGGCCCGCCGATCTCCTCCCCCCCCGGCGATCCCCCTCCTCCCCCCACCCCCGGCGATCCCCCTCCTCCCCCCACCCCCCGGCTCCGGAGGCGAGGCCCGAGTGGCTTCCAGCCGCCGGGCCCGCCGATCTCCTCCCCCCCGGCGATCCTCCTCCTCCCACCACCCCCCGGCTCCGGAGGCGAGGCCTGAGTGGCTGGAAGCCGCCGGGCCCGCCGATCTCCTCCCCCCTTCAGCTCTCTCCTCTCCCCCCCCGGCTCCGGTGGCGAGGACTGAGTGGCTTTTAGCCGCCAGCCGCCGCAGAGTTCCCAGAGCGTTCCCTGCGCATGCGCAGGAAACGCTCTTACTTTTTTGGGGATTCTGATATCCCCCCTAGACTTTTAAACACTTTTTAGATTTTTCTGCACACGTGGGGACTGCCCCATGTGCGCAGGAAAATCTCCCTGCCCCCCAGGTGCCCCCGATGTGCGGATTTAGATATCCGCACACAGGGGGCCACTTGGGAATTAGATATATAGATAACCATTATTGAGATCCAGTAGATATTGTATGCGCAACTTACACTTGTTGCTCTATACTATGTTCTGAGCTTTTATTTGCATTCTTTGTGTGTTGTTTTTAATCTGAATTTTTTGGTGTGCTCTTTGTAATAAATAGTTGTATTTTATTTCACGTTTTAGCTGCTCAACCTTTTAGGTTCCCAACTTGATTTTCAGGTTGGTTTTTCCCCTTTCTGTTGTTTCCTAATATTGATTGGGGAATTTGTTGTAACTGACATTATGGCACAAAGAGATTTAATACAGACTCATAAGGCAAGAGATGGTTCTTCATAAATGAAGGTCGTGAAGGGCTTTCAATCGATAACTAGGTTTTTAGATGTTCTAAGGGGACACAATTGTGGCAGCAATCTCTACTCTACATGCATTTATTGGAATGTATAATAATGCGAATTCCAGAGCATGACGGAAGACAAAAGGGCCTGGCCTGATGTGGTCCATGGGGTCACAAAGACTCGGACTCAATTGTGCGATTGAACAACAACAAACATAATAATAACCAGCACTGGTATGAGTAGCTGTGTTTGGGGCTTTTTCACATCTGGGAATCCTGATAAAGCAAGGTAGTGTGGACTATATGCAGGGTTGCCAACAGACCTGGAGAAGAATGTCTTGTCCTTTTAATAGAGGCTTAAGCTGTGGAAGTGGGCAGCTGGAAAAGTACCATTACAGTTCAAGATTTCATCAGGATTTTTCCTTTCTCTAAAATTTGCATGCCTTAAGGGTATATTCCAACTGGCCTTGTATATATGTAAAAGCTGCTTGAAAATATGGTTGCTGGCTATTTTTTTCCTGTCAGAACATTTGTTCCTTTAACTGCTGCGTAACAGTAGATGGTTCAGCAGGTGAAGTAGATAGATACATCTGCAGTATGTGGAACACTTCATCAGCTGCATGAAGATATATTTATGCAACCTGCGACAAGGTGTTTTCAGTTTTATATCTGCAACTGCTTTTGGGGGGTGTTGGGGGGGATAGCATACTAGGTTGGGCCTGGTTTACTCTCAAGGAAGTTAATATTATTTGTTGTCACATCTATATTTTCTCTTCCAATTAGGAAAATAGCGATGGGATGACATTGTGCACCAGCGGCTTCCAAGGCCTAGACATCCAACCCCCAGCTGGGCCACTCTGGATTTTGGGGGATGTATTCATTGGCCAGTTCTACTCAGTCTTTGACCGTGGGAATAACAGAGTAGGCTTGGCTCCTGCTGTCCCTTAAAATACACAGAGGGTAAGGGAGTCTAAGCCTGCTTCCACGCAGCTGGAGCACTTTTTTGGTGCATCCACATTGAGGTTTAACATTTCTCCTCCCACTCTTAGTACAATCTAACCCAAACCTGCTTTTCTGCAATGTTTTTGGGAAGAGCACTATGCATGTGCATCATCAGGTGGTCTAGAATGAAAGGTGCAGATTATCCAAGGTCTGCCCACAGAAGCATTATTTCCATTCCCTCATCTTCTTGTGACTGGCATTTTCCTTGTTGCTGGTGACCAGAGAGCTATTTTCAGGCTTTCAAAAAAAACCCTGTAATTGCTTGATTACAGTAATGTTATAACAATCTACTGCATACATCTACCAGTTCCTCTGAATCCCCAGCTTTCATTATTTATTAAAAAATCTTTAACCCTTTTCATTGCAGAGGGCCAGAGACTTTTTTTAAAAAAAATCAAGGCTGGGAATTCTGAAGAAATAGTAGATGGTTTAATAGATTGCTATAACATTATAATGTTACATGCAGAGACTCATGAGGAACTTGCAGGAGCGAAGCTGCTGTCACTGCTTCAACTATGGGTGCCTCTGCTTGCTCACCTTCTTCCCTTGACAGGGGCTGGGGCACCGGTGGGGAAGGAAAGATGGAGAAAAGAGCACCACAATTGCTCATTTGCAGCAGAGCCTCCACTTCCTTCCAGCCACTACTGCTTCCCCTTTTCTCTCCATGGCTGCAGTCACACACACTAAATAATCCACTTTCAATCCACTTTCAGTGCACTTTCCAACTGGATTTTAGTGTGTGAACTGGCAAAATCCAGTGGGTTATTTAGTGTGTGTGACTGCAGCCCCTGGTTCAGTTGTCAGCTGAAGAAGTCTTCACCTTGCCTCCTTGCTCTGACCACCACTGTTGCCTTGTTTCTGCTTTTCCGCAGTGGTGGCTGCTGCTAAACACCACCAGCAGCAACTGGTCTCCTGGAAGTCCTCCCCCCCCCGATATTGAGGGCTGTCAAGCACTGGCAGGTTTGAGGTTGTGAGGGAATTTGTGGCTCATTCAGTCTCTAGCAAATTGCTCCGCTGTTTTACCAAACCCACGTTGGAACAGAAATTCTCCTCTACAATGCATACCACTTTCACTTTCTTTGATTGTTGGGTATTATTGTGGCCTCCACACTGCATGCCAGTTTCACTTCCTTTGATCTCTTGGTTTTATGGTACTGTCTGCATAGATTTATGGCCATTAAGGGGTGACTCTGCAGTCAGGACAGCATTGGCCTGGGGTATTTGGATGTAGTTTTGAGCCACATCTTTTTCATTCCACTGTGGGTTTGGTAAAACAATGGGGCGAATGCTAGATGCAGAATGGGCCTGTGGCCACCCAGGCTTCCTCCCATCCCACACAAACACTGCCAGTGCTCAACACTTTATTTGCCTGGCCACCCCACATCTCCTTCTTTATCTGCCAGCTATCTTCCTCCACGCTTTTCAATGCAACTTGGAGGTTGATAGATAACCTCCAATGTAATAGCTGAAATGTCAGGTCTCAATTTTCTTTTTCTAGGATTTAACCCCCCACCCCCCAAATTTTTAAAAAAGGTTTTCAGATTCTTCTGCATACCTGGGTCCCAGCTCTGTAGAAGAATCACCCTTATCTGAACATGGCCTCATCATGTACCTTTATAGATCCACATTTTGAGGTTTGTTCAGAATTCGATATATTGATAGCAATCTAGCAATTAGCCATTTCTTTAAAAGCCTGAAAATAGCACTCTCGTAATTGTGGGGGAATGGCAGCCATGGAAGGCTGAGACAAGGAAAGTGGATGAAAAACTGCAGTGTTGAAACTCCGTATCAATGATAGCTAGATGGAAAATTAACCCTGTGTGGAAGCAGCCTTAGTCCCCCTACGTATTCTTAAGTCTCCTTCTGGTAGTCTGAATGGCCAGGTGCCATCCTTGGATGCGTCTATTTCCCATATATCTATGCTGATAATGATGCTCATCCAAACATGTGAATGCTTTGGGACATACACCAACTTTAACAAGAGGCAACTACCAGCTTATTGAATTGCAATGGAGATACTGGAGAATTTACTTGCATAGTTATTCTCTTTCTTTTCTCTTTTTTAATAAAACCCTGATCAATATTGAACTGTGACACAGTTAAAATTCAAGTGATTGTATTTCAATAACACATCTGTATGTATCTGAGGATTTTCCCCATTCCTTCCTCATGTAATGAATAAAAAATAACAGCTGCACATTTCGATAACTGGAACACCACAATTGTTTACTTTCCTTTGGTTCTGGTGTGTTAATGTAATAAAAAAGTAAAGGAAATTTATAGCTAGCCTTTCATTCTACCCATGACAGATTGTTATCTCATATCCCCTTTAGTATTTCAAAAAGGCATGCAAATTAAGCTTTTCATAGTATGCATATTTATTTAAATGTAATCAGTTATTTTGTTCAGAGGCACATGATTCATTCCCTAAGAATTTTTTTTAATTTGTTGAAAAACTTTTTTTAATTAGTTGAAAAATCTGTATTCCTAAACTAATGCTTGTTGTCTGCCATTCCGATTTTACTTGTTTCACTGGAATCATGAATGATTTCACAGAAGGAGTGGGTGAAGCATCAAAATGCATTAGTAGGTCTCAGGCAAAAAACAATGTGGTGACAGGTATAAAATAGAGACAGTGTAGTTACCACAGGTAGCTATAAATTTAAACATGCATATAAACAGGGGTCTTTTCATAGAAAAAGAGCTGCAGGCGCTTATTAGCATATGGTATGCTAATGAGCTATTAGGCTATTAGCATATGCCACGCCCCCTGACATCACCAGAAGTGATGTCAGAAGGGGAAACAAAAGGGGGGGAGGCATCTTCAAAAGCCTCCCCTTCCCTTCCCCAGCTGGCCTGGGTTGGGGAGTTAAGAGAGAAGGGGTTTAAAGTTTAAACTCCTTCTCACTAGAGTTAGGCCACAGAAGGAGGAAAGAGGGAAGGAAAGAGAGAGAGTAGAGAGAAAGAAAGAAGGAAGGAAAGAGGGAAAGAAAGAGAAGAAAGAAGGAGGGAAAGAAGGAGAGGGAAGAAGGAGGGAAACAGGGAAAGGAGGAAAAAGAGAAGAGAAGAAGGTGGGAAAGAAAGAAAGAGAGAAGGAAGAAGGAGGGAAAGAGGAAAAAGAGAGAAGGAAAGAAGGGAATGAAAGAAATTTGGCGGCAATTCAGCCCCGTTATATCCTATGGGCCATGGAAGTCAATGGTGAAAACATAGGGTATATTCTGGGGGCTGGAGGGGAGGTGATTTGAGGGAGAGGCTCCAAACTCACAGGGTAGCTGATGGAGCCTCTCCCCAAGATACCCACCAAGTTTCAAGAACTTTGGGCCAAGGAGTCCAATTCTATGGGCCCCCAAACAGGTTTCCCCCGTTCCCTACATTGTTCTCTATGGTGGCACCAGCCGTCAGACTCTCCCAGAGAATCTCAGGGAAAGTGAACTGTCTTGGGAGGTGCTTGTTTGCCATGAGAACAAGTGGCACATTCCAGAACAAATGGCACTGTGGCAGTGCAAGCATGCCACAGTGCCACACAGAAAGACCAAAAGACCAAAAGGAACAACATTTATACATGTATAAATTGATGGTGCAACCTCATTGGACCACTCACACCACACACACCTCAAAAAGAATATTTATAGCACTGGGAAAAATGCAGAAAAGAGCAACTGCAGATGAAAGGATGTGCTTCTTCACCCAAACAGTGATTAATACATGGAATTCACCGCTATAGGAGGTGGTTGTGGTGGTGGTGCTGGTGCTGGTGGTGGCTGGCATGAACAGCTTCCAGATGGAATTTGACAAACGTATGGAGGCTGGAGCAGACAGGAACCCCCCCCCTCCAGCAACGGCAACCAGAAGAACTTTTTAAAGTTGTAAACCTGTAAGAACAAAAAAACCTTTAATCTTTTCTAACTTCTAACCTTACTGCTCAGCAATTTCATTGAGTGTCCACGAGTTCCTGTCTTGTGAGAAAGGGTGAAAAATACTTCTTTCTCTACCTGCTCTATCCCATGCATAGTCTTGTAAACCTCTTATCATGTCACCCCTCAGTCATTGTTTCTCCAAGTGAAGATCCCCAAATGTGATAACCTTTCTTCATAGGGAAAGTGTCCTCCTCTTATTATTGCTGTTGCCCTTTTCTGCATGCCTGCCTTAAGTGCTGCTGGCTGGGTTTCCCCATTGGAAACGATGGAGGTAATGGGGGTAACCTGTTTGGGTGCCCATAGAATTAGGCCCATTGGTCCAATTGCTTTGAGACATGGGGGTGTATGTGGGGAGAGGCTCCCAAAGCTACCCTGCAGTTTGGAGCCTCTCTCTCAAACTCCCTCTCCCCCAGAGCTACTAACAACACCATGGGAAAAAAGTAACTTTTTTCCCCACCATCGAGAACAATGGAGGGAATGGGGGCAACCTGTTTTGGGGCCCATAGAATTGGACCCCCTGGTTCAATGTTCTTGAAACTTGGTGGGTATCTTGGGGAGAGGCTTCATCAGCTATCCTGTGAGTTTGGAGCCTTTCCCTCAAACTCCCTCCCCTCAAACCCCCTCCCCTCCAGCCCCCAGAATATACCCTATGTTTTCACCATTGACTTCAATGGCCCATAGGATATAATGGAGCTGAAATTGACGTTCGGCTGCCTGAAAGACTCCGGGGATGCCGGCTGGGGGTGGGGCTTGGCTCCTGAGCTGCCGGAGCTGCACTCTGGTGCGCTCACCCCCCAAAAGACCCCTGCATATAAAACATCCAATTAAAACTATTGAAACTGAAAACACAGCTTAATACCATGGCAAACAAAGAATTCTACAGAGACTACTATGTTTTGGGCAGTGCCCATCAGGATAGATTATGGATCTTAAACATGACTGTCAAGGTATACACACGAGTTTAAACAGAAACTAAGTGCCACAGTTTAAGATGTTAACTGGGGTCCCAGTCACACGTGCCAGATAACGCGGGGGGGAAGCGAGGCTATTTGCCCCGTAGTAATTTGACGCGCCACTGCGCAATCAGATGCAATTCTCTGCCACGTGTTTCCAGTGTGCTTCAATGAGTGATCACTGATGCAATGAGAAAGCGCCAGTGCGATCACACAGAGACGTCTGTCTGCGGCCCATCGCAAACCCATTTGCTACTGTACTTTCCCAGGTATTTTTTAACTCTGCTTCTTCGGAGGGGCAAGATGGGTTGGTGACAGGTGCAGGACACTTGCCAGATGTTCCCGTGTGATCACACCTGTAAAATCCGCCCGGCATTCATCCCTCTCATGCTGCTAATTCTGTGTGTGATCAGAGCTAAGGTATGGCAAATCTGATTTCCTTGTAAAGATTATCATACACTTAGAATCAAGAAATTCTAGCTATTAAAAAATTATCCCATCATGGTTCATTATCTCAATAATTCAATACTAGAATTGAGATTTATTCTTACATCTGGATCATATGATTTGGTAAAAGTATTATAAGGAAGGTTATGAAAACACATATACCCAAATATTTTTAACCTATACATATATGTGACATATTTTGGGGAAGGCACAGAAACAGCAGACAAGAAAGTATAAAGGAAAGGGTACTTTCTAAAAATTGTTTTGAGATTTGGAATTTGGCATCCCCGCTTTCAGGATCCTTCAATACTTTTGGATAACACTGAGAGGAAAACATTCAGTGGCCATTTCCACACAAGTTATTGTTGGCAGAGTATAGATATGCAGTAAAGCAGAGCACAAGCTGTTTAAAGAATAAAGTCAGTTTATTAAGAAGAGAACAAACTTTGTAAGAAAGAAGAGAGAGAAAGAAAACTAACTAGCTAGTAGACAGTCAGTAAGGAACAGTTCTGAGCAGGAAAAACCCCAACTGAACCAATTAGGAGACATGAAGGAGACTCTTTGAAAACAGTAAGTAAAGGTAAAGGTTCCCTTGCTCGAAAGCCAGTCGAATCCGACTCTAGGGTTGCGGTGCTCATCTCCGTTTCAAAGCCGAAGAGCCAGCGCTGTCCGAAGACGTTTCCGTGGTCATGTGGCCAGCATGACTAAACACCAAGGCGCAAGGAACACTGTTACCTTCCCACTGAAGTGGTACCTATTTATCTACTTGCAATTTCTTGCTTTCGAACTGCTAGGTTGGCAGGAGCTGGAACTAGAGACGGGAGCTCACTCCGTCATGCGGCACTCTCGGGTCTCGAACTGCTGAACTACTGACCTTTTGCAGCCTGCAGTTCAGCGTCTTAACCACTTGAGCCACCGCAGCTCAAAATAGTAGGAAGTCCCTAATCTCACTATGCTAACTAGATGTCCCTTCTGCTGCCCCGTGCTGGATGTTCTTTTCATTTTCATTATCTATGCATGATAGACCTTGCATATTCCAACAGTTATTTGCTCCTGGTTTGATGCTGTTGGGAAGGGGCAATCTTGCCCAAATATGCAAAGTTTGTGGAAAAGGTTGCAGCAAAGCCTGCACAGCTGCTATGTTTGTGGGAAGGTTCAAATTTTCCCAGTCCCACTTACACAGAAGCCATTTTGTCCTGCCCTGTCCTGATGGTAACCATCCCCCTGCCACCAGGGGCCTTTTTTTTTTAAAATCAGCAAATAATATTGCTATACTGATCCAATATTATAACAATCTCTTTTATTTTCTGCGACTTCCCAGCTTTCATTTTTTCAAAAAGTCTCTACCCTCTTTCATTGTGGAGATATGCCTTTCCCCTTACATCTCTACAATGCAAGTGGTTAAAAATGAAGGTTGGGAATTCACAGAAAATGATACACAGATTGTCATATTATATTAATATAATGATATTCATTTGTTGATTTAAAAAAAATCTGAAAAAGCCCTGGTGATGTTGGCAGGGGGAACTGGCCACTGCCGGGGGAAACTACAGGGAAAATAGTCACACAAAAGCCCTGTTGTCACTGTGCTGAATCAGGAGCTGAAGTAGCAACAGAGGAAACTATAAGCCTGTTACCTGTGTAGAAAGCACTAGTGTAGAAAGCACTAGCCGGTTCTTCCAGAAATGAAGCATGCATGAAGCTCAAGTCTGAATATTTTACAGGTCAACCTTTCCAGGTACTGCAACTGTACATCTGTACTGCAGTACCTTCCCCCCTCCCATGTATGCTGTACACATGTATGTTGTGTTACTTTCTGAGTTTATTCTATGCTGTTTAGTTATAGGTTGTACTATGGTATCCTAGTTTCCTTTATCGTGATTGGCTGTCTAATAAAGACCTTCTAGTGGTCCTGAAGTCATACAGAGTACCCTATCAGGAGACTCCGCTTAGGTCCAATCAAACCTCAGGAAATAGCAACATTGTATATAGTTCAATATTGGAATGGTATGGTTTTCCGGTTTTGGCGATCTAATGGCAGACACGTCCCTCGAGAGCTCTCGAGGATGTGATCCATGAGCCAGGGGATAGGGAGGGGGCGCGATTGTATGCGTCATGGGGAGCTAAGGATCACCTCTCCACCGGCACACTGCCGGTGGATTGAGGCGGTTCCATGCCTCGACAGTCTCACTGCTGTGTTCCAGTACTGGACTCAGAGACGCACACCAGAGCAAGTGTGTGGAGGTCAAGTGTGTTACATGACTGATGGCGAGATCTACTAGATCTACATTGAAAGTGAGTTGTGGTTGAAATGAGCACCAGAGACTTTGGCTAAAAGTTCCCCCTAAAGTAAGCGTGTGGGGCGAGAACCCCCCTACAAAAATAAAAATGGACATTAAGCATGAGGGGGGATGGATCTGAAAGCAGAATGAGACTTTAGTAAGGACTTTCCAAGAGACTTACAAATGATCTGCAGACTTTAGAGGCTTTTGGGAATTTTCCTTAAGCGTAAACATCCTCAAAGATGTTGCTGAAGAAGAAGGAGAAAGATAAGCAACCGAAACCTAAGCCTCCTTCAGGAAGTGCTAGCCCAGTGAGTGCGGTCACTAGACCGGACATAAACATAGACTTCTCTAAGATGCTAACAGATGCTTTGCGACCCCTGCTGGAGCAAATGATAGCACTTAACCAAAACTTTGCTGCACAGCAACTACAGATTAACGAAACTATGAAAAAACAGAGCAAATGCGGAGAACCTTAAAGAAGTGGATGCCAATACCAAAAAACTTAAAAAGCAAATGCAGGAGATGAAAAAGAAGAGAAACTCTGACGAAGCCCAGCTTTTATAGCTTCAAATGGAAAAAACAAGCTTTATTCTGAGATTTCAGGGAGTTCCTGAGAATAAAGGGGAGAATCTTAAACAGATTATGAGTGATGCATTGGGACCAGTTGCAGATTTGAAAACAGATGGTCTTCAAAATGAGATGGATGTGATCTATCTATAGATCATATTCTGAATATATAAAGAAAAATAATCTGCCTGGGAAGGTGGTGGTTGGATTCTCCAGAAGATCTGTGAGGGATCAGATTTTAAAAGCAACAAATGGAACTGCTCTTAAAATTGATGGCAAGGAGATAAGAGTTTTGAAAGACATTCCCTTTGAAATAAGGAAAAAAAGGAAAAAATACAAAGACTTGGCTTTGTTTTTACAAAAGGAAAGCATACCCTACAAATGGACTGTACCCAAAGGCATACTTTTCAAATTTAAAGATAAGAGGAATGACTCTGTTATGAAAGCACAGGAGTTTCTGCAGCAACAACTTGGACCAACAGGAGAAGACAACAAGGAGAGCAGCAAGGGAAGTGATGATGGAGCACCTTCTGGAGAAGACTTGGACTTGGAACGTGGGGTGGCTGCCCCCAAGGAAGGATATCAACTGAGGGAAAGAAGGTGAAGAAGAGGCAAATGAGTAGCTAACTTTCTTTAAAGTCTATTTTTCTTTTTAATATTTAACCACTCTTTTGTATTGTTCTTTACTAAGTCAGATTATCTGGACTTGAAGCATATAGGCAGATTTAATGATCATTTTTAATGTAACAAATTACTCCCCCCCCCTCAGTTTATATACTGTAACCATTACATGACCACCACCTCTTGGATTTTTAGTGGTTATCTTTACTTTCTCTAGTAGTTTATAATTCCCCTTCTTTATTTTATTGTAGTTTTGGAAAATAATTTAAAAAAAATTGGAATGGTATAAGTTTGGGTGCCACTCTTATCAGAGCAGTTCAGAGCTGAGCAATGTTATTAATAAAAGCCTCATTATTGATCATCATCTCCTGCCTGTCAATACTTAAAACGTTGTACACTGAATTTTCACTTAAGACTGTTGTTTAGCACCAAGTTTACTATTTTGGCTGGGCCTAACATTACCTGTCATGGAGCCAGGTAGGGTTACCAGCTCTGGGTTAGAAAATACCTAGAGATTTTGTGGGTGGGGCCTGAGGAGGCTGGGCTTTGCAGAGAGGAGAGACTTCAGTGGGGTATAATGCTAAAGAATCCATCTTCCAAAGCAGCCATTTTCACTAAGTAAACTGATCTATTTTATCTGGAGACTAGTTGTAATCCCAGGAGATCTCCAGCCACCACCTGGAATTTGGCAGCCCTAAAACAGATTGTACACTACATTTACCATGACTGCTGAGCATTTATCTGTTTACATAAAGGTCTACTCCAAAAAGCAGTGTAATGTATGAGAAGTAGGGAATTCATGAAAGGCTGCACTTCCACTTCAGTGGGTAGGTGGTACTCCATAAGTGGAAATTCATGCTTACAAAAGCTCTCCTCTAATGGTACATTGCTCATATGAGTAGACCACTCCTACAAGCAGTGAAACACACATGCAGCTGGAATCCCTTGCTATGGTGCAGGGGAATTTGAAGCGCGCCTCTCCAACAACACAGACTAACTACTGAAGAGGTTGGAAGTAACATCTTGAGTCTTGCTTGGCTGGGAATGGCATTCTGTTCCGCAGTAGTGCTCATTCCTCAGGGTAGGATTCTTGGAACTGAAAGGAAGAAGAGCCATCGCTGGACTCAAGTCACATCTGGCTAGGTGGCCTTTTAGATAACCACGGGCCAGTGTTTTACCTGGAGCATGTGCCCCAAGAGAAACTGTGTTCAATTAGACTGTTTAATACAGGATAGGGTCAAATACTTCAGGACTGCAGAAATCCTGTGAAAGGTGATATGGTCTGAATAATTTGTCCATCTCTTTAGCCACAATAATACCCAATTGGGATTTTTCAGGTTTGGCTTATTATATAGGATTCTTGCAGCAATTTATATGCCAAAAAAAACAAACACTAAAAAAACCCCACCCCACCTAGATGTACTGTAGACCAAAATGTTCCTTTTTCCTTCCTTACAAACAACCCTTCATATGTACATTAGACTCATTTTATGTTCATAAACAGTTCCATGGCCATGTTGGAAAGTGTTCAATACCCTTCAGATGGGCTGCATCAGATAATGTGATACTTGTGGCTACTATTGGTAGTGAAATTTGGCTGTTCCTAGTGCTAATTGCCTGCACTTATGGAACTGCAACAGTGTGCTATTGTTTACAGACTACAGACTGCTACGTACTTGCCTGCTTCCACTTCCTTAACCTGCATCTTTGTAAAGAAATAGCACATTACAAAAGGTACAGTACATTTGTCATGCTCTTTCCTAGTCTTCACAATGAACCTGACTCCATACAATACTACTTTGGAACATCCCATCTCTTAGGGAAGTACAGATTGTGAAAGCATGCTATTGGGAAAACAAGCTGTTTCAGATAACATCTGATTGTATCATCAGAGATTAATCGACCTCTCCTGAAAGGTTAAGAGAGAAGCAACATATATATGTCTTTCATGGCTTTTCAGTAATGGCTTTTCACAGACCAAGTCTGCTGAATGATCAGCTGACTCTGGGCAACATTTGTCTGCTCAGCAAACCATAGTGGCTCATATGATCACAGCTGAAGTAAATGTTTAAAAAATATAATTTTATACTCTTAATTAATTACTCTTAATTAATGGATCAATGAACTATCAAACCAATTGTCAAAAAATGAGGTCCCTTTTTGTAACCAGCAAATAGGGCATGAAACAAACTGATGGGGATGACCTCTATCAGCCAAAACAAAACCACATACACTAATTAATTCAGAAATCAGTTGGTAGAGGTAAAACTCTGAAGTGTTTTTTTTAAAAAAAACCTCTACAATTACTCAGTTTTTGCTGTAATTTATTAAAGGGGAGCAGCTTTGAAATTTGGAAGCAGGATCCAAAAGTCCAGTCAGTCTGTGGTTTCTTGGTTCTTTCTTGTAATTCCAGGAAATCTCTGGTTCCCACCTGGAGGCTGGCAGCCCTAGGCCTGGCAGCAGCCACAAAGTGGCTTGATACCACCTGACTTGCATGACTCAGCTAGGCTTGGCTGCTTGCTACTCTTCAACAGCAGCTACCCTTTGAAAGCTAGTGTGATCCTGCAGTTAATGCTTCTGAATAGGGTCTAGGAGACCCAGCTTTGAATCCCACTCTTCACTCAGAGTCTCAGAGCTGCATACAGTCTCCTTTCCCTTCCCCTCCCTACAACAGACACCCTGTGAGGTAGGTGGGACTGGGAGAGCTCTTTCAAGAACTGCCCTTGAGAGAACAGCTCTGAAAGAACTTATGACTGACCCAAGGTCACATCAGCAGCTGCATTTGGAAGAGTGGGGAATCAAACTCGGTTCTCCCAGATTAGAGTCCACGCTAACCACTACAACAAACTGGGAACACATGGCCCACCGATTAGCTGGAGGGCCCTTTAAAATGTACCCTTTAAAACTTGTGCTGGCGTCCTCACTTGTAAAAAGCATTTAAAGGTCCCCCTTTAAATGTTTTTTACAAGCGGGGGCTGCACACACCTGAACTGTAAGTGGTGAATTTCCCGTTTGGAGTTCAGGCTGCCTCCTTAACATGATGACATCCAGGACTATTTTGGGGCAGGAACGGAGTTCTGGCTGGCTCCAGAGTTGGCCACGCCCAGCAGGATCTCATTACTATAATAGGCCACACCCAACAGCAGAAACTCATTAGGATTGGCCACATTAGCAGTGTGTGGCCTAACATGATAGGATGCAAACAGAATAAGAAGCAAAAGGTGGGTGTGGCTGGATGGCCACACGTCTGGCAACAAGGGGGTGTGGCCTAATATGCTAATGAGCTGTGCTGTTAGGGGTGTAGCCTATTATGCTTTTATGTTCCTACTAGGCTTTTCCTACAAAAAAAGCCCTGATGACATCATTTCTGCATGACATCATCATGTTGGGAATGTCCCTGCCCCCTTAGGGATGCCCCCCAAAGTACCCTGCTGGTGGATGGACAGGACCTGGCAACCCTACTTTGTGATCTCCTAGTGTATGGACTAGTTAGGCTCACTCAAGCTTCTTTTTATGCAGGTTTGGGACTAGAATTACCCTACAGCCAGTACAGTAGATTTATTTACCTATCCTGAACTGGGTAACAGTCAGGGGTCATTTCCTGCAGGAGCACACAGAAGCAAAGCTCCGGCAATAAGGAGCCCACAGGGCAGGCACATGCAGCAAGTCCCGCACCCTGCTCCCAGCAGCCCCCCCTCACCTTTCCTGGCCCACTGGCTGACCTAGTGGAGCGCTGCTGCGAGCAGGCCCTTGAGCTGCTCCGCCACTGCCTGGGCCATGGCACCCAGCCTGCCCAGGCTCTGCCCGTCCTCATGCCAGCCCTGGCATGGTGCCTCTGCAAGGTGGGCCCCGGCTACTCCTGCGAAGCCTGTGAGGAGCTCCACCCTGGCCTCCTGCACCTACCTGGCCTCCTCCTGTGCCTCTGCCCCACCACCACCCTGGCCCCTTACCTGCTCAAGGCCATGCACGTCCTCTGTGCCACCCTCCTCGACCCACAACCAGCCACACACTTTCCTGAGATTGCTGGCCACCCAAAAGAGTCCAGTGGCACCTTCAAGACCAAGGTTTATTCAGGTACAAGCTCTCTCTCCTCTGTGAGGGAAGATCTGCACGTCTCCCCCCCCATAGCTAGCAATCCAAAAGAGACCAGTGGCACCTTTAAGACCAAGGTTTATTCAGATACAAGCTCTCCCTCCTCTCTGAGGGCAGATCAGCATATGTCCCCCCCCCACTAGCAATCCAAAAGAGTCCGGTGGAGCCTGAGCGGTGGGTGTTGCCTTCTGACATACTTCTGGTGATGTCAGGGGGTGTGGCATATGCAAATAAGTCATGCTAATGAGTTATGCTAATGAGCTCCTGCACCTCTTTTTCTATGAAATGACCCCTGCTAACAGTAAAGGAGAAATAATAGACTCAGGACAAAGGTTAACCAGTATCCATTACACTGAAAGCCAGGTTAAGTGTGGAAGTAAACAAAAATCATTTAGAAGTTTCATGAAATTTAAGCCTACCTTATGATTTTGCAGTTCTGACTCACTTCACTTCTTATCTTACTATGGGTGCATTCAGACGCACCGTTTGAACCACTTTCGGCATGCTTTAGTAATGGATTTTATGTGCACGTTCACACACCCAACATCTGCGCACCATCCCCAGCCATCGCTTTCTGGATCAACCCCCCTTTAAACCGGAGTATTTTGATACCAGGTCCCCAAGTGGTGTTTTCCTGATTCTCTGGTTCTAGCTGCACTTTTCTGAAGTCTGATCACACCTGTGGTGTCAAGCCACTTCCAGGTGCTTCAACCCCCTCTTCCCGTGGAAGCCCAAGGCTTCCGCTTTTCGTCCATCATTTTTTTTATGCGTCAGCAGTGTGCGCATAGGCGGAGCTCCGCTCCTAAGTTAATAAAACCAAAGTTTAAATGGTGACTTGTTTTAGCATTTAGACAAGTTCGGGATCTCACCGAGGCCAATTTCGGGGTAAAAGTTTAAAGGGAAGTGTTCATTTAAAGTTTAAAGGGAAGTGTGGAAATCGCTGTTCTGCGCATGCACGAAAATCTTAGATGGCCGCCTGTGCACATGCTCAAACTGAGAGGAAAAAAAAAATCAATGCATGCTCCCACATGTGGATGGCAGGGAGCAATGTGACTGTGCAGCGATCTGGAACAAGGAGGTGAGTGTGATCGTGATTCTCTGCGTTAAAAAACGCATTGGGAGCAGAGCAATTTAAACCGCTCCCAGCGCACCGTCTGACCGCACCCTATGAATCACATGTCAGCACTATGCTTACTTTATTTTCTGTTTTCACAGAGAAAAGAAAGTCAATAAACAGAGACCCCCTGCCTGTGTCCAAAGCTGCTGCTGCTGCAATTTATCATCAGAAAACGGTTTACTGATTGCTGATTGCACAAAGCAGTTATGAAAACAAACCTAACTTGCCAGCAACAGGACTCCAGGTATTGTGCTCATCCAGATCCAATCCTCAGTGATAATCTATGAAATGCTGCCTTCCTTGGGTAATATTTTTCCAAGGGGAAAAAACTGGCAGAACAAATGAAGGCTTCCCCAAAGTCCAGAAGGTTCTGGCAGCTCCGAGACTAAAGGCATCTGCTTGCATTTTTGCAGTTATTCAAATGCCTCAGGCAGAAAGCCACTCCCTTCTCCACTAAGCTCTGAGTCAGAGCCCTGTAGAACCTGCTTACTATCTGAATTTGGAGAATTGTGTTTAGGATCGCCTAGAAACAGGACCAAACACATGATACATCTGCTATCATGCTGGGTCATGGACGTACTACCAGAATCACAGTCACTCAAGCATATATGAGGGGAATGCCAAGAAGAAGAAGAAGAAGAAGAAGAAGAAGAAGAAGAAGAAGAAGAAGAAGAAGAAGAAGAAGAAGAAGAAGAAGAAGAAGAAGAAGAAGAAGAAGAAGAGGAGGAGGAGGAGGAGGAGGAGGAGGAGGAGGAGGAGGAGGAGGAGGAGGAGGAGGAGATTGGATTTATACCCCGCCCTTCACTACCTGAAGGAGTCTCAAGCGGCTTACAAACTCCCTTCCCTTTCCCTCCCCGCAACAGACACCCTGTGAGGTAGGTGGAACTGAGAGAGCTCTTGACAGAAACTGCTCTTTTTCAAGAACAGCTCTTATCAGAATTATGGCTTGCCCAAGGTCATCCAGCCAGGTGCAAGTGGAGGAGTGGGGAATCAAACCCGGTTCTCCCAGATTACAGTCCGCGCACTTAACCACTACACCGATCTGGCTTAACCACTACACCAAAGCACATGTTGGCTCAGCAGTCTTAAGAAGTACTGTGGGGAGGGGGAGAAGAAGCTTCTGGTTTCCCTCCAACCCTGCTTGTGCCAGAGGAAATGGTGGTGGTGGGGTTGCCCCTTTTCTTTGACTCTGTATTTTCTTAGGAAACCAGATTCTACTTCTCCCCCCCTTGCAGTGCTGAGCAAATGAACACTGTTTAAGGTAAGTTCTCCCGATTCACATCTGGCTGTAAGTCAGGCAGCACACCCATGACTCAGCATGTGTCATCCATTTTGTGGGTCTTGGCCCACTGAACAAACTGCTCCTATGCCTTTAACCAGAGGTTAGAGATGCAAAAAATGTGCAGGAGAGGTTTCCCAAGGGAGAGAGCTGAACACTGGGCGATTCTGCATCTAGCATTTGCTCCACATTTTCTCAACTGGGAGGAAAAAATGCAGTTCAAAGTCACATTCATCAAATACTTTGGGGCAACAACGTACTAACTGCAAAGTCACCCCTGAATGGCCATAAATCTATGCAGAAGGTACAATAAAATCCAGTGGTCAAAGAAAGTGAAAGTGGCATGGAGTGTGGAGGCTACCATATAATCTGATGATCAAAGGAAGTGAAAGCAGCATGCAATGCAGAGGGAAATGTCCGTTCTAACGTGGGTTTCATAAAACAATGGAGGGAAAAGCCAATGCAGAATCAGCCACTATCACCTGTCAGTTGCTGAGGCTAGGTAGTGGGACCACATCAAGGGAACAACAACTCTACCCCCTTCTATAGAGGAGGCAACATGTTAAGAAAGCATTTGCAGCAGGGATTTGTTTAGAAGAGACAACCGATTTTATGCATAGCTCTTTAGGGCAGGGGTCCTCAAACTTTTTAAACAGGGGGCCAGTTCACTGTCCCTCAGACCGTTGGAGGGCCGCCGCATTCGCCCCTCCCCCCCACCAGCCTGCTCGTCCCGCCGCTGCGTTCGCCCCCTCCCTCCCATGACCAGCCTGCTTGCCCCGCCACCGCGTTTGCCCCCCAGCCTGCTCGCCCCGCCGCCGCGTTGGCTCCCTCCCCCCACCAGCCTGCTCGCCCTGCCGCCGCATTGGCTCCCTCCCCCCCAGCCTGCTCGCCCCACCGCCGCGTTGGCTCCCTCCCCCCACCAGCCTGCTCGCCCTGCCGCCGCATTGGCTCCCTCCCCCCACCAGCCTGCTCGCCCTGCCGCCGCGTTGGCTCCCTCCCCCCACCAGCCTGCTCGCCCCGCCGCCGCATTCGCTCCCTCCCTCCCACGACCAGACTGCTCGCCCCTTCCTCCTCCTCAGCTCCTGGGCGCTCTTGCCACCCAGGGCTGCTGGAGGAAGAAAGAGGCTGCGGGGGCGCTGCTGCTGCGCTCCTCGAGGAGGCGGTGGCTCCGGGCGGGGGGGCGGGCATAAACACTCGGCGGGCCGCATAAATGTCCTCGGCGGGCCGCATGTGGCCCGCGGGCCGTAGTTTGAGGACCCCTGCTTTAGGGCATAAGGTGCTTAGTTTTCCCATGGAAATGTTTAACGGTTTAGGGATGCCAGCCTCCAGGGATGCCAAGCTAAGTCTGTTCAAATTCTTTATTTACAAAATGTGAGCATATATAGCACACACATGTACAGCCTTAGCATCCTCTCTTTGCCCTCTCCCTGTTACAGATCCCAGGTCATATATGGTGTTCCCTTAAGAAGTTTATCTCAGATTTCTGACAGTGCCCCATAACAACCAGACACTTCTAGCCTTTAACTCTTAACAGAAAATTCACATTTGAAAAAAGAAGGCTTATTGGTGACATCAGGGAGTGAAAACAAAAGTTCAAGTTATTATTTTCTTCTCAAGGTAATAACTATTAAAGACAAAAGTCTCCAGATTGGAGTATATTCATCACAATAGAAGTTTAAAGTAAAGGTAAAGGTTCCCTTGCTCGAAAGCCAGTCGAATCCGACTCTAGGGTTGCGGTGCTCATCTCCATTTCAAAGCCGAAGAGCCAGCGCTGTCCGAAGACGTTTCCGTGGTCATGTGGCCAGCATGACTAAACACCAAGGTGCACGGAATGCTGTTACCTTCCCACCGAAGCGGTACCTATTTATCTACTTGCAATTTCTAGCTTTCGAACTGCTAGGTTGGCAGGAGCTGGAACTAGAGACAGGAGCTCACCCTGTCATGCGGCACCCGGGTCTCGAACTGCTGAACTACTGACCTTCCACAGCCTGCAGTTCAGCGTCTTAACCACTTGAGCCACCGCAGCTCCTTTTAGTAGAAGTTTATGTCACAGTAAATTCTGTTAGTTTTTAAAGTATGACAAAAGTTGGTTTTGGGCTTGTTTTCCAGCAACAAATATCTCAGCTGCCACCCTGGAATCTGAAAGGTAGACTTTCTGATGGAATAAGCACTATTTAGTGAATGTTCCATTCTATACAACTATTAAAAATAGAGTATCTATCAAGTAGTGAGCCTAGTATTCTGGCTCACCTCTTTGGGATTAGTTGGCAGAGTTTCACAGAATGAACCAATAACTCTTTATCAGAAAATGTTTTATTGTGTTTTAGTTCCCATGCTGTCTATTCAGTCAGGTTTTTGTTTTCACCCCTTCCTGGCACTCTCCCTGTAAAGCAACTGGACAATTTAGCAGGAAAAACTTTTCATTGCAGTTCATGTCTGTCATAGCTCAGGTGGGTTTCACCTGATGCTGCCACCACTCTGGAATTAGGAACCCTTGAGAAGGCCCAGAGCACCCTCCCAAGACCTTCAGACCTCCCTTTTGGCCTAATAATAGACGTGAGGACCAGGCAGAGTAAACAATGAAAACAGTTTATTTTATAGGAGGTCAAACAACAAGGTGCAGAATAATAACAGGAAGTGGGTGAAAAGAAAAGAAATCAAATGCCCTAACGCTTCTAAATATATACTGTACCTAGCTTCACTATCTCAAGTGGCCTTAGACTACTCATCCTTCCCTCAGGATAAGAGTTTCTTCCCCACAGCAGCCTCTTTCTCCTGGCCCTGTTTCCTGGGAAGAAGTACAGCTTTCCCGCTTGTACCAGTTCTTTTATTTCCCAGCCCTCTTCTTCCCTATTGGTCAAAATCGGCACCAAAACTTCCCAGGGCCTTCTGGGGTTTGTAGGCCCAGGGCCGGCCCCAGGTGTCTGGGAGCCCTAGGCAGGACAGCCTGGGGCGCCCACCCCACCGGGGATGCCAACTTCCTGGTGGGGCCTGGAGAGGGCCCAGCCTTGTCCTGGGCACCTCGCGGCTGCGAGGCGCCGGGGAGAGCCGGTGAAGGGGCGGTGCGGCTCTCCCAGGCCCCTCGCAGCTGCGAGGCACCGGGGAGAGCCGGGGAAGGGGTAGCGTGGCTCTCCTGCGCCCCTCGCAGCTGCGAGATGCCGGGGAGAGCCGGGGAAGGGGGGCGTGGCTCTCCCGGGCCCCTCGCAGCTGCGAGGTGCCTGGGAGAGCCGGGGAAGGGGCGGGCTTGCAACGCCCTTCCCTCCCAGCGGCGGCGTGGCTCTCCCGGGCCCCTCGCAGCTGCAAGGCACCCGGGAGAGCCGGGGAAGGGGCGGGCTGAACGCCCCCGCCTGCCCGCCCCGCGGCCCAGTGCTGGGCTTGGGAGGGCCGTGGGGGGAGAGAGAGGCTGCTCCGCCGCCACCTGCCCGCCCCGCGGCCTAGCCCAGCAACCCCAGCCCCGCGGTGGGCTTGGGAGGGCCGTCGGGGGGGAGAAGCCGCTCTGCCGCCACCTGCCCGCCCCGTGGCCCAGCCCAGCAACCCCAGCCCCACGGTCCAGCGCTGGGCTTGGGAGGGCCATGGGGGAGGGGAAGCCGCTCCGCCGCTGCATGCCCGCTCCATGGTTTTGAGTGCTGGCTAGGGCGCTCTTTACTGGCGGCGCCAGTCGCCGCCCTTGCCTCCTCTCCCCCCAGCTTTGGGGAGAGGGTGGGCAAGCTCCGCTGCCGCCTCCTGAGCCCCGGCGGGGCGCTCGGGGAGGCAGTGGGAGCAGCAGGGGGGCTTTTCCCAGGAGGGGCCGGGGCACGGTTTGGTGCCCCTGCAGCCGGCGCACCCTAGGCGAGCACCTAGCTTGCCTAGTGGGCGAGCGGGCCATGTGTAGGCCCAGCCTCCCCTACTGCTAGCCAGGCTCCCTGGGCCTCTGGTGGCACAGCTCAGATCATGGCAATGGCCATGCTGAAAAAAAGTTTCACATGCTTAAGTTGTGTCAGGCCACTGCTACAGTTGACCACATCTATTCAGAAGATAAGATACTTGTCCATGCACATGAAAAGAGTGTACACTCTGTGAGTTTCCATTTGCAAACCTAAAAAATAATGAAAGGGGAGAGCCTCTGAAAGATATGCAGTTTGATTACACGAATGTATTCCAAAGTAAGTCCAAACAAGCTCAGCACTTATTCCCAAGTAAGCAAGCATAGGACTACACAAGAGTTCCCAGATCCAGGTTCCCAGACTCAAGAATGGAGTCTGGGAAGGGCAGGGACCTCGGTGGGCTACAATGCCATAGAACCCACCTTCCAAAGCATTCATTTTCTCCAAGGGAATTAATTTCTGTAGTCTGGAGATGAGTTGTAATTCTGAAGGATCCTCAGGTCCCACCTGGAGGCTGGCATCCCTAAACTACACCCTTAAAAGTGAACTGTAAATAGCACTCAGGAGAAACTGATCCTTAGTTGGGTGTGTGAATGCAGAGAGCCAGCACTGAAAATGGAGTTGAGTTTTATAGCAGAATTAGAAATATCAAGCTATTCAGTCACTAAGTTCCTTGAAAAGTTGGATTCCTAAATAAACATACCAGGAAACGAAATCCCAGCAAATCTGTGGGATGTACCTCTGAGTGGTCAGGCTTACAGTACTTCCTGTTTTGCTTTGCACAGTGCAGAAATCTCATTGTGCATAAAACTTTCTATCTCAGCCCTCTGTGAGTGATGTCATCTTTGGACAGCCTCTTTAGCAACCCTCCCACACAGAATACTTGGGTAAATAAAAGATACAGTGAAGGAAATCTGTGCTTGAAGTGTCTACCACGGGGTGGAATCCTGCTCCGTCTGACTTTCTGATCTTAAGACAGTTGTTCTGATCGTAATACATTTGTTTTCTTTTTGAGAAGTAACAGAAACACAAAACAGAAGAGCTGCTTGGAGTTTGCTTTCCCAACTTTCCACACAAGACCTTTCAGCAAAGAAAAAAGCGACCACACAGGAAGAATCTCTGTGAGTACTTTTCTGCTGTATTTTCTCCCGAATTAGTTACTGAAACAAATAGCTCTGATACACAACAGTATATTGCTGCACAGCCCAAGGGAGGGGACTCATATTGGTAAATAAGAACCAGTTTGCTAACTGAATAGGGGTGGTAATGGGGAGGCTGTTAGATTTCCAGTTGTAGCAAAAGTAGAACAGGAAGATAATAGAGAAAGAGACAGCATGAAGTACTCTAATAGTTGGTGCAGGATCTCAAAAGAAGCAATGGGGGAGAAAAAGTAGCATTCATTTTTCTTTGGTTTTTTGTTTTAGCAAAACAAAATGAGGGGGCCTATAAAAAAATAAAAGGATCATCAAACCCCAAAGGATTTCACAGTAACTCAAATGCCTTCTGAACTATCTGGCTGGGAATCTCTGCATTGATTCTCTGTTGTTCTTTTTTAGATGTTTTGGGAGAAAGCACATGGACAAAAATTGATTCCATTGATAAACGTTCCCAGCTGGTGTTCAGGGTCAAGCACAGACTGGGCAGCAGAATAAACACTACTCCTTTCTGCATGCTTAGAAGTCAGTTGAGTCAGTCCCAGGGCTATTTTAGGTAAGGTGGGGAGGCTTCCCTCTTTTCTTCTTTCTCAGTTGTTTATCTCTAAAGTGGGAGATTATGTAATAATTTGCTGAGTTCATTCATGTATAGGATTCATAGCAAACTCAAGCAGCTAATAACATCCCCTTTTTACCAGCTATCTCCTTGAGATATTAACAATGCTGACAAACAGAATTTAAACAGATGACAACTTTTCTGGCATGCAGGCTAGTGACTGCAAAAGTGACAGTTTCTTATGTTGCTACTAAAGGGTTGGTAAAATAGGAGGCAAACAGAGAGGATCCAGCCAGGGCCTGTGACAGGGTGGGACCGGGGGGGAACAAAATTTGGGGGGGCCCGCATCAGCTGAAGGTACCATGAAGCCAGGGTCATGCTGCATCAACCCAGACATCTTTCCATTTATTTTTAAAGTGCAGTTCTGTCTGCAGCCACTAGCGGTGCATGGAAGCCTGAGCACAGTAAAAAGCACTCTGCTGTCAGCTAGACTTGCCTTTCTCCAAGACTAAAGCAAACTAGCCTGAGAGATCATGCTAAGCCCATCAACCAAGCCAGCATTGTTGCAAGACAAGTCATAAAGCTGATGGCTGCTCGAGCCTGTAGCTATGGTGGGGCATTTTGGGGCTACACCCCCTTAATTGAAAGCCACGCCCACAACTCCTGCTGCCAGAAAGCATTTAAAAATATTTATTAAGTTGTGCTGTCCGGCCAAGCACCAGGGCAGTGGTTGAGCAAGCAGCCAGCTCCCTACTGGCTGGCCAAACACCATTGGGTCCGAAACACTGCCATGGAGAGAATTAGGAGGGTGAAACAAACCACACCAGACCCCTCCAAAAATGCACCAGAGTCTCTGCAGAAGAAGGAGGTGATCCTCTGCAGCCTTTTGCACCTATGTGCAAAGGTAACGGTCTCCCATCACAGGTCACATGACTCCTCCCTGGCACAGGCACACTGAAGAGAGGCCTGGCGCAGGTGCACTGCAGAGAGGCAGCAGCCTCTGCCTTCCTGATTGGCATAGCAGCCACCAGCCCGTAGAGATCCAGCTGCTCGCTTGCCTCCTGGAGATGAGGCAATTGGATCAGTGTAGCCTTTGCCCTGGCTGGAACCTGGGACAATGTCTCCGGTGGCCATAGTCAAAAGGGCAAAGAAATCAATGGACCTTAGGGTCTCTGGCGGGGCAGCAGCCTGCCCCTTCCTAAATAGCTGTTTGTTTGTGTGTCGTGTGGACCGTTATTAATTAAATTTAAGGTAGCCTGCAGGTCATTTTCTCCAATAGTCTAGCCTTTCTCTCTTCCCTTCCTTGCACCCAGCTCAGCCAGATCTTGCAGAGTCTTAGTTAGGGTGTTCCAGCAAAGTAAAACAACCTTTCCCTCTCTCTTCTTTGATTTCTCCACCTAATTTTTTCCCCATGTCTCCTCTCCCCCTATTTATTTTCGATTCTTGGTCTCAAGTCCTTCTTGTTCCTACCCTTTTTGAAGTAGTGCAGTAGCAAATTATGTTAATATTATGAATGATGTGTGTGTAATATTTCCCCATGATCTAACAAAGTAGTAAAAGGCTGCTTCCTCACTCCTCCATGCTTACATGCATGATAAAGGAACCTTCATCTGGTTTAGCCCTTATACGTGCAGAACAGAACTCCCAGTTCAGGCACTGGATTGTAACTATTATTACTGTGTTGATGGAAGATCTAATAGCCCTTTGGAAAGGCTACTTTGCTATATGACAAATGATGTAATCTTTTTAATATTAAAAATTAAACTTGTAACAAATGCCATACCCAGTCTTTCTCCCCAATGTGAACCCAAAGCTGCACTGCTCTCCTGCCCTCCATTTTATCCTCACAACAATCCTGTGAGGTTGGCTGAGAGTATGTCACCCAGCAACATCCTATGGTAGATTGGGGGTATTAGTATTAGTGACACATGACAGAGTGCTTAAAAGCTCTCTTATTACATGTTGCCTGTTGTGAAGACAACCCAGTTCAGGGTGTTCCAGTTCTCTTCATTTTTGGCACTGTAACTTCCATCATCATTCTGGGATTGGTGGCCAGTTTTCAAACAGACAGCATTATTTTCGGATATATTATGCTTCCATTGCAAATAGCATGGGGAGATGGTGGTTTGTCCCACCTGGGTTAGGTGCTCCCTCTAAGCTGTGGAGTCTTTGGGCAAAAATTCTACTTTGTGAGATACTGGCATTGAAGTTGTGAGCAAATGATTTGGCTGCTGCATAAATTAGTTTGCTCTGAAGCCATCCTTCCTGAGCTAAGACAAAAATGTGTGAGCTGGAGGCTAAAAAACTGTGAGCTAGCTCACACTAAGGCCATGGTCACACAGTCATTTTGATTGGGTTTTACCTCTGTTCCCTCTCGCATTTAAAACTGCTGATCAGATGGCCACATCTGTCTCCTGCAGCAAAGTGGGCTCACTTGCGCAATCCTCCTGGTTCCCTAGCGAGTTTTCCTGCATCCAGAATATTTGCGCTTTGAGTCTGCAATTTCGCTGTTCTGAACAGCCATTTCTCTCAATGATCACAATTAGGTCATCTGAACATCCTTATCGCGATGTGTTTTTTTTTTTTTTACAAGCTTCCATCGTTGTGCGCATGAGCAATCCTGCATTGAATAAATTCAATGTATAAATGTTCAAGTGCACATATATTTATTATTTATTTATTATTTCCATTTCCATTTTATAGACTCCAGAGCTCAGTTGTACATTGCCAGTTAATTTTGTTTGCTATTGGGGGGGGGGACCTGCAAGAGCAAGGGAGTACAGCAAATCCCAGTGGGAGCGGTGATTCGGCCATGTGCATATGTGCATGCACAAAGCCAATTTTTTTTAAAAAACAAGCCGTGCCACCCAAGCAGTGGTGTGGCTATCTGAACAGTGCCCGGAGCCTCGTTGTGCGATGCAAGTGGTTCAGGGAGGGATGTGTGGTCATCCCAACCTGAAAAAAGTATTCCCGATCAAATCTACAGCGGGAACAAATCACGGTAAGCTTGCAGTGTGACCAGACCCTAACTCAGCTTAGAAGGAACACTGGCTAAGATATTCCCGTGCCTTTTCTTTTTGGCCCTGGAACTCCTACAATCATCCTGAACTTGGTGGCCAGTTTTGAGCCTCCTAGTTTTATTCTCTGATGAGTTATGCCTGTAATTGTGGTGTTGTGGTTAAAGTGCAGGACTAGAATCTGGGAAACCCAGGTTTGTTTGTTTATTTGTTTATTTGTTTATTTGTTTATTTGTTTATTTATTTGTTTATTTGTTTGTTTATTTATTTATTTATTTATTTATTTATTTATTTATTTATTTATTTATTTATTATATTTATACTCCCAGCCACAGCCAGCTCAGGGCAGCTAAGCAGGATAAAACAACAAAGATAACAGTAAGTGATAAAAGTCATAAAACCAAGTAAAAATTAACAATGAGAACATTAAAAGGTGCTAACATCCAGATAACAGCATGATAAAAAGCAGAGACATCACCTTGCCAACAAAAGTCTGCATGGTCAAAGCAATGGTATTCCCCGTAGTAATGTATGGCAGCGAGAGCTGGACTATAAGGAAGGCCGAGCGCCGAAGAATGGATTCTTTTGAACTATGGTGCTGGAGAAGACTCTTGAGAGTCCCTTGGACTGCAAGGAGATCAAATCAGTCAATCCTAAAAGAAATCAACTCTGATTGTTCCCTGGAAGGCCAGATCCTGAAGCTGAAGCTCAAATACTTTGGCCACCAAATGAGAAGGGAGCAGTCACTGGAGAAGACCCTGATGCTGGGAAAGATTGAAGGTCAAAGAAGAAGGGGACGGCAAAGGATGATATGGTTAGACAGTGTCATCAATGCAACGAACATGAAATTGAGCAAACTTCAGCGGACAGCGGAAGACAGGAGGGCCTGGCGTGATCTGGTCCATGAGGTCGCAAAGAGTCGGACTCAACTGTGCGACTGAACAACAACAACAACATCCAGATAAAACCAATATACAGGTATTAGTTCAATACTCCATTTAGGATGGCTCTCAAGTTCCATGCCTTCCTAGTGGACAGTCCAGGTCTCACATTGCACAGGTGACTCAGGCTGCCTTGAGATTTCAAAGAGGCAGGGCATTCTCTCTGGGGTGGCTCCTAGTTGAACACCTGGTGGAACAGCTCCGTCTTGCAGGCCCTGCGGAACTGCATAAGGTCCCACAGGGCCCGGATCTCCTCTGGGAGCTCATTCCACCAGAAAGGGGCCGCCACCGAAAAAGCTCTAGCCCTGGTTGAAGCTAGCCTGGCATCCTTAGGTCCAGGGAGGGTGAGTAGACATTGAGACCCTTATCGCAGTGCTCTCTGGGGAACATGTGGGAAAAGGTGGTCCCTCAGGTATGTAGGACACTGGCCAGGTTCAAATCCAGGAAGCCTGCTGGGTGATGTTGGGCCAGTCACACACACTCAGTCTAACCTACCTCACCAGGTTGCTGTGAGGATAAAATGGAGGACAGGAGAATGATGCAAGCTGCTTTGGGTCCCCGTTGAGGAGAAAGGAGGGATATCAGTAAGATAAATAAATAAATAAGTAAATAGTAGATGGACTGACAGGCTGATTATTTTATTACTATAGATTCATGGTAACAGCAAGCCAAGTGGTTTGTTTTGTTATGATATTTGGTTTGGATCAGGGTCATATGGGGGAGCATTTCTGCAATGACAGCAGAACCAGTGCAATGTACTAGTTCCTAGCAGCAGAACCCAATGCCAACCCACTAGTGCCCAGCACCAGAAACCAGTGCCATTGTGGCAAATGCCAGCTCAACAGGACTGATGTCAAGCACAGAATCACAATCTGAGCAAGGGGGAGGGGGGTTGCATGGACAGCAGAACCAGTGCAATAGTGCCCAGCAGTGCAAACCCAACAGAACTCGCAAATGTCACACCAGAGAACCCCAGCAGGGCTTTTAAAGATTTTTTTTGCAGAAGCAAGGGCAGTAGAAGCCCAGCAGAACACTCAAAAGTGCAGGATGGGCAGGAACTTTTGCCAGCCCACCTGAACCAAGGCCAGCCCAATACATAGAAGTGCAATAATGTTTTGTTTTCTTCCAAAGCCAAGGGCAAACCCAGAGAAACCTTATACACCATTTCTCCAGGGAAGGCCTCAGAAAGTGAGGGGAAGGGGGTTGTGTATGTCCACCCTGGATCCTCCTCTCTCAGCAGCAGCACACAACACACCAACTATCACTGCCTCAGTGGAGGAGCCTTAGTCTAGGTGCTGCGGCTGCCCATCACGGCCTGTCCCTTTCCCATCTCCTACCCTTGCAAAGTAGAATGTTTAAATTAGCTTCATTATTTATGGTGCTCCTGTGGGCTCTGCTGGCTTCCATTTGGCAGACAGATCTCACTATCCTACTCTACCCCTTTCATCTCCATCAAGATGAAGAAAAGTTTTTGTGCTGCTGTTGGGGTGGCTGGTGACTTGTGACTTGTGAGCACACCACCTTCACATCACCCTGTGCTGCACAACCAGAGTTGTGTAGCGATATTTTGGTACAGCTGGGTTTAGAATGTCAGTGGGGACATTTCTGTGCCAATTCAACTGGCTACTTCTCTCTAGTGTTTTATTTTAATTTTGGGAAGATTGTTTCGCCCCAACTTCCCAGCACAGACTAAGAGAAGATGCAGGCACAAATATGTACTCCCTTCAGTCACCCTCAAAGTCCAGGACTGGGAAGCTGAACTGTGGCATGTTGACCTTCAAGAAGACCAGCTGCTCAACTGTCCAGGGGGGCAGGCGTGAGCTATGTGGGCTGACAATGTCATCCAGATGGAAGAAAACCTGTTCAATCTGAACACTTGTTGGAGGGCATGAGAGGAGCCTCTGAGGCATGGCAGAGAGGTCTGGCCAGACTGCCTCCTTCATGGCCCAGTAGCTCAGCGGAGAGGTGGCCTACAACTCATAGGGCTCCACAAGGTACTCCCTCTCCATCTCAGCCATTGTGTCCAGTGTCATATGCCTACTGCTCCCAGAGGGGTTGAACATCCACCCAATGACTGCTATCTCACAGGTAATCATGGTGGTAGCTGCAGGGGGAATGCTGCCTAGCAGGTGAGGTGGGAGTGAACAGCAGCAGAGGTGCTTTTGCCCCCTCTTCCTCAGTTCATGCTAACATGTCCCTCTTGGCCTGTATGCACTCAGCTTGCCAGGAGAGCTCGTCTCTCCAGTGATGGAATTCATTGGCCTGCTCAGCAATCTTGCCCTTGATGCACAGGTCACACATGCTCACCAACATGTAGATCTTCTGCTGTGTTAGAGGCTGAAGGTGGTCCTCAAGTCCATCTTGCAGCCCTTTCACCAGTGTGTGCACTGCTGGAAACACATCTGCACGTCCTGTAGCTGGATCCAGAAATGAGGCCAAGTTCTCACAAGCCATATGGATTATGGGGATGACCAGAGCCAGACTTGCCATGTCAGATGAAAGCATCTCTGTGTAGTTCTTAAAGGGCCTAAGAACTTCCACAGTCTGAGAGATGGTCAATCAGGCCTTGTGGGTAAGCCAGCTCTCTTTCTGAATGACCGTGGTCTCAGAGATCAGGGCAGTCAGGGCTCTCTCCTGCTCCACCAAGTGCTCAGCATGGCACAGATGGAATTACAGCAATTGCTCACATCATTGATTAGGTGGTGTTCCAATACGCCTCTCAGTGTCTGCTTCTCAAGCAGTAGATGTGTGTCCTTCACACTGTGAGAGAAGTGACCAACGATGTACCAGCATTTCTGGAGGAGATGCCTGGAGCAGAGCCTGTTGACCCTGACCCTGCCTAACACTTGTCTGGCCCATAGCTGTGGTGTGGCATTTTGCAGCCATGCCCCTTCATTAATCATTCACACTCCACAAGTCACAGTGCAGTAAACCCCCTTTTAAAAGTATTTATGTTGGTATTTTTTAACCCCACAAAATCACACCAGCCTGCCTGCAGTTGATGTTCTGTGCCTCGCATTGAATAAAAGATTACCTAGTGACCAGAGCAGCTGAGAGGGTATCTGAAGTGTTTGGAGGGGGTGTGCATGTTTTTTAGCAAAACTACATCACGGCAGGCAGAAAGTTTTCTTGTCCTGACCCAGAGAAACGCACAAAGTGTTTGTGGCAATTAAACATGCCCTCCTCAGAAGCAGTCATTTCCCCCCTCCCCGCTGCTTTTCCAGGAGAGTTTGGAAGGTGTCTGTTGTGGGGAGAGGAGGGGAAAGGAGATTGTCAGCCACTCTGAGACTCCTTCAGGTAGTGAAGGGCGGGGTATAAATCCAATCTCCTCTTCCTCCTCTTCCTCCTTCACAACTAGTAGTGACTTCCTATACTGAAATCTGACTATGGTTTAATAGGCTATCCTTGAGATGGAATAGCAAATTTTTTAAAAAGTTTAAGGCTCTTTATTAAACTTCTCCTGACTAGGTTCTGGAACAAGCCTGATTTCCTTGGCGATGCAGGCGCTCCCTCCTGAAAACTGAAAAACTACAGGACAAATCTAAAGGGAAATTTGTCTAAAAGTGCCGGACTTCACTGAAGCTCAGAGTGCCACACGCTGCTTTTTAAAAAGCTAATCTGGGCTATTTACCACTGTCTTGAACACATGCACACAACCTTGCCTCTTTTAATATCTTCCTAGCACTGAGCTAGTTCGGGAGGAACTACAGCCCTGTGCTGAAATTTAAGTAAAAGTGTGTAAAAGTTAAACAGTTTCTAAAACAGACCCTTATTAATAAAAGCCTGTTTAGCAGCACCTAAGTATTGGCCCTTGAAACCAGAAGCACACACTTTTAACACAGAACAGTGAACCTCACACACCCCTCCTCTGTCCACATACCTCAGCTTTTTGACTTAAAATGAGGAATGAGGCAAAGTCAAGAATGTCAAGCTTCCCAAGATAGATCCAGGTGGGTAGCTTTCCAAGAGAGCACTTGTAGTATTTTAGAATATTCTCTTACATTTAAAGAAGATATATACATTTTCAGTCTTCAAGACACTTTTCTGAAGTACAAAAATTGGTACAAATTAAAAGAATTCAGCACTTAATTATGTTTTTCTTTACTAATAACATTTAATTGCAGGATTTGGTATGCATAACAGTTTTGAATTTTTGAAAGCTGCTTAACATAGTATTGCTAGCCAGATTGGAACCTCATCCCATGATAATAAGAGTGGTAAAAATGTCATATTTGGGCTATTAAATATGTAAACTAGAGGATGCCTTCCTGATTGCAAGCACTGTCCCTGGCTTCTAGTTCAACATGAAACCATATGAATTGCTGCCTAGGAGTGCCATGACAGGCTGAAACAAGTAGTCATCAAAGTATATAACATGACTCATCTGTTTTCCACGCGTGGGCTAAATTTTTTCATCCCTCAGAACATATTAAAATGTGTTTATCTAAGCAACTAGAACAATAATAGAATAGAAGGTTAATGAAGGCCCTTGCTCTACTCATGCTGGTGTCCTGCTTCAAATTGCAGTGGCTACAGGGTGTAATTGGTTTGTTAAACTTTGAAAAGGGTAAGGTAAGCACCTCTGCTTCTCCCTTGCTTTGAAAGCCCCTTGCTGGCGTTGCCATAAATCAACTGCAACTTGATGGCATATACATCCGTACAAGGGGATATTGGGAACTGGTAAAAAAGCATACAGATAAAATGAATGCTCCAAGACTTCATTCTTGAATCTGAATTCTTTATTCTTGTGCAGCCATGCAAAAAGAGAACATGACTAGTCAGCATTATGCAGTAATTGTAATTATTAATTGATCCATAATTAAACCGTCTTCTAGTTACACTAAATGTCTAAACCCATGGCCTAATTTCCAGCATTTTGAGTCACTGTGAGATCTGGAAACTTAGTTCAGCTAAGTAGTGGGATCCCCTATTTCTGATGACCAATGTTCCCAACACACAGCCATTTAAAAATGTATACCACTCTAAAGGCTAACAAAAAAAATTATTGTGGCATAAGCTGCAATGAGAGCCATTGTGGTATAGTTGTTAAAGAGCGGTGGACTCTGTTCTTCAGATGGTATATAACTCCAAAGGCTACTGACAAAGTAGACAAAAATCACAAAGGAAAATGCTGGAAATGTCACAACATAGATGGAACCTTTTACAAAGCAAACTGGAAGGAAATATATGGAAAAATGTGGAACATATTAAAATTTAAGTTGCTTCTGGAAGCTAGGAACATGCTATCTCTCCTATATTATAATTGAATTTTAGTCTGGCAACATTCTATGCCCACCAAAATGAGTTGGCTCTGTGATGTGTTAATCACAAGATGTTTCTATCCACTGGCTGCATTGCCTGAGTTCTCTCCCACCCACTGCAGCCTAGGCCACTTTTCTCTGATTGGGCCAGTGTTTCAAGGTCATTTGCATCTGGAAACTGATTCATTCCGCACCTCAAACTCCCCCCCCCTCCATTTGCATACACAACCTGGTGTATTCTGAGGTAAAAATATGTCCTCACCCACAACACACCACTTCCCCTTCAAAAGAAACAAACCCAATAACACAACCATGCCACACCACAAAAAAGACAGATCACACCACAAGCAGAATACCACAAGGCAAAAAATGATAGGAAAAGGTGCCAGCAGTCTCCCCATTACTGCCACAGATATGTACCTGAGAGCACTTCAGAGGATGGTGTGCAGGTCCCAGGTTCATGTTATAAAAGCTGCCTGGGGGATTATGGACCATTCACAGACTTTCTACCTTACCTCACAGGGTTGTTGTCCGGATCCTACGGGGGAGAGGAGAATGATGTCAGCTGCTTTGGTTCCTACTGCAGGGAAAGACAGCCCTTTCCCTAGGCAGAGGCTGCAGGGGGGGGGAGATGTAAACCTGAAGACAGAAAGGCAGATAAAGGTAGGCTGATGGTTGCCTGGAAAGGGCATAGGGTTGCGAGCTCCAGGTTGGAAACTTTCAGGATATTTTAGGAATGAAGCCTGCTGAGGGTGGGGTCTGAGGAATAGGGGAAACTCAGACAGATACAGTGCCACAGACCCCACCCTCCAAACAGGCTGTTGCCAATCTCCAGATGACAGCTGGAGAGCTCTTAAAGCTCTGGTGCTAATTTAAAGTGCTGAGGATGTGTTGCATTCTGGCAGAGGATGCTGTGAGTTAAAAAATGAATTATCAACAGAGCAGTGTTTTGGAAAATCTTTAGGAATTGTTTGGTCCACTTACCATGGGGCACCCATCCAGAGCCTCTGGCATTTTCTCACTCTGCTGGCATCAAAACCAATTTAAGGCAAAATAGAGATATGGAGACTTTTCCGTCCTCCTTTGCATCAATCTGTCTTTGTTGGCAACTCTAGGCCTGCCAGCACTCTCAGGGTGACTTCTTGCCTCCTGACTGGCATTACTTCACCAGCCCTGGCTGCTTGCTCCTGTTCAGTAGGAGCCTCCCAATGGAAGATGTCTGGGCCTGCCAGCCACAGGCTTTCTGCCTAACCTACCTTGCAGGGTTGCTGTACAGATCACAAAGTAGAAGAGGAGAATGAAGTAAGCTGCTTTGCTCCCCACTAATGAGAAAGACAGAACTTTGCCTACTGAGCCTGCTGAGAGAGGAGCCTGCTGAGAGGGGAGCCTGCTGAGAGGGGAGGAGATAAAATTGCCAACTTTAGGTATGGAAATTCCTGGAGATTTGAGGAGTGGAGCCTGGAGAGGGTGAGGTTTGAGGAGGGGTGGGACCTCAGACAAGTACAGTGCCATAGACTCCACCCTCCAAATAAACCCTTTCCTCCTGGGGAACCTTTGTTGCCAATCTCCAGGGGAGGGCTGGAAATCACTTACAAATACAACTGCTATCCAGGAGGGGGGAGGCGATGGAAAGCTGAAGTCAGAAGGGGAGATAAAGGTAGGTTGATGGTTGGCTGGGATGGAGATGAGGTTGCCAACTCCAAGCTGGGAAATTCCTGGAGATTTGAGGGGTGGAGCCTGGAGAGGGTGGGGTTTCAGGAGGGGTTGGACATGAGACAGGTACAATGCCATAGACTCCACCCTCCAAACCAGCCATTTCCTCCTGGGGAACCATTGTTGCCAATCTCCAGGTGGGGACTGGAGATCACTCAGAATTACAACTGCTCCTTGGGGGGTGGGAGACGGAAAGCTGAAGTCAAAGGGGCAGATAAAGGTAGGTTGATGGTTGGCTGGGAAGGAGGTAGGCTTGCCAACTCCAGCCTGGGATTTGAGGGGTGGAGCCTGGAGAGAGTGGGGTTTGAGGAGGGGTTGGACATGAGACAGGTACAATGCCATAGACACTGCCCTCCAAACCAGCCCTTTCCTCCTGGGGGAACCATTGTTGCCAATCTCCAGGTGAGGACTGGAGATCACTCAGAATTACAACTGCTGTTCAGATGGCATAGATCAGTTCCCCTGAAGAACTCTGTGTCATTATACCCTGCTGAGGTCACCACAGCAAATTGACACTGAGTGCCCAAGACCAGGGCACCTGCCCAGAGCCTCTTTCTAGAGCTTGTTGTATGTATTTCCACAACGGGCCTTATTCCTAGTTAGGAATATTACCCAACATATTACCAAAAGTTTCAGAAAAGATATTTAAACATATGGTGACAGCAGCTAAAATCATATATGCAACAAAATTGAAATCAGACATTTGTCCAAGCTTAGAAGAATGGGAAAATAAAGTTGCCAATTACACAGTAATGGCAAAATAAACAGTTTATTTGAGAAATAGATCAATTTTGAAATCTGAGGAGAGTTGGAGTGTTTATTGTGCAAATAAGAGACACATTTAGAATGAGAAACAGTTTTAAAATTGTATACAAATGTATTGCTGTGCATATAAATGTACCACAATGGATTCTGAACAAAACTGTTATTTTTTATCTTATGTGTGAGATATATAATAAACTTTCTTTTAAGTTTTGGTATATTAAAAGTCAAAGCTAGTATCCAGAAATGTTGAAATATATAACACAGAATATGCAATAATTAGGAAATTAACAATATAGTTGCAAAATAGATTAATTATGAAATTTGACATTCAAAATGTTCGAAGTAAGTAGCATTGTATCCTATACAAAATGTCTTAAGAACTACAACAAAGGGAATAGTGAGGAAAAATATTTATTTTTCTATTCTATATATCCTGCAATGTATAATAATCTTGATATATATAATCTGTTACATAATCTCTCTTATTCTTTTGTATCCCCTTATACTTTGCTTAAAAAAACACACACACACAAATAAAAAAAAGAGTGACGGACTCTAATCTAGACAACAGGGTTTGATTCCCCAGTCCTCCATATGAAGCCTGCTGGGTGATCTTGGGCTAGTCACAATTCTCTCAGAACTCTCTCGGCCCCACCTATCTTACAAGGTGCCTGTTGTGGGGAGAAAAAGGGAATGTGATTGTACACTGCTTTGGGACTCTTTGAGTTAGAGAAAAGTGGGGTATAAAAACTTACTCTTCTTTTGTCATAATAAATGTGTCAGACTTTTTCCATATGTGCTATAGGCCTTGGGTTCAATGCTGTTGGGCAGTGATTGTCCCCCTCCTGCTTACCTGCACATTTGTGCATCGCCTGGGTTTTCCCCTGCTTTTCTCAGATCTTTCTCAAATCTGCTATGTGAACTTTTGCGAAAGATCACAGCAAAGCCTGAATGGCTGCCATGTGGGCAAGAAAGTCTGGATTTCCCCAATGTCACCTACATAGCAGCCATTTCTCCTGTCCTAGTCCCCACGGCAGCCAACACTCCCACCACCATTGGCAGTCATCTCTGTTTCTTTATTGGCTATTGGAATATTATTATAACAATATGTCTATCAGGTTCTATGAAGTCCCATTTTTCATTTTTTTAAAAATCTCTTTACATCCCCCTTATATCTCCACAATGAAAGTGACAGGAGACTTTTTTTTTAAAAGGAGAGATGTGAATTTAGAGAATCTGATATTACATTGTTATAATGTTATGACAATATTCAGTTTCTGATCTTTTTATACTCGAAAAAGCCCTTGCAATGCCATTGCTGTGGGAGCAAAAATATGGGGAAATCTGCCACGTGGAAGTCCAGTTGCTGCTGTGCAGTATCTCTAACTGCAGCAGCAACAGGAAAATCACACAAGCCTGCCTCCATGTGGAAAATGCCTTCATTTTTAAAGTAACTTCACTATTGACTGCAACAGATTTATCATGCAATCCTAAGAACACTTTCCTGGAAGTTAACCCCATTGAATAGCCCTGTGTAGAACTGCTAAGGACTGATCTCTACCAAAAGAAGAAGATGATAACCCTACGCAGAACTAACTGAAATGAAACGTGTGTGAAGGTATAATACAGATTGCTGCTAGCTGGATCTCTTAACATAACCTAGTTCCTTTCCCAACAGCTACAACTTTGTGGGAAATTTGTCACATGAATCTACTTATTCAGTGAATGACCAGTGCATCATTGTTAATTATGCTGATTTTGGAAAGATGGTGGGTGAAATCTGACCTACGGTTATATTTGGAACTATAGCCCTGTCAGATAATAATGGAAAAGGTGATTTCTTCATATGACCCCTAATAGCAAGGGCATTTCACAATACTGTAATTATGAGGCTTTTTTCTGCCAAAATCCTAAATGAATGACTCAGCCACTTGTAAAATCATTCATCATGAGACTGGCAAAGCTGGGGACTCAGTCTTTTGTGTCTGCACAGCATTGATAGTTGTGCATCATGTTGTCGGTGATTTAAGGAAATTGTTTAATAGAGTTTCATTTAAATGTATCTGGGCAAATTCTAGACAGGCAGCCCACACATCCCCAGCTCAGGGAGATCATAATGGCTCATACTGCTGCTCATGAGAGCTCATGAGAGAGCACTGGGTATGTCCTGATTCAGGGAGTAACCTGCCCAATGAAAGGGAGGGAAAGTGAGTCAGAACAGCTTCCTGTGGCCCCTTTTGATTCTTCACCTCCGGTGGCCTTCACAACTACCACCTGGTAAAAGTATATATTTCCCTTGGCTTTCTCTGCCCCATAGCTTCTTCTTTATAATTTTATAGGTTATAAACTCACGCTACCAAAGAGAGTGGGGATAGCTTTAGACATAGAGTGGGAAAGACTGGCAGTGGAGTCCTGTTAGTTACCTCAGTCTAAGCCTATTGATTTCAGTGGGTTTTGTTTGGAGTAACTCTGTATAGAGTTGTGCTGTAAGTGCTCACACAGCAATCAATTTTTTACTGAAGATTTCTAAAAACATCAGTAACAAACTAAAACAAATTTTAGCAGGAGCCACAAAAATCAATAAGAACCTTTGGGGTGAGAAAATAAGGAGAAATGCATCTAGCTAACCTAACTTTCCTGCACGTTCCAAGACAAAACAATTTCTTTTAACTCATCTTGACCTCTTCCTTAGAAACAAGTCACATGTATAAATTCCCCATACCCACCACAAGGATTTTGTTTCACACAAGCATTGAGACTTTTGTCTTTATTAGGGCAATTTAAATTTACTTTCTTGTTACAAAGAGGACACTAACCAATGCTTTAGCAAACAAACTGCAATTCAGGCCAAGGAGACAAGGCTGTGCAGCATTTGACAGTGGCAGGGATATGAGAGAGACAGCCCCAGCCAAGGGTTGCTCCTTGGTGCCGTCTCTTGCATATAGCAGCAACAGTAACTGGATTTGTTGACAGCCATTTTAGTGACAATGGTCTCCTTGTCAGTTGTGTGTAAAAGACACTCCCAGTCCCCTCTCATTTCACTGTTATAAGAAAGTACAGCACATATGTAGAGGACAGCGGGGGCGGGGGGAGAAGGCAGGCACAAGTGCAGGGACTGATGCTCAGCATTTCAGGAGTCGTGTAGTCCTAGAACACTTTTAACACAAAAGGGCCTTCTAGGAACAGATATAATTCAATTCGCGATGGAAATCAGTGCAAGGTCTGATTCAGGACCTATCACAAAGTAAGTATAATGTGGAAATCTATGAAAGAACAACACTAGGTGGTGCCGGCATCCAGTAGATTGTATCTCACATATAAAAATTAGTTTTTCATTTTTCATTCTGCATTGGCAAGGTTTAGAAGTGTGTTAGACTATAAAATGTAACATCCCTTGAGGCTAGCTTATCTGTGCAGGAACCCTTCTGGCTGGTTCACACAGTAATTTTCTCAAAGTGCTCCAATGATGAACCATGTAAACTACCCTGAGAGCCTTGGAAGAAAGGTGGGTAGAAATGTTCTAAATAGATAAATAAATTATGAGGAACAAGGTAAGAGACTGTTTATGAAATCCTCAGGTCCCATCTATTGGGTCATCTTAACTAGAGAGGGCTTATAGCATCCCTTATAGCTAGAGAGGCCAAATTCCTCTCCTACCCATAGCCTTTTAAAACAGTGGCTAAGAGTACCATTACAAAACTGGAAGCACATGAAACACTAGATTTTCTGCTGGATTCTCTCCAAAGGAGCTTTTCTCAAATATGTGCTAAAAAGGCAAAATACTGTGTGAACGGACAGCACACTGAGTTCTGTTAGTGTGGTAATGATAAAATACATTGCTGTAAGTGCAGAAATAGCTACAGAAGTATCCCTGTGTGCTACAGGTCCACATGGTATTTTCTTCATATAATCACAGCCATCCTACTGACAAGGGCCTATTCTGCACTGGGGTTTTCCCTCGCTTTCACTGTGCATGTCCATTGGGTTTTCTTTGTCATTTTGCATTCCCATTGCCTTCACTCTGCATGTCAGTCAGGAGCTTCCCCCATTCTACATTGTTTTTTCTCCCTTCAGTGCTCAGTTCGCTTTCTGTTTGCTATTTGCCCGGGTTTTCTGTGAGTGGTTTTGTAGCAGTTTTTACCCTTACTTCATTTCCAAGCTGGCTCCATCAGGCACCATGATGCACAGTACCCCCCTCCCCAGAATTTTGTTCCCCATCTCACAGCAGCCTGCTCATTGGTTGTCCTTTGCCCCCTTCATATACCCTGTGTTTTCTCCTCTCCTTGACTCCCCATATCCCCACCAGCACCACCGCTACTTACCTCCTTGTGGTAGCAATATAGGGAGCAAAAGTTTAAATGTGTGGGGGTGAGTTAGTGAGAGAAAGACAGACTGACGTCCCAATCACATGCAGAAGTAGCCGCGCAATAGGCACAAATGCCAGGCAGATTTTAAAGGTGAGATCACACAGGAACATCTGGCAAGCATCCTGCACCCGTTGGCAACCGTTGCACTCTGCTGAAGAAGTGGAGTTAAAAAATACCAGGGAAAGTGCTGTATCAAATGGGTTTGCGATGGGCCACAGACGGACTTCCTCTTGTGATTGCTCTGGCATGCTCCCATTGTGTCAGTGATCCCTCGTTGAAGCGCACCAGAAACACACAGCGATGGGAAAAAAAACGATTCATCCGCCGGTGCATCTGATCACGCAGTGGCGGGTCAAATTGCTGTGGAGCAAATAGCCTCACTTCTCCCCTGCATTATCTGGCACGTGTGACCGGATCCTGAGATTCTCAAATCTGCACAGCTTAATGGGAAAAATGTTTATGGGAGACTTTGGAGAAGTTGGTCAGATAGAATACTAACCAGTTAGGGGGATTTAAAAGTGATTAGCCTGGAGTTTGGGCGCTAAGCAGGGTCAGCCACAGGCAGTACTGGGATGGGAGACCACCAAGGAAGACTCTGAGGTTGCTATGCAGGGGAAGACAGTGGCAAACCACCTCTGCCCCTCTCTTGCCTTCAGCACCCCCTGGTTGAAGCTGCTTTGAGTCAGATGCAACCACAGGGCTGCTTAGGAAGATCTCTCCAAATCTATTGATGGGCACACTAATTGGTTTGCCAGTGTTACTTGAAAAGCGTTCTTCGAAAAGAACTCAGTGTGCTCCACTCACATGACATTCATACAATCCAGTGGCTGGGCCTTTACGCTACGGAGGGGGATTTTGCCATCTTATAGGCATTAATTATTATATTTTTCCTCCCTTCATTTAGTTTCCATTCATGAATGCAAGCAAGAAAGTGGACTTGAAAATCATTATCGTTGGAGCTTTAGGGTAAGCACTATTCTTTGCTTTCAGAGTCTGAAGAGTCCACACTGCCATGATTGTTCTCCCTTTGGATTGATAATCCTGTTGATCATCATCATCATCAACAACAACAACAAATATTTGCCGTGACTTTTTGTTCAAACCTTGTTCATTATGTTCCTCTAAAAGTGAAAGACAATCAACAAAGGAAAGACCTAAGTTTTGTGTCATCAAAATTAGAATAAAAAGCAGGCACAGATAGTCAGTAAATCAGCAGTGAAACAACAAAGGCTACAAAAGAATACACTTACTCCAAAGTGTGCTGCATTTTCAGAAACATTCCTGCAGGACAATTTTATTTTATTTCAGAGGCTAAGACTGATCTTCAGATTTTGTTAAGGGCTGAAATATGGGGTCATAGAGGAGGGGGAATAGTAGAAACAGCAGAAGTATCCATTATTAGCAGTGGTTGGTCATGGGCCCATGCATGCTAATAGTACTGACAACGGGGAAAAGAATATACCCATGTGAGAAGAAAGCATTACTTCACATCCAAAATTATTGGCTTACTATCTTGCCATGGGATGTACAGTGTAAAAAAAACAAATAATGGCCCACAACAAAAAAATACACATTCTGTGCTGTGAGTGGGCTTCCCAGACCTGTGCTGCTTGTTCATAATACCAGTGTGGGGGCAAGAGGGCATTTGTAGGGGAGATGCAGGAGATAGTGTTGAAATGTTCCCTTCTGCTCTGTTCCTCTCCTGCTGCAACCCCTCAACCCTTTTCTTAATCCCCCATTTTTCTTCAGCTGGCCTCTGGGACCAGAAATAAACACACTGGGACATAGGGAAGAAGAGGCTGCAGGGCAGAATTGACAGGCAGGGGTGGAATTCAGCTTCCTGCATCCAGTCTGCAAGTTGTCCCCTGCAAATTCCCCGTCCTGCATTACCATTAGCTGGCAAGGACCTATTATTTTTCATGTGTAGTTTGTAGTTTCTTCATTAGACAATCAAAGGTTATGGCAACAACAACAAAATTCACCCTTTTGGCTTCTGGGATTTTATATGGGTGGGGGGGAATCTAAGAAATTGTGAAAACAGATGTCAAATATAGGGTCAATGGCATTAACATCCAAGGAAATTTGACAATGACAGTCCATTATAAAATGGATCCCTTTTTAAACATAGTTAAGCCTAATTATGGTTATGAAGGTTACTTCACAGATGGTGGCAGAATCAGCCAGAAGACAAGGGAGATCCCCAGCCAATCAGTGCAGTTCAAAAGGCAACTGGACCCACCTTATGTGTTGATTGTTGGTGCTAGTGATCAGTAAACCACATTTTGCCTGACCAAGGTCCATGAAGTGTTGTTCTGCAGTAAACAGTTAAGAACATAAGAACATAAGAGAAGCCAATGTTGGATCAGGCCAATGGCCCATCCAGTCCAACATTCTGGGTGATTCTACACTAGACCTCAAATCCTGGTTCAACCCTGTCCCCAAACTTACATTCTACACACTACACCCCTGTAATTATCTTGGGGTATTTTTTGTTTCCACATTACATTGAAGTCACCCCAGTTTTGCCCCACATTTGTCCCGGGATAAACGGATGCTTCTTATAACCAGGGATAAATGCAAGGTATTGTGTCACGAGTTGAACTCTGATAAAACTAGGGATGAGATCCAAGTGCAGAAAGTACCTCTGCCACACAATGGCCAAAAATACCAGGTGCCACCAGGAGGTCCATCAGTGGGGCCAGGACACTATTTTTTAAAATTTATTCTACGATTTATACCCCGCCCTACCCCACCAAAGCAAGGTCAGGGCGGCTTATACAAGATAAAATACCAATCAACAATCAAAGTTTCATAAAATATTTAAAAACAATTCATTAAAACAATACAGTGTTAAAGTGCTAGCAATATCGTTATGATGTTGTACGATGTGTTACCGCGTGAATGCATGCCATAGTTGTTTCAGCTTCCAGCTCGCTGTCCACCCTCAGGTATAATCGGTGCACCTAAGTTGTTGGTAACCAACCAGGAACCAGGCTCTGCAGGCTGTTATAGTTAACGGTGGTATCAGCTCCTAGTTGAAAGAACCTCCCACTGTTGGCCCCCCCCAGCACCAAGAATACAGAGCATCACTTGCCCCAGACCGAGAGTTCCTATCTATACCTTGTGGCTAATAGCCACTGATGGGCCTCTGCTCCGTGTTTATCTAATTCCCTCTTGAAGCCATCCATGCTTGTTGCTGCCACCACCTCCTGTGGCAGTGAATTCCATGTGTTAATCACTCTTTGGGTGAAGAAGTACTTCCTTTTATGCGTTCTAGCCCAACTGCTCAACAATTTCATTGAATGCCCACGACTCAAGTTCTTATATTGTGAGAAATGGAGAAAAGTACTTCTTTCTCTACCTGCTCTATCCCATGCAAAATCTTGTAAACCTTGATCATGTCACCCCTCAGTCATTGTTAGTCCAAGCTAAAGAGCCCCAAACACTTTAACCTTTCTTCATAGGGAAAGTGTTCCATTCCTTTTATCATTCTAGAGCTAGTTTGATGTAGTAGTTAAGTATGCAGACTCTAATCTGGGATAACTGAGTTTGATTCCCCACTCCTCCACTTGCACCTGCTGGATGACCTTGAGCAAGCCATAGTTTTGTCAGAGCTGTTCTCTCAAGGACAATTCTGGAAAGAGCTCTTTCAGCCACACCTACCTCACAGGGTGTCTGTTGTGGGGAGGGGAAGGGAATGGAGTTTGTAAGCCACTCTGAGACTCCGAGTGAAGGGTGGGGTATAAATCCAATATCCTCCTCCTCTTCTTCTCCTTCTTTTCTGCGCCAGTTTGTGTAGTGGCTAAGTGTGCGGATTCTAATCTAGGATAACTGAGTTTGATTCCCCACTCCTCCACTTGCACCTGCTGGATGACCTTCGGCAAGCCATAGTTCTGGCACAGCTGTTGTTGAAAAAGAGCAGTTTCTGTTAGAGATCTCTCAGCCCCACCCAGGGTGTCTGTTGTGGGGAGGGGAAGGGAAAGGAGTTTGTAAGCCATTCTGAGACTTCTTTGGGTAGTGAAGGGTGGGATATAAATCCAATCTCCTCCACCTCCTCCTCTTCCACCACCACCTCCTCCTCCTCCTCCTTCTTCTTCTCTGCACTTTTTCCAGTGCTATAATATCCTTTCTGAGGTGTGGTGACCAGAATTGTACACAGTATTCCGAATGAGGTCGCACTGTCAATTTATACAGGGCCATTATGATACTGGCTGATTTGTTTTCAGTTCCTAATAATCCCCAGCATAGCATATGCCTTTTTTATTGCTGTGGCACACTGAGTTGACATTCTCACTGAGTTATCTGCTACGACTCCAAGATCTCTCTCTTGGTCAGTCTCTGCCAGTTCGGACCCCATCAACATGTATTTATAGTTAGGATTATTGGCCCCAATGTGCATCACTTTGCACTTGGCCACATTGAACCCCATTTGCCACATTGACGCCCACTCGCCCGTCCTCGACAGATCCCTTTGGAGTGCCTCACAATCCTCCCTGGTTCTCTCCATGCTGAACAATTTAGTATCATCCGCAAATTTAGCCACTTCACTGCTTACTTCCAACTCCAAATAATGAACAAGTTAAAAAGCATCGAATCCAGTACTGATCCCTGCGGTACCCCACTGCTTACTACCCTCCCCTGCAAAAATTGCCCATTTATACTCATTCTCTGTTTCCTATTAATCAGCCAGTTTTTGATCCACAAAAAAACTTGTCCTTTTATCCCATGACTATTGAGCTTACTTAGGAGCCTTTGATGAGGAGTTTTCTTTGAAATAATGCAAAGTGGGATGCATGTCTATGGAGGTAAGATGGTGATGGTGAGAAGGAAGAAAAGCCAAAGCAGTTGAAATTTTTAATAGAGTACAGCTAAGTTTTACTAACTCCTCACATAATGATACTGTCCTGGCTCCAGCCGGGATGGTGAGCACTGCGGCAGTTGCAGTGGCGTGGGAGCCTTGGACCCTCCCCCAGGCCCCAAGGACATACCTGGAGCCCCTCTCCGAGGCATCCAGAGAGGGACTGAAGAACCTGCCAGCCGGGCACCAGTTGCCGACAGGGCCGGGGCAACAGGAACGGGGGGGCAGCAGGCGGGGAGGGCGCGGCATCCTCTCTCCAGGGGTGGGGGGTGGCACAGGGAGGGCGTCTGTGCATGGGTGGGGCTGCTGGAGAGCTGGCTGAGGAGGCTGCAAGTGGCCCGGTGTCTCCGCTTTTAGGTGGGGCGGGGCCAAGGTGAGGGAGGAGCCCAGGGGACTGGCGGGGGTAATAAAAGGAGGGTAAGGCTCGGCTACCGGGGAGGAGGTGAACTGGGCTGGCTGGGGTTGAAAGCAGAGGTGAGAGAGAGGGGAAGGCCCCAACAGCGAGCGCAAAGCTGCGCATAAGACCAGACCCAGGGCAGGAAAAGGGTTAGGGTCCCTGCCATCTGAGGTCGCCTGTCCTATGCCTCCTGTGTGCCCTCCAGAGCCCCTGGGCCCCTCGACTCACACCCCTAGGGCCAGTGCCAGGGAAGCTACCACCCTCGCGGAGACGGCTACTGGCGGCGGGACACCCCCAGGTCGCGGCCAACGTCACAGATACATACTGGGTTGCCTCTGCAGGAAACTCTGGCTCTATGTCCCCCCCCAGCTTCAGCTATTTTATTTTTGTATCCACATGCCACCATTGTACTTCCACTGGCCTTCTGGGACTCTCCTGGATCTGCTGTGGGCTTCTACAAACCTACTTCAGTATGTTTTCCTGAACGATTGTATCAAAAGCAGATCTGGGAAGCACAGATTCCGTAGCTCCTTGTGCCACATCTGGTTCCACATCCCGTTTCATTACTTCTTCCACTAGTCATTGCCCCTTAGCTCTAGCAGCCTTTTGGTGAGGTTTTTTTAAAAGAAATTATTGGTAGTACATATAAAACAATATAGAAAAATGTCTATCACCAATAATTTTTAAAACCCTGCAAAAAGCAAGTGGGGGGAAATAGGTGGCAGGAGTGGAACCATGGTAAATCTCCATGTGAGGTCCCATTGTCTTTGCATTCACAGTTGGCAATGAGAGGGAAATGGAGAATTGCCCCCATGTGGAAGCCACATGGTATAGCCACAAGGTATAGATAGGAACTCTCAGGCTGGGGCAAGTGATGCTCTGTATTCTTGGTGCTGGGGGGGCAGCAGTGGGAGGGCTTCTAGTGTCCTGGCCCCACTGCTGGACCTCCTGATGGCACCTGGTATTTTTGGCCACTGTGTGACAGAGTGTTGGACTGGACGGGCCATTGGCCTGATCCAACATTGGCTTCTCTTATGTTCTTATGTTAATTGTTATACAAAAGTGAAGCTAAGTAATACATTTTGCAAGGGTACTTTGAATGAAGGCAAGTCTTTTGAAGACCTAAAATCAGCAAATACTATATTAAGAGATCAGGTTGTAACTGGAAATAGAGATCCAAAGCCAAATCTAGCACCGCACAGTATTTTTGTGAGGACACATATGTGGGAGGAAAAAATATGTGCTACCCTGTGGTCCTTGGAAGTAGGGTAGAATGAAAATATAACACATTTAATAAATAATTGAATGTTATTTCTGACCGTGACTCTCAATTTGCTGGACAGAAGTCAAAACATTTGGCAGGGACTCTGGGCTTCCGTATGTTACATTAGTCCCTAATTATCTACAATCAAAATGTTTTGTAGAAAATGAGGTCAAGGTGGCAAAAATGGGTGCCAAAGGCTATAAATCAAGGGAGAAAAACCCTGTCTGGAAAGGTTGAATTCCAAGCTGTTCATATGGACAGTCTCCAGTGGAGTCTGTGAAATACACTTTCAACTAAACAGAGAGAAGGAACTTAGAGCGATTCTGCATGTAGCATTTGCTCCACATTTCCTCAGCTGGGAGGGGAAAGTGCAGCTCAAAACCACATTCAAATACCTCGGGACAATGCTGTACTGACTGCAAAGTCACCTCTGAACAGCCATAAAGCAGCCATAAATCTATGCAGAAGGTACAATAAGCTACTATAAAACCCAATAATCAAAGGAAATGAAACCAGCATGCTATGCAGAGGGGAATTTCTGTTCCAACGTGGGTTTCGTAAAACAACAGAGGATAAAGTCAACCCCCTCATCTCTCTTTCTGAGACCTCCAAGGGACTCCAAGGGATGAAGGCATGACAGCCAAAGGTGGTGTGATCCACAAGGTGCAGGTGGGATGTGACATAATTATTGACAGTCATGAAGATGCTGGTTGGGAACAGAAGGCACAAATCATCACAGTTGTAGTTCCACAGGAAGTCATATTCTTAGATGCAATGGAAGACTCCTTCAACTTATTCCAGAAGTGTAAAAAATGCAACTGAACGGTGTCCAAACAACCAAAGAACTACTAATTAAAAATCACTAGATACATAGGTAGAGTCAAGGTGATGTGGATCAACCAAACCATGCCAAAACCTAATTGAACAATATTGACTTATACATGCTATTAGGTTTTTTTAAATAATTATTTGTTTTTCAGTTTACAAACCAAAGGCTTACAATTATTCAGTATAAAAGGGATATGTCAAGTCAAAGACAACTTTGACTTCATCTGTTCAACTTCAGCTGAATGCATGTAACTGATATCATTACCCATTTTTTGGCTGAAGCTCAGACAGCCTAAAAATGTATGTACATTGTATGCTTCTTCTTTCACTCAAGTGTAGGCAAAACCTCTCTTCTGCTTCGGTATGTTCACAAAACATTTCATGAGGATTATCAAACCACCCTAGGAGCCAGTGTCTTGTATAAGATGGTGATGGTGGACAGCACCCCACTGAAGCTGCAGGTGAGATGAGCCTCATGTTAGATCTCCTGCCCTGTGGCTATTAGGGTTGCCAACTCTGGGTTGGGAAGTACCTGGAGATTTTGGGGGTGGGGCCTGAGGAGGGCTGGGTTTTGGGAGGGGGAGACTTCAGTGGGGTATGATGCCATAGAGTCTATCACCTTCCAAAGCAGCCATTTTCTCCAGGTGATCTGATCTCTGTCGCCTGGAGATCAGTCATAATCCCAGGAGATCTACAGCCTCTGGAGGCTGACAGCCCCAGTGATTATGCAGAAGTCTGTGGCCTGGCCATACTTTCGCCACTTTGTGATGGAGTTCTTTGACCTTTCCCCAGCTGCAACTGAGTGGATTGAAAATTTAGGTATTAGTATTTAGTGTGATCATTCAACCTGTCTGTAGACTCGTTACCTGTTATGTATTTTATACTATTATATGCTTCCTGTGTGTAATTTTGCCATACAATAAATGAATAAATATGCTTTGGTCAGACACATGGACCATTCTCAAAAGACAGTTATTGTGAGATACAAAAACCAAAATCCAAATTTCTTAAGGCCAACCAAAATAACACAACATGGTATGGAAGCTTGGTGGTTCTCAAGAATTTGCACAATGTGTTGTGCCATTTTGAATGGTCTTGATAAAAACAATTACATGGATTTTGGTTTTGGGTTTTGCTATGATAGTTCCTCTGAAATCCCTGTGCTTATGCCTTTGCAAATCTCTCCGAAGCTGATTCTATCTGCTAACTCAGCCTTTAATCCAATTCCTGTACTGTCTTGCTTAATGAGGTACCACGTAAACAGAGGCTTCCCTGTGAGTTTCAACATCCCCCCCTTCCTGTGACTAGAATTCCTAGCAAAGTGACACCTACTGCTGTTCACACATCCTCTTTATGCCAGTTTTCTCTTGAGTGCAGGAAAAAGAACAAGGAAATCTCTGCTAGAGACATTTTCCTTTTTTGTGTCCTGTGATACTGGCCACTTTGCCTTAATCTTCTCTCTGTCTCTCAGTGTAAGCCACAAACCTTAGAATAATGTTAACAGTAGGCAAGAAGACTGAGAGGGCTGCCTTTTTGCCAGAAAAAGGGGCCTCTACCTATGATCCTCTATAGTGGCTGTCACAACTACTGAAGATGCACAAAAGCTTGTTGACTCTCCATATATACAAAGCATAATGCAGACAGGCCTAGAATTGTATCCCTTTGCCTTGCATGATGGCTCATCTGTTATGGCTCTGACGTTGCTAATGAATGTATGTCTACCCTCTTTGTAGATCTGGGACACTGGAGGACAGGAACGATTCCGATCCATGGTATCAACATTTTATAAAGGTTCAGATGGCTGCGTGCTGGCCTTTGATGTCACAGACAAAGATTCCTTTGAGTCCTTGAATTACTGGAGGAAAGACTTTCTGCAGAAGGTTGTTCCTGCAGAGCAAAGCTTCCCCATGGTTGTTCTGGGGAATAAAATTGATTTAAAGGAACGAGAGGTAAGAAAAGGAAGTATGAGGAATGGTGGAAAGCTGCAGGATATAAGAGCTCTAAACTTACTTGGAAACTGCAGATCAGAATTGGACTGAGGTGTTCCTCACATTATAACACTTTGTGAAAAATAGTCTTATCACAATAGGTGACTTTCACATTCCCCCCATTGCTTCACATTTCCCTAACTTATACCACTTATTTCAAAGGAATATAAATGTAAGTAGCATCCATAGATTAAGGCCAGAGACTTTTCAGAGAATAGGTTAGGGTTGCCAGGTCCCTCCCTGGCAACTGGCTGGGGATAGGGGGGACTTACCAGGAGAAAGAGGAAGGCCCAGAACATGTTACTGGAGTTGCATAGGAAGTGACATCATCACGCTTCAATGTGGCTGTGACACTCTGGTATTTGGGTCGAAACACTATGGTAAAAACTGTTTTTACCATAGGGTTTTTGTCCAAATACCAGAGCATTGCCCAGACATCATTGGCATGATGATGTCACTTCCTGCTCAATGCTAGCAACATGGTCTGGGCCTTCCTCTTTGTCCTGGTAAGTCCCACTGCTGACCAGCTGATTAGCAGCTGAGCAGTAGGGCCTGGCAGCAGGGGATCCCCACCTCCACTGGGGGTCTGGCAACCCTAAATCAGGTATGCTGAATCAGAACAAGCCACAGAAGAACTGGGAGGATCTCCATATTGATGTTTGCTATTCCAATCTTGTTACCCAGTTTCTGCTCTTCAGTGCTTCCCAGCACACACACACGGGCACATGCACACACACACACACGCGCGCGCGCACACACACACACTTATAGTATAAGTGTTCATCAATAAACCATGAAGACAGCTACTATCTGGAAGGTCCTACATTGGAATTGTTTTTATTTTAAAAGAAGAAAGAATTATATGTTCATATTTACATCTTCTTTAGAAATGTAAATGTCCATTCAACTAAAAATGAATCAGTCCACAAGCCAATGCTCCCTCTAAGCTGTTGAATCTTATAACCAAAAATTCTACTTTGTGAACTACTGGCATTAAAGTTGTAAGCGAGTAATTTGGCTACTGCATAAATTAGTTTGCTCTGTAGCCATCCTCTCCTGAGCTAAGACAAAAATGTGGGAGCTGGAGGCTAAAAAACTGTGAACTAGCTCACACTAACTCAGTTTAGAGGGAACACTATCCCCACACTAAGTGATAGTGCTGCTCCAAATGCTACCCATCTGACTTGCCTAGTTCTATCCACCCAGTTCTGCCCACTCACCTTGTAGATTTTTTGTGGTCATTCTCACCCTTCTACTTCAGTGCTTACTATGAACATGGCAGGGTGCTTGGATATGACCCTATTCTAGAGCAAAGCTAGTTTTCCTTATGTTCTGTGGGGGTGGGGAATGAGAATGTTAAGAGTAATGTGACACAGGAATGGGAATATTGAGAGTAATGACATGTGAAAGTAATGGCACCCATGGATTCAGGTCCTTCCTGACCTCCCTTTTCCTACAGCAACCTCCTAAGTGGCTTCCCTGCTGTTGGAAGCTATGGGGCATAAGAAGAAGAGCACTGCTGGATCAGACCAATAATCCATCTAGTCCAGCATCCTGTCCCCTTGCGAAAAAACTATGTGATCTGGTGGGGGCTGCAGTGAGAAGGGGGAACTGAGTAGGCTCTCCCCTTGCACCAGCATAATTTCTTGAACAAGTGGAGATTACAGAAAAGGAAAGGGAGAGCAATTTCATCCAAGCATAAATAACAAGGATAAATAATAACTGTAAATAACAACTTACATCAACCTTCTTCCAAACAACTTCTTCTACCTGGACTTCAGGTAGATTGAAATCTTACAGACTAGATTGGCTGGGAAGTGCCTTTTTTAGGCAATCAGAGAAAGGATAAAAATACTCAACCACAGGGAGTAGAGTGCAGTAATGCAGAAATGCCAATTTGATGGGCAAAAGTGATGGCCCAATTCACAGAGGAGGATTAGTCAGCAGGATAATAACGATTCTTCCCTGCAGCTTTAGCACTTAACCAGGGCCAGGAAGAGCTGCTGAGAGTGTCAGACATAGGAAGTCCCTAATGTCACATATCAGTAAAGCAGTTTCTAATAAAACTGAAGTTCTGAATGATTTGGCCAAACTTAGAATGGCAATTAAAGAAAGCAATATAAACTGAACAAAAACATTATGTAGCTAAAGTTCACTGTTTATGGCAGTCACCTGATCAAATGCTTTCGCCTCTTGTCTGACAGGTATCCAAGGAGGAAGCTTCATTATGGTGCTTGAAGAAGAACATTGCCTATTTTGAAGTTAGTGCCAAAGATGATATCAATGTAGTGCAAGCCTTTGAGACCTTATCAAGGCAAGCACTCTCAAGGGTAGGTAGCACTAGTATCTGTAAGCAATAGAGATGTATTGATGCTGTTGATGATGATCATCCATGTTTCTTCCACTACAACATTTCTCCTGTATTTTCCTGGCCCCTGGCCCCCCACACCCACCATTTCCCTCCTCTGCCAACAGAGGACGTGTTCAGGGTTTTTTAAAAAAAATGGTTATTAACATATAACTATAGATTAAGCAATGTCTATATCTACAGCAACATATTGCTGTAGCATTAAGCAAAACAAGATGGGGAGATAGCAAAGAATCTAAATGAATTCTTTGCACCTGTGTTCACTGTGGAAAGTGTGGGGCATATACCCATGCCACAGTCACTGTTTTCAGGAAAGGAGTCTGAAGAACTGATGAGAGATGAAGTTCTAGACCTTCTGGGAAATTAAAAACCAGTAAGTCTTCAGGTCCTGAAAGCATACACCCAAGAGTTTTCAGGGAACTCAAATATGATATTGTTGATTTACTAAATAGTATATGTAACTTGACACTACTAGAAGACTAGAGAGTAGCAAATGTTACACCAGTTTTTAAAAAGGGGTCCAGATGGGAACCATGAAATTACAGGTCAGTTAGTCTAACATTTTCCCAGGCAAATTAGTTGAAACAGTAACCAAATATAGAATTATTAGGCACACAGAAGAATAAAGCCTGATGAGGGAAAATCAACGTAGCTTCTTCAAAGGTAAGTCTATAACCAACTGTGAAGAGCTCCAGGAGAATCTCCACAAATTGGATTAATGGGTACCAATGTGGCCCAGCTAGATCAGACCAGTGACCCATCTAGTCCAGCATTCTGTCTCACACAGTGGCCAACTAGTTCCTCTGGAGGCCCAACAAAAGGGCAATAGAGGGTCTTCCCCTGATGTTGCCTCCTGGCACTGGGATTCAGAGATTTACTGCATCTGCATGTGGAGTTTCCTTTTAGTCACCATGGCCAGTAGGCACTGATAGACCTATCCTCCATGAATCTATCGAATCCCCTTTTAAAGTAATCTATGCCTGTGGCCATCACTACATCATCTGGCAGTGAATTCTACATTTTAATCATTCATTGCATAAAGCAGTATTTCCTTTTGTCCATCCTGAATCTACTGCCCATCAGCTTCAGTGGATGCCTTTGAGTTCTAGTGTTTCAGAAGAGAGACAAAAAACTCTCTGCCCACTCTCTCTACTCCATGCTGAAATTTTATGCTCCATACTCCATTTTGTTGTTGTTGTATATGTCCCCCCCCCCTCCGGTGTCTCTTTTCTAAACTGAAAAGTCCTAGACTGTTCAGCATTTTCTTATAAGAAAGGTGCTCTAAGGTAGATGGGAATGGTATCACATAAATATTTTAGTAAAAATGAGGGCGGCATTCAGTGATAATGCTGAATACTTTGGAGGTGGTAGACTGGAAAAGTTAAGACCAACTGCTTTAAATTGCAACATGTGGAGCACATAATGCCCTCTTGTGGTCATTAAAGTAAATCCAAGATAGACAAAGTTTTGGTTTTCACTACTTTGTGATTTAGTCTGGTTTTTTTAGCACGTGCATTGCCAATCACATTCTAACTTGCATGCAGTTCATGTCTACTCATGATGATAGGAATAAATATATGTATTTATTTTTATATAAGTGTGTGCTCACATTTTGAATATTGCAGATTACAATTGGATTGAGAGACCATGATAAAGCCTTTTAAAATGGGGGTGGGGGTGAGATAAGAAGAATTAGCACTAACACGTGAAGGTAGATTTGGGGTGTATATTATTGCAAAAGGCATAAGAATGGATTCTCATAAAATCAATGTATATTTCTATTAACGTAGCAGAATGGAAAGCACTGCATTAAAGCTGTTGTTTGCCCATTGAATTATTCTCTTTGGGTTTGATTTATTTGAAAGTATGTTGAGTGAGATTACTGTCTCTGGCCACAAGGTGTTGCCCTCTGGTCAGTCTCTGAAGCTCATGAGTTGAATGAAGTTGAATATTTGGTAATTATTTGACATGTTGTCAAGGAAAATTGGCAAAAGTACCAAGCAGGTTTTTTTAAAGTTAAAAGTTTAATATCTATGCAAAATGAACATACACTTATAATACTGGAAAACATACAAAGGCAAATGCTGTTATTGAACTTTTTCCTTCAAAATGATAGTAACAAAATCCACTTTTCAGTTAATATTGGTTTGTAAACTAAAAAGATCCCCCAATCAACCAAAACAGTTTTTGTCTTCTTAGTTCATGTTGGTTTATATATTTCTTGTAGTACCGAGGGACCATCGAGAGCTATCTCACAGATTCTATTAAGCTTATTCCTGAAGATGAGCCCAGAAAGAAATGCTGCTGACATGTTGCTTGGAAAGATGGAATATTTTCACTCAGGGAACAGCTTCAGTTGCCTCTCAGGGATGGCCAAAGACTTACAGCAACCACATCCCAGCAGAAGCAGAAAAATCTGGATTACACTGACCCAGCCCTCATCCTTCCTGCTCTGGTTGCCTTCTAAGATGCTTTTGGAAGCTTATTCCCATCTTTCAAAGTGCCTCCATGAAATGACCAGGTTAATTTGCCATACTGAAGACTCTCTTTCTGATCTCTGGTTAATGATCTCTTCTTCTTGCATGTTAACAATTCAGGCAAAGTCTTGTTGATTTCCGCACAGCTCAGCCTTTTGGTGCTTCAGTTGCCTACACAGTGCCTAACAGCACAACATGATATGGCATAAGTAGAACTCACAGTACCCTCCTTTGAAAATAATCTGAGCTGATTCTGCAATTCTGACATAAATGTTTGTTCATCATACACAAACTTGTTTGTAACACTAGTAAGAGCCTGAAGCCATCAGTATAGTTGCTGGTCTTTTAAAATAATTATTATTCGAAGAATAGAGAGTTGCCTAGTTGCCAGAATGCAAACCAAAGAATTAAAAGTCTTTGGATCCAGTTCCAGTGTCGATTCAAGAAGACATTGTAAATTCATTTATTACATTAAAGTCTGCAGTTTTTCCTGGGCAACATAGATTCCCGCCTTATCATGCACACACAAGAGAAGAGCATTTCTGCCATTCATATCTGTGATACATCACATTTCTACCACTTTTAGCAGAAATAGTGGAGATTACCTTCTCAGATGCATGCTTATTTGTGCAGTGGCAAGCAGCACACCTAAATTACAAACATGACATGCAACAGGGACAAATGATAGCACCTTCAGTTTCCTCATATGTAAAATGGGGACAATTTCCACCTCTCAGGGGTATTCTGAGGCAATAAGAAATATTACAGAAGATTTTTTTGGAGAAAATTATTTCAAATCTTAAGTTAGTTCCAGATAGCAGCATTGGTCTGTTTTGTATCTCACACTACAGTGTTTGTTTGTTTTTCTAGAGCATGCACATAACATCATTCCCCATTTCACTTATATGGTTTCCCCTGCTTTTCTCTGTTCTTTCTGAAACCTGCTTTGGCATGATCTTTGGGGCAAGATTGTAGTCAAAGTGGGTTTGCCCACCATGTGAGAAAGTATGGATTTTCAAAGCTCGCTGCCCACATCCGTACCACTTCCCCTTGCACTGACCATTATCCCCTCCCTGGGCCACTATAGCTATGGTGACATACTTACTACCAATGGTGAATAGTGGGAGAGTGAATGCTCCATCACCACCGTGAATGCCCGTGCATTATCAGTGACAAGGAATGCAGGAAGGCTCCCGCAGTTCTATCATTTCAAAGATTTTGCAAAACAAAAATGTTCACAATGGTATTCTTATAAAGATATTACAACTGTGGTATAATGGAACAGTTTTAAAAGGGAATAGATACGTAGTCTGTTGCATTATGGTATATCATGCCTTAGACAGGGTATTTGTTTTGTTTTGGGTTTTTTGCACCATTGTCCAGTTCTGTAATCATAATTTTGCAGCATTGTTTACTGAATGTTTTATGCTGTTTGATTGAATTGTTTTTTATATTTTGTAATCCACCTTGAGTCTCAGTAAAAATGGCAGCCTATAAATAAAGTTAGTTGATTAATTAACATTGCTCAGGGGGTCCTGTAAAGCTCTAGCAAGTTTTCCTAGGAAAAATGCTCAAAAACATGTCTTGGCATTGGTAACTGACAACCACAGGAGAAGGGAAATTACTCAGAGCAGTTTAGTGCTTGAACCTAAGTGCATTGTTCATGTGAGGTGTATACTTGTTTGGGTGTAAAAATATATATAATATGAATTTTTAAATGTATGAGCTGGAATGCATGCCCAAATTCTCTTCTGCAGTGCCTTCCTCATGAGGAAAGGCTAAAGTGTTTGAGGCATTTCAGCTTAAGGAAAAAAGCTGAAGGGGAACATGTTGATAGATGTTTCCAAAATTACCTATGGTGTGGAGAATATGGATAGATTTCTAGATTCATCAGCATAAAATTCATCAGTATTATGTTAAAAATGGACAAAATGAAATGCAATTTTACATAATTAACAGCAAAGGCATTACAAGATGGCCACTAGCTTAGATGGCTTCTTTAGAAAGGGACAGACAAACTTATGAAGTATAGACCTCTAAATGGCTACCATCCATGATAGCTGTACTTCCATGTTCATAAGTAATATACCTCTGACTGTCCGCTGGTGGAGACAGATAAGAGAATGGGCCAGCTGGTTTTGTGCAAATATTGTGAGTTTCCGAGGGGCAATTTGTTGTCTATTTTTAGAATCAAAATATTGACTAGATGTACGGTGGTCTGATCCAACCAGGCTCTGGTGTTCCTACCTATTTTGTCCCATAATAACATTCTAATGATGCACAAACAACATGACAGAGGCTCAGAAGTGTCATGTGAAAATGGGCTAAGAACACCTTTTGGTCTAGAATGTATTGCTTGTGAATTTGCTTGATTTAGCTTTCAAAGGCTTGATTTCTACATGATGGAGTTCAAAGGGTTTGAGACTCTGTGGACCCCAGATTCAACCTGTGAACTCAGTCACCCATTACTTACATATTCTCCTCTGTTCCTCATGCATGCTGTTCCCACTCCAGTTGGAACCACAAGAGCATGCACCCACACCCACGTACACAGCGTGCTATTACCCTGAACAGAAATAGTGTTTTGCAGAAGACCATTGCAGAAGACCATGTGGCCAGCTGTTCTTCTGCAGTAGGCCAGGTAGCTCCTTCCCTGGACTATATCTGGGAGGAGGAAGCTAAAGCAGCTTGTACATATTGCTGTGGTCTCAACTGTAGTGGAAACAACATGCACAAGGAACAGAGGAGAGCAAGGAAGTAACATGTTTCTGTGACTAAGTTCTCAGGTTGTGTGTAGGGGGGTCCTCACCCTGCAAAGTCCATCTTGTGTAAATCAACCCAAAGAGTACAATTTTGCAAAGTATAGTCTAGCCAGTGTAAATCTAGAAATTTCATTTTTAGATGCAGAACAAGAAATTTAATATTTACTTTGGCTAAACTATGCTTTGCAAAATTGAGTATTTTATAAAAATAACCTCATTTACTCATATACAGAATCAACATCTACCATATCACAATGATGAGTGGATTCAAATGAATTTCTGCTCCAAGGTATATTTCTGCATAGTCACCTTACAGGGAGGATCTGTAGGCATCCTAGCCTTGTAAAAAAATGAACATCTGACTTAATATCGCCTTGTGAACCAATGTGAGCTCAGCAAGAATTAAGTCTTTCCAGTGTTTTTGGCTTGCAGTACATTAGTCTATCAGAGCATAATCCCACAGAGCCTAACATTTGCAAGCACAGCCCATCACAAGCCTATTGTCAGGTTCAAAAGCAAGTAGGTCCAGGCATTCTTTCTCAAAAGAAAGGCTTTTATTGGATTACAATGCTAAAACCCACAGTAGGAGGTCATTGTCAGGAATGGCGGCAAAAGCAATGCAAGCAAACTTATAGTGTGATGCATAAAGGCGACTAGCAAATAAGCTTTGAGCCCGCGCGCGGGAAACTCCCGGTGGGAGATATACTTCATGAGCGGGAGACGACTCCCCCCCTCCCTTCACCTTCCCAGAACTGGAAAATTCTCATCAACACAAGAATAGCCCAAAGCCTACATTCAAGGCCACTGTGATAAGGAAGAGCGGCAGGGAAGAAGCTCCCACGTTACTGCCTGCATACCTACGCAAGCGCAAAGCAGGTTAGGGAACACATAACAATGGATTCAGTGAGAAACATGAAATAAGCTTTTTTGACATTCTGCCCTTCCCAAAATACCACCCACCCACCTCTCAGGAAGGAGAGAACAGAGGGCCCCCTGGTTTAGTCGGGAAGCGGGTGTGAAAGTCCCTCAGTTGATCAGAAGCATTTATATCAGATAGTTTCACCCATTCCCTGTGTTGAGGCCCAAAATGTACCCATTCAATAAGGTAATACAATTGTCCACGGAGAATTTTAGAGTCCAAAATGTCAGCTATTTCATAGTGCTCCTGAGCATCAATCATCAGTGGGGGCGGGGGTGCCGGAAGCTCTGGATGCCACTTAGTCGGGGTTGATGCTGGCTTGAGGAGGCTGTAGTGGAAAATTGGATGAATAGCTTTTAGAGATTTAGGTAAATCCAGTTGAACAGTCACTTTATTTATACAGCGAACCACTTTAAACGGACCAATATATTCCCAGGCAAGTTTTCGCGATTGCTGTGACAGCTTCAGGTTCTTAGTAGAAAGATATACGGAATCCCCCGGCTGAAGGTTCCAGCCACCCGCCCGTTTTTTGTCAGCTTGTTTTTTATATTGTGCCTTGGCCTCATTTAAGGTCTCGACAATCATTGGCCAAGATTCCTGGAAAGATTTACACCATGCTGTGGCTTTCCCACCAGACTCCCCTGGTTTCAAAAACGGAAGAGGGGGGCTGTTATAGCCCATGGCAGCTTTGAAAGGAGACATTTTAGTGGACGCATGCCAAGCGTTGTTATACGCAAACTCTGCTAAAGGCAATAAATCTACCCAATTGTCTTGTTGATAGTTTGTGAAACACCTTAAATATTGTTCCAAGGTTTGGTTAACTCTTTCCGTTTGCCCATCGGTCTCTGGGTGATAGGCACTACTGAGAGCACGTTCAATACCCATGAGAGCCATTAATTCCGTCCACAGTTTGGAAACAAATTGAACCCCTCTGTTGGAGATTATTTTGAGTGGCAAAGTGTGAAGCCTGGCAATGTGCTGAATGAATGCCTTTGCCAGGATTTTCGCTGTTGGCAGGCTAGCAAATGGTATAAAGTGAGCCTGCTTAGAAAATAAGTCTACCACCACCCAAATGACCGTCATATTTTTGCTGGGGGGAAGATCAGTGATAAAGTCCATGGAAATCACTTCCCATGGTCGGCTCGGGGTAGGTAACGGCTGTAAGAGACCGGGGTTTTTTCCTGCCCTAGTCTTGCACCGGTTGCATGTTGGGCAGGATTGTATGTAGAGGGATAAATCCCGTTTCATTCGGGGCCACCAGAAAGTGCGCTGGAGTAGGTGTAATGACTTCACATACCCAAAGTGTCCAGCAGATTTCAAGTCATGGGCAGATTGTAGTACTTGTAAGCGTGTAGCTTCTGGAACAAACAGTTTATTGCCCTTGTACCAGCAACCATTTGGTTTGCATTCTACATCCTCTCGAGCTTTTAATTCAACTGACTCTTGTTCAGTGATGTCAGTGGCAAATTGACTTTCCCATGGCAGCTCCTGACTTGGGGTTGACAGTTGTGATTGCCGGTTTTTGCAGGTGACCACCGCCCCAACTAATTGTTCTGGGGTAAAAAGGGACTCTCTCACCTCCGTTCTTTTACTGAGGTGCTGGGGAAGGCGTGAAAGAGCATCTGCCAAATGATTGGATTTGCCTGGGAAATGGTGAAGGGTAAACTGAAACTTAGAGAAGAATTCAGCCCATCGGAATTGTTTGGCATTTAGATTCCGAGGCTTTCGAAGTACCTCAAGATTCTTATGATCCGTCCAGATTTCAAAAGCTACTCGGGACCCTTCCAACCAATGCCTCCAGGTAATTAATGCTAAGCGTATAGAGGCTGCTTCCTTGTCCCAAATGGGCCAAAATCTCTCAGTATCATTAAACTTTCGGGAGACATAGGCAAGGGGGTGCAGTTGCTCTTGGGCATTCTCTTGCAAGATCACCCCCCCCCATTGCGGTATCAGATGCGTCTACTTGGACAATAAATTTCTTGGTCTCATCGGGGTGTGCCAACACGGGTTCAGAAGTGAATAACTGTTTCAGTTGTTCAAAGGCTTCCTGACATTGGGGGGTCCAGTCCAAAATGGCCCCTGGCCTAGATGCGTTAACCCCTCTCCCTTTGGTTTTTAGAAGGTCTGTGAGGGGGAGAGCTACCTGGGCAAAATGGGGTAGGAATTGACGGTAAAAATTGGCGAAACAGAGAAAACTCTGGAGCTGCCTCCTAGTTTTGGGGGGGTTCCCAGTCTAACACATCTTGGACCTTTTTCGGGTCCATTTCCAATCCGCTGGATGATATGCGGTACCCTAAAAAGTCAATGCAGCTTTGGTGGAATTCACACTTGGACAGCTTAACAAACAGTTTATGTTCTAATAACGTTCCCAATACTTCCTGAAGTAGTTTTGTGTGAGATTCCTGATCTGGGGTGTAGACCTCATTTATTAAGTTCATGAAGACCCCAGGTGCCCCTTGCAATCTGAAGGGCATAACCCGATACTCAAACTGTCCCAGCGGTGTATTAAAGGCAGTCTTATGTTCATCACCTTGCCTAATACGGACCCGAAAATAAGCATCACGTAAATCCAATTTAGAAAATACCTTCCCCTTCGCCACCTCCTCCAGCAAGTCCTTGATGAGGGGCATGGGGTAGGCATTGGTTGCAGACACCGCATTAAGACCCCGGTAGTCAGTACACAGTCTCAGCCCCCCGTCCTTCTTTTTACAAAACAACACGGGTGCTGCGAAAGGGGACGATGCTGGCCAGATAAATCCACGGGCCAGATTTTTATCAATAAATCTGCGTAGTTCTTCCTTTTCCATGGGACTCATGGCATAAATCTTTCCTTTTGGCAATTTGTGGCCAGGAAGAATTTCAATCGCACAGTCCGAGTTATGGTGGGGAGGTAGTTCATCAGCTTCCTCCTCCTCAAACACACGGGCCAGATATCGGTATTCCTTTGGGATGCGGTTAAGATCCTCAGTGGCTAGGCAGGCCCGTGGGGGATCATTGCTTGGGGGCTTTCCCCACCCTGGGTCCCATTTATGCTCTGCACATTTTGGGGAGATAAAACGTACGGTCCCTTCGTCCCAAAGTATATATGGATCATGTCCATGCAACCACGGGCTGCCCAACACTAATGGGAACTGGGCTTGGGGGGCTATTACAAAAGAGCGTAGCTCCCAGTGTTCCCCAGTGCCTACCCTTAAGGGAATAGTCTCAAATCGACACGGTTCTTTCATAGGTGACCCATCCATTTGGGTAAAGGTAATTGGGTCTTTTAAACTGACGACCGCCGCCTCGAGGCCCATTACCAGTGATGGGTTCATCAGATCCCTCCCGCACCCCGAGTCAATGAGCGCTCGAACCCTGATATGGGTCATCATTGCTGGATTCATTATAAGTACAGTCACAAAGAAGAGAGAGGGGTAATTGCTCACCAATTTAGGCGCCTCAGGGATAGGGTCCTGTTGTGTAGCGCCATTCACAAACAGGACCAATTCGTTTCCCTGCATCTCACTCTCCTCCTCCAACATCAGGGCATCCACCGGGTCGGGGTTGGTAAAAAGGGCCCGTGGGTTGCGTGGCTTTGCTGTGCCCTTCCTCGGAGTAGGGGTTGGCCAGCGTCGGGGTTGTGGTAGGGCTTTGCTGGAATCCCCTCTGGGGCAGGATGCTGCGAAATGCCCCTTCTCTCCACAGCGCAGGCACAGGCCCTGTCGCATGCACTGGTCTCTCACCCCACTCTGGGTGGGGGTTGGCTTGGTCCGGCTCTGGACCGCCGAGGTGTTTGGATAGTTGTTTCCCAGAGCTAGGTCCAGTTTCATAACATGCAATCGGCTTTCCGCTTGTTCGGCTTCCTCCATCCATCCCTGGAGAGTGCGGGGCTGCTTAGAACTGAGGACATTGTTGCGGACCTCTACCGCTAGTCCCATTCAGTATTGTTGGGCCAGCACAGCGTCAGTCCAGTCTCGAATTTTCACTGCATGCCATTGAAATTCCCGTGAATACTCCTGCACGGTCAGTTTGCCTTGTTTGAAAGTACGGAGGAAAGCTTCCGCCTTCTGGGCTGCCCCCGGGTCCTCAGAACGATTTCTCAAGGCCCACATGAAGTCATCCACATTCCCCAGCTCCGCCGCCTCCAGATCATGAAGGGCTACGTACCAGCTGGTAGCGCTTCCCCAGAACCTTGAAGCGATAAATTCCACCTGTTGTTCTTCATCCGGGAACATATAGCCCCATCTCTGTACAAACTTCCCGACTTGTAATATGAAAAAAGACACCGTCTCGGGGTCCCCGTCAAACGTAATCTCCAGCATGTCCTTAGGGCGTATTACCGGAGGAATGGGGCCCAAAATGGGTGCTGGGGCTGGCTGCGGGAGGGGTGCTGAAGCAGGGATTGGAGGCGGGGGCACAGCTGGCGGCTGGATAGGTCCTGGTTGCCCGGGCCCGGGTTCTCCCGGCACTGGGCCAGCCGGCGGAGGTTGACCCGGAGCTGGCTGGCCTGGCGGCCCCGGGGCTGGTGGACCAGGAGGTGGCTGTCCTGGCAAAATTGGTGGCGCGGGTGCTGGCGCCGGTCTCGGTTGAGTCAGCGGGTGGGCACGAATTGCTTGATCCATCATCTGTGGTAGCGATTGCATCAATTTGCCCATGTCCCGCATCAAACGTCGGGTATTATCTTGGATAGAGTCCATACGAGCATCCACGTCGGGGCTGGACCCCGATCTGGGAGATCCGCGAGACATCCGTCCCTGGGGAAGTCCAAAGCTTCCTCGTGGATCCAGTAAGCTGTCCCGGCTCTGGCTCCCTGGCATGGACCAGGTCGTCTGGGTAGTGTCCAACAGGTTCTTAGTCCAATCGCGCGACCTTCTGTAGGTCACCCCCTTGTCCCAAGGGATTGGGGCCCCTGGGATGTAGGTCCATGGAACTGCTCCTCCATGACTCTGCGTTGGCCCGGCCGGGCTGTAGATCGGGAGAGTGTACGAGGCTCCCACTGTGCTGATTAAAGGAGGGGTGACCGGTCCAGCCGTGGAGTGCAGGACCGAAGCTGTTGTTACCGGAGTCATAGTCACTGGAACAATGGTGGTAACCGGAATGATGGTCACTGGGATTGCCACGGTGGTGACCGGAACCGTGGTTACCGGTGTGGTAGTCACTGGGACCGTTACCGGTGTTCCCCCCCCAGACCCACTCATCGTGGTAGAAGGCAGGTACTGAAGGTGGGGAATTAATGAAAGATTCCTGACAATTTCTGTCAGGTTCAAAAGCAAGTAGGTCCAGGCATTCTTTCTCAAAAGAAAGGCTTTTATTGGATTACAATGCTAAAACCCACAGTAGGAGGTCATTGTCAGGAATGGCGGCAAAAGGAATGCAAGCAAACTTATAGTGTGATGCATAAAGGCGACTAGCAAATAAGCTTTGAGTGCGCGCGCGGGAAACTCCCGGCGGGAGATATACTTCATGAGCGGGAGACGACTCCCCCCCTCCCTTCACCTTCCCAGAACTGGAAAATTCTCATCAACACAAGAATAGCCCAAAGCCTACATTCAAGGCCACCGTGATAAGGAAGAGCGGCAGGGAAGAAGCTCCCACGTTACTGCCTGCATACCTACGCAAGCGCAAAGCAGGTTAGGGAACACATAACAATGGATTCAGTGAGAAACATAAAATAAGCTTTTTTGACACCTATGTTGCATGTGTGTTGGAAGTCAAGGATTTTTTATGCTGTCTCTTAGTCTCAAATTACAGAGGAAGACTACATAAAACAGCTAGACAGGCAGAACACTGACCACCCTTGATTTTATTACTTCCTGATGCTATCCCTTGATGTGTAGATTGCTACTCTTAGGGAAAGTTTCCTTCCTTCCAGCTTCTCCTTCGCTTTCCACAAAGTGCTATGTTTCTCCATCTTGGCAACATGAGAGCAGGATGTCTTTCCTGCATCTCCGTCCATCTAGCTAGTTAGACTAGATTAGAAAATCTATCTCTCCTCTATCCTATCTAAAATGGAGTTCCTTAAATAAAAGGACTAATATTAGTTTTGCAAAGATAAAGAAGCTCCGTGTAACTTTGTTTCTTGCTTGCAGATGCACTGTGTTGGATGGTTCCGCTGCACTTATGAGCCTTTGTGCACTCTACTACCGATATAATCCAACATGCACATGTGGTATATCCCTGCCAAAGAAGCCAGTGTGTTGTAGGGTTAAAAGTGTCAGACTGTGACATAGAGACAAATTTCCACTCTGCCATGAAGATCACCAAGTGATCTTGTCCATCACAAGCCCTCAGCCTAGGCTACCTTAGGAGGATAACATAGGAGATTTGTGTACACTGGCCTGAGCTCCTTAGCAGATAGGTAGGGCAAAAGTTTTCGTGTGAACATGTGCACATGGGTGCATGGTGGTGGGGGGCACAGTCGGATTCCCAACATGCTGCACAGAGGTGCCATGGTACCCGCCTTGCTTCCTGACTCCTGTAGATAAAATCCAAATGGTCTTAAATGGAAATATTGAATTCTGCTCAGGATGGCACTATTACTCATGAACTAAGAAAGGAAGAAGTCTCACTACGGATTTTACAGTCATATGTACCTTTTCAGATGTTATAGTCACATGTACCAGGAACCTACTAACCTGCGTACATCCTCCTGATATGTGCAGTTGCCATACTGTGCGAAGACAGGCAGCGCACATATTCACCATGTGTGTACAGCTCTAGTATGTGCAGACTAATTGCTATTTTTTTCAGGGTTCATGCTTGTGTGTACCAAGTCTATACATGCATGGCAAACAAGTGTGATACTGCTGTTCTCATGTTGTATTGTTTTTAATGGGTTGGTTTATTTTTATACTTATAATTTATTATGTTTCAATGGTTTTATGGTATCGTTTTTGCCCTGTAAGCCTCCTTGAGCAGGATTCTGGTGTGGGGGCATATAATTTCCTAAATAAATAAATAACATGGCAACTGGGTAGTGCATGCTCCTGATATGCATATTCCCAAATGTAATGTCTGAAAAAGGCTAATCTCTTGAGCATCTCTGAGGCTCACTACAAGCCAGGGAGATCTCCTTTGCCTGTGCCCAGGGAAGGACAGGGGATTCTGCCTCACTTGCTCAGTGCTAACAATGGCAACAGTTAATCAGCCTCCCCCTTTAATCTGCTGCAGTGCCAGGTGTTGGGCTAATTTACTGCAGCAGACCCTCAAGCAGGATGCCAATGAATTTGACAGTGGAGTGTTGGATTGGGATGAACAATAACATTTTCAGGGCAGATGTGCTTGGTTTCTAAACTGCCCCATCTATCATACTTAATCTAAGCAACTAAGAGTTTAAAATAGTATACATGCTGAAAGGATATTGCTAAAATATATATACAACTAAAACAACCCCACACTTACCCAACCACTAAGTGCCTGCTTAAACTGAAGCACCTCGCATCATTTCTGGAAGGCATCCAGGAAGCTGTCCTGGCCTTTGGTGGCTCAGTGAGGGAAGGAAGTTAGTCACTGAACAGATTTCCATTCACAGCTTGGTGCTTTGACTCCTGATTCCCATTGGAAGCTAATACAAAGTAGCATGTTTCCATATAGTCCTTCCTGCCAAACTTCCTCAAGGCAGTTGCATCTGCAGTTCTGAAACAGCGCAATCCTGTTTCCATGTTCTCCACAGGGGTCAGAATGATTTCAATACAGGGTTCTCCTGGACCTCTCCATTTCTTCTCCACTTCATGGCCCTTCCTCCTTTTCCTGTCCCTCATCATGGTAGAATCATCAAACCCCTTTGTTGCTTACATTCTTCTATAGTGTATGATTTAATTGGGTTTTGATTGATTTGCAGTATAACACATGACAATAGGTTCCATTTTTAGCACATTGAAGGCCCAGGAGAAACCCCATGGATGGTCACTGTGGGCATATCATAGTGCAGGTGAGACAAAGCTGCTGCTTTAAAAAACCTGGCCTTAAAAATGTTTGCTCCAGATCACACAGTCTGCTAAGGGAATTGATGCTTTCCTTAGTTAGGAGAAGCCCGTGCTGTGAAAGAGGCCCTCACAGAGTTCCTGTGAAAATTTTTGTCACGGAAGTGATGTCAGCTCTTTGTAACTGGAAAGAGTAATGTGAGAAACTTTTGAGAGCCAGATTATGAATCTTAAGCATTTAATCCTCCCAATTTTTTTCTATTTTAAGCTCTCATTCTGAGGCAACAAGGAAAGGAAGGTGGATTAAAAGGGATGACTCTAGCTTTGGATGCATTAAACCAGCATCAGTTTCACAACTTGTCTTTTTCCCCCTGACCTGAAAAGGCCAGGGAACTCTAGCTATTTGGCAATAAAGAAAAGGCACAGAGAGACACACACCAAGAACCAGTTAGTAAACCAATGTGAACTAGAGCTCTATGTTCAAGGTTATTCAGCTTCACCAACTTTCTCTTTGTGTTAGGAACTTCATGAAAGTAGTTGATGTTTCCCAACATAACAAGAGGGGACTGCGCAGCATGAGTTCCTATAAGAAGCAGGTAAAAAGGCCCTGGAACACTGGCTGCCACTTCACACACAGAGATACATTATTTTGGATGTTTAATGTTGATGTCACCCCAGGGTACAGAGAAACTGCTATGTACAGCTGAGGTGGTTTCACAATGCCACCTGTCTAACAGAATGCCTGTTTCATCCATAGCTTGCACACAGAGCCCGCCATAATGTAGTAGGATGAAGAGGGCTGCTGAAGGTGACTGATTTAGGGCTTGGCATTTCATTAGTTTATTTTCTGCATTTATTTTGGGAAATGAGTATTATGTATGCAAAAAGTATGTCCTTTGCATGGATATTCCCAGGGACTTATATTTTTAGAAAGTTACAGGTGATTACAAAATATTCAGCAATCATAGGGATGGTACATGTCTCCCAGATCTAACTGAGTTTGGCATACTTTCTTCGCTGTCTTACTAGCATTTATTTCTTGCTTTCTGATTGCAGTTGGGTTTAGCACACTCTGCTATGGATATGCTGACTAGGTTGGAGAGAATTTCTATTTAATAATGTTCTAGGAGTGCTGACAGCTCACATGCCCTGAAATCCTTGAACAAGTAAACTTTCAGACTTGGTATTCCCCATAACAAAATGGGACCAAATATCTTCTATATATTTAATTGCATGCCACTAGGCTGCATATGTGTAACTAGACCTGTAGGCCATGGCTTGGCTCCCCTTCTATTACTTCCAGATTGTGGCACAAATTCCATCTTGAATTATGTAAACCTTACCATCCTTTGCTCAAGTACTCCTTTAGCAAAGATATCTTACACAGAAGGCAGTTGAGCATGGTAAGGACCAGAGGTAGATTTAGTGGGAGTGATTCTCTTGGGCTAATGCCCTGGAGGGCCACTGGAAGACAGGAGTGGGCTCTTGAGAGTTCTGGTACATCTTTTTCAAAAAGAAAAAAGCCCTGCAAAAAAACAAAGCCTTAAAGAACACAAGGGAATAAGAAGGCAATAGTCTTCCCTGAAGGTAAGCAGCCACTCCTGGAACAGTTCCATTAATATATAATGATGAATATATATTTGCTGCCTGCTTGATTAGGTAATGATCAGCTAATCCACTTACAATTTCCTAACATAGCAGCCTACACCTCCTTACAGCCTCAGGTTCCATCAGGTTCTGTTGCACCCATGGAATTTCTTATATTTTATACAAGTGGGAACCAACCTGCAAGGACTTGTGGGAGGCATCTCACTTCTCCCTCTCCCGCTGTTTCCCTTTCCTGAAAGCCCCCATAGTCTCTCCCTTTTTCCTGCTTCTTTCTCTCCTTATAGGGTTGCCAACTTCTGGGCAGGGGCTGGAGATCTCCTGGAATCAGATCTCCCAGCTGCAGAGATCCATTCCCCTTAGGATTGCCAGATCAAGGTTGGGGAATGGCTGGATTTGAGGGTAGACCCCTGGGAGGGTGAGGTTTGGGGGGGAAACTGTTATGTATGCGGACCGCCACCAGGGGTCTGCGGATAAAGGAGCTTGGGTCCCAAACACAATGGGACCTCAGATCCTAGACCACCTAGTGTCCACCAATAGGCCATCTGGCAGGAAATTCAGACTCTCCAATGGGACCGTGGGTGTACTGGGTGGGATGTATATAGTTGGCCCTTGCAGGGCTAGTTTTTCAGTCTTGTGTGTGAAGTACAATAAGCATGTCTGATCGCATGTCGTAGTCTGAGTCGCCATGTGGCGAACCCAGTACTTTACAGAAACAACCTCATCAAGGTATAATACCTTGAAGTCCATCTTGCAAAGTACTCATTTTCTTCAAGGGAACCAATCTCTGTTATCTGGAAAGCAGTCGTGATTCTGGGTGATCTCCAGCCTCCACCTGGAGGTTGGTAATCCTAGTTCCCCTGGAGGAAGTGGGTGCTTTGGAGGGTGGAGTCTATGGCATTATACCCCTCTGGGGAATTTCCTAACCTCTTTCCCTCCTTTTGGCAATCCCCATATCCTTTCCCTGACTCATTTTCTCCTTAGCCATTCACCAACCTACCTTTTATCTGCCTCCCATCTATTCCTTATTGACTTCATTTATAGCCCACCTTTTTCCAAACTGGGCACCAAAGCAGACTGCAATATTCTCTTCTTCTCCTTTTTATCCACACAACAATCCAGTGAGGTAGGTCAGGCCGAAAGTATGTGAGCAGTCCAAAATCACTCAGTGAACTTCCACAGCAAGATGGGGATTCAAACCTGGGTCTCACAGATCCTATTCTGAATCTCGGACTGCTACACCACACTGGTTTTCATAGGATGGCTGCTGTAGCAGCCAAATCTAGTTGAGTCATGCAAGTCGGGTGGTATCAAGTCACCCAAGAGGTTGCTTCCAGGCCTAGGGTTCCAAGACTACAGGTAAGACATAGAAATATCCCAGAATTATAACTGAACTCTGGATGAAAGAGATCTGTCCTCCTGGAGAAAACGGCTGCTTTGGAGGATGAAATCTATGACATTATTTTCAGCTGAGGCCTCTTCCATACCCAAACCTGCCCTACTCAGACTCTACCCCCAAATCTCCAGGAATTTCCAAACTCAAGCTGGCAACCCAATGAGTGTGAGTTCCCTTCAAAGATCAAAAAGGGCCTTGGCCCCTCCCCCTACCTTTTTACTCATAGAAACTAAAGCCTGAAACCCTGTTGTTGCCTAGCAACAGCCACTGAGGGCATCTGTTGCTTAAAGCTGCAGGTACTCCTTTATCATTTTTGGATTTTTTTAAAGCTGCCCAGTGAATTTTTTTTTAGATTCCACATTTGTCTGCAAACCTAGAGCTCTCTGCAGGTTTGTAGAAAGATCTGTCCTGCCTGCTCACAGCTTCAGTGCTGTATTTAGGTATCCAAAGTTATCCTGACTTCACTATTAGAATATAAGATTTTACTGTACCCATAACCACATGGTGCATGCCTGCAGCCAGGAATTTTCACTATTTTCAGTCAAAGGCATGCAGGAATGGAGCCTGTCAAGAAGTGACATCAGCCTGCACCTCATGAGTAACTTGGCAGTGCTCCTCCCTGTTGCCGAATGGGGGGTAATATGCTGGTACAGCATAAAAGAAGCAAGTCATTGGTTCCAGTCCCCATGCACCAGCTGCTTGAGCGATTCCTTCTTGGTCTGCACCATCCTTTCAGCCTGGCTTTTAGTGGCTGGGTGGAAAGGTGCGGACATTATGTGCCTGATTAAGTTGTTTCTCAGGAACTCCTGGAACTCCTCAGATGTAAACTAAGTTCCATTGTCCGAAACTAGAGTGTCAGGCAACCCATGGGTGGCAAACAGCTTGTGTAAAGCATTTATTACAGCCATTGATGTCATGCGGGACATTACCGCTACCTCCAACCACTTGGAGTAAGCATCGACGACCAAAAGGAAGACTTTCCCTTGAAACTGCCCCACAAAGTCCACATGAAGCCTCGACCAGGGCCTATGTGGAGTCTTTCAATGATGAGTGGGAGCTTGTGGGGGATCAGGTCTGGTCTCCTGACAGGGCTGACACAGTTTAACCCATTCTTCAACGTCCTGATCAATGTGGGATCACCATACATAGCTCTGGGCCAGAGCTTTCATTCGAACAATGCCTGGATGCCCTTCATGTAACTCCAGCAAAACTCTTTTTCGCAAATTGGGAGGCACCACAACTCGGTTCCCCCAAAGTAAACAGCCCTTGTGAACAGACAGCTCTTTTTGTCTGGAAGAGTAAGGCTGGAATTCACTAGGTGATCCGCCGGCCACCCCCTCCACACCCAGTTTAAAACCTTGGCGATAGTGGCATCTTTCGCTGAGCCAGCTACAAGGCGTGCACAGGCGGCTGAGGCAGTTCTTCTATAGCCAACAACTCGGATGCAGGGGCAGGATCAAGAGTCGACCCCCCGATAGAACACCGGCTCAGGGCATCTGCATGCAGGGCCGGCTCGCTCAGTAGGCGAACTAGACATTCGCTTAGAGTGTGCCGGCCCTTAGGGCACCAAAAGGTCTCTGCCCCCGCCAAAAGCCCCGCCAACCCCCCCGCCCCTTCCCTGGCTTGCCGGCGTTCTGACGGAAGGGACGGGGGTTTAAACCCCTGCCCCTTCTCATGGCTTGCCGGCACACCCTGCAGCTGTGGGATGCACCAGCAAGCTGGCGCTCCGACAGAAGGGACGGAGGTTTAACCCCCCGCCCCTTCCCTGGCTTGCCAGTGCGCCCCGGGGGCGGGCGAGAGGGGGAAGGAGGAGGAGGAGGGGAGCCCTCCCTCGCCCTGGGGAGCCATGGGCATGGGGTGTCAGAAGGTAGCCCCTCCTAGGGCATAAAAAACTCTCGGGCTGGCCCTGTCTGCATGTCCAATAGCCCTACCCGGCCGGTGGACCAGTTCAAAGTCATATGCCACCAAAAACACTGTCCATCTCAGCATTCAGTGTGATAGAATTTGAGGGGTCTGGCAACTTGGTGCAAACAGTCCGAGTAATGGTTTATGGTCTGTTACCATGAGGAACTTATGCCCATACAAAAAATCATGGAATGTCTTGACTCCAGCAACCAAAGCAAGTCCCTCTTTGTCTATTTGGGCATAGTTTCTCTCGGCAGCAGTCAGTGTTTGTGAATAGTATGCCACAGGGGCTTCCTGCCCGTCCGCCATTACATGATTTAAAATGGCGCCAATGCCAAAGGGGGAGGTGTCTGCAGCAAGAACCAGAGGCTTCTGCTCATCATAATGAGTCAATACAATAGCAGACGTTAATAATTTCTTTACATCATTGAAAGCCCATTCTTGTTGTGACCCCCAGACCCATTTCGCACCTTTTATTAACAAGTGATGTAGAGGCTCCACAATCATAGCTTTATGAGGCAAAAAGGTGTTATAGAAATTCAGAATTCCTAAAAATGATTGCAGCTCTTTTTTGGTCTGAGGCCACGGTGCTTTCTGTATGGCTGCAGCCTTGCCCTCTGTAGGGTGAACCCCATGCTCATCTATGAGGAACCCTAAAAATTCCACTCTGGGCACCCCGAAATGACATTTACTCTTTTTTGACCTTTAAACCAGCCTTTTGAAATTTGCCCAATACCACTCGGATTCGATCTGCTAATTCCGTTTCATTAGCCCCCGCAATCAAGACATTGTTTAAATATGGAACCACACCTGGCAGATCCCTTAAAAGGCCCTCCATCAGCCCTTGGAAAATACCTGGGGCCACATTCACCCCGAATTGTAACCTGTTTACCTTGAATGCACCCCTGTGGGTCACGATAGTCTGTGCTTCAGCTGCACATTGATCAACTGGTAGCTGTTGGTAAGCCTGTGCAAGATCTAATTTTGCGAATACCTTGCCCCCTGTGAGGGACACCAATACATGACTGATGATCGGTACTGGATATGAGTGTTGTTGCAATGCCTTATTGATCGTACACTTGTAATTGGCGCAGATCCTGATAGACCCATCAGGCTTAACAGTTAACGATAGGAGTTTCCCATTTTGCATGTGATACTAGTTCAAGTACCCCTTGAGCGACCAGTGTGTCCAACTCCACCTCAATCTGCAGGTTGAGCGAAATAGGCACCCTTCTGTATTTCAAATGGATAGGCTTTACTGTGGGGTCTAAATCAAATGAAATTGGCGGGCCCGTATATTTTCCCAGTGACCCATTGAATACCTCAGGGAACTCTGCATAGATAAAACTCAATTTATTCACTCAATAGAATGTCCTATGTTCTGAGCCCATTTAATCATGGAAACTTTAACTCTCTCATCCTCCATTTTATAATCTAGCAGCAACGAGTATAATTTACGTATGAGTTTACTATCTGGGCCAGTCAGGATTTTATCCAATTCTGACATTTTAGAAGTGAATCCTGCTTGTTTATCTCTGACAAATCTGGACTCTAATTGGTTCTTTCCCACCATGACAAATGAATATCCAAGAATTGTAGAGCATCTTGAGCTTTCAGCTCATTATTTTTATCTAACAACACTTCGTAGCTTACTTTTCATACCTTGGTTATTAGATTCGGGTGTGAAAAAGCTTCTAGGGGAGCGACCCATTTTGGAGTTTTGACACAGAAACATGTTTTAATTTCATCCCAAGTTTTTAAAAGTGCCACTCTGAGTAAATGACTTTTAAAATACGAATGGGTACTTTGTTTTGAGTACCAAATAAACGCATGCCAACCTAGCATTAGATTATGCCCTTCAGTGTTGAGAATTCTATGGTTGTTTAGTAATATCCACTCTCATATCCATGTTAGAGAGACCGCCTGGTAATATAGCTGCCAATCTGAAAGCACTAACCCTCCTCTTTCAGGTTTTTCCTGAAGAAGTTTAAGCTTTTCTAAATTGTGTACCAGCTTTTCTAAATTCACGTACCAGCTTTTCTAAATTGTTAAAAAAGTTGTGATTTCTAAGAATAGGTATGTTTTGAAAAAGAAATAATACCTTAGGTAAAACCATCATCTTAATAGTGGCAGCCCTACCCATTAAGAAAAGCTGCAAATTTCCCCACTTGCTTAAATCTAGTTTGATGGCAACTATCAATTTATCGTAATTATCCTGTACTAGAGTACTCAACCTATTCATGATAGATATACCAAGATATTTTATAATTTTTTTAACTTTGAAACCCGTCCTGCGTTGAAGTTGCTTAATCTGCCCTAACATGCAATTTTTGGTCAATATTTTCATTTTTACGTTGTTGATCTTAAAACCTGCCAATAACTGAGAGAAGATATGGGGGAATATTAAATATTTGAAAGTGATACTGCTGAAAGAAAATGTTTTTAAAATGTTCCATCATTGGTATTTAACATCGGACAGACTTGCTCGCATATTCCTCTTCATCTAATCTCTGTTGGAAATGTAAATCTAAGGTGGGCTCTTTCTATCACGTTTGGTGGACATGTAGTAAACTCAAGAAATTCTGGAAGGAGATTCACATGATAATATGCTGAATAATTGATTTTAAGTTTCCTTTAACTCCTGAATTTTTTTTGCTTAATATCTTACCGGACAATCTGCAGAAACATGTAAAATATTTGGGGTTGCATTTGTTGACAGCGGCGAGGATTTTACTAGCAAAATTTTGGAAGAAAGAAGAACTACCTAGCAGGCGAGATTTTATTTGTAAAATTATGAAGGTGGCTGAACTGGATAACTTAACTATGAAGCTGCATGGAAGGAAGAATAATGTTTTTCAAAATATCTGGTCGGGGTTTTACAAATGGTTAGCTAAGAATGTCTAAACCGTCTATTTAAAGTTAGTTGATACTGGGAGTTAAGATCGTATTATTTGAGGGATCCCATTTTATTTGGTTGTGGTTCCTGTTTTGTGTTTTCTGTTGGTTTGTATTATATGAAACTAATAAAGATATATGATAAAAAAACAACTCAATTTATTCACACATATTTGGTTGACCCCCGTCAAAGCAATACCAAGGGCCTCAAACCAGTCTAAACCCAACAAGCTGGTTCTGCGCCCTTCAGCCACCAAGAGACTCAGTGTCTCCCTCAACCCTTTAAATTGTACCTCGAACTCAGCCTCTCCCGCCACAGGAATACAGCACCCCTGAAAATCGGAGAGGTGCACCCAGCTGGGTGCCAAACGGCAGCGGCTCCTTCTGGGGAAAAGATGCTGTAGGGTTTCCAATGAGATGATGGTCTTAAGCTGATCCCGAGTTGACCTCCATCTCGCACAGTGTCCTGTCCAGCAACACGGTCACGTAGATTTTCTTCCTGGCCCTCGGTCCAGTGCTCAAGATGGTCGTGGGGCAGGAACAGCAGGTGGTCTCGTTGCAGTCTGCAGGTCCAGAACCGCTGATGCCTCTCACCTTACGACTCTGCCATGGTGAAGACGGAGGCAACTTTTTCTTCCCTTTCGCTTGACACACTTTGGCGATGTGACCCCGCTTGTCACACGCTCGACAACGGTGGTCATGTGCCCAGCACCAATCCCACTCATGGGCTCCACCGCAACTGGCACAGGCTTGCTTGGGTGCTGCTTTTGCTTGGGTCCGCCGAGGCCTCACTGCCCAAGCCTTGTGGACTGCTTTGTCCTCACCTTCCGAATCGGTCTCGGAGTCGTGATGGACAGCCTTCTGCATCTGCGGTTGGGGTGGACTGCCAGCCTGTCTCACCTCCCTCATTGACCTTTCCACGGCTTCAGCAGCTATGGCCTCAGTGTAGGCCATGGTGTAGGTCAGCTCAGCCTTTGCGAAAAGCCTCTGCTGCAGCTTTTCGCTTCATGGGCCACACACCAACCTATCGAGCAATGCTGCTTCCAGGTCTGGAAAATTATAGGTGCATGCCGGCAGGCGATCTGTGATGGCTTGAGCACAAAGTGACCCTTAAGCTTCCCTTATATCAGCAAGGGAAACAGACAGGATGTTCACCGGGGCTACCAGGGACCTGGCCACATCGAACATGGCTCAACCACAGGAACTGAGCAGCAGCGCCATCTTCGTGGCCTCCACCTCAATTTGGCCAGCCCGTAAGTGGAACTTGAATTGCGATATATACAAGTCCCAATCCTCCAGCTCTGGTTCAAATGCCTCGAACTTAGTGCTGGCTGCCATCCCTCTTGCTGGTTCTGCCAGTGGGTTGGCAGGGTGTCGTCCTTCATCCTCTGGGACTCTGGGAGGGTTCGCTTCATCTGCCGTGGTGGTGGTGGTTCAACGGGGCTGCCTACCCATTATGATGATCCCACCCTCGTTGCCAGTTGTTTGATACGAGAGTCAGGCAGGAGCTCGTTGAACAGTGAAAACAGCTTTATTTACAGAGTGTGAACAAGATGGGACGACAGCAAAACTGGGGAGCAACAGGCTCTTTTTTAAACAGTCCAGGCTTGCTAAACCATGCCCATTTGTGCAGTAAGGACCAATCAAAATATATACATAAAGTCCAATCACATCGTTTCCCTCCTGCACATATCTTGTATCCTGATTGGACAGCTGCACAGAGTCCAATCAGACTTCAGGTTTCAGGATACCATGCTGTAATGGGAGCTGGACTCAAGCTCCTACATATATGTATGTCAATACATAACAATAAACACCTGGAATAATCCTTTTTTAACACTGAAACCCACATTACCAAAATACAGCTTAACATTCCTCCCCCTGCCCACCCTTTACATAAAGCCAAAGCAAAGACAGTGCAATCCTAACTACTTAGGGTCTCCAAATGGATGTGACAAACTGGAAGTCTGCCCTCCATCCCAGGAGGCACCTCAGGAAGGCCACAATGGAAGTATCAGTGGACACGATATAGGGTTTTTTATTTCAGTATCTCGTGGGTGATTATTTTGTGGAGGACACCTCCTTTTGTATAATTTGAGCAGCTGCTTGCATTCAGTTGAGTAATCAGAAATGGTCCTTTGTTAACTTGGTCTTTTCAATGTTATCGCATCCTTAAGATTGTCAGAACAAGTTACTCGCTTGTGTGTGATTCTTAAGAGGACTGGTATCCTAGTATACATGTCCAAGGACATCCCAAATTAACCCATTTCAAAGACACAATAGAAAGCATACTGTGTGCAGCTCACACCCCAATGAAATATTCTCATGTTTACAATAAATATTTATGCTAACACTTAAGGCAATATCAGATTCACAACGGCTTTTCTAATGACTTTCCCAGTGAAGCACCAAGCTCCCATGCTCCATTGCCAATGTGCCTGAGATGAATGGTCACCACACTGAAAGATTAATGGAAAATGAATTGGTTTCATCAAATGTGCTTTAAATTACAAGGACGTTTGGCATTCATGATCCTGTCCTTTCACTCTGCTTTGAAAACTACCTAAGGACCTCTCCACGGTAAACATTTTAAACCATTAATCAATTACAGTAGAACACCCATTATCCCAGCTTCCTGTTCTCCTGAATTTACCTCCCATATCTATTGTATGTCAGTTCAAATCAAGGTAAACATGATATTAGAAGCACTCCAGTTTATCCAAACTATTTATTAGATGATTGTTTGGATGCCTTCTGGACCACTTAAACAAAGTAGAGCATCCACTACAATAATAATGTATGGTCGGTTAAAGGTCTGTATTTATACCTTAGTATTATTCTCTAGCAAAATGCCCATTCTTATGATATGTAGGGTGTGTTTGTATCAAGCCCATAGCCACAGTGGGGCTATCCAGGGCTCCACCCCCTTCCTTAAAGGGCCAGCCCCACAAGATTTCCTTCTGACATTTTTTAAAATTCATTTTAAATCATCTTTAAAAGGTGCATGCTCTCATGTCATGCCACAGCCAGTCACACACCAAACAGATGAAAGAATCCCAGATGAAGGCTTTTTAAAAGTCCAGCTGAATCCACCATGGTGCCTCCTCCTCCACCCTCCCACTGCAGCTCTCTAGGGCTCTCTCTTTCACCCTCAGTCTGCTAAATATGCGGATCAGGTAACGCTGAAACAGAAGGAGACACCAGCAAGTCACATGGCTTCCCCCCACCCAAGAGAGGCTGCTGCCTCGGCACCTGTTGAAAGCCCAGATTGCAGGAGGGAGGGAGGAAAAACCTGGAGAAACCTGCTGTCAGGATCCTTGCCTTGCTTCTAGCTTGGGAAATGCTTGTCTCTGCTGGGTTTAGTAGCACAAATGGGAGGGGTACCATTCAAAAATGTAGAGAGTTCAGGCCATTGGTCCCACCGCACACGTGATTGTATTTACCAATGTGCTTCAAAATGGGGACAACAGAAGCCAAGGAAGGAAATCTTGGCCCCCGCCTAGCCAAAGACAATGAGTGGGACAGCTCAACATGGAAGCAGCAACCTAGATCAGCTGAAACCATGGGAGGGTCTCCAAGAAAGGAAGGAAGGAATTGTCCTGCCTCTCTTATTCAGCACAAGTCTCTTATTCAGCACAAGTTCTGGCACAATGTTGGACCCACATTCATCAAACCCACTGGGGAAGGGGAAATATGGCAAATAATGGCTGCCCCAGTAGAAGCTCCATCAGAAAAAAAAATTGCCCCACAAGCCACGAATTCCTGGCTACAGACCTGGTTCGTATATTGTGGAAACCCTAGTAGATCTCTGCATGTGGTACACACAGAGACACACTGTGCATCCCACCCACCCGCCAATACACTGTGCATCCCACACACATACACACAAGATGCTTGTTAGTTACAGACAGGTCACACCAATATCAGGTGTTGTTCTCAATGCCTTAGTGTCCCAAGAGGAACATTTTCTCACATAACTTTAAATTTTTATTTTATTTTCCAACTTCAGCTGCTAGGGCTGCTTTGTCAGAGAGGAGAATGGTATGGGGAGATGATGTTCTTTAATGCTTTTCTCCCCTGCCACTTTTGTGCTGATGAATGTTGTCCCCAAGAGACTTTTACCCCAGCTAAGGAAAAATGTGCCTGTATTTTTTTCCAGTAGCAGAGAAAATTTAAGGGTTGCATTCCAGTATACTCCAATCAATAACAACCCGTCTGTGCCTATCTGATAACCTCAGATATTTTATATATTGTCTCATCTTGTTTTCTGTTCCTTGGTCACACTTGATTATGATGAAATGTTGGGAACTCCTCTGTATATAACATGTATATACAGAGAGCCACCAAGAAAGTGCCACCAAGTCACAGCTGACTTATGGCGACCCCGTAGGGTTTTCAAGGCAAGAGACGCTCAGTGGCGGTTTGCCGTTGCCTACTTCTGCACAGCAACTCTGGACTTCCTTGGTGGTCCCCGGGGCCAATCCTGCTTAGCTTCCGAGATCTGACAAGATCGCGCTAGTCTGGACAATCCAGGCCAGGGCAGACTGACTTTCTATAGATTTAAACCCTTCTATTCTGGCATCTCCTTGAAGCTCCCAGAGTGGGTAACAGTCTGAATATAATAATATCTAAAAGCAATATTTATTTTAAATATTATAATGTACAACTGAGATAAACTCAGGTTATTCCAGCTACTTGATGCTTATGTTCTTGCATTGTTTATTGTATGCATAATAGTGGTTTTATTGCCTTGTCTTCTAACTCTGTAATCCATCTTCAGTGGCAATCAGAAAAGGGAAATGTAAATAAATAAATAAATAAATAAATAAATAAGCTTCAATTGTGTGTGTATTCAGTGCAATCAGGTCACTTCTGTCTTATGGCGACCCTATGAATTAATGCCCTCTAAAAAACCCTATAGTTAACAGCCTTGCTCTGGTCTTGCCAACTGAGGGTCATAGCTTCTTTGATTGAGTCAATCCATCTCATGTTGAGTCTTTCCCTTTTCCTGCTGCCTTCAACTTTTCCTAAAGAAAATAACTTTTTCTAAAGAAAATATGTTCCAGTGAACACTCTGTCACAAAAACATGGTGCAGCTGAAGGCATTTTTTACTTTGCCGCCATCTTGGACAATCCTCCTCTTCAACTTTTCCTAGCGTTATTATCTTTTCCAGTGACTCTGGTCTTCTCATAATGTGACCAAAGTATGATAGCCATATTTAGTCATTTAACTCCTAGGGAGAGTTCAGGCTTGATTTAACCTAGAACCCACTTGTTTGTTTTTTATTGGTCCATGAAGTTTGTCGAACTCTCCTCCAATACCGCATTTCAACGGAATCAACTTTCTTTTTGTCAGCTTTCTACACTGTCCAACTTTTACACCCATAGTAACAGAGAATACTTGACCACCAGCAACAGATCCTTATACTTAAGGATCTTTTACAGCTCCAATCATTACTTGGAAAGGTCCATCTTTCAGGGCTGGCCTGACCACTTAAGCAACCCAGGCAGTTGCCTAGGGCACTGGATTTTAAGGGGTACCCAAAAACTCTGTGCTGGCCTCCTCTCCTCAGGGCTCTACAATCATCTTTACCCATGCACTGCCATGACACTTCCACTCATGCAACTGTACCCTCAATTTCCCTCTGCCTCTCAAGGCTGTTAGGTGCCGTCTCCAGTCTGCATGAAATGCAAAAGCTACAGTGCTTAGCTTTGGCACAGGACTGCTGGCTACTGGGCATGCTGGAGGCAGTGGGAGAAGGGCAGGCAAAGCGCACTCGCTAGGGGGCACACGGTGGCTGACTAAGGCAATACTAGGCCTGCAGTGGTATCTGTGGAGTTATGGAGAAGGAAGCAGCTGGCTCTGCCTCTCACTTGTTGACCCACCCCCATCCCCACAGTCCTCATTGCCATAGGAATGGGTCTGGGCCAGCAAGCAGGGAGGTGAGTAGGTGCTGTTGGCTGTCACACACCATTCAACATGCTGCCATGGGTGCTGCTTCTTTTCTCTGCAGCACAAGGTGCTAGAGTGGACTCATCGCCATGGTGCCAAATTCTATCCCCACCCTCCTGCAGCCCCTCAGCTCTCCAGGGTGAGTTCCCCTTATTTATTACTCCTCAAATTTCAGAATGAAGAGGGGTCATTTTTGTAAGAGCTGGTAACCATCCCAGCAGAGTCTAGGGTTGCCAATTCCCCCTTGAGAAATGCCTGGAGATTCTGGGGGTGGAGTCTAGGAATTGGGTTGCCAGCTTCCATGTGGTAGCTAGAGGTCTCCCACTACCACAGTTGATCTCCAGGCAATCAAGATCAGTTCCCCTGAAGAAAATGGCTGCTTTGGAGGGTGGACTGTATGGCATTGTATCCTGCTGAGGTCCCTCCCCTCTCCAAAGCCCGCCCTCCCCAGGCTCCACCCTCAAAATCTCCAGGTATTTCCCTATCTAGGAAGAGTGGAGCTTGGGGAGGGGGAAAGAGCTCAGCAGGGTATAATGCCATTAAGTTCACCTTCCAAAATGGCCGTTTTCTCTAGAAGAATTGATCTCTGTCATTCAGAGATCAGTTGTAATTGCACCTGGAGGTTGGCAACCGTACAGCATGCTCTCCACTTTGTTGCTCCCTCTTCCCATCTTCCCTGCTTCAGATTTTTATTTTTATCTTTTTGGCTGTTTCCTTCTCTAGGCAACTCCCCTGTGCAACCTTATGTAAGCAGTAAGCAGTCAGGAAGAGCAGTTTTCAAAATGTGTTTTTGTGAGGGATCATTTCTGCCTGGGTCATAAAAAGCTTAAAGCAGGTGAAGGAATGGAGGTTTCAAGTCATGGGTCGGGCACTTGCAAGATCAGCCTTCCAGAGTAGAAGTCTGCCTCCTGAGCAGTTGGAGCATGGTTCTTCACACATATTATATTAGGAGTAATGAAACATTATATAAATCATTAAAACATCTTTCATTTTCATTGTCCCATTAGAATACCAAGTAAACAAAACTTAGCATTTATTCTAGACATGTCACTTTTCTCTTTCGAATGAAGGGGCACCAAAGTCATAGCTCACGTAGGGTGCCAAAAGGCCATTTTAAAGAGTCTCCAGGAAGGTAAAGAAGAGGTGAGATATCTATTGACATAATTTCAAAGGTATTGACCATTTTACCACAAAGATGATGGTTTATGGACAACTACATTTCCTTTCGCCACCCTTGCCATGGAATGTGCACAGAATTAGCCTACACTAATGCTACAAATTTGTACATGGTTTCTGTAGACCAGCATGTAATGAGGATTATGAGAATTTGGCTGGTCTTCCAGCCAAGTTAGGGATTTGCTGAAGTCAGCGGAGAGTGCTAGCTTCAAGCACACCATTGACTTTTACATAAATTTTCTCCATGGAGAGCAATAAAGCTTCCATGGAATTTTGTTCTGGTTGTCTCCCAGAGCCAAAGACAGGAAGTCTTATCAAACTAAAAGGCTGGTATTCAGACATTTGGGATGTAAGTGAATTGTCTGCCATTTTCTACAGTCTGTTTAAAGCTGCCTAAGTGCTAAATAGTCTTCAGGTTTGCTTTTAAGGTTTTTGCTTAAAAACGTAGGTACACTCTGTCACAAAAAAAATACCCGTTCCAGACCTACTTCCAGAATGGATTATCTCTCAAATATAAACTAATGTGTCACATTTCCTTTGACTTAGGTACAAACAGCCACATAGTTTTAAAATAATATAAGCTTTTACCCTAGACTAAAGAGCCGTTATTTTCATACTCGGAAGACCAAACATCTGTCCTGCTTCTTTTTTCAACTGCAGAATCTTATACAAAATTTTCAAGTTTATAATCTATTATTTTTGAGCGCTCACTAGCCATTGACCAAACTGCTGTGATGTCACAAAATGTCTATGAACCTCCTGATAGGTGAAGGAGAAGCTTAGTAGCTTTAGATATTAAAGAATGGGGGGAGAAATAGGAAGTGTCATCAGCTCACACCTGACAATACAAACCTTGATAGACCAATGGTCTGATTCTAGGTAATCCAATTCATATGTTCAATATTTGGAAGAGAGAGAAATGGCCAAAACACATAGTGCCCAAGAAACATGACTGGCTTCCAGGCATATCTCCCCTCCATTTGTTGCTTTTCCTCAAGATGGGTCATCTATATATATAAAAGAAAGTCCCCTCACTGTGAAATCAATGCCCAGGCCAAATCACTGGACCTGGAGATGCCAAATACAGGGAGAGCGCTCCTACCATGGTGTAGGTGCTCACTAAGAAGGGATTTTTAGAAATTCGGCCCCTAAGGGGGTCAAAAGAGGTAAAATGTGCTCCCCCATTAATTCCTATGTGGCTGCCAGGCAGCTGCCTCCCTGCACACACACACCACTCTCTGATTGGTCAGCTGCAGAGCTCAGTGTTCTGAGGTAAAAAAACCCAAACAGTTACAGGGGACTGCAGAGAGCTAACGACAGTTGAGGAAATCAGGAGTGGCCAACAACCACCTGTGAGGTGAAGCAAAGCTGCTGGCTCAGCCTCTCTGATGGCTTCCAACACACTCCCCCCACCTCCTACACCTAACAGGTGGTTGTCTGTCAGGTGCAGTCTCACCTCCACAGTGGCTTCTAATACTCCTCCCCTCTCCCCTTCCTACACTGGACAGGCAGCTCCCTGCCAGGTGTAGGAGAGGAGGTGGGAAGCTTACAGCCACCAGGGAGGTTTGCTCAGCAGGATTGCCTTAGCCCTGCTGTTGGCCCAGCCTCCCTGATGCCTTTAAATACAATCCCCCCCAACACCAAACAGGCTGGCATCTGTCAGGTATAGGAGCAGGACCAGGGTACTTTAATCCAACAGGGACGCCGCACCAGCAGGATCACCTTAGCAATGCTGCTGGCCCAGCCTCTCTGATGTCTTCCAACACACTCCCCCACCTCCTACACCTAACCGGTGGTTGCTGTCAGGTGCAGCAGTGGTTGCAGGGTGCTTAAAGCCACAGGGGAGCCTGCCCCAGCAGTAACGCCTTAGTAATCCTGCCAACCCTGCCTCCACAGTGGCTTCTAATACTCCTCTCCCCTCCCCGTCCTACACTGGACAGGCAGCTGCCTGTCAGGTGTAGGAGAGGAGGTGGGATGCTTACAGCTGCTGGGAAGGTTTGCTCAGCAGGATTGCCTTAGCACTGCTGTTGGCCAGCCTCCCCAATGCCTTTAAATACAACCCCCCCCCAACACCAGACAGGCTGGTGTCTGTCAGATGTAGGAGCAGGGCCAGGGTATGAATGTTTATGGGGAGATAGTAAAGGACATTTCTAGGAGCTATTTCAATGTGTGCCTCCCTCATGAACCTGAAGAAATGTCCACCACATCACCACTCCCTCACACCTCTCACCTCTTACTGCCCCCAAGAAAGCTCCTGGCAAACATCAAGCCAGATACACCAATGCTACAAGGAGGAGGCAACTTAGGAATGCGGCAAAGACATTTGCACATAGTACTCTGCAGTGTACTGAGCTGCACAGCCCAAATACCAGCAAGATCACCCTGAGGTGCTCAGAACAACACAGTCTCCATATGAGCAAAACAATCCAGGAACACAAGTAGAGAGGCCATCACTTTCGTGGAAAGTAGCAGAAGTTGACTTAACAGATGACTGCTTCTTAAATGAATGTTTTTGGATGAATAAGGAATGAATAGAATCATAGAATCATAGAATGTTAGAGTTGGAAGGGACCTTGCAGGCCATCTAGTCCAACCCCCTGCACTCTGCAGGAACACAGCCGAAACCCCTACATACCTACACCATACCCAAAAGATGGTTGTCCAGTCTCCTCTTGAAAACGTCCAGCGAAGGAGCATCCACCACCTCCTGAGGCAGTCTGTTCCACTGCTCAACCACTCTTACAGTCAGGAAGTTTCTCCTGATATTAAGCCGGTAACGACTCCCTTGTAATTTCCACCCATTAGATCTAGTCTTGCAATCCGGAGCAAGAGAGAATAGATCCACTCCATCTTCTACATGACAGCCCTTCAAATACTTGAAGACTGCAATCATGTCCCCTCTAAACCTTCTCTTTCCCAGGCTAAACATACCCAACTCCCTCAGCCTTTCCTCATTAGACTTGGACTCCAACCCTCTCACCATCCTGGTCGCCCTCCTCTGGACCCGCTCGAGTTTGTCAACATCCTTCCGAAAATGTGGTGCCCAAAACTGGACACAGTACTCCAGGTGGGGCCTGACCATAGCAGAACAGAGCGGAACTACCACCTCCCGTGATCTGGACACAATGCTTCTGCTAATGCATCCTAAGATTGCATTAGCTTTCTTCACAGCCACATCATACTGCAGGCTCATGTTTAGCTTGTGATCAACCATAACACCTAGATCCCTTTCATAAGGGAACCAACTTCAGCCTCATAGTGAAAAGTGAAACTGAAGCAAAGGCTTTTTACCTTAGGGAATCATGTTAAAATAACTGTACTATACAATAAAGGAAGGTCACCAAATTCACAAGTGCCCACTATGTAATAGGAATATTAGCCAACATCCTCCCCAATAGAGAACAGCCACCAGAACAGCTAGAGGAGCCCTAAAGCAGTCCAGAAGTGAATCAGTGATGAGCCAAAGCTGATTTCATAGTCCATCTGTAGGCCAATTGTGTTCATGCATTCCAGACACAGAATCAGATTTTGTATTGCAAATGGTGTTTATTTCGTTAGTATTTGAAATCAAGGAAATCTGTGCTTTTGCCTAAACACAAATCAGATAACTTGTATTTTTTAAAAAGCTGGATGCCAATCAATACACTCCATCCATGCAAAAACTCAGATGAGATCATTTGTTACTCAAATGGGTGTCTTGGCTGGCAACTGAGTCTTCACAGGGGAGAAAACTAACACATGCTTCAGCCTCCCCCCTCTCCTGTTTTCTAGCAAGCTGGATAAAAATGATGGGGGAGGCACAATGCTTCTGAGATCTGCTTGTAATTTGAGAGCCAGTGTGACCCTTTAGGCTTTGTGCCACATACAGGGGAACTTTCATGTCATTCTATATATATATTAACAATGTGTGAGAAAGGAATTCCTGCTAGCACCTTCACCAACACCAGTTTCAGTAGGTTTCCTAACTTCTGCAGTATCAAATCCTTTTCTCTCAAACAAGCCTTATCTTATCATGACTGTGTTTTAATCTTCAGGCTGCACAGAAGCTGGCTAATCATGGTTTGTAAAACTGACATCATAAACCAACTCAGTGCGCCATATAATTATGCATTTCTTGAAACGTTCAAAAACCAAAATAACCTTGGGCGGCTTACTTCCACAAAATTCTGAATTTTTTTTAGTCCCACAGAAGATAACAGCACTGGCACTCGGCTCGGCAGTCCTATTGGCTTCAGATTGGGAATACATTTTTTCAGGTTATGGATTGTTAGGCTCATGAATGGACTAGTTTACACCAACTTTTCAATGCTTGGGGCCCAAGGTCTTTTTCAGGATTGAAATTCAAAGCATATTTTGTCATTCTATGCTCAAGCACCAACCAGTTCAGCTTCCATCCTGTTCTCTGGGCATGGTTTTTCAATGATCAGTTCAGCTGTTCATCACCACATTCATGGCTGTTTGGCAGGGTGTTTCGCAGTATTCCTTCCTGACCTTCAGTAGGCAATTGTTTAAATAGACAAATCAGTCACAAATCATATAAATCAATAATAAACAAATGCTGTCTTTTTACAAAACCATACCCCTGGGACCCAGTTTTGTATTCAGGTTACAGTGTTGGACTAGGGTCTGGGACACCCAGTTTTGAACTCCCCACTTTGTCATGGAAGCTTGCTGGGTAACCTACCTCACAGGGTTGTTGTGAGGATAAACTGGAAGAGAGGGGAATAATGGATCCCTATTGGGGAGAAAGGCAGAGTATAAATGATGTAAATTTACAAATAAACCCTTCAGTGTTTATCTAACTAGTCCCTAATGATGCCAGTGACACAATGCAAACAGGCTTGGTAGTTAGCTCACTTTTGACTTGATACCTTCAGACACAGTAAGCTGAACTGTCAAACACATTCATGGCAAAATTCACAGCATCCCTGCTCAAAAGATCTTTTCTCAGTCAGTTCCCAGATAATGAGTAGTCATCTTCCTTGCAAGAAGACCAGTCTAATGTCTACCTTGCCAAGCTCAGGAATGGGACTGTGCTCTCTGAGCAATGGTGGCTCTTCTGGGTTTCTCCCATGCCTGTTAGCGGCCGTTAACAGAACAAAGTTTGAATCCAGTGCCATCTTTAAGATCAACAAAGTTTAATTCTGGGTATAAACTTTTAGCTGCAAGTTCAGACCAACATGGCTACCCACCCGTCTGCTGCGTAAGGCTTATCACATTTAAAAGCCCTTATTGCAGGCAGGTCATTGAAATTCAAAGAAGTTAAATCACAGACCTTTTACATTAGCTACTGGATTCAGCGTCACATGTCTGTGATTTTCTTTCAACCTCTGGAGTGTTATAAAGTCAATAAGCCAATTCATATTAAGCATATTCCAGTTTTCACTATACATCTCTGCAGGCTTCTCTCTGACACACCATGTGTATAACTAAAAGCCCAGGGACTTCACAAAATCCAAATATGGGCTAAAAGTTTGCTTAAATATGTGACCCTTGTAGGTGAGAATCTACATAGTTCCACTGCACTCTCCTCGTTTCAAGGATTCTTTCTGCCAGCCATGCAATGATCCTCTGTCTCGTAGCAAAGATGGCAACAAAACAGTCCAACTACTAACAGACACTGAGGGGAAAAAATGCCCTGTTGCTTTCACAGAGGCTTAACGTGTTGTAATAAACAGCTGAATTTTTTTGTGGGGTGGAGGTAACTAACATACATTAAGCTGCTTTTAAAGGGACAGAATTTTTTTCTCCAGCCATTTGGTATCCCTAAAAAATACAACTACTTGCACATGTTCCTTTAGTGGGGTTAATAACCATTTCAGAGAAGGGGGTGATTTAGATGAGGACAGTGGCATGGGGAAGAGGGTTAGACAGCATCTGGCCCCGCATTGCAGCTGTCATATTGCAGGAAGAACTGTAAGAGAGCCAATTACAGGTCAGCTTAAGAAGCTTCTCTGTACAGTCAGAGCATTTGTCTTAGCTCAGTATTTACTATACTGATTTGCCAGAGCATTCTACAGTCTCAAAGAAAGATATTTCCCAACATCATCTGCAATGTTTACTTGTTGCGGTATACCCAGCCAGATGCAAGTTTCCTGAAGGTAATAAAGAACGGCATTTGGGGGGAGATCAATTCATATTCATCTTGTGTTCCTCCTTCAAAGCACACAGTATTCACCACTGTCAGAGATACAAGATAGACCTCTGGTCTCGTGTAATGTGACAGCTCTTGTTTTTTAGGGTCAAGAAGGGGAAATTGCATGTACTGACTTCTATATGTAGCAGAAATGAACCAGATGCCCTCTTTCCTGGAGGAAACCTCTGCCAGGAAACCTCTGAGTTTTTTGGTGGCAGCTGTTGTTGTTTTTTAAAATTCAAACACTCTTTTGCTTTCTCCCAAGTCTCTCTGCCCCCCTTCTTTCTCTCTACTTTCGGTTCCTCATTCCTGCATGGATAAAGTTCTTCTCCTTGTACTGGTGCAGGCAAGCAGACCACGCTGCATTTAAGGAATACAAGGGGATTATTTGGGCTAAAAAAATTAATAAAACCATTTTGTGACTGAAATGTTTATCAGGGATTATTTTAGCTGAAAAGTCACAAGGGGCCTGTTTCTCCCCCCAAGGAGTGACTTCGGTCCAGTTCTGCAGATGGTTCTGGCTCTGTTTGCCATGACAGATGAAAGGGCTTGAGGCTATGAATTTCATTTGAGAATCTTTCAGGTTTCCTTCATACAGAGATCAGTCTGGGAAAACAAAGGTTGTTGTGAGTCTATAACCCAGCTCAATTATGGAATATTTTTAAAAGACAGCCAGAAACAACAAACATTTTTAAGGAAAAGACTACCTTGTTTGGCATTGTTTGTGAAAATTGATGTTTTATTCATTTTGTTTTCACTGCTTGTGAGCCTAACATAAGAAGCAGGCAGACAACAAGTGAAGCTTTTCCTGGCATGGCTTTAGAATGAGAAAAGCTTCACCTGTTTAAGTTCTGCCTGTCTTCTCATCTAGCCCCCCTCAATCTAGCACAGCTGTGGGAGGCAAGTTGAGGAGGTGGGAAGCCCCCATAGGTTTTCTACCTCCCACTTGATGCAGGATTATTTTTTTAGTTTATACAAATCTCCAGATTAAATTTAAGCAACCCTGAACAAATTATTGGACACAATGTCAATTAACTTCAACCAAAATTAAATATTCATAGAATATATCTGAAGCATATGTCTAGTTATACAGCATTTCCCCTAAATTATGAATTATTTTATTTACTATACCTTTCCCACAAAATAACATCTCTACATACACACACTAGGAAGTATGTCCCAATGGAAAATTAGTAGAACCTACTTCCAAATAAACATGGATAGGACTGGGCTGCAAATTATTGACAATTTTGGTGCTTCTACCTTAAGTACTGGTACAATGCACTCTGCATGATCCTCTCAAAATGCTCAATTGCCATTTTGTTTAGGGCTATGTATGTATTTTCCAACTTTAGTATGTGTGAGCATGTACCCTCAAACTAGGGAGAGCATTTGCTCACTTATACTGGGAGGCCTCCCAGTGGTTGAGCCCTCCCTCCCACCATTGTTCCTCGGAGTAGCAGATCTTTACCCAGGCTGGAAATGATGTCCAGCAGCACATGATGTCTCATCCTCCTAAAAACCTGAATGTGACATAAGCACAATGGGTAATACTCTGGCCATCCATGAAAACTCCAAAGTACTTTCTACGGAGTTTTCAGGGACAGCCAGAGTGTCACCCAACTCACTTATATCACATCCAGGTTTTCATGTGGATGTGATGTCATCTCCACCCACTGCTCCATTCAGAAAGCTCCTAGGGATAATGGCCAGCAGCCAGGTATCCCTACTTCAAACATCCAGGTTTCTGACCACTACCCTATTCACACAAAATGGCAACAGCACACATCATGAGGATCATACATAATTCATTCTCCTGGTAAGTGAGGTAGAAGCGCCAAGACTGTAACTTCTGAAAAGAATTTTTGAAAAGGACTTCTAATGTGCCATATTAACTCTACTTCTTCCTGCCCAAAGGCCAGTATCTCTCTTTTTTTTGCACAAGTTCCAGGTGGAGAGTCATCTGATTCATGGCAATAAAGTAGTCATGAATCCAGTCAAGAGAAGTGCCTGGAAAAATGAACCCTCTACCCTGATGGCATTATCATGGTTAGAAGATATATATGTCATATGTCTCCCCAGCAAGAGAATGCCATTTCCTCTTTCTTGGCCTCTAAGCATTCCCAGGAGTGTCAGCAAAGTAATGACTAAACTTCTTCGTGTCCAGTGCAGAGGTGAAAACCAACACTTCAGTTTTTTTCCCCATGCACAAAAGAAGAAGAAGAAAGGTCAGCGTGGTAGATGATTAGTGTGCCAGACAGGGTTGCCATCTCTGGCTTGGGAAATTTCTGGAGATCTAGGGGTAGTGCTTGGAGAGGGTGGAGTTTGGAAAGGAAGGTGAACCCACTGGCAGTGTAAATGTGGAGCACTCACTCCAAAGCTGCCCTGTTTTCCATCTCTGTAGCCTGGAGATCATTTATAATTCCAGGAGAACCCCTGGCCATCCTTGGAGGCTAACAGCCCTAGTGCCTTCCCCCCCTCAGTCATGAAGTATGCTAGGTATGTATTTATTTAAAAAATCTGTATGCTGCCTCTTCAAATATGGTTGCCAACATCAAGGTGGGCCTGGCGGTCCCCTGGAACTACAGCTGATTTTGAGGTTGCCAACCTCCAGGTGGTGGCTGGAGATCTCCTGCTATTACCACTTACTTCCAGGCAACAGAGATTGTTTGCCCTGGAGAAAATTGCCATTTTGGAAGGTGGACTCTATGGCATTACACCTCACTGAAATCCCTCCTCTCCCCTAACCCACCTGCCTCAGGCTTCTTCTTGTTGTTCAGTCACAAACTTGAGTCCGACTCTTAGCGACCCCATGGACCACATCACGCCAGGCCCTCCTGTCTTCCATCATGTTCCAGAGTTTGCTTAATTTCATGTTCATTGCCTCAATAACACTGTCTAACCATCTCATCTTTTGCTGTCCCCTTCTTCTTTGACCTTCAATCTTTCTCAGCATCAGGGTCTCTCCAGTGAGTGCTCCCTTCTCATTTGGTGGCCAAAGTATTTGAGCTTCAGCTTCAGTATCTGGCCTTCCAGGGAACAGTCAGGGTTGATTTCTTTTAGGATTGACTGATTTGATCTCCTTGCAGTCCAGGGGATTCTCAAGAGTCTTCTCCAGCACCATAATTAAAAAGCATCTATTCTTTGGCACTTGGCCTTCCTAGTAGTCCAACTCTCGCAGCCATACATTGCTACTGGGAATACCATTGCGTTGACCATACGGACTTTTGTTGGCAGGGTGATGTCTCTACTTTTTATTATGCTGTCTAAGTTTGCCATTGCTTTCCTCCCAAAGAGCAGGCATCTTTTAATTTCATGGCTGCAGTCACCGTCTGCAGTGATCATGGATCCCAGCATGAAGTCTGTCACTGCTTCCATGACTTCCCCTTTTGTTTGCCGCGGGGTGATGGGGCCAGATGCCATGATCTTAGTTTTTTTGATGTTGAGTTTCAAGCCAACTTTTGCGCTCTCCTCCTTCATTCTGCACAAGAAGCTCTTTAGGTCCTCTTCACTTTCTGCCATTAGAGTGGTATCGTCTGCATATCTGAAGTTGTTGATGTTTTTCCCAGCAATCTTAATTCCGGCTTCTGAATCATCCAGGCTGGCATTTTGCATGATGTACTCAGCATATAAATTAAATAAGCATGGGGACAATATACATCATTGTTGTACTCCTTTTCCTATGCTAAACCAATCAGTTGTTCCATATCCTGTTCTAACTGTCGCTTCTTGATCCTTGTACAGGTTTCTCAAGAGACATGTGAGGTGGTCTGGTACTCCCATCTCATTAAGGACTTGCCATAGTTTGTTGTGATCCACACAAGGCTTTAGCGTAGTCAGTGAAGCAAAAGTAGATCTTTTTCTGGTAATTTCTTGCTTTCTCCATAATCCAGCGAATGTTGGCAATTTGATCTCTAGTTCCTCTACCTCTTCAAAACCCAGCTTGTACTTCTGGCAGTTCTCTATCCACGTACTGCTGGATCCTAGCTTGTAGGATCTTTAGCATGACCTTGCTAGCGTGTGAAATGAGTGCAATTGTGTGATAGTTTGAACATTCCTTGGCATTGCCCTTTGTTGGGATTGGAATGTATACTGATCTTTTCCAATCCTGTGGCCACTGTTGTGTTTTCCAAATTTGTTGGCAAATTGAGTGCAGCACTTTAACAGCATCTTCTTTTAAGACTTTGGATAGTTCAGCTGGGATACCATCACCTCCACTAGCTTTGTTGTTAGTAATGCTTTCTAAGGCCCATTTAACTTCACATTCCAGGATATCTGGCTCGAAGTCAGTGATTATACCGTCATGGTTGTCAAGGACATTGAGGTCCTTCTTGCATAATTCTTCTGTGAATTCTTGCCATCTTTTCCTAATCTCTTCTGCTTCTGTTAGGTCCCTACCGTTTTTGTCCTAGGTCAAATCTGAATGGCCTAGTGGAGGTGGCCCCAACTTTCATTTATGGCAGCGCTTTTATTTTTCCTTTCACAATGAAGTGTTGGGCATTACAATTCTTAACTTTAGGATGACTTACAAATTTTGGTTTTCTACTGTCATGTGACAACATTAAGGCAGCATACAAAAATCTTACATAAATTAAACCTGATGATTAAATTTACAGGTGTCAATGCAAACATTAGAGCAACTCAAGTTAGAGCAATTTTGCCCTGTGATATCTTGCTGGGATACAAGCGGGCAAGGAAAGAAAAACAGGTTCATAAAGCTTGGATGAAATGTTTCCAACCCTGCTAGGAACAGTGGCAAGACAAAGCCATCCTTTTCACAAAACTCCTGCCAGCCTCAGCAATAGTGATCTGGAATTCTTAGCGCTTTGTGTAGTGGAAATCTGACCTTTTTTGTTATCCTGTACAGATCTAACCTCAAGCTCCATTGTTACATCACTAGTTATGCCAAGACCACCGTCCCTAGTAGTGGAACACAAGTTAAACCTTTGTAATGTATGAGTGCCACCTGTACCAAGTCTTGGGCCAGATGTATACAGGGTATGTTATATTTCTATATACAAAGGGAACAATTAACTTGAGAACAGGGTCATATCAGCAACATGTAGACATCCTCACAGGATTATCAAAGACAGACTTCCCAATGACACTGTTTGAAGAGAAGGCTTATTCCAGTTTCATGAGGCTAGCATGAGGTGTATATATTTGCCCAGGCAAATTTATACTGGTGGTGAAAAAAAACTCATGCAGCAAACGCTATGCATTTGCCAGTAGTCCATTTAGAAGCATTTACGGTGGACAATAGATGGGCCAGATTCATCATATTCCTGCTTGCTGATCCACATCTGCTGGAAGGTAGACAGAGATGCAAGGATAGAGCCACCAATCCAGACAGAGTATTTGTGCTCGGGGGGGCAATGATCTTTATTTTCATTGTGCTAGGAGCCAAAGCTGTGATCTCCTTCTGCATTCTGTCTGCAATTCCAGGGTACATTGTGGTACCACCAGACAATACTGTGTTGGCATACAGGTCCTTCCTGATATCTACATCACACTTCATGATAGAGTTGAAAGTTGTCTCATGAATGCCACAGGATTCCATACCTAGGAAAGATGGCTGGAACAGGGCCTCTGGACACCTAAATCTTTCATTTCCAATGGTGATCACCTGACCATCAGGCAATTCATAGCTTTTCTCCAGGGATGAAGAAGAAGCAGCTGTAGCCATTTCCTGCTCGAAGTCCAAGGCAACATAGCACAACTTCTCCTTTATGTCTCACACAATTTCCCTTTCAGCTGTGGTGCTGAAGCTGTAGCCTCTTTCTGTCAAAATCTTCATGAGGTAGTCTGTGAGATCACGGCCAGCCAAATCCAGTCGCAGAATGGCATGAGGAAGGGCATAACCCTCATAGATGGACACAGTGTGTGTAACACCATCTCCAGAGTCCATTACAATACCAGTGGTACGGCCAGAGGCATACAGGGACAACACAGCCTGGATAGCCACATACATGGCTGGAGTGTTGAATGTCTCAAACATAATCTGTGTCATCTTCTCTCTGTTCACCTTAGGATTCAGGGGGGCTTCTGTGAGCAGCACAGGGTGTTCCTCAGGAGCAACACGAAGCTCATTGTAGAAGGTGTGATGCCAGATTTTTTCCATGTCATCCCAGTTGGTAACAATGCCATGTTCAATAGGGTACTTCAGAGTCAAGATACCTCTCTTGCTTTGAGCCTCATCCCCCACATAGCTATCTTTCTGGCCCATGCCAACCATGACACCCTGGTGGTGGGGGCGCCCAACAATTGAAGGGAACACAGCATGAGGAGCATCATCTCCAGCAAATCCTGCTTTGCACATACCAGAACCATTGTCAATGACAAGCGCTGCAATTTCCTCTTCCATTTTGCAGATCTGTAAGGAGGTGTGAGTGTTTGGTGCTAGGAGAAAAAAGCGATCCGATACTGCTAGATCCGCTGCCGCCGGCTGAGTGAGTCACCCCAACTTTCTTCAGTTTAAGTCTGAATTTTGCAATGAGTAGCTCATGATCTGAGCCACAGTCAGCTTCAGGTCTTGTTTTTACTAACTGGATAGAACTTCCCCATCTTTGACTGCAAATTATAGAATCACTCTGATTTTGGTGTTGCCCATCTGATGATGTCCATGTGTAGAGTTGCCTCTTAGGTTGTTGGAAGAGGGTGTTTGCTATGACCAGCATGTTCTCTTGACAAAACTCTGTTAGCCTTTGCCCTGCTTCATTTTGTTCTCCAAGGCCAAACTTGTCTGTTATTCCAGTTACCATTTGACTTCCTACTTTAGCATTCCAGTCCCCTATGATGAGGAGGACCTCTTCTTTTGGTGTTAGTTCTAGTAGGTGTTGTAGGTCTTCAAAGAACTAGTCCACTTCAGCCTCTTCTGCAGCAGTGGTTGAGGCATAGACTTGAATTACTGTGATGTTGAATAGTTTGCCTTGAATTCAGACCGAGATTATTCTGTCATTTTTGAGATTGTATCCCATTACTGCCTTTCACACTCTCTTGTTGACTATAAAGGCCTCAACATTTTTTCTAGGGGATTCTTGGCCACAGTAGTAGATATAATGGTCTTCTGAGTTAAATTCGCCCATTCCTGTCCACTTTAGTTCACTGATTCCCAAGATGTCAATGTTCAGTCTTGCCATCTCATTTTTGACCATGTCAAGCTTACCTTGATTCATAGATCTTACATTCCAGGTTCCTATGCAGTATTGTTCTTTGCAGCATTGGACTTTCCTTTCACTGTCAGGCACATCCACAACTGAGCGTCCTTTCGGCTTTGGCCCAGCCGCTTCACTCTTTCTGGGATTACTTGTACTTGCCCTTTGCTCTTCCCCAGTAGCATATTGAACACCTTCCAACCTGAGGGGCTCATCTTCTGGCATCATATCTTGTAGCCTTTTGTTACTGTCCATGGAGTTTTCTTGGCAAAGATACTGGAGTGAGTTGCCATTTTCTTCTCCAGTGGATCACACTTGCTCTGAGTTCTCTGCTGTAGCCTGTCCGTCCTGGGTGGGCCTCCATGGCATAGCCCACAGCTTCATCAAACCACACAAGCCCCCTTGCCACATTAAGGCAGTGATCCATGAGGAAGCTCCTCAGGTTCCATCCCCAAAATGTCCAGGTATTTCCCAACCCAGAGTTGGCAACCCTAGTCAATCTCCAGACTGCAGAGGTAATCAGTTTCTCTAGAGAAAATGGCAACTTCAGAGTGTGACCTCTGTGCCATTACATTGCTGCTGAACTCCCTGTCCTCCCCAAAAACTCCACCCCAAAAGCTCCAGGAATTTCCCAACCCAGAGTTGGCAACCCTATCTCCAGACTTGCTCAAGGTGATTCACCTTGACTTCCTACATACCAAACACAGTAAAATCATTAAAAACAAATCAATAAAATACCCCAAATCAATAAAAAGTGCTAACAAAAGCAGCCAACAAAAGCAGTCTAGGGTGTTACAGTATGTAAAGTGGAGCAGTCTAAACTGATAGTGGTAAAACAGTTATCTGGCTAGAAGCAGACCATAAACATCTAAAACAATGGAATCCTTAGTTAAAAGCCTAGAAAAGGAAATATTTTGGCCTGGTGCCTATAGGAGAGTAACGTAGACACCAGCACAGGGAGGCCTTGGGGGTGGCGGGAGAGCATTCCAAAGGTAAGGGGCTACCACCAAAAAAGCACCACCTAACCTCCTTCATAGGGCAGTTGTGAGTGTAAAATGGAGAAGGGGAGAGCCATATACAGATCTTTGGAGAAAAGATAGAGTAAAAATATAGATGCTTCTTTAGGAATCCAAAATCGCTCATGTTAATCTTTTATTTGACTTATAATTGTAGCAAGTGTTTTCCTGTAGCAAAGTACACTTGCTATATCTTTCTCCAGTTAAGCAGAGGCTAAAATGAGACATTTTGGATTCCTAACACTTTGTCTTGTTGAGAGGGAGGCATTTTCTTAACACTTTGCCTTGTTGAGAGGGAGGAATGGAGTTGCAAATCTCACTGCAAGTTGAGTGCTTCCACATACACCCTTTTCCCTCCTCTTTTCTACCTTAATTTCGCATTTCTTTAACTGTGTGAGGGGCCCCTAGAAGGAGTCTTGTATTCTGGGAGGCCATTTTAAATCTGCAGGGCAACACCAACGACATCCAATCTAGCAGCTCATGTGACCACACCCTTGAAGAATTATAAACATTCCCAAATAGTTAGTGTTAAAAATTTGTACTTTCCCAATAACCTATATATTTGCACTTGTGTATCTGCACCACAAGTAAAGACAGAAACAAAACAAAAGTTGAACTCAATGACATTTCATTGCAATCAGACAACTGTTTTCATAATGACATATTTTAAAATCAGAACAATGTGGGAGGAGGCTGTTGTTTTGTTAATACGCTTAAAAATCTTTTGTCACCACACCTTAGAGTGAAGACACAGGGCATTTGTATCAGGTGATACTAAGGCCCAGCACAACTTAAATGAATCCACCAATTACCTCCCTGTTCAGCTGTCTTGCCCAAACTGATCCAATGTGAGTTAGCTACTCTTTGGTGAGATTTATGGAGTTGTTTCTGCCTGCCTCCTTTATAGGGACATCCCCAATTGGCCTCAGCTTCAGGAACAGTCAAAATTTCTTTTCCTGCATGTCTCCTGACAGCATCACCAGGTAGCCAAGCCCTTCCTCCATTCCTGTGCTGCCTGAGGCTAGTAATCTATGAGAGGTTGGTGTATAATGTAGGGTTGCCAACTCTGGGTTGGGAAATACCTGGATATCTGGGGGTGGAGCCTGTAGAGGGAGGGGTTTGGGGAACGGCAGGACCTCAGTGGGGTAAAATGCCTTAGAGTTTACCCTCCAAAGCAGCCATTTTCTCCAGGTGAACTGATCTCTGCCACCTGGAGATAAGTTCTAATTCTGGGAGATCTCCAGTCCCCACAGGGAGGCTGGCAATCCTAGTGTGCATTGCCTCCCATCGCCATACTAGGGCTGCAAGGTTCTTGCTCCCTTAAATTTACTTCCAATCCACAGTGTGCTTGCAACTTGTGGTCTTGGTAGGGCTTGGCTGGCAAAGAAATGACCTATCCATTCAGCAAACTGTCAGAACCAGAGAACGATAACCCTCTCATAAGGCCAATCAGCAAGCCTAACTCTATAAGTTTCTCGTGACCCCCCCAGGTCTATTCTTGTGCAGTTCTTTTTTGAAGGGGGAGGGGCTGTGGAGCTGCAAGTGTAGCATGAAAGGGAGAAATAGCTCATTGTTGGAATTATGGAAAGGGAAACAGACTGGTGGGGCTAAAATGGCGGCAGTCTGTAGTTTCTTTGCCTGCACAGTTACACAGTGAATGTTTACGAACTGTCTGCTGAGGAGCGAGATGGCTTTTTCAGCTGCAGCTGAGGAGAGGGATTGCTTGACAGATGGAAATTTACTGATGTTGTCAGATGATTTTTGGGACTGCTTAAAAAGCCAATTGGTGGAAAAATTACAACTGCTGTGTTTGAAGCGGTGGGAGAGATCTTGGATGGCATTGAGAGAGAGGAGATCATAGAGGCACAAAAGCAGATGGCGTCAGACACCACACAAAATGGAAAACGATGGGACCTGTCCCAACATTCGACATCTTCAATGAGAGATTTACCCAGCTACTTCTTTGATGGGCTGGCTGGATATAATGCAGCCTATGCAGGGTTGGAGAGACAAGACTGTCTGTTTTCATACACAGGCAAGCCAGAAGAGGATGAGATATTCAAAAATCAAAGACATAAAAGAACAATGATTTTGATGAGACATTTCCAAAGAAAACAAGAGAAACTCAAACTTTACAAATAATTTGAAGTAGCACTCTTTGACAGTCTGCATGGCTTTAACTGACTGGTGGGATAAAGATCTACCAAAACTGGAAGCTTTAAACTGTCGAGAACTGTTTGTTTACTTTGTGTTTCTTCTCCAGACCTACATTGTCATTTGATATCCAATTGATTAAGGAATATAACCTGAAGCAAAGTATTTTTAATTTTTTGCATTGTCTTGACTGACTAATGAAAGCTATAAAATATGGACTTTTAATTTGAAATAACTTACCCTCTGTACTTGTAATGTCCTAATTGAAGGAGGATGGAAAGATATGGGAAGTTTGATTTTTTAGAGAGGAATTGCAGGGGGAAATATAATTAATGGGCTGTTTACTTAGAGAATGTGCATGGATTTAGCTATTTTGAGAGAGAAGATGAGATGTTACAGGATAAGGTGAAAACTATATGGCATTGTTAGTGTGAGAGCTGAGATCCTAGGGAAAATATAACACATTGTGTTTATGCCTGTTAGTTAATGGGATTTTGAAAACTAACAGTGTCAAAAATATGGAAGAATATTTAAAGGGACCAGATTGTTAACTTAGAAGAAATATAAGCCTTCACTAACATAGTCTAACGGCTGAGTTATGCCTGTTTCTTTTCTTCTTTGTTTTTATCAATATAAAATAGATTAATAATAGTAAATTATAGATAAAATGAAATATAGCAGATAGGATATAGATGAATTAGTTCTCTAGCGGGAATAGATCCTTTGTTTAATAGTGTTTGTTACTGAATACAAATTAAAATAGGGGGAATGGGAATGTGTATACAAACATGATGATGTGAGCGAGATATTTGGCTAGCTATTTTAAAATGCATGGCTCTTTTTTATGTAACGTTCAAAAAAATAACAAACTTTGCCCAATTTAGGGCAAGTCAAAAAAAGGTGAGGGGGAGAAATAGCCTTAAATAGTTTTGCCTTTGTCTTTCTCTGTTTGGTGAGGCTACACAGGATGTTCTGATCCCTGACCCCAAGTTTGGTGCCCCATCCCTCCAAAGGAGGTAGAGGCAAATTTGCCCCCCTACCACACCCATAAGGTGGGGGACAAAGATATGTATGTTTAAACTGTGGATTGGATGCTAGGTTACAGGCAGTGTTCCCTCTAAGCTGAGTTAGTGTAAGCTAGCTCACAGTTTTTTAGCCTCCGGCTCACACGTTTTTGTCTTAGCTCAGGAAGGATGGCTCCAGAGCAAACTAATTTATGCAGTAGCCAGATCGCTCACTCACAACTTTAATGTCAGTAGCTGAAAAAGTAGAATTTTTGCTCACAAGACCCCACAGCTTAGAGGAAGCATTGGTTAAACGTATAAATTTAATAGATGTTTTAGTGGATTTTAAAAATTATTTATTCAAATTATGACTGTTAGCTGCCTCAGCAGACTGCAAGGCTAGATACCATTCCTTTAAGACAACAATCAATGATATCCTCCCTCCCTCCCTCCCTCCCTCTCTCTCTCTCTCTCTCTCTCTCCCCCCCCACCCCCCCGCTGGTGGCCAGGCAGGACCTGGCAACCCTAGCTGCTTTGCAAAAAAACTAGGATCTGAACCCAAGTTTTGTTTGGTCTAGCTTTATATAAATCTTGACTACAGGGGAAAAATCAACAAAGTGACAAATGTGATCCTAAAGTGAGAGGATGGTAGAGAAGATCTTCTGAAAGTGCTATCGCCAAATATTCACAGACCTGCTAGATGGTAAAACTTTCAATATTTCTTTCCCTAAACCTGGCATTTGTTTCCTTTCAACTCTGAGTCCCAACTAGTCACGCTTCATTTGATCACCTATCAGTTCAGCTCACCTCCTTTTTGCTGGCTGCATCTAGGGAGCTGATCAGCAAGCTGTATGGATACATTTGATTCACACAATTACACTTTTCTCTTGCACAATCTGAGTGCTTTCTTGCACCCCCCCCCAGCCAGTGCCTCTGATTTTTCAAAGGCCTGTTATAAAACATTATACTGTCTTGGATCCTGAGATGCTTGGGAGGGAGGGAGGGAGAGCCTATGATTTTTAGTTGAGACTTTTTAGTTGTGCCTGTCATGTCTACACATGGACTATGTTAATCTTCCAACAGGTTTTCGTGATTGCTTCTCAAATATCTGATGCTATGCAAGCACAAAAAGTGGGCAATGCAATCTTGCTGTTGTCTATCATTTAAAGCAGGGCTATTTTGGGGCAGGAACGTAAAGGAACGGAGTTCCGGCTGGCTCCTGAGTTGGCCACGCCCAGTAGGAACTCATTAGCATAACAGGCCACACCAAACAGCAGGCACTTATTAGGATTGGCTACATTAGGGCTGTGTGGCCTAACATGCAAAGGAGTTCCTGTTCCAAAAAAAGCCCTGGGTTTTGACAACAAACAAGGTAAACAGAATAAGAAGCAAAAGGTGGGTGTGGCTGGATGAATTCACTTATGGTAACATGGGGGTGTGGCCTGATATGCTAATGAGCAGTGCTGTCAGGGGTGTGGCCTAATATGCTAATATGTTTCTGCTGATGGGTTCCTGCTGGGCTTTTTCTACAAAAAAAGCCCTGCCATTAACCATCTTGACTGTTTTCGTTGTGCTTTTGAAGCAGTTTTTCTCCAGGTAGGCTCACCAGCTCCAAGTTGGGAAATACCTAGAGATTTTTGGGGTGGAGCCTGAGCGGTGGGTGTTGCTTTCTGACACACTTCCAGTGATGTCAGGGGGTGTGGCATATGCAAATAAGTTATGCTAATGAGCTCCTGCACCTCTTTTTCTACAAAATGACCTCTGATTTAAAGGATGCATCCACTTGCACAGAGGCAATGGACAAAGTACAAGTGAGCCTAATAGAAGCCAGTCAGTGTGATGACCTAACTGTGAGCCCAGCAAATACTGTCATTTCTCCAGGCATTGAAATGATTATGTTGTCAGACCCGGTGCTGTAGCATAAGCAGATACTGCACAGGTGCAAAGGTGCGCAGGATGATGTTATTCTCAAGATGAACATTGCCAGAGAACATACAGGCAATTATTTCAGAAGCCTCAAAGAGGTTCAGGCAGAATAAGCTTGCCTGGTGATCATGTTCATGTCAAAGCGCTCGGCTGGACTCACATAAGAACATAAGAAGAGCTCTGCTGGATCAGACCAGTGGTCCATCTAGTCCTGCCTCCTGTCTCACACAGCAGCCAACCAATTACTCTGGATGGCCAACAACAGGGAATAGGGACCAAGGCCTTCCCCAATGTTGCCTCCTGGCTCTGGGATTCAGAGGTTTAGTGCCTCTAAATGTGGAAGTTTCTCACAGTCACCATGGCTAGTAGACACTGATAGACCTGTCCTCCTTATCTAATCCCCCTTTTTAAAGCTGTTTATTCCTGTGGCCATCACTACATCCTCTGGCAGTGAATTCCACATTTTAATCACTCTCTGTGTAAAGTAGAATTTCCTTTTGTCCATCCTGAACCTGCTGCCCATCAGCTTCATTGGATGTCCCCAAGTTCTTGTATTTGGGGAGAGGGAGAAAAAAGTTCTCTTTGTCAACTCTCTCCACCCCATGCATAATTCTATAAACCTCTATCATGTCCTCCCTTAATCGTCTCTTTTCTAAACTTTAAAGCTCTTCAGCCTTTCCTCATAGGGCAGGTGCTCCAACCCCCTAATCACCTTGGTTGTCCTCCTCTATACGTTTTCCAGCCCTGCAATGTCCTTTTTGAGATATGGTGATCAGAACTGTACGCGCAGGGGTCATTTCGTAGAAAAAGAAGTGCAGGCGCTCATTAGCATAGCTCATTAGCATAACTTATTTGCATATGCCATTCCCCCTGACATCATCAGAAGTGTGTCAGAAGGCAACACCCACCACTAAGGCTCCACTGGACTGTTTTTTTTGGGGGGAATGTGTAGATTTGTCCTCGTAGAGGAGGGAGAACATGTACCTGGATAAAACTTGATCTTAAAGGGGCCACTGGACTCTTTTGGATTGCTAGCTATGGGGGCGGGGAACGTGCAGATTTGCCCTCACAGAGGAGGGAGAGCTTGTACCTGAAGGCGGCTGGGGGAGCCCTCTGCAAGTTACCTGGCTGCTTCTTGTTCCTCGTGGCCCAACTGAGGGCTGCTGGGAGCAGAGGGCGGGGCTTGTTGCATGTGCCTGCCCCCTGGGCTCCTTACTGCCAAAGCTCCACTCCTGTGCGCTCCCGCAGGAAATGACCCCTGTGTACACAGTATTCCAAATGAGGTCGCACCATAGATCTATACAGGGGCATTACAATATTGGCCGTAGTTATTCTCAGTCCCCTTGCGTAGGTGGCATAGCAAAAGACTTCACTCCCACCTTCTGGAATTGATATGACAGACAGGAACACAAGAGTACAGTGACTCCAACCCCCAGCCTTGACAAGTGATCAAGAAGTATAACATGACTGGTGGTGGTAAAAGCATCTAAAAAGGGTCCAGGAGAATCAACCAAGTCATCCTTCCACTGTATTTCCGAGCAAAGGTCATCAAGCAAGACAACTTAAATCTTCAAACATGACTGGAAGCCACACTGGAATGGGTCCAGGTATGTGCCAAGCCAACACATAACTTGTGAACCTTTCACCCTCATCCTAAACAGGTTTATTTAGAAGTAAACCCTATCAGTTTGAATGGAGCTTAACATGTGAAAAAGGTATGGCAGGTTCAAATTTTATTCTAGATTTAAATACAGAATCAAAGGGCCAATGCCCTTTGGGACTGGGTACCTCAGAGTCCAAGTGATGTCAGATGATCTGTGAATGGATCTTAAGAAAATGGCCTGAAGAGGGTAACAGTCCCCCTCCCCAAGCAATTGTCCAGAACTCATTTTCCACCCTGGAGAGCCTACTTGCCTTGGGAAGGCAGGAGGGATGGCTGACATATTGGCTTTTATACTGAACTCAGTGATGCTATGAAGACCCAAGCGCATACCATGATCTGAGCTAAAGAATGTAGCTGGAATGGGATTAGAAGCACATGCTTCTTCCTGTAAACTTCCTTTTTCTGAGGACTCTGCAATTTCATATCAAGCTGCCCTTTTTTTAAAAAAAATGATAACAGCAATTAATGCTATTTACAGGAGAACAAATGGGCACCTATTTCCTCTTATCTTTCAGAAAGCAATTAATCAGACTTCTGCTTTCGTTGATAGACCAGACAAGCACAGTTCTTGTGTGCATGTCCTCTTTGCACACGGCGATAAGTTCCTTGCATTAATGATACTTAATAATGAAAAATTACTGACATTTTTTGAGCTCCTAACTCAGAATAAACAATGTGTCAAAATTATTTTCCCAGGGTCAGACAGCAACCTCCTGGGAACTGGTCAACAACTGCTTCTTTTGTCTCACTTCCTTCTCTAGCCCTTCCGTCCCACCCTTTAGGAACCCTCTCTTCCAGCCCACCCCAACCTTAGTCTCATACATTCTGCTGTTAACACCTTTCTGCTCTGCTCCTGTGCAATGGGTTTGTATGATAAAAGTGAAGCGCCCTCTCTTCCCCCCCTCTGTAGCCAGTGTTTTGGCACAATCACACCTGTTTGGCAGCCCCTGCAGCATGCAAACACCTCTAAGCATGGCAAGATAGATGTTTGCATGATATTCACATATGTTAATGCCCTGGGAAACTAGGCCTTCTGACAATTATTTTGTCATACAGACTTCTGTTTCCCTTTCTGCTGTTCGTAGTTATCTCTGGGTATAAATCTCTCTGCTACCTGCATATAATACTTAATGCATCTGAAGAAGTGGGCTCTATCTCACAAAACTTTATGTCCCACTATAAGGGGGAAAACTACACAATACTTTTTAAAAATGTTGTTATTGTTGTTCAGTCGCACAGTCGATTCCGACCCTTCGCGACCCCATGGACCAGATTACGCCAGGCCCTCCTGTCTTCCGCTGTCCGCTGAAGTGTGCTCAATTTCATGTTCGTTGCATCGATGACACTGTCTAACCATCTCATCCTTTGCCGTCCCCTTCTTCTTTGATCTTCAATCTTTCCCAGCATCAGGGTCTTCTCCAGTGACTGCTCCCTTCTCATTTGGTGGCCAAAGTATTTGAGTTTCAGCTTCAGGATCTGGCCTTCCAGGGAACAATCAGGGTTGATTTCTTTTAGGATTGACTGATTTGATCTCCTTGAAGTCCAAGGGACCCTCAAGAGTCTTCTCCAGCACCATAGCATTTTAAAAATAGGGGTTTCCAAAACCTGAGTAACTTTTCCTGCAGCCACACAGCACTTCAGGGAAAGGAACTCAGTTCTCACTTCCACCTTAAACCATGAGGAAAGGTAGAGTATAAATGTTTTAATAAATAAAGCAAATAAATGTGGTTTGGGACCTCAGTGTGGGGTGAGGAGGAGCTTGTGCCTTTCTCCAGGCCGCTAGTTCTCCCAGAATTACTACCAATCTCCCGACTCGAGAGATGAGTTCCCCTGGACAAAGTGGCAACCTCAGAGGGTGGGCTGTATGGTGTCCAGGGTTGCCAGCTCTGGGTTGGGAAATACCTGGAGATTTGGAGGGTGGAGTCTGAGGAAAGTGGGGTTTGGGGAGAGGGGGGACTTAAATGGGGTAGAATGCCATAGAGTCCACCATCTAAAGTGGCCATTTTCTCCAAGTGATCTGATCTGTGTTACCTAGAGATCAGTTATAATCCCAGAAGATCTCCAGCTGCCACATGGAGGTTGGCAACCCTAATGGCATCTGTGTCAGAGCAGTCCTGCTCCAGCCTGCAGACCCTGTTCCACCCTGTTCTCCAAGGTCTTCTCAACACCTGGAGAGGCTTCTCTCTCTCTCTCTCTCTCTCTCTCTCTCTCTCTCTCTCTCTCTCTCTCTCTCTCTCTCTCTCTCTCTCCAGTTACCCACCGCCACCACCTGACCTTTGTAGGAACTGCCCGCTGGACTCCCAGTTTCCCTTCCAAGTTCTGAGCCTTGCCTCTGTGTTTTCCGCTGCCCAGCACCTGGTCACCACAGAGACAGCTTACTGCCTTGTGTGCCCCTGGAGAAATAGCTGCTTGCCAACTGACTGCCTTCTCCTGGCACTCCTTTCAAAATAGAGTGTCCAAGACAGTGGAGGTCTGTGTGCTACAGAGAACCATTACCAGAATCAAAAGTTATAAAGTATTTATTAAAAAGAAAATGTTTATAAGCATACTCTTAGCACGGCACCAGACTGAGGAAGGGATTCAAAAGAAAAGGGCAAAATGCAATTCTTGTGTCCCTCCCTCTAAACATGCCCTGTTGTTAAATATAAGGCAGGCACCTTAGCTTAGAAAGTTACAGATCTCTACAGAGTTACCATTACCTTGGAGGCTCCCTTATGTGTAGGGTAGCACATGGCAATGGTCACCTCCTGCAGACCTCATTTAAGAGTTCTGTCTGCTCTGATGGATTCAGCACAAAAGAGACCTCCTGCAAGGAGTTTTTATCATATCTGTTTCTCCACCCATTGACCATGTCAGGCTGGGTCAAAGAAGTTTTTCCTGAAATCTCCAGAAGTTTCTCCCTGGAGTCCTTCTAGTATTTAATACCTCCAAATCTCTGTTCCCTGCTTGGGGGGGAGACTGGACTATCCTATTGTCTGTAGCTGGACCTATTAGCATCTCTTCAGAGGTGGCTGAGGTGAGGCTGGAAAGCCATTGAACTGATTTCCCTTCCTGCCTGTTCTCTGCCCAGAGAGAAAAACTTTTAAAACCTCCTGGTAAAAGTTTTACTCAGGTCAGACCTCTTACTCAAAAAAGCATTTCTTGAGAGCATCAAATCCCTGTGGAGCTATCTCCTCTCCAAAACTCTGCCCTTCCCAGGCTCTGCCCCAAAATGTCCAGGAACATCTCAACCTGGAGTTAGCAGCTCTATTCCCCTGCACCATTTCCCGAGCTAGAACAACACTAGTGGAGGGGGGGCGTTGGCATAACTTTGGGGCTCTGTTTCAGCTTGGGAAAATAGCATAGGGGGAAGGTACAAGCTCCTCACCCACTCCCACAGTCCCAAGCTGAATCAAATTTCTGCAAGCTTTCAAAATGCTGTTTCCCACAGCTGTTGTGTGGCTATGGGAAAGGCAATAGGGGTCAGGGAATCTGACTCATTAAAGAAAATGTATTTTACAGTTTGGCCCTTAATATGTTCATCCTTAATATGCCACAAGACTCTTTCCTATTCTGGCTGCAGTGCTCTAATATGCCTTATCTCTCCCCCCCCCCGCCCATATGTGCATATACTTTTCCTACCCAGGGATTATTTCCCTGCAGGAGAAATATATGAAATAGGTGTACCATTGGAAATATTCTACAAAGCGTGGTTTTAATGAAAGAATTACACAGGGCACAATTCAGCCAACATTAAGTAAATTTTGCGGTAGTTTGCTTTCAGTGAGGGCTAAACACATGCCAACTGAAATAAATGGGACTGAAAGCTGAATGCAATGCCCACTAGCAGGTGTATGCAAGGAAGTCAAGCACCCTGCATTTGTCAAGGCAAAGCAAGGTATGAATGACAGTGTGCATGCTAAATCCTGGTTTCAAAAACTAACAATGGTTTTGTGTTATTGTCTGAACTAAGCTTTTGCCAATGTGTACTGCAAAATGCTTCAGTGGAAACTACAGAGGTGACAGCAGTTCTCTTCTAATCAGGCATGTAGCTGCCACTGATCAAGACTATGGCCTCCTATTTAATGGCAATTACACAATATAGGGAAGTGTGATAGTGGTGCCTGTGAAGAACTGACCCAAAGAAGAGTTAGATTTTTTTAACAGGGGTCAATTCTTGTTTCCCAGCCATACTTCTACTGTCCATATGGGCCAAGAAAGACAAATTGTTAATTATGTGAATGACTTTCAATCTGATACTTAGATGATTTCATGGGAAGATTGGCCTTAAGTGATTTGTATGTATGGCAGGGCAGAAATTAAGTTTCTTCATCTCTTTTTTCCATGCTCAGAGACAGCAATGCAGGAAGTTGATAATTAATTGACAGTTTTGAGGAGGTCTGCTCTTTGTTTTCTTTCTACTTCTCCCAAGCCTTTTAACCTGGAAGTAAGGAAGGAACTGTTTCCCCCTGCACATCCCATCTTCAAAGCCCAACTTGGGAGGGTTCAAGGGCTGATACAATGAGTTTCATTGTTCTCACCTGATGCAGAGAGGCCATCAAGACACAAAGGCTGGAGACATTGTCCGGTCCATCATGAAACCATAGACCAGGTCATCAAAAGCAATTCCTCCACTCCCAACTCCCCAAAGTCCAAACATTGTGAGTGGTGTGGAGGGGGGGATCCCGCTGGACATTGAATGTGATGTATTGTCTAAGAGTGCCCAAGTATATCAAAGGGATCAAACAACCCGATTCTAAAGCGGGGGCTGGGGGTGGAGGCATAGGAACATACATACACAAAAAGCCACCCTTCTTCCAATGCCTCCTTATCTCCCTCTCCTATCTCCGGGGTTTGCCTAGTCTAATGCTAGCAATTGCTTCCTAGTAAGCCAATCAGATGTCAAGCTCAGCCCTCAAGAGACTTATAAGAGACTCACTGGGTTCTTTGAATCACAGAGCTTCTCAGCACACCTCCTTGGGAGCAGCTCTCTGCCTGGGACTCCTGTCACTTTTGCAGCTCACTCACCTCACAGAATCAGTCCCTTTCTCCTCTCTTGCAGAGTGAAGGTAAGCCTTGCTCTCAACAATTGTGCTCTTTGTTCAGGGTGGGCGTAGGGAGGGGGTGGAGGGGGAGATTTGCACTTCTGGGCTTGTAAAACCATTGGGTGTGAATTTCAATATTAGGAAACCTAGTTTGTTTGGTTTAGGGTTTTTTTTAATGTATTTCCTTCTTTCTTTGCAAAGTAAATTTACCATGGAATCAGACTCAGTAATGATTTGTGAAGGGAGAATATGGTAGGATGTGAATATGTGCATGCATTATTAAAGAATCAAAACTGCTATTCACATTGGGAAACTGAGAGTGTGGTCATGATTTATTATGAATTCCACACAGGAATCTGGGTCTTCCTTTTGACTGTCATTCACAAACACATCAAAAAGGAGGTCCCTGCCCCAAAGAATGTACAGCCTAAACTCTGCAGAGAAGAGAACATAAGTAGGGAAAGCTATAGAATAGCAGAGAAAGGTATAATTGAAGAAGAAGGGTTCTTTATTAGAGGGCAATTGCTTGAACCTTGGGAGTTTCAAGGCAAGGTCAATGTAACTTTTCAGCATGACTTTGAGCAGGCAATTTGAACAATATCACGCCTCACTTTTCCTGGAGCAAGAATAAGAGCAGAACTATTTGTCTTTGACTGGGGCAGGGGGAGAAATGAAGATACCAAAGATATAGCAGCAGTGGGTGCCAGATAGAGGGGCAGGGAAAAGATTTTAGGCTGGTTAGAACTTTGGTGACTTGTTTGTCCTTATCCAGCAGTTATGACCCACAAGTGGAAACAGGCATTCTGCCTTTCAGCTTGCAGCACTTGATAGGGGACTGATTCTAGGTGTTCACTTCCTCCCCTTTTCCTACCAACAGATGATCAGCAATGAAGGGCTCATGACACTATTGATGGCTTTGGGGGGGGACTAAGGTGCAATAGCAAGTGTGCAATATTCTGCTAATTTTGAAGGTTTCCACAATGGGGAAACACTGCATTGTATCCCATGGTTACTGTACTGCTGTGTTTGCCTCTCAGTAGTTGAAGCCTACTTCTTTTTAACTTGTGCACTTATACTTTACCCTTGGGTGACTATACCAGGAGGTTTTATCTGAATTTATTTCTAGGTTATTCTTAAGCAGAAGTTTGAAGGAATTTACTACTGCCTTGGAGAGTAAATGCAGCCTGCCTGTACTGTAATTGTGGGGACAGATTGCAAATTGTGACCTTATAAAAATGCGGTGAGAGAGGAACCACAAAAGGCTCATGCTTCCTTTCCCCAATCTTCTGTTTCTTGTCTGCCAGAGGGAGATGCACATTCTCTCTATGCAAGGATAGGATGTCTATCTCCCATTCACTTTTAGAGGAAATTTAGAAACATGGGAGTGCAGTATGACCCTCTGATACAACCTCTGTTCAAAGCAGTGCTGAATTACTCTGGAGCATGTACTGTGAGCCCAAGCTGGGAGCTGTGTATAACAGGCACTGCCTAGTTTACATCCTTGCTTTAGTGGAAAGATGTGAACCAACTGGATGTTCCCCCTTCTTTTCTGGACTGTTGGAAAAGCCATTGTTCAGATTCCCGTATTCACTAAACAGCCACAGTTTGCATCGTAGTAAATGCCTGTAGTGATGCCATTATTATACTGCTTCACCAGGCATGTAATTATTTTTTTTTAATATGTATTAACTCATAACCTAATTTAGCCCTAACTTGTCCTATGTGACCATGTACCATTGTCTTTCTTGTCTGAACTGGTCTGATGCTACTGCTTCATTGGTTTGGGCAGAGCATGGGAATGTGGGAACATATTGTCCTCCTCAATCCGTTTTTAGAGAGATGGGGTCGCGAAGAGTCGGACTCAATTGTGCAACTGAACAACAACAAAAATTTTATTATAAAGCATATGGCTGAGAAGTGGGAAGCAAAAAATGTGCTAGGAAACTGAAAGTGATGTCCTAGGGTTAAGTCTTTCCTGGTGGAGGGGGGATTTTTTTTTTCCTTGGAGGGATGCAGTAAGGAACTGGATGGTGTTTTCCCTTCTAATGCCTGGTTCTTGAACAGTGGGAAGGGTGTGCCAGAGTGTGTGTGCATTAGAGAGCTCACAGCAGGTGACCTGGATAAGAGTGTTCTCAGGTGCTAAAGGAATGCTACAGTTTGCAAACTTTCTAATTCCTTAAGACTTTTCATTAGCCAATGCCACATATTTTTCCGAAAGCAATAGCAGTATAAATGAATGCCAGGGAAACACTTAGCAAGTAGTAACAAGTTCAGGGGAACACTCTCAGCCTTGCCTCAAACTCTCCAGCCTGAAATCCTACTAGGGAGGAAGTGAAATTGATTTTCCTTTAGGACCCCCAGTTTTAAATATTTTTTCTGTCACCTTCTGTTTAGGAAGAGTGGGCAGGCAGCTCTCTCCCGTACATACATACATTCATACATACATACATCTATCTTTCAGACCACATGTGATAATTACTCAGGCACACATCTATGTATCTGAACAACTTGCTGATTCTATGCGTCTCCGTATATGAAGCTTCAAATGTAGGGAGGAGCTGGTGCTCAGAGCACAGGCTTTGTGTGCAAAAGATTTACAATCTGTGGCATCTTCAGTTACAGGATCTCAGCTGAGAAAGTTCTTTCTCTTCCTCAGACCTTGGAGAGCCACTGCCCGACAGAGGAGACTTCAGTAAGCTCAAATCAAATCTGAAATCAAAAATGAAGACTGTGAAAATACAATGTCTAGGAAGGGAGCTGAGATGGGAACCTGAAGAGTTAAAATGCAGACCTATACCAATCCATCTAAAGTTAGTTATGAATAATCCCATTGAAATCAACCAGAGAACTCCAACCAATAACTTGCCTAAGTTCCAACACATGAAGCTCTTCTGGCTTACTGGTTTTCCAGTCAACAGATCATGTGAGAGATTCTCTTTCTCTCCTTCACACGTTTCCTGCCCTCTGGCACATCTCTTTCTCTGCTCCCCATCATCCAAGGCCCCGGCCCCCTTGCCTCCCCCTCCCCAGCAGGCACACACTGTTCAAGACAAGATTTCACCCTCTTAAGAAGAATATGGATTGGTCTCGAGTTAGACAATGGCTAACGTGTTCCACTAGTTTTCATGTGACTATCATGGCAAACCAGATGGGGGCTGCTTAGTGTAACCAATGACCAATGACTGAGAATAGTTCAGTGTGCAGTGCTTGTTTAAACTCTCATAAGTGTGTTGTAGCCACATAGGAGACCAGGTGCAAAAGGGGGTAGTGGTGGAGTTCTGTGGGCCCCTTAGGAGTTGTGCAGAAGACCCAATTTCAGCAGGGACATCTTACACTCTATGCCACTGAGAGTGATAAGTTTAATTTTTTAAAAAATAAATATTTCCCATCCTTGCATGCAAAGAGGTATTTACCAAAATGCTCTCTTTTACACAGCCCTGGAAGAAACTAGAGTCTTGCCCTCCAGTGCAACTCATCACCTACTAGTGATTGCCTTTTGCAGGTGCCATAAAAGGAAACCCGTTGGTTAAAATAGTCAGGGTATCCCACTTTCCACTTGTACTTTTCTACATCATAGCTAAGTGGGTGATCACATGCTTTTCATGCATCCCAGGTTTGTTCCATACTATTGCCAATTAAAGGATTCTTGGACAGCACGGCTAGGAAAGGCCTCAGCCTACTGTGGGCATTGCCTGTCAAAGCAGACAATTCTGAGCTGGATGGATGAAAAGATTCAGTGTCTCAAAGGCAAGTTCATCTGTTTTCCAGACCTATAAATCACAGTTGAGCCTCTGCTGCCCTTTTCCTTTTCCTGGTTTCCCAGGCAGGGGCCAAGAAGGTCATTTGCTGATCTAACCGTTCCAGAGGCCTCCCAAATCTTTTTGTTGGATCCCACAGGGAAATTATGTCCCTGGATCATGACTTCCTTGACTTCCCCTTCTCCTGCCACCCAGAATGTTCCCTGAAATGCTGCTTGGGACCACCAGAAACAGCACTGGGGGGGGGGAGGGAGTTGGAGGTCTACAGAAGGAGGGGGAAATTGAAAAAGAGTGCTTCCCCTGCCACCCATTAAAGTTCTCTGTGCAATTCAAGCATTTATCTTAGCCAGATATACTACAATGGCACCTGTAGACTCTCAACCTTTCCAAAAGGGGGGGTGTACCTGTTGAGGACTGCATACCCTGTACAGGATACCTGTCGGCTTAATACCAGCTAGTACCCCTTGGGCTTAAGATAGAGAGAAGAACTATGTGGGTACATTTTAAAGTCTTTTTGGCTCCATTGCTTCAGGGTCTTTTTGCTACTCGTCCTTGCCAGGTGCCTTGTTCCAGTTGCCAGGCACAGAGTAAGTTTGGTTTGAAGCTTGGGTGAAGTGGTACATCAAACATTGGCACTGGCTCCACAGTGGTGGAAGAGAGCACAGGACTGCTGAATGACGGCTGGCTATGTGGTTTTTTTTTTTTAACTTTACAAGACCATCTGCCTATGAAAATTGCCTATAAATACTCCCACATATTTAATTTAAGCAAAGGAAAACATTGACATTCAGCTCAGCTACCAAAGAGTCAAGAGGGTTAGTGACAAGTGGGGAGCTTTATTTTGATGGACTCCTTTGGGAGCAGAATTTAAGAGTGTTTTAAAAGGCAAAAGGAAGACAAAAGGGGAAATAAGAGAATAAGCGTACTTTGCCTTTCATTCTGAGAGTCTTGCAAGTGCACACAAAACAGCCAACCATTAGCTTGCTGCATTTAAAAACATATATTTATTATTATTTGGAGGGGGAGTAAAAATAACACTTCTGAATGTTTGCTCTGTTTTATTGCTGCTATTTTACCAATATATGTTTTGTGACTGTATATTCAGTTGCCCCAATCATCTACAATAATTGCCATCCTCATTTGTCCCTGGCTTCATCTTTTAAAAAGCTGCATTCAGATTTGGTACATTTCTATCCCACTCTCCTGTGTAGATTTTTAACGTAGGTAGATAAATTCACATGGTTAGCTCAGCCCCATTTTATCTTTGCAACAACCCTATGGAATAAATAGCACTGAGAGACATGACTGGCTGAAAGTCAACCAATAAGCTTAAGGACTGAACAGAGATTTGAATGTGGGGGGGAATGGGTTGTATGTATTTTAATAAATAAATATTTAATCCAATACACTTGCCACTGCACCACACTACTTTTCTATAACATTACTGTCTCAGGTTAAATTTTTATTATTTTGAAAAGTTAGCATATGGAATAAGGGGCTATATAAAAGCACACTTGTATGTAGTCAATGCATGAGAGTTTTAAAGAATTTGCATTATGGGATCAGTTAAAGATGTGTTAAAAATAGAGTGTGTGCCTATAGATTTGGGTTGCTGATGATGGTGTCAAAACCAGATACACACAAGACTATCCTGGGAATAGTTGGCTTTTAAATCCAATGAGATAATTAAAAATCCCATGTTTTATACAGCCCTTTTATTTTGACTGATCTGTTCTTATTTATTTATTTAATGCATTTTTATTCTGCCCTTCCTCCAAGAAACTTAGAGCAGCACACATCAGCCTCTCCATTTTGCCTTCACAACAACCTTGTGAGGTCAGTTAGGCTGAGAGACAGTGACTAGGCTCAGGTCACCCAGTAAGCTTCATGGCAAGGGTGGATGTGACCATGGGTCTTCCCAGTGCTAGTCCAATGCTTCTGCCATTCGGCAAACTATTTAAAATTTCTGCATTAAATCTGCACTCTGTATCATTTCTAGTATATTATACATATTCCTATTTCCAGAATTCTGTTCCTAGTACATTGCCTGTTGCATGTCTCTTCTTGTTGACTGTATTGACTTGCACTGTAAAATATACTTGGCATCTCAATGAGAGTGGTGGTCTATAAATATAGCAAATAAACTCACTGCCTTTAACAGCAGCCTGACATACAGACATGTAGAATGTGAAGCTACATGTTAGGATTCTATCTGTCATGCAGCCATTAAATGCACAGTAGTGAGCTGTCAAGCCCAGTCTGACTCTTCAGATAGTTCCTTTTAAGATAGAGAAACTTGGCTTCAAACACACCAGTAACAGCAGGACCAAGGAGTCAGTTGTGGCAATAGACACACTAGTGCAAAAATGCCCAGCTGGGCAAACAAGACCATGAGACTTCCAATGTCCATGACTGTTTCATAACTGTACAGGGCCTAGCACAGTGCGGCCAAACTGCTAGCCAGGGCCACTAGATGGCACTAAAAAACAGTAGCAGGAAGTAAATAATGACCATGATGGGCCCTCTAGGAATTTAGGCAGTTTTCCAGACTTCTCAGTTTCCATAAATGTGGAGTAGGCGCCACTGCTCCCAGAATTATGCAAAGAAGAAGAAAGGTCACATGTGAAAACAGCATCAATTGCTCTAGGTAAAACCAGAGAATAGCTGTTTAAACTCAAGAGCACCCAGTACAAATTATTTGCTCCTGAAGAACACTTAGCCATTCGATCATACTTCAGCTAAAGAGCAATCGAGGTGGCAGTTTCCCCACCCTTGGAATATATGCTTTTGAGTGGCGTTTGGCTCGTGTTTAATTTCTGCCTGTCATGCTGCTGTCAAGGCACAAGAGCCCTGTCAGAAAAGGTAGCTCTCTATATGCAGTGTCTTTCACATACTGTCAGCCATGACCCACCCCTCACAGGAATCTCCCCACTGGTTACCCCATTTAATCCTTCATTGCTTCGCTTTCCCTAGTATTTATATTTCCCACCCTTTGTTCAGTCATATTCTAGCATACATTATGTTCATCAGAATGTGTGGATAGAATGGACTATACCACTTTACACTGTAGAGCACAGCTGGGGAGAGTCACATTTTTAATGCTGCTCACATTTGTGTTTGCCAACATCCAGGTGGGGCCTTGAGATTTCCTGGAATTACAGTTGATCTCTAGAGAAAAGAGATCAGTTCCCTTGGAGAAAACGCCTGCTGTGGAGAGTGAACTCTTATCACAGTATTATACCCCACTGATGTTCCTCCCACTCCTAAACCCCACCCTTCCCAGGATCCACCCACAAATTTCCTGGAAGTTCCAAACCTGGATCTGGCAACCCATTCAGTTAGTATACCAAGCTCTTCTGGCAGGGGGAGGCTGCTTTTGAACATGGTTCAGAAACTTCAGTTGGTCATGGCGGCCAGATTTAGGGTTGCCAGGTTCCTTCTGGCCACTCGCCGGGAGATGGGGATAGGGATGCCAGACCCAGAAGAAACTCCTGGATATTTGGGGATGGACACTGGGGAGGACAGGCATTTCAGAGGGGTACAATGCCATAGAAGCCACCTTCCAAAATGTTCATTTTCCCCAGGGGAACTGATCCCTGTAGTCTGGAGATGACCTGTAATTCCAGGGGATCCCCAGGTCCCACCTGGAGGTTGGAATCCCTAGCCCACATTAGCTGGTACCTTCTATAAAGTGTACATTTCTTGGGGGTTGAAACAACTTTAGTGGCTGCTGACTTGGTTCTGGGTCCAATTCAAAGTGCTGGTTATTACCTTTAAAGCCCTAAATGTCTTGGGACCAGGATACTTACAGGACAAAATGCTCTCATATCTACTGGCTCATCAATTAAGATTATATTTGGAGGCCCTGCTCTACTTTTCTCACTTTCTGAGGTCAGACACATTGAAGTTAGAAGCAAGGCCTTCTCAGCTAAGAAACCAACATATGGAATAGCCTCCCACAGTTATTTACCTGACACATAACCATTTGAATTTCTGTCAACATGTGAAAAACCCTATTTTTTACCTAGGCTTTTTTTTTCTCCTTCTCCCTCTTTTTCTTAGGGATGTTTGAACATCCACTGGCTCAACTCACATTCTGTTTTCCAGTTACATACAGGGAGCCAGTTTTTCAATACTGTTCAGTGGCAGAGTGGAGGAATTCAAATATGCCTGTTGGGCTACATTTTGCATATTGAAAAAGTTCAGTGCAGTTCAAACAGCAACCTTTCATGTGTGCGTATTCTTAACATAGCAATAATCCTAGTTTCCCCTCTTTCCTCATAGACCTGTCCTCATTGCCTGCCATTGGGAAGCCAATTGCATAAACCAGTTTAAACTAACACTGAGCAAATTAATCAGGTGTGTGTGTAAAGTGCCATCAAGTCACAGCTGACTTGTGGTGACCCCAGCAAGGGGATTTCAATGCAAGTGAGAAGCCAAGGTGGTTCACCATCGCCTTCCTCTGCAGTCTTTCTTGGAGGTCTCACATCCAAGTACTAATCAGGGCTGACCCTGCTTAGCTTCTGAAATCTGACAGGATTAAACTGTACTATGCCACCTTCTTTCCAAATTAAAAAAATAAAAAGTGATTATTAATTAAAAAAATATTTTTGAAAAGCCTTATTGTTTGATGTTTAAATTCATGTCATCTTGGAGGTTATTTTGCCCATGCACATTTTTGTAGTACCACCCTTCCGCCATTATTTAATTAACTAACCCAAACAACCATGACCCTGGGGACAAATCAGCTTCACCTACTGCACCAATGCATGTGTGACTTTGCAAGACAGGGGAAATTAACTCCTCTACCTACCATGGCTATTATACAGGTACAAAGTTGTTCAGCAGCAGTTCAAGACAGATGGCAGAGTGGTGAACAGTTCTGTGAATTGCCTCTTGAGTGATTGTGGCTGTTGATTGCAATATGTTCATCTGCCAAATCTGTTTGCACCATTTTGAGGCATTTTTTGGTGGTGGAAAGTGCCATCAAGTGGCAGCCAACTTATGGTGATCCCATAGGATTTCAAGACAAGGGATATTCAGAGGTGGCTTGCCATTGCCTGCCTCTGCATAGAAACCCTGGACTTCGTTGGTGGTCTCCCATCCAAGTACCTTGAAAACTCTACCGAGTCACCATAAAACAGCTGCGGCTTGACAACACTTTTCCCTACCACCATTTCTGCTTCAGCACTTTGCCTCCTCATTATCACCTCATTCTGCTACATGGTTAGATTGGTTGGCAACAGTAAAGCGCACAATGCCAGATTTAATCAGTCAAGACGTATACAGAACAAGGGGTTAGAATAGTGTTTACTTTGAGCAATTTTGCCCATCACAAAATTTATTTTGGTTAGGAAGTAACATGATATTTTCAGGTAGTTTATCATATTGGATAATTGTGAATAGTAGTGGTCTGCAGTCGGCCTAGGCTTGGCCTCCTTTCTCATATGTGTTTCATGCTAAGGCCTAAGTAGAAACACCTTCTGTAAAGAAATTTTGTTAGATATGAAGCTACTCTGAGTTCTTCAGGAGCTTTTTACTGTCATCAAGAATATCAGGGCTATTAATGGAATTTTCCCCCTCAGATGAAATCCTGTGTTTTGTATTCTAATTCATTTAGAAAACTGATATGCTACATCCTCAGTTATCTCCTTGAGACAACTAACAAAATAATAAAATTAAAATAAATGAAACTTTAAAACCAACAGTGTAAACAAACAAACCATAAATAAACAACAGACCATATAAACAGCATAGGACGCCACTCAGCAGCCTAAAATGGTATTCATGAAACAGTCCTCAGGCTAGAAGCAGATAAGAAAAACAGCTAAAAATGATGGTGCCCCTCAGATCAAAGCCTAGGTAAAAAGAAATGTTTTGGTATGATGCCTTAAGGAAAGTAAGCGAGTCACTCAACAAGGATGGCATTCCAAAGTTAAAGTGCCGCCACTGAAAATGTCCTGTATCCCATTGTTAACTGCCTTACCTCTGCAGTTGGGGTAACAGTGAGCAGAAGTTGGAAAGATTTTAACTGGCAGCCTGCCCAGTATGGGAGGAGGTGGTCCTTCAGTGTTCTCTTTATACTGTCTGCAAACCACATAGGAGCAAATGAGAACCTCAGATGACGCCAGCAGAATAGAATATGGCTCTGGATATCATACTCCGAACATTAGCACATAGGAGGGGTAGCTAAAGTTTAATCAAATGGCTGGGCCAAGGCGGAAGTTCAATGTGACATTCATCTGCATCAGAACAATTGATAAGGGACCAACAATTACAGTAATGATTGCAGGGAAATGGGAAATTTGCAAAGCACAATGGAAGCAGTCATGATGTCATGTAACATCGCTACTCAGGCCACAAACGTGATACAAAAAAATAATTGGGCCTCTTCTGACACTGTTTGTTTGTAGACGTAAATATTCTTAATTTGTGGAAACTGATAAATCAGATTTGGGACACTTTACATTTAAGGTTTGTAGCACCAATCTAAGAAATGCTAAACCAGACTGAAGAGAAGAGGAGAATGGATTTATACCTCGCCCTTCACTCAGAGTCTCGGTGCAGTTTACAATCTCCTTTCCCTTTCCCTCCCCACAACAGACACCCTGTGAGGTAGGTGGGGCTGAGAGAGCTCTGACAGAAACTGCTCTTTTCAAGAACACCTCTGACAGAACTATGGCTTGCCCAAGGTCATTCAGCAACTGCGAGTGGAGGAGTGGGAAACCAAATCCGGTTTCCCAGATTAGAGTCCGCCACTTAACCATTAAACCAAACTGGCTCTCATCTCCCATGTGAAAATGTCTCATTACATTTGGAGTTTTAAAAATGATACATCTTGTAGTCTGAATTACAGATTTTTTCTGTTTCCAGCCTGAAGAGAGAAGCCTGAGAATATCCAAATCAACCCTATGCATGTTTATTCAGAAGGAAGTCTATATGCAGTGAATTACAGCCTTAGTCCCCTGAGGCACCAAACCTAGAATGCAAATAATTTTTCCTGCCTTCAAACCTATTACTTTCCAAAATGTGCATGATTCATTGTATGTCATACTTTTGATTACCGGGTCTTGCCTCAGGATGAATCCTGCATTCTTGAGGCTTGCAACATTACCTTTATTTCACCTATTCCCTCACTTTGAAACGCTTCAGCCCTAGGCCTTTCCACTTTCGCATTTTCCTGGACCCATATTAGCTGGTTTATTCTAATTAGTCCCCCCCCCCAGTTTCAGTTATCAAAGGACTCACTCACGGTCAAACACAAAGTATCTCCTCTCCAGTTTGAAGTAACACAAAGCGAAATTCCCATTTCACATCCATTAAATTAACACATATATTCTAGGCAAAATCCCAGTATGAGATCAAGGACTTCAATTTTCAATCATATTTTACTCATGTGATGGCAAGTTTCCTGGATCCTGAAAATCCTGCCCTAATTGCTAACAAGGATAGGAGAGGATCTCTATTTATATCTCTTAGAGTGCTTTCCCTTTTAATCCGTAGGGCTTTGTTTTCCAGCCAACGCAAGTTCCAAGCCAAGATTTAGTCTCTGAGAGCAATCCTAAACAGGTCTACTCAGAATCCTACTGTGGTCTATTCAGTGGGGCTTAAATTTGAAGGATTCCAGTGTTTGTGCAAGCAAAGTGCTGCATGCCACAAGTGATTCCAGAGAAGAATGTGCTGTGAAATATGCATCCAGCAAATTGAATAGGGCCTGGATGAGCATCCACAAGTATCATCTACATTTCTGCACAAGAGCCTGTGTTTTATTTTTAGACGTAGCTCATCCATTAAAAAATCAATTTTAGTCCAGCTTCCCATGTGCATCATATTCTATTACCAGTCATTTAATTCTCTTATCTTTTCTCTGTCTAGTCCCTCTAGCATCATCTTGCTGTTAGACATTGTTGTAAACTTCAGATTGGAGCAAGTGTCTTTACAGTATCTTAAAACCTCCCACTTTGAGGCTTCCAGCAAGTAAAGGGAACCAGATGCTTGCATAACTTTTGAAGCCCAGGACTGAGTAATACTGCATCAAAGCAAGCTATTTGCTCCCTAGAAGGAGGCAATATCTGGATGGAGATGTATTTCTTCTGTTATGGGCCTTTAGTTTAGGAAGAATTACATGGCCTTTATTGGCAAGATGTCTTTTGGCCCAATGTCTTGTTTTTAATCTAAAAGCATCTTGGGTCAGGACAGCTGCCTGGCCTTCTGATGCAGGCCTTCTATTCCTTGGCTCTCATGTTTAATTTTGTCATATGAAGACTTTCAGCTTTGTGTTTGATCTAGGGGAAGGCTGTTGATAACGCCATCTCAAGAACTTGACCCTGAGAGATGCTGACATCATTGGCCTGTTTGTTTAGGCTGGGATTGTTAATCACGGGACTTTTTTGGTCCTTCTGCCGCTAGTGCAAGTACTTTGACTCAGCAGGGCAAGAAAGAATAATATGTGGTTTCATGCTGGCTCCTCTAACAATGTTACAGGGGAGTGTGCTGTCCAGGGAGCTGAAATTCTGAAAGAGAAGCTTGGGAGCAAGTTTACATTCTGCAAACTCAGGCCTGTTCAGCAGCGTTCAGATTCTGATCTATGGGCAGTCTATCTGAGGCTGAGTTGTGGAGACAATTTGGGGGACAGGTAACCTACAAATGTCTAGAGCAATGCACAGCGGGGGCCAATCATCTGCAATAAGATTTGAAAGACTGGGTGATCCAGATCTTTAAAACTCTGCAGAGCTAATTTGGAAGAATATCCATTGAGTGAAGAGGTGTTTACTTCTAAATATCTATAGGATGGGGGTTTAGGTCATTTGAGAAGCTTGATTTCTGAAGTGAACCATTTCTTAGGAAACAATACAGCTACATATAGTATATAAGTAATGTGAATCTCTCCCTGATGCTGGGAACCAGACTGGCTATTGTACGTTGCTGTAGTTTCTGCCTTTGACAGTATCAGGCTGGAACTGAAGCAGCAATCCTGTATCTTCTCTTCCACTCTGTCCTGCAGTCGCACTGAGTAATGTAAAATGATAGTTTACAAATGTTCTGCCCCTACAAGCAGCAGCCAATGAAGTGGAACGGGGGAAGGGAAATCTCCAACACTCATGTTGTGTGTTTTGCATTACTAGCAGTACCACGCTAAACAGAATTACACCCTTCTGACAATGATTGACCTCAATGGAAAGCTGTAACTCAGCTTCGGATATCATTGAGGAAAGGGTGAGAAGCAGGCTTGCTAGCAGATGGTAAAACCATAGAGTTTCTGGTGACACCTAGAGCAATGTGATATCCAGGTTTTTGCTTCCAGGTTTCTCCTGCTGTTGTTCTGAGTGGTGGCAGGAAGAAAGGGTTGCTGGAGGGAGGCCTCCTGCGATAGTGAGGGATCTAAAGCAAAAAATAGGGACCAAGGTGTGGAAGGTACAAAATGAATAAAAACACTGTGTTTATAGGATGGCAAAAATCCCCTACAAAATAGTTTCAAATAAAGAAGTCTTATTGTTGTATTAAATAAAAGGAAAATAAATTGTAATTATCCAAACACGTAACGATCCTATTTATATCTGTTAAATCCAATAAGTACTACTAGGGATTTGATTTATTCAATTTATAAACAGCACCCCCCAAAGGGCTCAGGGCAGTGTACAAAATATAACAGTGTATCAATAAATTTAAAAGTTTAAATAAATTCAATAAAAGCAGTTAAAATAATAAAGTGTAACAACATGTTCTTCTGAAGGCATCTGGTGTCAATTTGTACCCTCCTCATGGTGGGGTGGGAAGGGCAAGATATGGAGGCCAGTCTTGGTGGTGAACCATTGCTGTCCTCAACTGTACACCTGGTGGAACATCTCCATCTCGTAGGCCCCGTATATCAAAAACAAGTCCAATTTCCTAGAAAGGTGTATCAATAATACAAGAATTCAAACTTGACAGCACTAACATTTCATAACAAGACCAAGAGTAAACATCTGTAAACAAAATCGAGATGGGTAGCCGGCTGTCTTTACCTGGCAACCTAGCAACCCTAATAAGGAGCTGCTTCTTTCAGTATCTTTGCCTAAATAATGTCCCCTTTCACCCTGAGTTCAAAAGCTTACAGCTTTTTGGAGTACAAACAGTGTTCATGATGTAAGAAATCTCCTTATTTTTCCTACCTTCTGTTCTTTACTGATTGTCTTATATAAATATGCCTTATCCTTGAATCAACACCACTGGTCTATCTTGCCACGTACAATCCTCTGGCAGCAGGACCTAAGACAAAAGCTGTTCCCAATCCTGCTCATGAGAGATGTTTGAGACTGGACCTAAGACCTTAGACATGCTAGCCATGTGCTCTTCACAGAGCTATGCCCCACCCTCTTGTGCTATTGGACCTTCACCTGTGACCTCAAGTGACTCAATAGGTAGGATGTCTAAGGTATGTTTGAGAAACAAAATATCAATAATATATATAATATAAGGAGCTGCGGTGGCTCAAGTGGTTAAGACGCTGAACTGCAGGCTGTGGAAGATCGGTAGTTCAGCAGTTCGAGACCCGGGTGCCGCATGACGGAGTGAGCGCCCGTCTCTAGTTCCAGCTCCTGCCAACCTAGCAGTTCGAAAGCAAGAAATTGCAAGTAGATAAATAGGTACCACTTCGGTGGGAAGGTAACAGCGTTCCGTGCACCTTGGTGTTTAGTCATGCCGGCCACATGACCGCGGAAACATCTTCGGACAGCGCTGGCTCTTCGGTTTTGAAACAGAGATGAGCACCGCAACCCTAGAGTCGGATTCGACTGGCTTTCGAGCAAGGGAACCTTTACCTTTACCTATGTGACTCTTCACTCCATCTTGGTGCCTAGGATGTTCAAGAATTTTCCAGCTGGCTGCATACAGGAATTGGTCTTTAAAAATCTGGCATCTCCAGCTGCATATAGATCATTAAAATTTCCATGGCACATTTGCATGTCTGAAGGTATTGCTCAGATATCCTGGCTAAAGTCCCATTTGGCTAATTATTCTGCTAGCTGACCTATATTCCCTGGCAGACTCACCTCTGAAGAACACCCTTTACTTCCTTCCTCCTCCAGCCTGCTATGCACTGTTAAAATAATTAACCACCCCCAGAGGTGGTTTTATTTTTATAGGAAATGAGTACCGGCTGTCTCTTGTACCTGCTTGGAAGAACGTTGTCTTTTGACATGTTTGCAGTGCCTAGCATGCAGTTGTGTGTTCATGGGTGACTTCCTTAGAGCACATTGCTAATTAATTCACAGTAACAAAAAAATGTTCACATCTAATGGTCAGGAAACATTTGAAATATATTTAAATATGCCCTAGAAGATGACACTAGGAACCCTTCCAAAATGGTTTGAGAGGGGAAAAAGCAGATTTTTTTTTTAAATAGTCTACCAGGTGTAAACTGTAATGAAGCAGTAGAAGGCCAGGAGATGGGCAATGAATCATTTTGCTCCAGGAAAGCAGCAGAATTAAGTATTTGTTTATTTACTTCATTTATAACCTGCCATTCTCCCCAGTGAGGCCCCAAAGCTGCTTATATCATTCTCCTCTCCTCCATTTTGTCCTCATAACAACCCTGAGACAGGTTAGGCTGAAAGTATGTGACTGGCCCAAGGTCACCCATTGACAGGCCCATAGCCAGGATTTTCTAAGTCAGGGGGCATTTAAATTTCGTAGGGGGCACTGGCTAATTGAATTAAAGAAACACGTGGATCCTTCTCTACACCTGCCACCTAGCCCCGAGATGCCCCACTGTAGCTATGGGCCTGCCCAGTGACCTTCCACAGCAGAGTGGGGATTCAAATCTGGACCCCCATCTGCTGTCTTTGATTAAATCTGGGAAGTGCTGAAGTGTTAGTGTAGCCTCAGGTACTTGTATCAAAGAAAATGAGAGGGAATTTTTTTTATTTAAAACTTTTACATTCCATCTTATCTCAATGGACTCAAGGTGGCAATTTCAGAAATAAGTAGAATTCATGTACATAAAAGGTATGCATTAGAGTACAAACAGCCATGTACCCACAAGCACTTCCAGGAGGCATTTCATTTTCCCCGTATCCCCCTTTCCACTGTTTCCTCTTTCCCTTCCCTGAAATCCCATGTAGCATCTCCCCTTTTTCTTCTTTCTTTTCTTTCCGGCTAGCCAGTTTGATGTAGTGGTTAAGTGCGCAGACTCTAATCTGAGAGAACCGGGTTTGATTCCCCACTCCTCCACTTGCACCTGGCTGGATAACCTTGGGCAAGCCATAGTTCTGATAAGAGCTGTTCTTGAAAAAGAGCAGTTTCTGTCAAGAGCTCTCTCAGCCCCACCTACCTCACAGGGTGTCTGTTGTGGGGAGGGGAAGGGAAAGGAGCTTGTAAACCGCTCTGAGACACCTTTGGGTAGTGAAGGGCGGGGTATAAATCCAATCTCTTCTTCTTCTTTCCAGCCCCCCAGCCCCCCACCCACCTTTATCTGGCTCCATCTTCAGCTTTTTATCTTTCTCTTCCCTGGACCTGACATAAAGGCAAACTTAATGTTACCATCTTTAAAAAGTTGGGCCCAGATTCCCCAAACCCAATTCATGTTTCTTGCAGCCACAAAGCAGCTGTTAGGAACAGTTCTTTTTTTAAAAAAGGAGAGCCCAAACAGGCTTGGAATGGAACCACAGGCTCCTGCCCCTCCCTGCCAATCCATATTCCCATGTATAAACCACACCCGGGAGGGGGTTATGTGGAGAATCTGTGTGTGTGGAACAGAAAATTCAGTGAAATAATTCTCCCAAGCACAGTTCTTGTAACATGTAGCATAGCTTTTATTTCCCTCACAGTCACACAGGAGCTTTGAGGGAAAGGAATTGTTAAAGTGCAGAGGCCCCATTCTGTGCACGTGCAGCTCCAGAGTGGGGAAAATTACCCTCCCAGGCTACTTTTAGCTCAGAAAAACAGTGCAGGGGGAAGGCAGAAGCCCCTCCTTCCCCCACTCCATTTTCTTAGGTGAATCAAACACTTTAAAAATTGCTTTCTCTGCAGCTGCTGTTTGATTGTCAGTTCCCCAGACCCAACTTGCCAAAATTTGCAACACGTACTTTGGCCATAAGTGTAGCTTTAATTCAGACTTCATTACAAAACCCATATCCATCCATCCATCCATCCTTCCTTCCTTCCTTCCTTCCTTCCTTCCTTCCTTCCTTCCTTCCTGTTTGTTTGTTTGTTTTGTCGGACTTTTAGCCCCCCCTCCCCTGTAGAGCAGGCTCGGTGTTGTGTAATAAGTGAGGACTGCACACGCAGTCACCTTCGCACACGGTCACGCGAAGGGGCAAAGCTTCGCTTCCTGAGACAATAGCCAGCACGGATCCTAGGACGGACCTATCAGTCAGCCAGGATCCAAGCAGTAACCTATGGGGAATTGGGGGCATGGTAAATAAGCCTATCATGGGTGTGGGTTGTGTGTGGGGTGTGGTTTGCGATGGGGATTTAAGCAGGCCTCAGTTCCTGCTGAGCCTCTGTCTTTTGGTGTCTGGAATAAATAAACTATGAGCTGATTCACTAACTAAGGCGTCCAGAACCCAGTACTTTACACTGGCAATGAAGGTGGGATCCTGTGAACACGCCTAACCCAGCATCTGACATGGAATGGCCATCTGAGTCTTCAGACTCAGCGCAAAGTGAAGCACCACGCATCGAGGTCCAGCTCACCGTGACCCTCATCGCTGTGGCAGATATGGCTGCCGCTCTGGGACAAATCTCCATCTTCGACCCCACTCACCCCGAGTTATGGGAGGCATGGGTCAAACAGCTAAAGTACTTCTTCCAGGTCCAAGATTCTGATGACAACGCTAAGAAGAAAGCATGGTTGCTCAGCATGTGCGGAGTCACAACAATCCGCCTGGTACAGAGCCTCATCACTCCCAAGACCCTAGAAGCTGCTACCTATGACGAGCTGGTCAAGGCCCTCACTGACCACTTCGCTCTGATGGCCCACCCACCACGACTCACATGCTCCATCCATGGGTTCCCCGCCGGCGAGAATCATCGCTCAAGCGCCCACCAAGTCCAGCACCCAAGCGCACTGCAGCAGCTGCGGTGAAGACCATGAACATCGCTCTTGCAGGTTTTGCGATGTGTCCTGCCGGTCCTGTGGCAAACCCGACCATCTAGCATGAGTTTGCTGATCCTGAGGGAACCGCAGGCGATGGCACACCAGGAGGCAACAGAACTTCACAGCATGAGCCTCAGCCACCAGCACCCAGTAATGAATTTACCCCAACATACCCCCAACCAACTACATGTAACGGTGCTAATAGAGGGGTCCCCCATGTGAGATGGAGGTAGAGACAGGCTCTTCTTTCTCCATCATCTCTGCAGAGACTCTCAGGAGATTCTGCCTCCAAGGGGGGCCCCTCCTAGACAAACTGGGGGGCCTCACCTTACGGGACTTCCAGAAGAACCTGGTGGTCATGAAGGGGTGGGGTAAATTCAGGGTACAGTATAAGGACAGTTGGATTTGCTGGTGGTGAAAGGCAGGCTCATAAGCCTGCTGGGACTGTCATGGTTTGGGCCCTTGGGCTTTGGAGTGACCGGGGTTAACCAAGCACAGCCACAGGACTTTAACACTGTCTGCGACGAGTTCCCAGCCATGTTCAATGGGATGCTCGGACAATACACCGGACCTCCGGTTTCCCATGACCTTGACCCAGCAGTACGGCCCATCCGCATGAAGGCCAGGCATGCCCCGTTTGCATTACGACCAAAGATAGACGGTGAACTAAACTGCCTGGTGGAACAAGGGGTTCTTGAGCCTGTCCCTCACACCCGCTGGGAGACCCCCATTGTCAAGCCGGTGAAGCCGAACAGGGACGTCTGGATATGTGCAGACTATAAATGCACCATCAATAAAGTTCTACAGTATCATGCATATCCCGTCCCCATTGTAAGCCATGTGCTCACCTCCCTAGCAGGCTCAAAGATTTTTGGTAAGCTAGATCTGGCCCAAGCATACCAGCAGCTACTGGTGGACGATGCCACCACCGAGGCCCAGACCATAGTGACTCACAGGGGGGCATTCAGGGTGTGGCTGCAGTTCAGGGTTAGTGTAGCCCTGGGGATTTTCCAAAATCTCATGGAATGTTTGCTTAAAGGTATCCCCAGGGCCCAGCCCTTCTTTCATAACATTTTAATAGCGGCTCCCAACACCAAGGCCTTCTCCATGCGGCTGTGGTTTGTTCAACAACGCCAGGTTGAAGATTAAATGTGAGAAGTACCTGCTGGGGGTTCCATGGGTGGAATTCCTCAGGTTCACAGTCAACGCGCAAGGATTGCGCAACCCCACACAGGATAAGATCCACGCCATCATTCAAGCGCTAGTTCCTTCCTCCAAGGCCAGATTACAGGCTTTCTTGGGCCTCCTCAATTTTTACCACTCCTTCCTGCCACATAAGGCTGTGGTTGCAGAGCCTCTGCATCTCCTCCTGGATAAACACGCCCCGAGGGTCTGGGGTCCCAAACATGCTGCCACCTTCAGGGCAGTGAAGGAACTGTCGACCTCCAATGCAATTCTTGCTCATTTCGGTGAGTCCCTTTCTGTGGTCCTGGCGTGTGATGCTTCCCCGTACGGGGTGTGGGCGGTCCTGGGTCACCGGCTAGCCAACAGCCACAAGGTGCCTGATGCTTATTATTCATGCACCCTGTCTGCAGCCGAGCACAACTATGCACAAATTGACAAAGAGGCCCTCGCAATCATGGTCGGAGTAAAAAAATTCCACGATTACCTCTACAGCCGGTCTTTCACCATGATCACAGGCCACAAACCTCTCCTGGGTCTGCTTGCCCTGAACTGCCAAACCCTGCAGATGTTGTCACCACAAGTACTCTGCTGGTTCATCTTTCTAGCCAGGTACCAGTATGCACTCATGCACCGCCCCGGCAGGGTGATGGGACACACTGATGCACTCAGCCGCCTTCCACTGCCGAACTGTAACCCCGACTCAGCTCCAGCTCACTTCATCACCCTGCTGGAAGCCCTGCCTGACCACCCTGTCCAGGTGACAGATGTGTCTCATCACTCTGCTTAGGATTGCATCATCTCCTGGGTCTTGGACTGGGTGGGGAGGGGATAGCCCACCAGTCCGGTGGGCCCGGAGTTTTCAGCCTTCTTGTTGTGGTGGGACAGGCTGTCATCCCACAAGGGGTGCTTGCTATGGGGAAGCCAGGTGGTTGTCCCCATGCCACTGCAACAGAATGCTCACAGTGTTGCATGAAACACACCCGGCAATCGTGCACATGAAGGCCCAGACTTACGTGTGGTAGTCAGGGCTGGACAGGGAAATCGAGAACAGGGTGAAGCGCTGCCAGACCTGCCAGGAATCACAGCCTGACCCCCCTGGGGGCCCCGTGTGGCCATGGGAATCCTCCAACAAACCCTGGGCCAGCTGCATCTGGACTTTGCAGGTCCCTTCTAAGGACAAATATTCTTTATCCTGATGGACGCTTACACCAAATGGCTGGAAGTGGTTCTGGTTCCTCCACCTCATCTCAATCTGCCATCCAAGTGATGTGGCTGATCTTCAGCACCCAGGGCATTCTGGACTCTCTAGTTACTGACAACAGGACAGCCTTCACCTCCGTGGAGTTCCAGGATTTCATGAGCTGCTACGGGATTAGGCACATACGCTCAGCCCCATTCCACCCTGCGACCAACAGTCAGGCCGAACGCATGGTCCAGACAATGAAAGAGTCCTTGTGCCGGATGGCCCTAGGGGACTGGAACTACAAGCTGGCCACCTTCCTTTTTGGCCAGAGAACAACGCTGCACACTGCCACAGGCTGCAGCCCTGCCAAGCTCCTGATGGGGCGGCTCTTCACGATCAATCAACTATGCCACTTACTCCTCCCGGGTGACAGGACGTGCTGGAGGATGGCGAGGATGACGGGCCAAAGCCAGATCCCCACAACATGAGAGAGCCTGAGTCATTCGTACAGGCCTCCATACTGCCAAGCACACTGGCCAGCGTGGACGCCAGGGGTACCATGGAGCCAATCTGCATTTCAGAGCCCATGGACTCCCCAAGCCCGGCTGGAGTCCCTGACTCAGCCAAACTCCCAGTGACCGTGCCAGACTGTACAGAACCAGCCACCGAGTTACACCGCTTAACCTGGGAGCGGAGGAAGCCAGCTTACCTAAAGGACTTTGTGAGCTGGGGAGGGGTCTGAACCATGGGGGGAGGGGTGTTGTGTACCAAGTGAGGACCGCACATGCGGTTGCCTTCTCATGCGGTCATGTGACGGGGCAAAGCTTCGCTTCCTGAGACAATAGCCAGCACGGATCCTTTGACAGACCTATCAGTCAGCCAGGATCCAAGCAGTAACCTATGGGGAATTGGGGGCATGGTAAATAAACCTATCATGGATGTGGGTTGTGTGTGGGGTGTGGTTTGTGACAGAGATTTAAGCAGGCCTCAGGTCCTGCTGAGCCTCCATCTTTTGGTGTCTGGAATAAATAAACTATGAGCTGATTCACTAATTAAGGCGTCCAGAACACTCAGGGTGGGTTACAACATTCTAAAACATACAAAGATTTAAAATGGAATATAATTTACAAAACTGTTACAATACAATATTAATACATATAATATAAAAACATAAAAACCCTTAAGATGCGCCAGCTAAACAATTTAATGAATAGGCTGAAATTCCATATTGTGCCTAGCTGCAGACTGAAACAAAACAAGGGAGGTGGGTGAGTGAGGAAGCAGCTGTGGTGGACTATAGATGCTGCTGAGGCAGAGCTCAGCAGAGCAGAGCAGGGGAGGCCATTCTAGATGGATTGTTGCTGCCTCAACCATATGTATATTTACATACATAATCCACCAGTTTTTGTGTTCATGGAAAGTAAGAACATTAATGGAAATGATTAAAGGATGTACTACACACACAAACGTATATTTTTAATCACCAAAATCCCCGTATGACCAATAGGGTCTGCTATTATTTCTGGAACACTGTTATGCTAACATTATCAGTCTTCAGAGAGTGCAGTTTCAAAGCTAGAGACAGCACTCAACAAAAATGCCATTGATGGCCTCACCACTTTTTATGTTGCAAACAACAAAAGATGGCCATTACTTCATGCTCCACGTCTGAGCTCTCAGAGTCATCTGGCTGGTTGCTCTTTGAAACAAGATGCTAAATTAGATGGACTTCTGTCTGATCCATCTGGTCCATTCATATATTTTAAATATCCTCTCAGTGTATGTGTGACCCAGAGTATTTAGAGGTTTATCATTCAACACCACCTCAAGTTGGTCACAGCTGAGAAACTGGTGTGAACCAGTGCAGATCCTGGAGCATCTGGATCTGAGTCTGGCACTTGGGCCTCTGCGTTCCACTGCAGCTGAACTCTCTGCTATTCTCATGATCAGAGTTTTCCCCCTCTTTTTGGTGGTGCCAGCATGTGGGCCTAATCTGTGAGTAACCTTTTGCTACATGCTCATGAGACAAGATTGACAGTGTAAATTCTAGGAAAAGTGGCAAGCGTTGAATTCCTCTATTGACAGATATGATTGGTTACCCCTTTAAGAAAAGCTTTAGCAGAAACTTGCCTTTCCTGGGGTAACCTTTGCTGCCCTTTTCTCACCCTCTCCTTCCCTCAGGCTCTCTCAGGGTGGAGTGCAAGAGGCCACCTGTTATTAACTCCCACTCTATATAGCAAACTCTACATATATCTGGCAGCTAGTTTTTTAAATATATATATATATATATATATATATAAAAGAGATCACAATGTGAACTCTTATCCAAGTGCTCTCAGAGTTTTGGAAGATGAGAGAAAAATTATCTCAGCCAATGAAAGTCAGTGCCAAAGCCATCTGAATTTTCTCTTTCCAGAATGGATCACCCCAGTGGAATGGACATGTACTCTTACTATGTTTATTCTCACCTTTATTCTCACCCTACCTTTGTTGTCTCCCCTGTGCTTATGCTTGCCAACTCCATGTTGGGGAAAATTTTGGAGATCGAGGAGTAGAGCCTAGGGAAGATGGGATTTTAGAAGGGGAGGAACCTGAGGACGGATGTTAAGCTATGGAGTCCACCCTCCAAAGCAGCTGTTTTCTCCCCTGTTTTCTCCAATCATCTAGAAATTGGTTGTAATTCTGGAAGATCTCTAGGCCCCAACTGGTGGTCAACAACTCTATATAAATTCTTCCATGTAGGGCTCAGGTTTCTTTTATTTTGTAGATCATAACACACATTGATGATGCTATATAAATAAATAGTCCCTCTCCCAATGTAGAAATGCATTATAATCAGACTAGAACTGGATAGAATTGTATGTACAATTTGGTTCTGCAAAAGCCAAATCCTACAAAGCTTTTACAAGATCCCTCAAACTACCATTTCTTTACAAATTGCTGAAGTGTACCTAGTGCTCATTTTCATCTGGTGGAAGAAGGGAGATTTTCACAGATTCTGCCCCATCACTGCAGACCCCGAGATTCCATGGGGTCCCCTGTACCCTGGAGGAGAAGAAGAAGAAGAGGAGGAGATTGGATTTATACTCCGCCCTTCACTTGAAGTCTCAGAGTGGCTTATATTCTCCTTCCCTTCCTCTCCCCACAACAGACACCCTGTAAGGTAGGTGGGGCTGAGAGAACTCTGAGAGAACCTCTCTTGAGAGAACAGCTCTGAGAGAACTGTGACTGACCCAAGGTCATCCAGCTGGCTGCATGTGGAACAATGGGGAATCAAACCTGGTTCTCCAGATCAGAGTCCACCACTCATAATCACTACACCAAACTGGCACTTCAGGCAACTTTGTGGGCTGCAGTGAAAAGGAGAGGAGTCGATTTCTGTTTTGTAACTGGAGCTCAGGAGGGAAGGCAGCATGGTATAGCTGTCAGGGTCCCCGTCAGTCAACTCACTCTTCACACCAACTTTCGGTTTTGAAAAGTTTATTGTAAGATATGAGATGTGCAGGGAATGAATCTCTTGTCAGGTCTGAGACCTGAAGGCGGGTAGGTTGGATATAGTTATAATCACACATTCTATTCACTCACGTCAGCAGTCTACATAGACCTAGGATAATAGGGTCCAATTCTAGCTAATCAAAGTTATGTCTCTCAAGGATGACTTCCCGTGAGAAAGCATCTCTTGAGGACTTCTTAGAAAGTTACATTTGCAATCTAGCTAGGTACTCCTACACACATCCACACTCCCCGTCCCATAAGAATGTAGTGTCAGGTGAGGGGAGACATTCATACTAAAGCAGGGAATATCAGTTACAGAGAAAGAGGGAAGAAAAATGGAGTCAATACTATTAAGATACATAGCAGGGGTTACACATGATCGACCCGAGTCTGACATGCTGCCCCCCCAAGCCTCATCCCCCACACCCAGTTTGTGAGGATTGGCCTTATGGAACTGTTTAACTAGGCGAGCAGCTTTTACGTGCTTAGCTTGAACCCATTCATTATGTTGTGGACCAAAGTCCTTCCACTTAACCAAATACTGTAATTGATCTCTGTGAACTCGGGAATCAAGAACAGTGTCAACAACATGGTGGAGTTGACCATCAACCAGAAGAGGGGGTGGAGCAGGAGGACGAATACTCCAGGGCGATGGTCCGGGGTCCCATTTCAGTAAGCTGAAATGAAACACAGGATGAATTGAACAAAGGTTTTTTGGCAAGTCCATTTGGCAAGTCCCTACTTTGAAGGGGCCCACATATTTCCAACCCAATTTCCTTTGGGGTTGTAGTCCCTTGAGATGTTTTGTTGAAATATACAGAGTCACCAGGTGATAAGTCCCACTTGGGACTGCGTTTACCATCAGCATAGTGTTTATAGTCTTCTTTGGCTTTCATAAGAGTTTTTTGTAACTGATCCCAATTTTTTGTGACATTGGCCCACCATAGCTGGGCATCTCCCTTGACTGGCTCAGTCAGGTCTACTGTGGCTAATGGGTCCCCCTCATATCCATGCACTGCTTTAAAGGGGGACATCCCAATAGAACTGTGTAAAGAGTTATTGTAGCTGTGCTCTGTGAAAGGTAGTAGAGGCACCCAATCATCCTGTTGATAGTTTACATAACATCTCAGGAACTGCTCTAAGATTTGATTGGTATGCTCGGTTTGCCCAGCAGTTTTGGGATGGTGACTACTGCTGACCCCTCTTTCAATCCCCAATAAAGTCATTAGCTCTTTCCAAAATTTGGCAACGAACTGGGTTCCACAGTCAAAAATGACCTTCTTTGGAATTCTGTGCAGTCATATGACATGCTGTAAAAACAAGGTGGCTAGTTGCTTGGTGGAGGGGATGGTCTTGCAAGCTATGAAATGTGCTTGTTTTGAAAATAGGTCCACCACCACCCAAATGACTGTTTTCCCCAGGCTTTCTGGCAAGTTTGTGATAAAATCCATAGAAATAACTGCCCAGGGTCGGTCCAGGGTTTCAAGTGGCTGCAAATGTCCTGGCACCTTTCCCCCCTCCGCTTGGTCATAATACATGTTTGTCAAGAAGCAACATATTTGGAAAAATCTTTTCTCATCCCTGGCCACCAAACTTGACGTTGGATCAAGTGCAATGTCTTTAAGAAACTGAAATGCCCTGACAGTTTATCATCATGACTCCATGCTAGGATTTCTCCCCTTAAAGTCTCAGGCACAGACGTCTTGTCCCCTTTTCCCCAACTCCCATTTTCCCACTGCTGTAGGCCTTCCGCTGTTACGACTTCCAGGTCTTGGGGATTAAAAGAGGCTTGGAATTTGTCGAGCCAGTCATTCAGCTCTGCCTCCCCCCCCACTTTCACCTGGCATCGTGTCATTACTGATCTGCCCAACTGGGTGGGCGAGAACATTGTGTCAGTTACCTCATCACATTGGCTGGCGTGCTGCAGGAAGTATGGTGTCAGTTACCTCATCACGTTGGCTGGCGTGCTGCAGGAAGTGGAAGATGGCATCAGCCAAAAAATTAGCCTTCCCGGGGAGGTACTTTATAGTGAAACGAAACTTAGAGAAAAACTCCGCCCAATGGGCTTGTTTAGCATTCAGGCGGCATGGTATTCTTAGTGCCTCTAGGTTTTTGTGGTCTGTCCAAACTTCAAAAGGCACCCTTGCTCCCTCCAACCAATGGTGCCAAGTGGTAAGAGTGAGTTTTACTGCAGCCGCTTCCTTATCCCACACCTCCCAATTCCTCTCAGCTCCAGAAAATTTTTTAGACACATAAGCTAGCAAGTGCAGCTTCCTGTCTGCAACTCATTGTAATAATGCCCCCCATTGCTACATCTGAGGCATCTACTTGTACTATAAATCCCTTGTTTTCATTGGGATGATGGAGGATGGGTTCTGAAATGAAAAGTTTCTTTAAGTTTTCAAACGCCTGCTGGCACTCGGGGGACCATTGCAGCTTACTTCCCCCTTTGCTTGCCTTGGGTCCCTTCCCTTTGGTCTTTAGGAGATCTGTGAGGGGTAAGGACACCTGGGCGAAGTTGGGGATAAACGTTAGATTAAAATTCACGAACCTTAAGAAGGATTGTAATTGTCAGTGAGTTTTGGGGGGTTCCCACCCCACCACATCTTGTACCTTCTTCGGATCCTCGCACAATCCTTCCTGAGTAATCTGATATCCCAGGAAGTCAATTTCAGTTTGATGAAATTCACACTTAGACAATTTGGCATAGAGGTGGTTGTCACAGAGGGCTGTCAGCACCTCTCGCGCTAATTTTATGTGTGAATCCATGTCTTGCGTGTACACTAACACATCATCTAAGTAAACAACCACTCCCTTGAATAGGTGCTTGTGCAGTACCTCGTTTATCAGGTTCATGAACACCCCAGGCACTCCCACCAATCCAAAGGGCATAACCAAATATTTGAACTGCCCTAACGGGGTGTTAAATACAATTTTATGCTCATCTCCCTCTTGGATGCGTACTCGAAAATAAGCATCCCGTAAGTTCAGCTTTGTAAAAATCTTTCCTTGGGCAGCTTCAGCTAACAGATCTTTAATCAGAGGCAGTGAGTAGGCATTTGGCATAGACACCGCATTCAAGCCCCTATAATCTGTACATAGTCTCAGCCCCCCATCTTTCTTTTTTTGGAAGAGGACCAGGGCAGCAAAAGGAGAGGTAGCTGGCCGGATGAAACCCCGCTCCAAATTCTTGTCAATAAAGCACTGCAACTCCTCCCGCTCAGTGGGGTTCATAGCATATAACTTCCCCTTAGGCTCCCAATGTCCCGACACTCCCACCGGCATCTCTACAGTCTGATATTGGCAAGATTGCATTGCGGAGCCATCCATTTAGGTAAACACCATTGGCTCCTCCAACTTGATTACCCCTGCCCCCAGTCCCATAACTAAGGATGGGCTTATTAAATCCCGGGAGCATCCAGAGTCAATTATGGCCCATACCCAAATTTGGGTTTTGGCCACGGGGTGTAATATAGTCACAGTCACGAAAAACAAGGAGGTACAGGTTCTCACCGAATCTCACACCAGGGTCTCATGGATTTGCTGGCTGGTGCCCTTCACAGCAGGTCCTGGCCTTTTTCCTGTGTTTGAGGCTCCAATCTGGTGTTGGAGGAGATGGGGCTTGACGAGGGATTTTCCACAGCTGGGAGAGCCCGGGGCATCTTTGGATCCATCCCAGGTGGGGTACCTTGTCCCCCTCTAGGGGCTTCCTGCCCATCCCTGTCTCTGGATCAGGTTCGGGCATCAAGGGTGGTGTGGTGGTCCAGCTCCCCAGCTCCCCAAGGGGTAGGCCAAGCCTGTTTGTCTGGCGGGATCCACGGGCCCCCCTCGTTCGAGTTCCCCCTCAAGCCTGGGCTTCCAGGTGATACATCTGCACCAAGTTGAGGTGATTTTCAGCCTCACATGCCACTTTGATCTACCCTGCCAGTGTGAGGGGGTTATCTTGAGCCAGAGCTCTCTCCGGAATAGAGGTATTCAGGCCAGCCCGGTAGAACTCGATCAGGACTTCTTCTGGCCATCCCTGGAGCATTGCAGCCAAGGCTTTGAAGTCATCTGAATATTCCTGCACTGAGTGGCCACCCTGACAGATTCCCCATAATCGCATCCGGGCTTTCTCCACTTCCAGCGGATCCTCAAACTGACGGCGCAGGGCCACAGGAAGGCTTCCATGTCTTGCAGTTTAGGGGTGGTGGCATTATAAAGGGCAACAAACCAGTCGGCAGCTCGCTCCCAAAATCGAGACCCCATATAGTTCACACATTGCTCATCAGAAAGAAACATATGGCCCCACTCACGTAACATGGCGTGTACCTGGATCATGAAGAAGCGTAACGTTCTGGGCACCTGTCAAATGTGGCATCGAGTGCATCATGGGGTCAACACCTGTCGGGGGGGGTTGCCTCATCTTGGGGACCCCTACCCTTCCAGTGCTCTAGTCATTTCCTGCCCCCTGAGCTCTCGCACTACTTGGGGCAGTCGGGCATTCAACTGCTTCAGTATGTCCCTCAAACATCTCACTTCTCTCCTCAGATTGGTTGGGTTGAAGGAGATGCGTTATCTTTACTAGGCACCCGGTCTCCTGGGGGTCTCTGTAATTTCGTGCTCCACCCCAGCCACAGACCCCGACCCAGGCAACAATCTAGCTAGGTACTCCTACACACAGTAATACTCCCCCTCCCATAAGAATGTAGTGTCAGGCAAGGGAAGATAACCGCATTCATACTAAGGCAGCAAATATCAGTTACAGAGAAAGAGGGAAGAAAAATGGAGTCAATACTGTTAAGATACATAGCAGGGGTTATACATGATCGATCCAAGTCTAACAATAGCCTGCTGTCATCAGATCTCAGAAGCTAAGCAGGATGGGATGGGAGACCACCAAGGAAGACACTGCCGAGGTAGGCAAGGGCAGATCACCTCTGCTTCTCAAATGCCATGAAAGCTCCCTTGTTGGGGTCACCATCAGTCAGTTGTGACTTGATCACATTTACATGCTTACATATCTAACTGGAGCTGTGCTCACAGTTCATTACGTTCAGCTAATTCAGATTTGTGCAAAAAGAAACGTTTCTTCAAAACTGTTTGTCAACAGATTTGACAGGTAATTTCACACCTTTTTGGGATAAACCAGAATGAATAATTTCGTTTTGTTTTAAACTAACTGTAATCTTATTTTTGGAAATTCTTTTGGTTTACTTCACTTTTAAAAAAACTAGGCTATTTTTGGCTTTGATGGATGAAGGTGGAATTTTTAAAATGTAAACCAATATATAAGGTCCATAAGTGCTTTTTTTGGACATGTTACATTTCGGTGCTGAAGTTCTTTAAGATGTTAACACGTATTTCACTTCTAAATCAGCACCTTCTGAATCAGATCAAAGCAACTATAACCTTGATACCTTATCTCCACACAGCTTTACTTGATGGATTTACACCATGAAATGATCTTGTTTTAAGTATGCGACCCTTATAAAAACAGCCCGTGTTGCTTCATAATCTGCCTGTTCTTTTCCCCCTCCTTTGCCAACCTACTTGGCATCAAAGGATTCAAGTACAATAGCAAAACTATGATCCATATCCCTTGTTCTATTTCTGCACATTCTTCCACTCCGCCCCCAGACTTACCATACTGCAAAAGTGTTGTTTCCCTCTCCTTTTGATAGCTTTGTTTATATTATACTTGCACCTCGAGGAGTTTATTTATTACCTGCCCCTGGAAACACCTTGATACTGCGTAGGACTGGTTGAACAGGAATAGTTGGTGCGATTATAATTAAAATAGGTCAAATTGTTGCATTTCTTCACTGTCCTTAGTTCCACAGCACATTTATTAAGCTGTATATCACAGCTGAAAAGATCCGGGACAGTGGTTCTGAAATGTTCACAATAAAGGTGGGTGGAAGCAGAGATCCACAAGCCACTGTAGCAGAACTTTGTGGGTTTTTAAAATATCGGTTGGTTTTACCTCAATGCAGTACTTTGCAGTGCTGCACTTGGAGTTTATCACAGTACAGTACTTGACAAGAGCATGCTGACTCACCCTTGCTGCAAACACTAACACCATGGTGAAAACATTGCAGAGAAAGGCCAAGTGACATGCCCAGGGCTAAATAGCAATGAAGTGGCAGAGCAATGATTACAACATGCCACTTCCTGACACATGGCCATGTGCACGTTTCTTCAGCTCACGCTTCGTCCCACATCATTACAAAGTAATTGACTTTTAAAAATCTATGCAGCCTGCAATGAGACCATAATGAAATCTTAAGCCCGGCCCAGCCCTCCTTCTGCAGGCTGCTTAGAGAAGGCAAAGAGGCGGGGTTTGGGGGAAAAAAAATTGGCTTATTGGGCTGAAGTATAAAATGAGGTGCCTGTCTTACTGATGGCCTGATGGTGCTCAGTTCTCACTGTGGTTTTATTCCATTTCTTTTTTGGGGAAAGGATTTAGTAAGGCAAGGATGAATGAAGCCCGGCCACGTTATGTCATCAACCGCCCTGCTTATTCTATCAATGACTTTGATGAAGAATTTGAAAGGAAAAGTAGAAGTTACCCTCTTGGAGAGAAAATAAAGAATCTTTTCAGGTATGTAGAATGCTGTAGAATTTTGTTCTAAAGTAAACATACATAGTAGAATTGTTTATAGTTGATGGTACACAGATCTATAGAAGCTCATAATAAAATACTGTCAGTACATATGTGTAAATCAAGGTACAAACATGAATTTAGAGTGCAACTAGTGACTTCAGTGGCCTTAGAAAGATGCATTAATCCAATAAATCTAGGAAGAGGTCTTTTCCAACAAAATTCTCCAACTGAATTTGCAACCCAAGCACAATCAACAAGCACTGGGCAGCACTGGACATCCAAACATCAGTGGGCAGATACTGAGTTCTTCCTGATGGCCAGGAAGCAATAAAGCAAAGCAAAGGAACTTTTATGAGTTACTCAGTAATGAGCTAGTCTGTTTCCAGTGTCAAAGCTGGGAGACAGATTAGAATTAACAAATTGTGGGGATAGGAGAAGACCAAAGAACACTGGGAATCAGGGAGGGAAAAAACATTATTAGGGAACTGGTTGTACATAAGCAAATAAAGCAACAGGTTTATTGATTCCCAGTCATAATTCCCTTCTAATTGGTGGGTGTTGTTCCTAGAAAAAACATTTTTTTGTTCTGGAAGGAAAGAAAAGCAATACTGATAAATACTTTCTAAGGAATCTGACTCAGTCTTCACATTAACCAAAGAACTGATTAGGAATTTTTTTAAAAGAACAAGGTAACAGTGAAAGAATGAACTAAATATAGGACAAACATTCACTGTGATTAAAAATCCAGTTGTTGATCCTTTATTACTTCAAAGCAAATTTAGGTTCATTTTATCCAGTGATATTCTTCATCATGTGCATACAAGCATATGCTCTGCCATAGAGTTATAATACCTCCTTATTAGGTAGGGTCTAATACAGCAGTTCTTAATAGGGATTAAAATAGCTTCAGTGATACACCCTACATGCGTGTTTTCCCTGAATGCCATGTTATTTCTTCTTTATTAACCCCAGAGTGCTTAAAGGAATGAGATATAGTGCATTAAACAAAATAAAGGATGCAGGCTCTGCCCTTAGGTTTACAATCTAATAGATTAGATATGGAAGGGAAGGAGAAGAGGAGGAATCAGAGGACTGAGATCAGTTTTTAAAACACCAGAATAAAGAGTTCTTATCAAACATTAAAATACAGAATGATTCATATGCCTTACAGGGAATATATGTGTATTATGTGCGAAAGTAATGTGCAGTAACTTCTTGAGCCTCAAGAACCCCTCTGGGACATGCATGCTACACAGACCTTTTTGTAGACACGTACTGAATTACTCCACACTTCCTAAATGGAGGTAGTTAAAAGGGAAGGTCATTGCTGTGGGAAAGGGATCAGAGTTTTAAATTTCACCACATTTGTGAACTTGGTGTGTATTCCTTTGTCATGTGAACATGTGAAGCTGCCTTATACTAAGGGTCAGATGTTTGGTCTACTAAGGTCAGTACTGCTTATTTAAAAGGAAAGTAGCTTTCCAAGGTCTTCAGTAGAGGTCTTTCACATTACTTACTGCCTGATCCTTTTAAAACTGGAGGTGTAGGGACTGAACCCAGGAGCTTCTGTGTGCCAACCAGATGCTCGATCACTGAGCCATAGCCCCACCCTACCTGACAGGAAACATTCTCTATACAGCGGTACTCACCAATAATTATACCTACAGCAAAGCTTCCTGTGGCCCTGTTGTACAACAGACATAGATGTCTAATTCAGCCCTCATTTTATACAGAAGAGTCTTATTGTGGGGGTGGGTCATACACATGGCCAGATGCACAGTTTCCATAGTTACTTCCTGAGTTTCCCAATTTAGTAGGCAATAAGGAGTGTCAAGATATTTAAAGTTATTATGATAAAATGTGCACACCATCGAATACTGGCACAGAAAAACAAACAACTGTCAATTAGGCACTGGCGATAGAACATTAGTGTTCTCAGGAATAAGTGTTTCTATTGCACTTCCAGGACAGCTATTTAACGTACTTATTCTCTAGATGTCGGCATCTTGAAGGCATAGCCAAGCAAGCATTAAGTGAGTAAACTGGACACAGTCGGGCTACACAGCAATTCTCATGTTGACTTTAGATTTGGGTGGCACCCAACATGACTGAATGGTCTCTTAAGAGGCAAGAGGTGTGGAAGCATGCCAAAGCAGCACTGCTTCCAGTCCCTGTATGCCTTCGCAAGTGCTCAGAACAGTGTCAGCCAGGGCAGAAAAATTATAGTCACTTTAGACCCAAGAAAACTTCATCCAATGGCCAATATATGGGATATATTAATGCTGGTAGCATTACCAAGCCTCATGGATGAAAGTATTAGTCATTACCACCTGTTGCAAATGAATAACACCTTGTCTGGCATAAGCCATAACAGTGAGCAGGAAAGTCTGTTTGCTGGAAGAGTGGATAGTAGAGATAATTAATGTTATATGGAAACTGAGACTGAAGTCCTCATGACAAACTGGACAGCATGCCTGCAAGTTCTATAAGCAGTTGAGAGAAGGTGTATGTATGGGATGTGTGCGCTTATTATTTCAATCAGGAATGCCTTGCTCCCATGATTTTGTGAGGCAGTGGTTTCAGTTGGTGGTTGATGCACCATCACAAAGTTCCAGAAAGTTGACTGAGACATACTGGCTTGAACCCATAGAAGCATTGCAGGATAATTCCACTTCACCAACATTTTATTCAAAGGTTGTGAGAACAAGGTTTTTGATACACTGAAACACATACAAAGGGCAGGCCAACCTTATCATACAGCTAAAAAGACCACATCTGTACTGGAATTTACACTGGATTGCATCTTCCCAGCAACAATATAAAAAACAGTTTGGAAGGAAAGTTGCAGTTTAGCAATAAAGATGGCCTCTTTCAACTCCATTGCCATCCATAAATCACATCACTTCTCATGACACACACACACCCCCAAATTAGCCATGCATTGAAGCTACCAATTGACATCTGGCAATGCCATGAAGGCCACGATGACTTCATTTTCTCATTCCACGACTCTGAGCATACTGCCATGAAGAGCCCTAACATCTCTTCCAGCACAGTTAACATCAGAGGGCCAGTTTGGTATAGTGGTTAGGAGCACAGACTCTAATCTGGGAGAACTGGGTTTGATTCCCCACTCCTCCACATACAGCTGCTGGTGTAACCTTGGGTCAGTCATAAGTTCTTTCAGAGCTGTTCTCTCAAGGGAAAGGGATTGTAAGCCACTCTGAGACTCCTTTGGGTAGTGAAGGGCAGGGTATAAATCCAATCTCCTCTCCACTGCTCCTCTTCTCATCATAGCCAAGTATTGCATGTCTGCAGCCAAGAATTCTAATCCATTGACAGCCCACAGGAACAGAACAATCGTTTGTCAGGTGGAACAGCCAGGCCCACAAAGCTGTACTTCTGAGAGCCTCAAGCAGCCTAAGCATCTGCGGCTTGCAAACAACCACTTTTTTGCCAGGGAAAAAAGTAGGATCACTCAAAGATGGGAAGACTGCCAATCTGAACTGTCACCCTAGATCCATCACCAAGTGGCTAGGAGGACTGCCAATCACAACAATCAGCCTACCACCATCACCCAATTATTTTACTCAAAGAAGGCATGCCTCTGGGGAAAGGACCCAAGTTTTACTACAGGCCCAGTGCACACAGATGATACTAATAACACTGCATACAACATTTCAGTATTGGTGTCACATAGAGAGGAATAGGGTTGAGGAAAGGAAGACACTTGAACAATGAATTGAAGCTACAGTAGCAACCTCAAGGGAAGCAAACACGCTAACTGCTCAGAGAGAAAGAACCAGAAGAAAGAATATTGAGGTTCACATCCCACCCCAAGGTGACACAAATGCAGTCTCCTCAAAAAAAAGTCCACACTTTGGGGATCAATCTAGAAACTATCTAGATAGGAAAACTATCTAGATAGGAAAGAGCATCAGAAATGGTACCTCCCACTCCACAGACCAACGCTAATCCCTCAGCTACACAGAAGAGAAGCTCATGATGAAGCCATTATAGTCTTCCAGGTGCCAAAACTCTGACAGACCACTTTCTGCCCCCATCACGCAGGCATGGCCAACCCTACCTGTATAACTTAGCCCCTATAGCCATAGTGAGTGACATAAGGACCACTGCTCTTACATCAGTTAGACCCTAGCTGCTGAGTTCTCTTCCAATTATAGCCATGCCCACCCATGCTACACTAGCTGATTGCTGGTAGTTGCTAGTTATTATTCACCAGCTCTTGTTGTCTATCTCACACCTACATGTAGCCCAACTGCATGGTTTTGCATACTACCAGTAACCAAGAGAGACAGTAAGCTGTGGGATCTTGCCCCTTCACCACTGCTGGTGCTCCACTGGCTAGACTGGACAAGATGTGGCCAGTCAGGTCTATTGGATATGGTGCTAGAGAGTTCCTTGGGTCCTCCTCCAATTTTTATCTAATTTTGAAGAAAGCTGAAATGAAAACAAGATAAAGAAAGAGCCCTCTTAGCTTCTTCTGGATACTGCTGCACCTGGTACATTTCTGTTGGTAGAATGGCTTTCAAAGCACAAGAGCTCTGCTGGGACAAATAGGTTTCCCACTCTCTGCAGACCTGAGGGGTGAGAAGAGGGAACCCCTTGCCTCTGTGCATGTTGAATAATAGCTCAGTTGGCTATGGAAACATGGTGATAGTGTTGACTAATGGATAGGTCCTCATGTAGGAGTTTATAAATGTGTAACTAAGAAAGAGTTTCATCACCTGTTGGTTTTCTCATTGATCCCCACTTTCCCACTGAGTGTGTCTTCACCTGATATTCCTATTGATGACTCCATCTGAGGGTTCGCCTGCTAGACATGGCTGCCAGGACAATACTCACACAACCATTGCAGAAAGGTAGAAGTTGCTCCCTTCTGTTGTTCAGGCTTGTTGCTCTGTGTGAGATTCCTATCCTACAGTTAAGTATATATGCAGAGGTGACTGTCTGGCCAGCAATGCCAATGCTTGGAGTAGAGTGCTTGGTACTTCAAATGCTTCCACTTTGGAAATCTAGTTTGAAAGGCAGTATGTAAAATTTTCCCTTACAGGCTCAGTTGTTATGTGAGCTGTGTTCTCTTTCTGGGATTTATAGATTCCTGGTGATGCACTATGATGGTTAGTTTCTGAGTGAGCTGGTACCTGTTGTGATGGAGGGCGGCAGATAGGGACATATGGGCCATGAGTCTTCAGGAGCTGTTAAATATCATTTAGATACAACAACAGAGATTCGTTTAGATACAACAGCAATTTGCTGTTTTAACTTTATGCTGGAAGGAAGGTGGAACTTGGGGGACTATGGTGTTAGGGATGGGAACAAACTGGGAAAATGTGTCTTGTTTCGGTTTGTGATTTGTGGTGTGCCTGATTCATGAGTCACGAACCCTCACAAACTTTTAAGAGCTGAACAAATTGTTTTAGTTTGTGAAGTTTGTGATGCAGTAGAACAGCCCCCCAACACGCTAAAGACACCAAACTTGCAGGCAATCTCCAGCTGATTCCCCTCTACCTGCCCTCTAAGTTTGGTGAGGATTGGATTTACAGGTCCAAGTTAAGGACCCCCAAAGAAGGTCCCTGTACCCCATCCTCCATTGTTTCCAATGGAGAAAAAAACAGCAAAAAAGCAAGGGCAATAGAAGCCCCACAGAACAGAATCAAAGTCTAACATAATTTCTGCAGTAGAAAATGAAGGTGGGGGGCATTTTGGCAAGCCCAGTAGAATCAGTGCCATGTGCCCAGCGGAACCAGTGCCACTGTGGAAGTGCAAACCCAACAGGACTAAGGTCAAACCAGAGAATTTCTGCCATAGAAACTTAAAGGGGGGCATTTTTGCAGGCCCAGCAGAACTAGTGCTATGTACTAGTGACCAGCAGAACCCAGTGCCATTGTGGCAATGTCAAATCAATAGTACTGATGTCTAACACAGAATCACACTTCAAGCAAGGGGGGGGGGTTACAACCCAGCAGAGCCAGTGCAATGCACTAGTGCTCAGCAGAACCCAATGTCAATGTGGCAATGCCAGCTTAATCACAATCCAAGCCTGGGGGGGGGCATTTTTGCAAGCCCAGCAGAACCAGTACAATGTACAGAGTGCCTAGCAGAACCCAGTGCCACTGGTATTGCAAGCTTAAAAGGACTAATCTCAGAGCACAGAGTCACAAATCCAAGTAAAGGGGGTGGGATTTTGCAAGCTCTGTTCAAGAAAATGGGAAGTGAACACAGTGGAAGGCTGCAAAGGGGAGAAAACCCACTTGAAACTGCAACACCATGTAGTGCACATAGAAGTCATTCAGAGGATTCAAGCCATGATGCTTAGTACTCCAGGGAAAGACCTAAGTTGTAATGATTTTCATAAAATTTCATTTAACCCCCAATACTTTAATTTTATTGAGTTGCTACATAATGATGAACAATTATCAGCAAGAATGTACCCAGATATCATGTCCTCCAGCACTTGATAGATGCTGAGATAATGGGGTGTGATCAATCAGTGCCATAAACACAATGAGAGTGCAATTATGATTAAAGGAAGTAATTCATTTTTCCCCTGTGTGCCTGCAGTGGTGAAAAAGACTAACAACAGTTCTTTGCTCTGGCTGCTCTAGGAATGGGTGACTCAATCTCTTTATAATTTACCTCAGAAACATAATATCAGTGCTTCCTGATACTAATTCCATGTCTGTGTTTTGTTCCTTCTCTAGATGTTCACCATCCAGGCTCAAACTCATCATGTACAGCTTGTTTCCCATCCTCTTGTGGCTCCCAAAATACAAAATCAAAGATTACATAGTGCCTGATGTTCTTGGTGGTATCAGTGCTGGAACTATTCAAGTGCCTCAAGGTGTGATAATATTGCTATGTAGAAAAGCAAGCCATAAATAAATTAAATGAATATTATTCAGAGATTAAATTGTGTAGCTTCTTCAGGACAAATGTGTGGAGTCCCAGTAAGAAAGCTGGACTATAAATTACATAAATGAATAATCTTCTACGTCATTTTGACTGCATTCAGATATCACAGCCAGTCAAAATGTGCATGAACCCAGCTTGTTACTTGGCTTATACTCATGCCTCCTAGTTACTTGGCTTATACTCATGCCTCCTAGTTACTTGGCTTATACTCATGCCTCATGCCTCCCTCCTAGTAATTGGGTCTCCCAGTTTCATTAGGGTATTTGGTTAACCCAGTGGTTAAAGACTGCCTTTTACATGTGCTCACCAATTAGCCCTAACTTTCATAAGTAATCTGTCCTATTCCTGCCATTCCTAAGTACAACATAACCAGGCCAAAGACCAGGCCTATTTATCCCATTCTTCCTGTGTCAACATGAAGCTGGTGGTCCCTATGTGTTCCCTTAAATGCTAATCATAGGAGACCAAAACCTTTTTTGCTCAGTATCAATGTGACCAGCTAGTTCCATGTTGACCCTAGGAAGGGTCATCCTCCTGAAAGCCCATGTATACAATTTCTCTCCCTTAAAAAATGGTGAGAAGAGAAACTACATGTGAAGGATCTTTGGGGATCAAGGATCAATGTGAATAACTCAAATGTTATTATCCATGTGCAGCTGTAGCAATGGAGCTGTTTAATGTGGCAGAATTTTTAAATGTACAATCCAGGGCTCTGAAACATAGATCTATATAGGCATTTTGGCTATACATGTAACTTTCTGTATATGGCCAAATGTATAACTTTCTCATATGATTATGACAGAACATTAATGTCATCATATTGGTTGTTGACTGTGGATGTTTGTAGGTATTATTTATATTGTCCGCCTGCCACTATTCCTAACTCCTCCTCTACAGAAGATGTCACCAAACTCTCTGGTAGGCTGATGGTGCCTGTTAGACTTACTGCAATGATTCAGTTTTATGCTTTTCCTCTAAATGAGGGCCACCAGAAGACTCTGCATCACAGATACTGACCGATTCCCCACAAGCAGCTGTGCCACCCTTGCTCTTCGGTTTGCCCTAGTTGCATTGGTCAATTTCACACTATTCACTGCGAGGCCACATTTTGACCTGCATCCCCCCTGATTCCCCTTCATCTTCTTGATCCTTGTTTTTTGAGATCAAGAAGACGTGGGGGAAATCGGGGGGAGATATGGGTCAAAATGTGGCCGTGTAGTGAATGGTGTGAAGTTGACCAATGGAACCGGGGCAAACGGAAGAGCGAGGGCAGTACAGCTGCTCTTGGGGAATCAGTCACTGTTACTTTATTTGCACAATGAAGAAAAGGGAATAATTGACTAAATTTTAGGATGTAAGATCTGATGTGTTTTTCACTTGTATTTTTCAGGCATGGCCTTTGCTCTGCTGGCCAATCTGCCTCCCATCAATGGGCTCTACTCTTCATTCTTCCCTCTGATAACATATTTCTTGCTAGGTGGTATTCATCAGATGGTCCCAGGTAAGATCCTCTTTCCACTACCACGAGTACCTTACACATGTATGCAATCTGAAAGTATTCTCTGTAACTACACCAGTTCTCATCTGGTATATCTCACACTCACTTCTTTGGGTTTGGTGTCTCATCTGCATTAATGAACTAATTGAAAGGCCTATTTAATGGAACAATTGGGAGACAGAGGGAACACTGGTCTATAGGCTGGTTAATGTATTCATCAATCAGTTAGCTGCCGCCTGTTGCAAATGGATGCTACCTATACAATATGCAGAGATAAATAAGTGCCTAGATATTACAGCCTGGGCTGTTGATCTATACAGACTTGTAGTCCTCAGCTATCTGCAGGCTAATAGCAGCATCCTTGCCCATCACACATGAGAAGGTGTTCTGCATGAATATAAGCCAATATTTGGATGTATGTGTGTGTTGCAGGTACTTTCGCAGTCATCAGTATTATTGTGGGGAATGTCTGCCATGAACTGGCTCCTGATTATGAATTCCAGTACTTTAACCACACAACCAAGGAAATAATGGTTAACCACACAGCCATGGAAGCAGCCAGATTGGAGATCTCTGCAACATTGGCTTGTTTAACAGCCATAATACAGGTCAGGATGTCCTGTGTATATAGAAGTCGGTAGAATATTCAGGTGGCCTTGCTTGGAGTTGTACAATGGCCACCCCATACAGTTTTGATGAGAAAGAAAGGGAAGACCATATCAGTACTTTGAACATCTGAGTCTATGTATAAATAATTTGTTGATTAATAGGGTTTGGGGGGTATTGGGATCTTCATCCATTCTCTTCCCAACAGTTCTTTGGCATTGCACATTGTTCATTTGTGCATGCATGGAATGAACTGCTGATTGGAGGCCAAAGTATTAATGTTTTCTAAAATGAGGGGAATATGAGTTCCAAATTCGTCACTCACTAACAAAGCTCAAAATCATGCACTTTTGCTCTTCCTGTACTTTTTCAGCCATCTGCAGTACCATCCTAAGCACAGTTCCATTCTTCTAAGCCCATTGACTTCAGTGGACTTAGAAGAGTCTAACTCTGCTTAGGACTGTACTGCCAGGGAACATATGCAATGACCAAAAAAAATAATAATTATACAGTGCCACATTTATAGTTATAGCCTGAATTTTCATTGCTCTTAGTCAGAAAAAAAGGAACAGGTAGATTTTTGTGTCTACCACATTTAGTGCTGGTTTGAGGGTCAGACTAAGAGTTAGTTGGTGAACTCAACTTGAAGTTGTTCATGATGAGGATAGCTTGATGCTGGGCTCCTTCCTCCCTTCCCCACTCAAAAGTATGCTGCTATGGAAGACAGAAATCTTCAATCTAACTCCAGTTCACACAGCTAAATGCAGATGAATTTAAAAAATGGGGCCTGTGTATTTCCAAATAACCAGGCATCTAACACATATTTTAATCTTGGTTTAGAACCACCCACTTTTAATATGTACCCACTTTTGTACATCCTGGAGAGGAGATAGGGAGCATGCAAGCACAATACTAAAAACAGGGTTGTGCTTGTCATTAGGTTGTGCTGTCTGAATGCAGCCTTGGTGTATAAAAAAAGGCAGGTCCATTCAACACTGTTCCTTTATTACATCAGTGTTTTCTGCAGCAAAGTGATGAAATGTGGAAGAAATACATGCATGTATACACTTCTTTAAATGCCCATGTACATACCTCTGGGATTCTTATTACACCAGATCGCTGAAGTACTAAAAGATAAGAACATAAGAAGAGCACTGCTGGATCAAACCAGTGGCCTATCAAGTCCAGCATCCTGTCTCACACAGTGGCCAACCAGTTACTCTGGAGAGCCAACAACAGGGCATAAGAGACCGAGGCCCTCCCCTTCTGGTGTTGGTACTCAGAGGTTTTCTGCCTCTGAATGTGAAAGTTCCCTTTTAGTATAATCACTGATAGACCTATCTTCCATGAACATGTTAATTCATCTGTATCTTCCATACTACATGGGTTTATTGCATGAAACATTGGTGTACCATGTTGTGTGGCATGTACAAACTACAGTTTGTTTGTCCAGTGATCATGGGTGAGTGTTCAGAACTACAATTTAAAAGAACTACAATTTTATAAGAATAAGTAGATTTCGATATGATGACCTAATTGCTTGTCTTTGTTTTTTTCCTAAAATAATGTGTACACACAGTTTATAGGTCTGTATCAGAGCCCTATTAGTGCTGCAGTGTCACTAGGGTATCATAAAATTGTGTTGTGCCCATGATGACTCCATGTGGAAGGCTGCTTGTCTCCCCTACTCTTCAAGATTGGTCGGTTGCACACAGCTCAGGGTTTCCCTTTCACTACTCCACAAATTTAATCAGGGTTGTCTTTCTTGGCGATCAGGATATCAGAAATAATCCTTGTTTTCGTCTCATTGTATTGATCTCTCTGCTATCTCCTGCCTCTGCCATTCAGCTGCTGTTCCCTTATCTCTCTAATCTTCCAAACTTCATGGCTACTATATGTGCTCCATTGATCCTTCCCATCCAGGTGAACTTTCCTGCATCTTCTGCATTTGTCACATAACATGAGGAATTTTTCTAATGTTTCCAAGCAAGTCCAAGAGGATGCAGGGATTTTATTTCCTGGGACTAAACCACAGCTAAATACTGGTGTGTCCCAGGAACACCCCTGCCCTACTTTATCTTCTCTTACCTCATCCTACAAGCAGCAAGCAAGAGGAATTATATGCATCGGGCTTTGCGCCATACTCTTACACTGGGGGAAATCCCTTTGGGAACAGTTATTCATTTCTACATACCAGATTGTTCTGGTATATTAACAGCAGGATGTGCCTAGGAGAGCCCCTCTCCTCACTGTTCCATGTGACTTGCATTTCTGTCCACAGATATGCCTGGGATTCGTGCAGTTTGGCTTCGTCGCCATCTACCTTTCTGAATCCTTCATCAGGGGCTTCATGACAGCAGCTGGCCTGCAGATCCTCATCTCAGTGCTCAAGTACATCTTTGGTGTGACAATTCCATCCTACACAGGACCCTTGGCCATTGTCTATGTGAGTGAGCTCTCAGGAACTGATGATATTATTCCTCCCCCTATGCCACCTGTTTATGATATAACAATATGCAAATAAATGTGGACACATATTAATGAATTTCTCCTCCAGCTAAATGAAAACTGATCAAGGCCTGAAAAAACTGGTTTTGCTGTATAAATGCGGTGAATATTGTAAATACTGTAATGAGTGGTTTAAAATGATATAAAACACTTCTCTTTTCATTGCCTCATAACACAGGAACAAATTAACTAAAGATTATCAAACATTTATGCAAAAAAGAGCTTATTTCCAGTCAGTTGGATTGAATAAGGTCATAAGAACATAAGAACATAAGAACATAAGAGAAGCCAGTGTTAGATCAGGCCAATGGCCCATCTAGTCCAACACTCTGTCACACAGTGGCCAAAAATACCAGGTGCCATCAGGAGGTCCACCAGTGGGGCCAGGACACTAGAAGCCCTCCCACTGTTGCCTCCCCCCCCAAGCACCAAGAATACAGAGCATCACTTGCCCCAGAGTCCCTATCTATCCCTTGTGGCTCATAGCCACTGATGGACCTCTGCTCCATATCCTTATCTAATTCCCTCTTGAAGCTGTCCATGCTTGTAGCTGCCACCCCCCCCCCACGGCAGTGAATTCCATGTGTGAACCACTCCTTGGGTGAAGAAGGACTTCCTTTTATCCGTTCCAACCCAACTGCTCAGCAATTTCATGGAGTGCCCACAAGTTCTTGTTTTGTGAGAAACTTGTATTCTTGTATCGGCACTGAGTGTGCTAGAAAGGTCAAGAAAGCAGAGAGTTTGCAATGGTTGCAAGATCTCCTCTAAAGGCTGAATTTTACTACTTGTACTTTTCCCCAGTTCCATGCTGCATGATAGGAGAAGGGAGACATTTCCTGTTAAGGCTGATCCTAAAAGTAGATGAGATCTTTTAGTGTCTTGTGACCGTAGAAAAGGGATATAAGTAGTAGAGAATTACTTTGAATTCTAACAAATTTTCATTAAGGGATTAGCAGAATTAGCCATTTTGCAGTTATGAAGTTACTGTTGCCTACTGTGAGCATCCTGAAAGTTTCTCTGAAGTCTCAATCACATGCCACAGTTGGAAACAACAAGTCAGACTAAATGCATCCTGTCTGGTGAAGACCTACTTACTGGTCCTATAATTAATACATAATTGACTACTGTAAGACTGAGCCTTCTTGTCACTGCTTTGGGTGCTGGTCACTGTGAATTATAGGGTACTAGGCTACATAGTCCACTCAGGTGCCATCTTTGTACCTGGAACAACATAGCACACATCATGGCATTTCTTTGCTGATATTTTCAAGACCTCTTTCTCTTACTTAACCTTCTTCTCATCTTCTTTCCTCAAGACGTTTATTGATATTTGCAAAAGCCTGCCTAAGACCAACGTGGCCTCCCTGGTGTTTGCCTTGATCAGCACTGTACTCCTGATTATTGTGAAAGAGCTGAATATGAAATATATGAAAAAAATTCGAGTCCCTATCCCCATGGAAATCATTATAGTAAGTAGTTCCTTCCTCCAGTTTTCTTAGCCTTTGAGCCTCTTCTGATCTAGCAATAAAAGGTATAGACTCTCCAGACAGCAGAGCAGAGCAAAATACTCTCAAAGAGGAAATATGGTAATTTACTTCTCAGTGAGATATCACAGTCAGGTTCTCTGGTTCAGGATGAGAAAGTTCTGATCATATTAGAGGTTCCTTGCGGCTGTTCTGAAATTTGGATTTTCCCCCATTTGCCAAATAAATGTGTGGCAGAGGAGCCAAACATCCTTACCCAAGCACTACTTTTTTTGTTGCAGTAATGGAACTCTTAGACAAAAACATTAAGTTGCTGGGGAAATGCCACCAGAGAGAACTACGGGTAGATCTGCACTAGTCTGGAATTTCCATTATTGTTCATTCTGTTTTAATACACTGTCCCCTATGATTGCAATCTATTGCCTTCTAGTGTTTTCAGTGTGATTCTTCTCTTTTTTCAGACCTGATAAGTACAGCTAAAATACCATGCTGGCCAGTATGGACTGTTAAAGCACTACTGAGGTTTCTTAGGTCTACTGTCCTTTCAACATTTCTCCTTCTTCCAGCTTAATTAATTCATTTCTTGCAGTTCTCTTGGTACTTATGAATCAACTCTAATTTTTCAGTTTTTGCTTCAGGGGAGAGGGCTGCTTTTCACTCTGTAGATATTCAAAGCCACTGCTCTTTTTTTTATTGGTTATTACTGTGCTTTTGTAGTCATCAGTATTATTGTTGAGATAAGCAGTGACTTTGGCTGAATGCAGAGTAAAAAGTAATACTTACCCCTCTGGCAACAAAAATGGATAATTAACTATTAATACATGAGTAGTCTAAGAGAACTCACCAGTCCCAAGATAACAGGATGTAATTAATTGGCTGGAAACAAAGGAATTAAAAGAAAATTGCTGAGAAAAGTTAGATCAAGTTGGGTAGCCGTGTTAGTCTGTCTCGTAGCAGTAGAAAAGAGCAAGAGTCCAGTAGTACCTTAAAGACTAACAAAATTTGTGGCTGGGCATGAGCTTTCATGAGTCACTGCTCACTTCTTCAGATATAGCTAGAATGTGAGTCCGTCTGTCCTTATAATTGGCAGTAGAGTGACAATAGTAGGTGAATGACAATAGCAGGCATGATTGGATTAGGTGTGATGTATAGAGGGATAGTAGACATGGTGAAATCAGCTTTGGTAAAGAGACAGGAAATCTAGATCTCAATTCAGTCCAGGAGGATTCACTGTCTTGAGTTTTTCACTTTTGCTTGCTGTTGAATGCAAAAAGCCACACAAAAAAGATTATACTGTGGAACTGCCCAGGCATTCCAAATGCAAATCCTTCAAATGGCTGCACACAGGCACTCATTAGATGGTAGCATTGATGAAATGCAACCTTTACACATATTTATGAAACAATTTCTCTTCATAATTTATTTCTGTGTTCAATAAATGCTTTTAGGTTTGAGGACAGGAATACTCATCTAGCAATAGAAAGGAGGGCAAGGAGGAACTGATACAGTAGCATATTTCTTCCCCCTTCCAAACACACATGCTCTGCATGCACTGTACATTTCAGTATAACTATTGGGATTAATGTCCAAACTGCAGAAGTATTTCACAGTGGATAAAAATATTGCACAGTGAATAAAAAGTCATGGGGATTGTGTTCGTTGGTTGTCTGGAAACGTCCTTTGGCTATTTTCACATTATGGAGCAGGTATTACCATACTAGGCAAAATATGGTTTGACTAGAATTAAATCTTAGCAAGAGCAGATTGCAAGAAGGCAGTCTCTACATGGCAGAGATAATGTGGAAGCAGCTAAGACAAGAGAAAAAAGAATGAAGGACTGATTTGAAACAGAAAAGGCACAAGGAAGAAAGCAGACAGCACTGGAAGGACAGGCTGGACACTTTTGCTGATCTGCAGTAGTATCCATTGTGAGGCAGGCCCATTTATACAGAGGACCAGCAGAAGGCCTCCTCTTGCCACTCCAGCACTGGTTTAAATCCTTGAAGTGAACATAAGGGGAGAAATCCAAATGGCCTGAAGCAGCCCACCCATTGCATCTGCTTTCCTAGCAAAATGCTAGAGCACCGATCTGAACACCTGTATCCCCTGGCACATACCTGCCAGTGACAGACTGGCCATGCTGAAGTTTGACATCAAAAGCAATGGAAGTTATTTGTCCACAAGTCGACAAATTGTTGCTGATGCTAACTCCTGTGTCAACCTGCCTCCAATATATTTTCCTTCTCAGCAGTATGCAACATAGAGGAGACCCAGGTCAACTCAGGTTATTGAGGAAAATGCACTGATATGCTGAAGTTGCTTTGACCATATATCAACAAGTCTTAGTGAAAACAACCTCAGAGTGAGCAGTTGTATCCCAAAGTACTGAAATGTGATGAGACAGGAAGTTAGAGTAAGATATCTACATATCTCAGGTGACTGGGGAGGCAAGAGGCCAAAGTACGTGCTGACACCCAGGGAGTGTTTATGTAATTATAGCTGTGGGAAATGCTAAGATTTGGGCAGACGTCTTTGGTTTCAATTTGCAATCACTCCCAGAGAGGTATGAAATAAGCTTTGCTGTTCTAACCTGGGAACATCTTATACCCACTTTACTGTGTTGTGAATGATGGCAGGGGATACAGGATAGCAGAAAAGGCAGAATTTACTCTAGTTTCAGAAAGAAAAACATGAAAAAGAGACACTGGTTCCATGAAATATACAGCAGAACACTATAAAGGACTGATTGATATTGTTATTACCATTGTTGGTAGTAGGATTGCCAGCCAATGGTAAAACCGTAAAGTTTCCAGTGATTCCTACAGCAAGATGACATCACTCTGGGGAAACCCAGAAGTGACAAAGGGTTGCCAGGCTAAGCCTGGGAACCAGTGGGAAGACTGGGAGCAGGGACATTGGGTGGTATAACATCGCCAACATTGTTGTATCACTTCTAGGTACAACCAGGTACAACCCAGAAGTGACAAAGTGTGGCTCTAGGAATCGCCAGAAACCCTATGGTTTTACCATAGAGTTTCTGCTGATCCCTAGAGCTTGTCACTTCCAAGTCGTACTGGAAATGATAAAGAGATGTTGGTTCCATAGCTGTTTTTATTCCTCTCACTGCTGCTTGGAGCAGCAGAGGCCAATGGATCTTACAGTGGGAGGCCTGGCAAGTCACCTATTTAGGAGGCTGATGAATTATAAGCCTCCTGAAGGAATTCCATTCAAAGATCTCCTTTCAATCTAGTTCCATATATGTATGAAGAGCTCTTACGCATGAAGAAAAAAATCCACCAAACAAAAAACAAAGCCCATCCCCAGCTTCACTCCTCTTCCTGATGCCTTTTGGCTTAATAGCCCAACATTGTGACAACTGCAGCAGCCATCTTAACAACTCAGTTTCTGCTTCCCAGGAAACTGATGGCCTTTCATCCAACATTTAACTCTTTATTAACTGTATCATTCTATGTAAATCTATAGCAAAAGGGTAAAGGCATGAATTTCTTTATTTGGCCTTGTTTGTTACACAACTGGAATGCTTGTTAGGCAGTCCATCCTGCCCTTCCTCTAATATGCCTACTAAGGGCAGGTGGCAACATGAATGTTTTGGTGAGTTTAGCTTTTAAATTTGTATTATGCACTGACTGAAGCACAAACCAGCCTCTCACATGTGGAAACATCCTCTCCTTACAAGGCATGATCTGAGGAAAAGCTTCTACAACGCAGGAAAGGGATGCCAGTTAACAAAACAGTATACAAGAAGCTGAGAATCCTGGATTCTGTACTATTTTCTTTATATGAAGTCGGGATTTTGCAAGTAGAATCCAATGCAGCTGGCATATCTGATAATGAAGAACTATTTGTTCATTCATTTACAGTGCCATCCTAGGCAGTTACACCCATCTAAGCACATTGACTTCAATGGACTTAGAAAGGTATAACTCTGCTTAGGATGGCATTATTATTAATTCAATATCAGCAGAAAAAAAGATCCCATTATATGCTTATAGGCCACTCCCATTGGATTTCCTCACACCACCATCACCACTAATATCCAAATCTCTGCTTTCTCCTCAAGGTGGAAAATGTGCAGCTAGGTTAACACCTCTTTTTTTCCTTTGATTTTAGGTCATAGTAGCTACTGCCGTATCTGGAAGCTTTAATATGCCTGAGAAATATGACATGCCAGTTGTTGGGCACATTAATATGGGGTGAGTAACCTTTGTGAGAATGGCTTCTTTTCTGGCATGGAGATGATTTAGTGATTCTAACTCTTGAGTATCAGTTATGCACATACCTTCTTTTTCCATTTTCATTTCAAAAGTTTCATTCATTTTCATTGTATTTATTGGACTATTGTATTGATTTTTGTTCCCCTTGGAAATGCTGCTGACCCTCCTCCTTCCTGCTCCCACTGTCCTTTTCCTGTGCTGGTGGGGATGGCTACTGCTGCTGCAGGCCAGGTTGGGACAGTGGTACTGGCTAGCCCAGGTAGGCAGACAGACAGAAAACTAAATAGGCAGACAGTCAATGGACAAGTGAGCTGGTGTGGAGAATTCCGTGGTACCACAAACACTGTTTCCAATCCACATAAGGTGCCATACCACAGAACTGATATGATTGTACATTAAGATGTCAGCCACTCTGAGGACTACATTTTCAAAGGTGTTCCACACCTCACACACATCAGAGATTTGGTGTGGAGGGTGGAGGGGAAGAAAGATTGTCTTCCCACACTCACATTGGCTGGTCATTGCCATTTGGACAAACATGGAAAGTCACTGGTTGCACAATAAGTTTAATGGAGGGGTGTCCCGGCGGTGGCTGGGACGGCGCCAGCTGGCGCGGCCCCGGGCCCGAGGAGCCCGCTGGAATCCCCAGCTGGGGGAGCAGCGAGTGCAGCGACGGCGGCGAGCTGGGGACGGACCCAGCAGCGGCAGACCCCAGGCTCGCGGAGACACTTACCAGAGGCGGCGAGGGACCGAGTGGCAGCGGTGGGAGACGGCGGGCCCCGACGAAGGAGCCAATGACTAGCGGGCAGGACAGCAAGCTGCGGGCGGGGCGAGCCAGGCCCGTTCCGCGGCGGGAACAAAGATTGGGGCCTCTAGTTGCTCCAAGGGGGCGGGTAGAGGGAGGAGGAGGCGGCTGCACGGTCTGCCTGCGGAGAGAGGGCTCGGGAACCGGAAGGGCGGAGGCAGGGACGGCGTCCTGGCTCTTGAAGGAAGGCGGGGCCCCAGCAGGAGAGGAGCCAGAGGGGGAGGCGGGGGTAATAAAAGGAGGAGAAGGGGATACGGCTGGGGAGGAAGAACGCTGGGCTGGCTGGGATGGAGGAGACGGAATGTAGCCAAGAGAGAGAAGGGTATCAAGTCCCAGGGAGCACATTGCTCTAGAGGCCAGACCCTGAGCGGGCAAACGGAGGGTGAAGGAACCCTCTTGTGTCGCCCGGTCTCTGAGGCCGTTACCCTGACCTCCTGCAGGACTCCAGTATCTGCCCTTCTGGCCCCTCTGGAGCACCGGGGCGTGGCAGGACAGTCACGCCGGCTCCTGGAGATACCCTAAGGCAGAGGCTACCGATTATAAGAGTTTGAAGGCTGCTATCCTCGACCGGTACGAGATCACCCCTGAGGCCTATCGCCAGCGGTTCCGGTCCCTGTCTCTTTCCCCGGGGGGCCACCCGCGGGCGACCATCGCAGCCCTCCATGATGCTGCCACCCGCTGGCTCGTCCCGACCACCGCTGACAGGAGGCGTGTTGTGGAGATGGTGGTCATAGAGCAGCTCCTCCACATCCTCCCGCCCCGGACACGGCACTGGGTGGCCTGCTGGAAACCAACTCGCCTGTCAGAAGCCCAAGACCTGTGGGAGAACTACCAAGCAGCTGAAGGACGAGATGTCCCACTGAAGGCCGATACCCCAAAGGCGGGGAAGCCCGCCTTGCAGGGCGGGCGGGGTCTCCCCACCACAGGGAGCTCCCGACTAGGGGACCCAACAAACCGGGGCGGGCAGGCACGACCGGCAGTAGCACGAGCGGGGGCCCCGGTGTACATGCCTCGGGGGGGCCCTGTGGTTGGCACTGGCTCGGGCCCCGCCGCGGGCCCTCCGGGGCGGCCAGTACCTGAACCACGCCCCGCTGGCCTGCCGGGGCCCTCCGGGGTCGGCCCCTGTTACACCTGTGGGCAATGGGGACACCTTAAGCGGGACTGCCCAGTAATGGAGTGCGACCTGGGGGACGACTATTCAATGCAGGCAGCAGAGACCCGTGAGAGACCACTGGCCTGGACGCTCCCGGTCGTACTCGGAGGACGGAGACTAGATGCCCTCTTGGACAGTGGCAGCTCAATCTCCATGATTCTGTCACGACTGTTGCCCCCAGGGCTGCCCGTACACCGCTGGGCTACGATCGTCTGCTTCCATGCTGAACGCTGCCCGGTCGTCATAGTCCCGCTACAGTATCTGGGACAAGAGGTGGAGGTGCCCTTGGCCCGCATGGAGAAATTGCCCTGCCGGCTCCTTCTGGGCCGGGACGCTCCAGGGATTCGGGAAGCGATTGATGCCTTCCACGCCCGACCACTGGCTCCAGGAATCCCAGGAAGGGACAGGGAGGAGGCCGTGATGTTAACAGAGGAAGATCCTGGTCCCTCGCGGGAGGAGCCTGATTCCAGGGACACCGAGGAGGGGCCCTCAGGTGGGGCCGACCCGGAGCTGGATCCCCAACCCCAGTGGGCCGGAAACCCGTGATTCCGAGAGGCGCAAGCCCAGGACGAGGGGCTTGACAAGCTGCGTTCACAAGTGGCGGTAAGGGACGGAGTAGTAGTGGATCCCCGTCGGGGGGGCAGGCTGCCTCACATCCAATTGAGGGAGGGGGTCTGGTATCGGGTGGCGAAGGGGCGGATGGGCCCCATCGACCAGCTATTAGTCCCCACGGAGTTCCGGGAGGAGGTGATGGGCCATGCACATCAACATCCCTGGGCCGGACACCAGGGCTTTCAAAATACCATGTCACGCCTATTGACCCATTTCTTTTGGCCCACGATAGCTAAGGACGTCCGGGGCCATTGCCGTGCGTGTGAGGCCTGCCAGCGCATGTCCACGCGGGCGGCTCCATGGGCTCCGTTATCTCCACTGGAAACGGTCACAGGGGTGCCCTTTGACAGGATTGCCATGGATTTTGTGGGGCCTCTGCCCCGCACTCCAAAGGGGGCGCGGTACATCCTGGTCATCATGGATTATGCCACCCGGTACCCGGAGGCGGTTCCCCTCCCCAGCTTGAAGAGCGCCGGGGTGGCCCGGGCTCTGATGCACCTGTTTGCCCATATGGGTCTCCCTCGGGAGATCCTAACTGACAGGGGGTCACCATTTACTGCCAAGTTAATGCAACAAGTCTGCGCTACCCTCCATATCCAGCAGCTGTTCACATCGGTCCACCACCCGCAAACAGACGGGTTGGTGGAACGCATGAACCAAACACTAAAAGGGATGCTCCGGAAGGTGTCACAAGACCAACCCACAGCCTGGGACCTCCTGGTGGACCCCATCTTATTCGCTATTTGGGAGACACCCCAAGCCTCCATGGGTTTCGCCCCCTTCGAGTTGCTGTATGGCAGGCTCCCTCGAGGTATCCTGGGGGTGATGGAGGAGCAGTGGGCCCAACCCGCAGCCCCAGCCGATGAGACAGAGGTGAGCGAGTATGTCACCCGGTTACGAGAGCAGCTGGTCTGGGTCCGGGCGGAAGCGCAGCGCAATTTGCAAGCCGCTCAGCAGGCGCAGAAGCAGCGTTATGACAGGGGCACCCATCTCCGGTCCTTCGCTGTGAGAGAATCCGTCCTGGTCACCCGGCAAGCCTTGGCACGCTCCCAGGGCGACCCGTGGCAGGGGCCCTTTCGGATCAACAGAGTATTAGGCCCGCTAACATACGAGGTGCAATGCGGGCCTCCGGCCCGCCAGCGGAAACGGCTCCATGTTAATAACCTGAAGGAGTGGGTGCCCCCGGCCCAACCAGACCCAGTGTGCTTGGAGATAGACCCAGTTTCCCTACCGGAGGGGACGCTCCCCTGGACAGTGGAGCATCGCGAGGCCGACTTACCCATACTGGACTCGGATTTGACCCACGACCAACAAGCCGAGGCACGGGTGATCCTCGCCCGGGTGCCGGGGGTGTTCAGGACTACCCCGGGTTGTACGCGTTTGGCTACCCATTACATCCCCACAGCGCCGGGTAAGGTGGCCCGGGCTCACTGGCGACCCGTACCCCAGAAGCGGTGGGAGGTTATTAACCGGGAGGTCCAAGACATGTTATGCATGGGGGTCATCGAACCCTCCCAGAGCGCTTGGCGCAGCCCCATCGTGCTGGTACCGAAACCAGATGTGTCGGTGCGCTTTTGCGTGGACTACCGAGGGGTTAATCAACTCTCCCAGTTCGACGCGTACCCGATGCCCCGGGCTGACATCTTAATCGACCAGCTGGGGCAGGCCCGGTACATATCCGCCCTCGACCTAACCAAAGGGTATTGGCAAGTGCCTGTGCACCCCCCCGATAGGGAAAAAATGGCATTTGCGACGCCCCAGGGGCTGTTTCAGTTCAAACGCATGCCCTTTGGCCTCCAGGGAGCGGCTGCCACATTCCAACGACTAGTGGACATGGCCCTGGCGCAATGCGAAGGATTCGCCAGGGCCTACATAGACGACATAATCATCTGTAGCCCGGATTGGCCTACTCACCTCGAACACCTACAGACCGTCCTAGCAGCTCTACGGGCGGCCAGTTTGCACGCCAACCCTAAGAAAAGCCGGATAGGCTTCCAAGAGCTGCGCTACCTGGGGTTCTTGGTGGGACGAGGGCAGCTCCGCCCACTACCGGAGAAAGTGGTTACGGTAGAACAACACCCCCGTCCCACAACCAAGCGGCAGCTGCGACGCTTCCTTGGCATGGTGGGGTATTATAGTAAATTTATTCCTCATTTTGCATCCAGAGCCAGCCCCCTAACAGACTGTCTAAGGAAAACAGAACCCAACACCGTACAGTGGACGGGTCCCCATGACCGAGCCTTTGAGACGCTGCGGCTGAGTCTATCCGGGGCCCCGGTCCTTCAAAATCCGGACTTTTCTAGGCCGTTTACGTTGCATACAGATGCCTCAGCCTCAGGCCTTGGGGCAGTGTTGACACAAGGGGACGAGGGTGAAGAGCGGCATGTACTCTTCGTCAGTCGTAAGCTGCAACCTGCGGAACTACAGTACTCGACCGTGGAGAAAGAGGCTCTGGCGGTCAAATGGGCAGTGGGGGCCCTGCAGTTCTATTTGGATAACAACCCCTTCCACCTGGTAGTGGATCATGCCCCCCTCCTATGGATGGAGCGCATGAAAGACCATAACCCGCGCATCTTACGTTGGTACTTGTCCCTTCTTCCTTTCCAGTTTACAATTCGTCACCGGGCGGGGCGCCAGTATCGTGTGGCTGACTATTTGTCCTGGCTGCATGAAGATGACCCGGCCCAGGGTTTGAGGAAGGGGGTGTGTCCCGGCAGCGGCCGGGACGGCGCCGGCTGGTGTGGCCCCGGGCCCGAGGAGCCCGCTGGAATCCCCGGCTGGGGGAGCAGCGAGCACAGCAACAGTGGCAAGCCGGGGACAGACCCGGCAGCGGCAGACCCCAGGCTCACGGAGACACTTACCAGAGGCGGCGAGGGACGGAGTGGCAGCGGCGGGAGACGGCGGGCCCCGATGAAGGAGCCGATGACTAGCGGGCAGGACAGCAAGCCACGGGTGGGGCGAGCCAGGCCCATTCCGCGGCGGGAACAAAGATTGGGGCCTCTAGCTGCTCCAAGGGGGCGGGTAGAGGGAGGAGGAGGCGGCTGCACGGTCTGCCTGCGGAGAGAGGGCTCGGGAACCGGAAGGGCGGAGGCGGGGACGGCATCCTGGCTCTTGAAGGAAGGCGCGGCCCCAGCAGGAGAGGAGCCAGAGGGGGAGGCGGGGGTAATAAAAGGAGGAGAAGGGGATACGGCCGGGGAGGAGGAACGCTGGGCTGGCTGGGACGGAGGAGACGGAATGTAGCCAAGAGAGAGAGGGGTATCAAGTCCCAGGGAGCACATTGCTCTAGAGGCCAGACCCTGAGCGGGCAAATGGAGGGTGAAGGAACCCTCTTGTGTCGCCCGGTCTCTGAGGCCGTTACCCTGACCTCCTGCAGGACTCCAGTATCTGCCCTTCTGGCCCCTCTGGAGCACTGGGGCGTGGCAGGACAGTCACGCCGGCTCCTGGAGATACCCCCTTGCCATCAGCAGTAGAGGGCGCCCCCCCCGCCACCAGGGAGGGCGTCACAAGGGGAAGGAAGAAGTGGAGCAGAAGGAGCAATAAATGAACAAATGGTATTGATTCATTTGTTTATTTCCCCATTTATTTGATTACCAATGGGGCTTATTCAGTTTGTTTTTTCATTGTAATTAATTCTCATCCTTCATCTCTGTTCTTTTAATAATCAACCTCATTCTTTCCAGAATGAACATGAAACCATCCCTTAATTATATTCTTAATTTCAGCATTGCAGTTGGGTGGAAAAGTTTTACTTCAGTTCTGGAAATGGAAAGGTTTTAGCTCTGGGATTTCTGTCTCTGTGTCCCAGGCATGCACACGCACACACACCCTTTCTCTCCATGAATGAACAATATTGTGAGCACTTTATTGTGAATTGTTTATTGTGAATTGTTTATTTTAACATTGTTTTAACTTGTTTATAGTTGTATTATGCGGATCTGGCACACGGTGCCAAGAATATGTGAGCCGCCCTGAGCCCGTTCGCAGGGAGAGTGGGATAGAAATACAATACATACATACACACATATTTTCTTAGTACTGCCAACCAGACCTGCTAAAGGGGCGGGCAGAGTGCAGACAACATTGGGAACCATTTAAAAACAAGTTGAAACAGATTTCCTAACTTCCATTGGTGAGTGTTTAGCACCATCTCTAAATAGAATGGAAACTAGGGCAGCCTAAGAGTGGAAAATGTCCTCAAGCCCTGATTTATATGAGTCAATCCATTAATGAAATGTGAGCACAATGTAAATACTAACTACAGGCAATTACAGCTGGATAAGACATGTGACAGACCACACTTTGAAACTGAAATTATAATAAGCTGCATACAAGTCTACATTCCTGTGATGGAGAAATAAACAGGAATAGATCTCAGGAATGTACTGTGTTTTAGGATGCTGCTTTATATGAAGTACATTGAATCCCAGAACAATGAGGCAACATATATCCTTTGACCTTAGGCCTGTGATTCATATATTACTTTTGCAACATACTAGCTATTGCAAAGCTGCTTCTCTGTGATGGTTCCATTGGTGATATATGGATGTACATTAACCTAAAGCTTGATTGTATAGATATTTCATACATTACCATCCCTCCTGGGCCACTGATACTGACTTGCAGCCACACAATGTGAGTTACTCATATGATCGAGACATCCTGCCTCTGCAGTGTGATTGAGGGATTGCAGCAAGTGGTTCACAGTAATAACCATTCTATAAAGAAACATATGAATTGAGCCTTACACAGCAGTCCTAATCAGGGTTAATCCTCCTAAGTGCTTTAAAGTCAGTGGATTTAAAATGGTGTAACTCTACTTAGCATTGCACTGTTAGTGAAACAGAAACCCATCCTTCCCCTTGTTATTCAGTGCTGGGTGAATAGTGCAGCTGAATGCTAAGGGCCTCTATACTGCTCGTAGGTGGTATCACAGAAACAGATTCAAATCCATTTAGGGGCTGGCAGTCCCTAGAAAACACATTCTAGTTATCAACTAGTTATCAGCTCTGATCTATAGCTACTATAAATATCAGAGAGAGATAGTATTTCAAACTGAGATTATCTAGAGGGTTTTCAGTAGAGCAGGGGGGTAGGTACACCATGACCTGGATAGCCCAGGCTAGCCCGATTTTGTCACTATTTGGAAGCTAAGCTGGGTCAGCCCTGGTCAGATACTTGGATGGGAGAACCACCAAGGAATACCAGGGTTGCTATGCAGAGGCATCTGAACATCTCTTGCCTTGAAGACCTTATGGGGTTGTCATAAGTCAGCTGTGACCTGACGGTGAAAGAAAGGGAGTAGATAGCTGGAGAGGGTATCCAGATCATACTGCTCAGTTGGCCTATTGGTAGTGGAGCTGTACAGGCAAGTTATTGCATAATGTAAGATGTTAGTGTGATTGCTTCAGTGCATGGAACTCAAGATAAAATTACAGCAAAGTTTAGGCAGAACTGTGCGGTGGCTTAGTAACTACTGGCTGAATTGCAAGCTAGGCATATGATGACTCAAGTCGCACAGCTTCGTGCCAAACTCTACAATGAGCCTAATGGAAAAGCTTACCATTCAGGTTTCCATTTTGTTTTGTGGAATTTAAGGCACTTGATATGGATTCTAACATTTTAACGAAACGTGATGACCTCAGTATCTCTGTAGTTCCCCTTAATTTTGTCATTCTTCCTTGAGCACATTGCAGTTGGCAGCTGTATTGTTCTTCACAGCTTACTGTTATCTTAATTGGAGGAAAGTTCATCTTGCTTTCATATCACAGTCCTCTGTCCTCTGAATCTGACTTCCTGTTTTTTCTCCTTGATTCCCTAACTGCCTGTCCTTGTTATTTTGATTCCAGCTTTCCTGCAGCCACACTTCCTCAAGTAGGCAAATGGAAGGACATGATCGGCACAGCTTTCTCACTTGCCATTGTGGGCTATGTGATCAACTTGGCCATGGGCAGAACCCTTGGCACCAAGCATGGCTATGATGTGGACCCCAACCAGGTAACATTCTTTGGCTCTTAGCAGAGAAATGTAGGCAGGAATAGGTTCAACTAAAAAGTCTGTACTACCATTTCCAGGGTTTGGGAATCCTCCTCAGAGAGCAGAGCATGTAGGGAGTTGGCCTTGGAATCTTTGAAAAATAGCCACCCATGCTTTCATGTGCAAAACAAAGAACCATTTTCAGTCATAACAAATTTGGAGCTCAAACCACATGTAAGATGAGATTGTGCTACCCATAATCCTCCTGATATGTGCAGTCATCATTTTATGTAAACAAGGTAATGCTTGCATTTTCAAGATTTGGTACACACAAATGCATACTCATGACAAATCTTGGTTTCAGATTGTGCATACAGAAGCTATAAAATATGTACATTGCCCTATTCACACCAACAGACATCCACATGTATTGGGAGGATTGCATTTGGCATGACCTCCCCTTATATGTCGTCTGAGCACCAACATTGAAGTGACTGAATAGGGTTCTTGGCTTAAGGTCACTATGAGAGACATTGCTAGCAAAGGGGTCTGGAGGCTGAGTCACAACAGTCTCACAGTGGTGAGGTGTTTGCATGCCAACTGGACACCACAAACATAAAAAAGGTGTGATATACACTTAGTGTGTGTTGAAAAGCACATGGAGAGCAGATAGGATCTGCTGCACTGAAGGCCTAGCCCTGTGGAAGTAGTTACTACGTGGAGTGATTTAGAAGATGGTTGTAACAACACTAGCCATAGACTTTGCGTCTGTTTCCCTGCTGTTGTCCTGAGTTGTTCCTGTACACAAAGGCTGTGCTGACCAGCTAGTTTGTAACCCTTGCTATGTCATACCCATAACAGCTGCTTGACAACTGCAGATTGGCTTAAAAAACAACATATGGAGTGACTGCAGAGGGACTATTAATTGGATATTTAGTGATTAATTCAAGGGATTACCTTGTAACAGACGGAACAAATTCCTCTAAGGAACTGTTCAAATTTGTGCAATCAGAAAATGCCTTGTATCTATCACATGGCAAAGACCGTGTGTCCTCCTTTGCTTCTATTTGTATAACTATGGCTTTTAAATAACAGACCTAGACAAGTGTGGCACAGGTTATCTCTGCCAAATCTTTCCCTGTCCCTTGCTTCTGAATGGATGACACATTAGGGATGACATTATCAGATTACTCTTGTGGTAAAGAGAAGCCTGATTGTATTTTCCTGGCCTAGAGTTTGCAAGAGAGACGTGTGTTGTACAGATATGTAAATCAAAGAATGCCAGGATATTTCTAGAATGAGCAGAAGCCACAGTCATGCAATGTGAATGAGCCTCAGGAGATGGCAAGACAGTTCTGCAGAGCTGGGGCAGCCTTGGCATGATTAATGGATTAATGCCACCCTCGCATGCAGAGGATGATAGTGTGACTGTCTGACCTATTTCTTGCACCCTAACAATTGCTGCCAAATGAGCCTTACTGTAAGGTTAAGGTCATTATGTGTATTATCATCTGCAATGACTAGCCCATTCTTGTTGCTTCCATAGGAAATGCTGGCCCTGGGCTGCAGCAACTTCTTTGGATCGTTTTTCAAAATCCATGTGATCTGCTGTGCTCTTTCTGTGACCCTAGCTGTGGATGGAGCTGGAGGAAAATCTCAGGTCATCTTTGGTTTAGTTTTTCTACTTACCATTGGACATATTGTCAGAGGGGAATATCTTGGATATTCCCTCTGGCCTGGGAATCCTGAGTATTTATTTACCAAAGTTATGTCTAGGCTACTGATCCCCACCATGGTGTTCACTGGTGTGTTTCCTGCTGGCCATTTGCTTCTTCCCCAAAGATCGAATAGGAGATGGTTTAAAGGGCCCAGGAGGCATCTTCTAATGTTTTCTGGAACCTTGCAACATTTTGTGATAAGACTCAATACCTATGGCAGCTATTTTGTGATTGACTCCCCACCACCAATGGCCACCATTTTTATTACAGTACCCACTAACAGTTCCTACTAACAGTTCCTCAAAGTCAGTATAATAATATTAATTAAAATTCCCTTTTCATTTAGCTAGTTGATACACTAATATCTGAGTGCAAACCTTAAGTTCTTTTACATAATGTTGCCTAGAGAGAAAAACAAGAATGGTTATGATTATACAAGGAATGTATGGTTAAAACAGTAAACAGTGGGTTCCACGTTGCAAGCTGAAGTTTCAGGAAAGTCCTGTCTCTGAAAAGACTGAAGATTTTGATTTTAAAGAACTAGGTCCAGTGCAAGATACTGTATTAAGAGAAAATTACTTAGCCAGAAGAATGTGGCTACTAATAGTCTGATCTAGGGGTGCCCAACATGGTACCCATGGGTGCCATGGTGCCAGCCGACATCTTTCCTGGCATCCACAAAGTGAATTTTAGAAAGTGGACAGGGCCAGGGTTATTGAAGATATGATTAGCTGTGCAGATTTTTACAAAGTTGCTTTGGCAGCAGCTGCCACAATAGCACAATGATTTTCACTGTGTGACAGATGATAAACTGTGTGTATGCAAGAAAATATTTATAAACAATATGTTTGTTTTACAAGGCATCCTGCTAAACAGAGCTTAAATTTTTTAAAGTTACCGTTAGAGTTGTTCATCACCTCACTTCCTGGCATTTTGTGATTGACTCCGCCTCTTGTGACAGCCATTCTGTGGTGGGCTCCACCTTCTATGGCAGCCATTTTGTGTCTGTACCCACCACCCTGTGTCAGAATTCAAAGGTGTCCATAGACTCAGAAAGATTGGGGACCCCATCATTGAATGACTGAAGATAAGAGACTGAATTATGTCAGATATCTATCCTCTCCTAGTCATCACACTGACAAAGCCTGGAGTGTTCAGCACCAAGTTCCCCTTGTGATAAGTTACTTTTCTACCCTCAGGTGGCAAGTTTTTGTGTGGCACTGGTCGTGATGATAACCATGCTGTCTTTGGGGACCTATCTGAGCCCTCTTCCTAAGGTAAAGATTTGTTTAGGAACATGTTTCCAGGTAGTAGTATCTGTTGTTTAGTATTAGAATTAGACTAGTTCTCTTCCATGGTAATATTTACACCAGAGGCTTAAACTGATTTTAGAGGTCATTCCCAATTCCTTTGGGAATCCTGGGAGCTGACACTTTATGATATCAGCTAGGAATTGAATATAATTCACAGATGGCAATATTTGAGGGAGCCATGACAGTAAAAACGCATGTATAAATGAGTATAATAGATACGTTCTATGACTTTTAAGTCATCTATCACCCTAACCCAGATTTTGGGGGTAGGCAGGAATTGCTCAAAATACAAAATCTCTTAAACAGTCTGGCTTTTGGATATCAGATAGAAGAAAAATCCCAGTTAACATTCCCTTATAACATGCAATCCTAAGCATACTTACTGGGAAGTAAATTCCATTGAACTCTGTGGAACTTGCTTCCATGTAAAGAAGCTCAGACACAAGCTAGAAACTTGAATGGAACAAGGCAAAAAGACAAAAATATGTTAGTATATGGGCTGGGATCAACAAAAATGGAAGAAGCTGTTGTGAATTTTAATGTGAGTCTTTAGTGTAGGGAAGGGAAGGTGTCATGGTGTAGCCCAGTCTCATCAGATCTTGGAAGCTAAGCAGGGTCAATACTTAGAAAGGAAACCACCAATGAAGACTCTACAGAGGAAGGCAATGGCAAACCACCTCTTCTTCTCACTTGCCTTGAAAGCCCTTGTTGGGGTTGCCGTAAGTCGGCTACGATTCTACAGCAATTTACATTACTTTGGTTTGGGGTCTAGTTGTTTTGGCTGACAGAAAAGAGAGCTGAGTGAGATGAGGACAAAATGTAACATCTGGAGAATTCTTCAAGACTTTGCCCGTGAGTATTATCTCGTCTGCAGGGCCATGTTATATTGGTTCAGCACATGTTGCCACTCCACGCACTTTCCTCCTGTTGCAGCTGCACAAGTGTGAAGATCATGTGCCTTCTTCTGTTTCACTCCACCCAGGTCCAAGCTAGGCTCCAGAGGCAGCACCACTGTAGTCTGCCTTGGATCCATCCAAGTGGCAGTGGCACAGGAGGCAACAATAGGTGCTAGCCATGCCTTGTGCCTCTGCTAATGCTTTGCTTGTGGGTGAACTGGCCTTGCCTTTCTGTGATCTGGATGTGCACTTAATTAGATAGTGGGAAGAAGGAACTATGCTGTACTATATTATGAGCTGTTCCTTTTAAAAAGTCTACAATATCTGGCTTACAGCTTGCTTCTGTAGTAATTGCAGCAGCTATAGCAAAAACAGGCATATGTGTTGTGACACCTGTTCTTGGTGCTCTTCCTTCAGTTTGTTTTAATCTTGAGTGATCTTTCTTACAGGCTGTTTTGGGAGCCTTGATAGCTGTGAATCTGAAAAATTCTCTGAAGCAACTGACTGATCCTTACTACCTCTGGAAAAAAAGCAAGCTGGACTGTGTGAGTGTCTTATATGACGCCATCTATGGGGGGGAGGTGAACTTATTGATCAGTATGGGATGAGTTTGTCCCAACATCAGCATGAAGACTAAATTGTGTGTGAGATTTATGTAAGTTTTCTAATCAAGTGTTCTGCCTTTTATACTTTCTCGTATATGAAATTCTTTATGGAATTTGTTAACAGAATTGGGTTCCTGTGAATGTTAGAGACTTTTGTTTAAACAAATATGGTGTCCATGTGGAATAATAGTTAAACATGTTTCTACTTGCAAAAGAAAATAATCCAAATTTTACAAGCATTCAGAAGCCAATTTAAGGAAAAGCAGCAAATTAAAAGGAGTTATGTTCAATATATACTATTGCATGTATTTCCTCATGGCATATCATTACAGTTCCCACACTGGAGTTTTGAATAGATCATGAATTGATACTTTTTTCTTTAAACCACAGCTGGTGCATGAGAGCCAGTTTGGTGTAGTGGTTAAGTGTGTGGACTCTAATCTGGGAGAACCGGGTTTGATTCCCCACTTCTCCACTTGCACTTGCTGGATGACCTTCGGCAAGTCATAGTTCTGATAAGAGCTGTCCTTGAAAAAGAGCAGTGTCTGTCAGAGCTCTCTCAGCCCCACCTACCACACAGGGTGTCTGTTGTGGGGAGGGGAAGGGAAAAGGAGTTTGTAAGCTGCTCTGAGACTCCTTTGGGTAGTGAAGGGTGGGGTATAAATCCAATCTCCTCTTCTTCTACATAGACTTTAACAATTGTTAGTATTTCTAAGATCTACTAAGGTGCTAATTACCTTTATGAGCATTATTACCAACAATAACCATATTAGCCCTATCTTATATCTAAAAGTCCTGAATTCAGACAGTGGTCCTCCCGGAAAGGAGAAACTCTCGGGAAATGATAAGAGTTCCAGACACTAGTTGATGTAAAAGTCACTAATATGAGGGCCATGGAAGATATACAAATATCTTGTCATCAGATATTTTGTCTGAGAAAGATTTATGGCAGTAAATTATATTTGTGTAGATGGGGGCAATTCATTACAAGTTTCTCCAGAAACTGTGTTATCAGCTAAAAGAGTAATACAAATTGTCCAGCCGCAGACATGAATGGATTTCTTAAAATGTTATTCAAATAATAGGCAAAGCAAATTATATAATGACATTCTGAGTATATGCACGTGTCAAAAGAACACATAGATCAGAACATCTATTCCAGCATCCTGTTTGATATACAGACCAGTGAGATGTCCCCAGAAGGTCAACAGACAAGGTCTGGATGCCAATGCCTCCCCCTCATTGTTGCCCCTCAGCACTTGTATTCATACAACTTCCATTTCATCACTGTGGCTAATAACCTTTGTACGGTTGCCAGCTGGTCTGGGGAAAATGTCCTGTCCCTTTAATAGAGGCTTTAAATGTTGTTGTTTACCAGGTGATGTCATTTACCTCCATGCCACAAAAAGCTCCACTTGCCCATTTCCACACATTAAGCTTCTGTTTAAAGGACAGGGCCAGACCAGTTGGCAACCCTACAACTTTGGATGGACTGAAATTGTCCAATCCCATTTTAAAGCCATCTAAACCTGTGCCCATGTCTATATCCTCCTATGGCAGTGAAATACACAAGTTAATTTCTTTCTAAATGATGAAGTATTTCCTTTTGTTTCCTGAATCTGCTGCTCATCAACTTCATTGGGAGTCCAAGTTCTATTATTCTGGGAGAGGGAGAAAAAGTTCTCTCTATTCACTCTCTCCACCTCATGTGTAATCTTATAAACCTGTGTCACGTCACCCCAGTTGTCTTTTCTCTAAACTAAAAAGCCCCAAACTCCTTAGCCTCTTCTTGTATCAAAGCTGCTCCAACCCTCTGGTCACTGTGGTTGCACTTTTCTCTAGCTCTTCCCTGCAATATCCTTTTAGAGATCTAGAAACCAAAAAAGTACACTGTTTTCCAAATACGGCTGTACCACAAATATATACAAGGGCATTACAATACTGACTGTTTTGTTTTAAGCTCTTCTCTTAATTAACGCCCAGCACAGAATTTACCCTTTTTTACCATTGCCATATACTGCATCAACATTTTTATATCCACCATGATCCCAAGATTTCTCTCCTGGCTGGCCACCATCTGTTCATCAGCATGCTAGTATTTCTTTCTTTGTCCCAGTGTGCCTCACTTTCAGTTATTCATGTTGGACCTTTTTGCCACATTGTTGCCCACTCATCCACTTTGAGAGATCCTTTTCGAGCTGTTCTGAGCTAGCTTTGATTGGTACCATGCTGTTTCATGAGAATAATTAACATCTCCCACAAACTTGGTTGCTTTGCTGCTCAGTCTCAATTCGATGAGATTTATGAACAAACTAAATAGCACAATATCAATCCTTGAGGAACTACCTTAAAAAATCTGAGTAGAATAAAATAGTATTAATCATTTCTGCATGAAGCTGTTTCCTCTTAAAGTACAACTTGTAGATTTTTTTGTAATGGGAGGTTTTAACATGTCCTGCATAGATTGGGCATGGGCACATTATCTCAGGGGAAGTTCATGTGTGCAAGCCCATTCATTGAAAGGGGGTTTGCACTGGAAAACTTCCCCGAAAGATTGCATCCTAAGGACACCACCACAGAGGTTTTTAAAGAGGTTTTGGAAGAGCATTTGAATAGGCTCGTGAATTCTGGAGTACCAGCACAGATTCTATTGTGTGCTTGTTCATCTTCTGTATTCAGCTAAAGGATTTTATGGGCATCAGCTTTTTTCTGTATAAATGTTATGTAGTTACTCTAGAAGAATACAGGTGATAAATGAGCATAGCTAACTACTGACATCCTAACTTGGTTGAATGAGTCTAAGCACCTTTTGCAGAGGTTAGGTCCACAGAAGGATTGCAGGAGAGTGGGAGAGATGAGGCAAGCACTGAGGCCATGGGGAAACAGCCAGGAGATGATCCCCCAGCTGACAACCCGTAGAAAAGAGTCAGTGACTGCATTCATCCTTGTCTCAATCATTTATTAGCATGAAGATGAAGACGGGCAGGAGTATAATAGGGACATGGAGATCCTAGTGCATGGTCAAGGCAAGGATGAGCTGAGTCACTAGCTCTTTTCTGTAGGATGTCAACTGGGGGATCAGACTGTTACAAACCCCTTTTGTGATGTCATCTCTGCCATCTTTCTGGGTAAGGAATCTTCATGTGTGCTGCTCATTTTGCAGTTCTTTTAAGCATCTTGCAAAAAAAGGTGTTCTGTTCTCAGGTTTTTTTTCTTAGCAAGGATAGAAGGTTAGAACCTTGCTCCTACCAAAATAAAATTTATACCTAAGGAATGTCCAAGTGTGGTTAGATTCTGCATTAGAGACCAGATTCTGCAACATAGATGTCAGCCCTTGAATGCAAGTGTCTAGAGTCAGTCACAGAACTTCAATCAGTGTACGACCATATGTGTTCCATGTCAGTGTGTGTTTGCAACACATCATGCAAGTGTCCACAGCCCTCCCCCTCTGCAGCGCAAGGAAATGAACTGTTGTGTTTATGTCTTTCCACAGATGGTCTGGGTGGTGAGCTTCCTCTCAGCTTTCTTCCTGGGCTTGCCCTTTGGACTTGCCGTGGGAGTGGGGTTTTCCATCCTAGTAGTGGTTTTCCATACCCAGTTGTAAGTATTATCTTGGAAATGATCTGCAATGGAAATGCATAAGGTTAGGCATTTTCCAAATTAAAAAAAATGTTTGGGTCAAAATTTCAAAGGCAGGTGTGACTGGCAGCTCCTGGAAAATGAAAGTGCCAGTCCCTGTTAGTAAATAATGATGTCATTTTAAGATAACAGCTGCCTACTATACCAGTCCCATGAATATATCCCTCAACTGGTTTAAATCTGGAGGTATTTACGTCACACATAACAACACCTGTTCCCTTTAAGCTCACATCTGTTATACATAAACAGCAATCCACTTACTGCTGTTGACCCTCTCAGGATAAGAGATAAATGGAATGGGAGATAAATGTTTCCATCAATGGAAGGCAATGAGGTAAAGATGAAAAGTGGGCAAGATTTGTCTTCCCTCTTCCACACACTGTTTTTTGGGGTAAAATATAGACCCCCATCCCACCTGCTCCATTCACTAGTGGGGCCGACATACATGGCCATCGTCTCTTAATTGTAGAGTTTGGCCCTGGTGTACCCATACCAAGCCCCTAATCTAGCCAAACCTATACTTATCTTTTTGTTCAACCCTCACTCTGTAGAAACAAAGAGCAGATTTGCATTACCTTCATAATGAAGAACAGCATGTATTCAGGCTCTTGCTTGCATTTTGGAGGTTGGAAGAATGGCGTAGACTTGGGGCAGGATGTCAGAAGCTGTTCTCCACCTGCTACTTGCTGAATCCAGGCTAGACAAAGCAAGGAGAGAGTAACAGCAAAGCAGGAGAGCCAAGGCTTTGCTTTCTTCTTGCTGGCACTGCCCACATGGGTGAGCATATATGGTCTATATCTGCCTCATTCATGCACTCATCAGTGTTGGCTGCACCAGTACGAGAAAAGCAAAAGTCTAGGTCTCCTTTTAGAGCCTCTCTCCCCCCCCCTTGTCTCTCTCTCTCTTCTCTGTTGATGTCCAGCTCAGACAAGCAGCTGCTATAGTCATTCCAGAGGTTCCTAAATGCTGTGAGGAACCCCCAGCCCTTGTAAACCAAATACAGTTCATAGAGAGCTGCAGTCCATGTATTCCCTGACTGAAGATAGATCCAGATGGTCAGCCATGTTGGTCTGAAGCAGTAAAACAAATTTAGAGTCCAGTGGGGGCACCTTTAAGACCAAGAAAGGTTTATTCAAGGAATGAGCTTCCATGTGCAAGGCACACTTTTTCAAATACATTGGAATGGTAGATGAGGTTCTAAACTTATAGACAGGGATTTAACAGCAAATTAGCATATAACATGATGATGTTTAAGTTATGCAAAATTAAAGACTAAATAAGAAGTTAAGGTTATAAGGTCAACAGTTGTAAAGCAATAGATATGTCAAAATAGTGCTTAGCTGGTCTTAAAGGTGCCACTGGACTCTAAATATATTCCCTCATTATGAGGGTTATGTATGAATGAGCTGTTGTTCCCCATGCTAGGAATCCTGATAAACTAATTTATTTATTTATTTGTTCGTTTGACTTCTATCCCGCCCTCCTGCCGAAGCAGCTCAGGGCGGCTTACATACAACTATAAAACCAACATAAGTACATACATAAAATAACTGGACTCAATTCCAAATAAATACAGTTAAAACCATTTGAGTGTGGTGGTGTCATGTAATAAAGTATAAGTGTAGCTCAGCCAATATAGTATCATTCCTACTGGAACACCTGGCAAAAAAGCTCCATTTTCACGGTCCTGCGGAATTGCTGGAGGTCCTGCAGGGCCCTGATCTCGCTGGGGAGCTCATTCCAGAGCGTCGGCACCACCAGGGAGAACGCCCTGGTCCTAGTCGACGCCACCCTGGCGTCCCTAGGCCCAGGGGGGCCCAGGCGGTTTTGTGTTCCAGATCGCAGTGCTCTCTGGGGAACATGCGGGGAAATAAACTAACCATACAGTAATACCCTTGAACTCAGATTCCCACACTCACTTTTGAATTAGTCATCATGAGATGATGTTACTTTTTCCACTGCACATGTTAAGTCATCCTGGTGAATGTACCCATCTTGTGACAGTTGTTATCTATCATGAGGTTAAAAGTTTGACAACCAACCGGCATTTTAGTGTCCTATCAATTCTCACCACATGGGGGTGTACTCCTAACAAAATTCAATGTGAAATTTTGTTACCTACCATATTTGGAAGACAAAGGATTTTCAGAGCCTGTGAAAAGCATTTAGGTAGAAATAAATGAATAACAGCTTGTGGTAACAAAGGAGAATTGATTGGACAGGGCTTTTTGAATGTAGTGGACAATTTATCAAGCAGACACATGCTCTCCTCCTTCTCTTAGCAATCCAGCCAAGAACATGCTGATTGCGTCTTCAATAGCAAGTTATATCCATCTTCTTCTTCTGGTTGACTTGCACCACTGGATTTTAGCTACATGAAAGTTATTTCAGGCAGCCTTTTTGCACTACTCATGTTTTGACATTTTCTTCCATTTTTCTCTTTAGTCGCAATGGCTGTATCCTTGGCCCAGTAGCTGCTTCTGATATATACAAGAACCCCAAAGTCTACAATAAGGTAAATGTGGCAGCAAAATTCAGTTTACCCCAATTTGGTCATCACCCAGCCAATATAAAAGCCAGGCATTTATTTTATCACATGAGGTGATGACTCTAGGCATCTATATGTGGGGTCATTTTTTACTTGCAGTATTTATGACCAAAGTTTGGTGGAGGTTTCAAATACAACACTGACATGACCTTTTTATTTTAAAATGTTTCCTAATTTCAGAATTTTGAAGAGCCCTGATTTATTAAAAGTCAGGGGAGTCCTATGCTGAACTAGGTAAATGCCAAGTAAAAGAAGCTGGAGGGATGGTTAAGCAAGATTTCCACAGCTTAAATTCCAGGACTTCAATGTCCGGGTTCAACCCTTTTCAATTGTTACATTTTTGGTGCTCAAACTGCATATAAGGGGATATTATGCTACCTGTCCTGCCAATACATGTTGTCATCTTTTTGCACATATCTTCCAGTTTGGAAATCTGAGTTTCCAAACATGCATACCGAAAGCTGGAAAATACCTGTGTTTCCCTATTCACAGAAAATGACAGCTGTGCATATTGGGAGAATCATGGTTAGTCCAATCTGTCAAAATGGGAATGTCAAAATGGGAAATGATTGAAAAAGCAGAGAGTTTTCTGTTACTCTCCAATGATTAGGAGAAACAGCAAATTATGCAAAGCTTGGAAATAAGGCACATTTGCTTAACTTGCACAATATAAAGAGATTGCAGCATTCAAGCATTCAGCAGAGTGTCTCTCTGATTTGCTTTAATTTTTTTGTAGGATCTCTTCTTCCAATTCCCCCCACCATGCATATTGACACCATCATCTAATGCAGCACCTGAAACTTGTCAATCTCTCTCCTGCAGGTCCATGAAATAGAAGGGATTAAAATTGTCACTTACTGCTCCCCACTGTACTTTGCTAATTCAGAGATATTCAGGGAGAAAGTAATAGCCAAGGTAAGAAATCATCTCAATGCTCAGATAATAAACACCCTTGCAGTATTTCAGAAGCACATGATATAATGACACACTAGTTTCTTTGTCAAAACACATCCATCCGTTTTCTCATTGCACAACAGCAAATATCTTCTAAATAAAAGCATATGGATTAATGCAGAAGGCAAGTAAGTCTTCCTTCTCTCTTTACCTTCATTATATGTGTCCTTTCTGACAGTTGCAGTGTAATCCTACACAGAGATACTCCCCTCTAAGCCCATTGACTTCAATGGACTTATTTATTTATTAAAACATTTATACCTCACATTTTCTCATGGCTCAAAGGAGCTTACAACAATAGCCAAAATATTTCCAGTTAAAAGCAGAATAAAATAGCAAACCCCAAGTCTCCCCTCCTTCCTCCTTAAAAGATGCCTGCCATTCAAACCCCCTCAAAAGCCCTGGCAAACAGGTAGGCCTTGCAGCACCTCCTGAAGACTGAGAGGGGGACTCACCTCTTCAGGGAGCCTGTTCCACAGAGTAGGAGCCACAATGGAAAAAAGGCCTGGGCTCTGGTCAATGCCATCAGGCCACTCTAAGAGATGGGATACCCTACAAATGGCTGCCAGAAGACCGTAGTTGGTGCCCAGGTCCATATGGAAGGAGATGGTCCTTAAAAGGGTGTAACTCTGCTTATGATAGCACTATTAAACTAACAAAAGTGCCTTTCTGCTGGCGTGCCTGTATGTTGTTAATTTTGGTTACCCTGGGATGTTAATATGTTTGTTGGGATGATATAGGCATCATTGAGAACTGTGAAGCCTCCATGGTTAATTTCAGTTTCCAGATGCCCTGAAGATAACCCCAAGAATTTGGGATTCCTTCCCCCAAATTTCCCCTTCTGTACCCTTAAAAGTTGCAGAGTCACTGTTTAAGTACTAGATTCATGTTCAGACATCTATAAACTGAGCCAGGATGAACAAACCACCTCATTATCTTCTTGTTTAATTAGACAGGTGTAGATCCCATAAAAGTCTTCTTGGCCAGGAAGAAGTATGTGAAGAATCAGGAAAAAGTTGCGATGGCAGCAACAGTGGCAGTACAAAAACCAAGCAAGCTAAAATCCGTCTTCAGGGAAAACAAGGTAATTTAGCTTCTTTCCTAATTGTCAAAGATATTATGTCCAAATAGTGGATTAGAAGAGAAACACCAGTCATCCTTGCAGGGCTCTTTTTGAAGCAGGAACTCCTTTGCATATTAGGCAACACACCCCTGAAGTAGCCAATCCTCCAAGAGCTTACAGTAGCCCCTGCAAGAAGAGCTCTGTAAGCTCTTGGAGGATTGGCTACATTAGGGTGTGTGGCCTAATATGCAAAGGAATTCCTGCTACAAAAAGAGCCCTGATCCTTGGGATCCAGACAGCCACATTACCCAAAGGCTGCAGAAACAGCTGTGACTGGTTGGAGCTGGACTAGAACTGCCAGCCCTACATTAAACTCCTTCCTATGACCATGGCACACCCATCCAAGTATTATTGCAATTGCTGAGGTCAATGGCAGCATCCACAAATGTTAGGACAGGCAAGAATTTTTCCTATGTGTTATATTATTATAGGGTCAAGTATACCACTGGAATACTGGTGGGAGGGGGGGATGTTGAGCTGTCACACACCATTTTAAAAATAGAGCTGGGCTCTTCCCTCCTTCCTTGCAGTGGCTATGGGTGAGGGTTCAGTGGATGATCCATATGCAGCTACCTCACAGTTCCTCCTTTAAATGAGAGAAAAATAGGTTTATATTTTCTTTGGAATAAAAGGAAGTGGTCTGGGTGCTCTCCTTTACTGAACAGGCTTTCTGCTGCCCATGTGGGGGGCAGGGGGTGGAAACTGCTTGAAATAGCTAGGGACAATGAGTCTGCTTCCTGGGTCTTGCAGTTGCCTCTTGTATGCATTGTTTAAAATATTATTAACTTTCAAGACAAGGGCTCCATCCAGAACTGCTGGACTGTCTCTCTCCAGCTGCCCTTGAGTATCACACCACAACCAAAGTGTTCCAGTTGGTCATGACACCTGAGCCCCAGACACCTTAACAAATTGAGGTTAAGTCCTTTTCCAGTAACTGGGATTCTGAAATGGGATTAACTTGTGGTCAGGAAGAATGGTTACTGGGGGGGGAAGCTGACTTTGGTTTGTTAAGGTGTCTGCATTCAGACATCACGGCAAACTTTAGTTGAAGACCTTGTGTTCAGTTCTGGCAGACAATATGATAGGAAGAGGGAGGAGGAAGGGGGACAGAACATGTGAGCCTGAAAGTTACCAAGTTTGGATATGTCATGAACAAACTGAGAGCAAACTGATGTCTGTGTTGAGCCAAGAAAGCAAAAGGGCTGCCGTTCCATGTTGGGAAATACTTGGAGATTTTGGAGGTGGAGCCTCAGGGGGGTGAGGTTTGGGGCATAATGGAGTCCAACTTCCAAAGTGGCCATTTTATCCAGGTGAACATATTTCAGTCAACTGGAGATCAGTTGCAATAGCGGGAGATCGCCAGCCACTACCTAGAGGTTGGCAACCCTAGCAAAGCTTATACAGAAAGCCAAGCACATACGAGTGGCCATCCTGTTCTGGTGAAGAATGCCAAGTTAGTATAAATGAATCTACATGGGGTAGAAGAAGAGGATGGGTTGCTAAGCTGAGGAGAAAAGTGCTTGGAGGCAGAGCACACAGGAGGGAGGAGGGCTCTGCGTTCCACACCTGTGTACTCAAGTTGCTGCGGAAAACAGAACCCTGACTCAGCATAGTGGGTGAGGTCCAACTTTATCTCCAACCATAAATATAAAAGAAAACCACTGTACATTTTTGTATTAGTATCTAACACCTTATTAATTAAATAAAATTCACACAAAATGGAAGTGATAAATTCTGGATGAGTCTCCAATCAGATGCCAATTACTTTTATATATGGTAAGGTAAAGGTAAAGGTTCCCTTGCTCGAAAGCCAGTTGAATCCGACTCTAGGGTTGCGGTGCTCATCTCCATTTCAAAGCCGAAGAGCCAGCGCTGTCCGAAGACGTTTCCGTGGTCATGTGGCCGGCATGACAAAACACCGAGGCACATGGAATGCTGTTACCTTCCCACCGAAGTGGTACCTATTTATCTCCTTGCAATTTCTTGCTTTCGAACTGCTAGGTTGGCAGGAGCTGGAACTAGAGACGGGAGCTCACTCCGTCATGCGGCACTCTTGGGTCTCGAACTGCTGAACTACTGACCTTCCACAGCCTGCAGTTCAGCGTCTTAACCACTTGAGCCACCGCAGCTCCTTTTATATATATGGTGGGAATGTCCAAAAATTAGAAGGGCTTTTAGGTAAAGAAATGTTGAATGTTGTCAGCCTGATGACTGGGCACCTAGAATGAAATAAGCATTATGAAGTGATATTTATAGCAACTAAAAGGTGTGGACATAAACCTCTGATAACAAAAAAATTAATTGCCAAAATTTAAAAGCCCTTAGAAATGTTTCAAAGACTTCAGTTGTTTTTATTGCATTTAAAATTTGAAGATATAATTGAGATTTGATTATCCATGATATGTTCTGTAATATGAAATAACTGTAATTATCATGTTATAATTTTTCAATAAAAAGTAGAGAAAACGGTCCCCCTCCCCCCACACCTTTATGTATGATAGGGCAGTTCTATGTTGAAACACTATTATATCTGATTTGGCTCAGGGTGTACTTTAAAAAAAAAAAAAAAAGTGCCAATGCATATCTTGCTGACTTCAGCTTAAAGCAAACAACCAGGGTCACCTTGGAAGCTAGAGAACATTTCTTCATCAGCAGCATCAGCTTTTCAGGAAAAACATTAGATGCCAGTACTGCACAGAATACATACTTCAGATACTTGCAGTACAAGGACATAAGGAACAAGGTTTTGCAGGCTTCACCATCTGAATGATAGAGGAAAGATGCCCTCCATTATGGTGGCCATTATGGCCCTAAAAAGTATTATGTTGCCTTTGTTTAAGGTAGCTGCGACAGACAACATTTAAAATGCTGTTTCCTAATGCAGTAAAACCAGAGAAGGGAGGTGAATAGTTAACTCTGCTCTAGAATGTTGAGCTTAAGTGACAGTCTGCTCTTTTTCTCTGATTGGCTGGCACCAGCTGAGAGAAATATAAAATCATCTGTGTGCTAAGGGGAGGGAGAGTTCGTTTTGAGTTCAGTGGCAGTTACTGTTAAGTAAAGTAAAAGTTCAGCTTAAAAAGTGGATATCTGAAGAGTCTGACTAAAACATCTGTCAGACAGGTTCACCTTTTGAATAAAGGGAGAGACTCCTGGTCTTAGCTATGTTAAACACAACCTGAGAAAGAATTCCATCCAAGAATTCAGAGTCTACTGTCAGTGAAAGCTGAAGAACATTTCCACACAGACGTCAAGAACTGGGGTTTGAGATTTTGGCAAAGAGTGACTGGGTAGCAGGCTGAAGCTCCCAATCAGGCCAAAATGAATAGGATTATATTTTCAGGGAAGAAATATAAGTCCTGTCCAGTTATATAGGGAATTGGCACTGACACAGCCCTTGGTCTGTTGTGAAAGGAAACAGTTATAACTACTCTGGGAAAAGAAGACACATTGTGATTTCAGAAAAGAACATAAGAACATAAGAGAAGCCAATGTTGAATCAGGCCAATGGCCCATCTAGTCCAACACTCTGTCACACAGTGGCCAAAAATACCAGGTGCCATCAGGAGGTCAAGCATTGGGGCCAGGACACTAGAAGCCCTCCCACTGCTGCCCCCCCCCCAGCACCAGGGGAAAGAATTTGATACATACACAAAAATGAGTGACCTTTCCAGCACATCTGAACAGTTAATAAGAAACTATATGCAGAAACATTGTAACTGAAACCTAAGTACTCAGTCAACTATCTCTCACAGATAAGAACCAAGAGTTTGTAAAAAAAAATAAGCTGCTATAACACCATCTTGTCTGTCAACTGAAAAATATACGTTTTTTTCCAAAATTTCCCTCCGCCTTTCCATACCGCCTGCTCCATCCCGCCTATTAAATAAAATATTTATTATTGTTCACTGCTATACAATCTCCAGTGTCATTTCAAGAGATCTAAAAAGAGGGCTTCTGTTTTCTCCTGACAAGTTCCTGGGCTGGGCAAACGCCAAATTAGATTCTGTTAAAGGGTGGGACATTCTGATTTATAAAGCCACAAATATTATCACATTAGTGGGGTTCAGCTCACTATCTGAAGGGAACTAAGAATTTTGATAGGAAAAATCTGCCTCAGAGTGAGGAGAGTAACAGGGGATCCATCATAGTAGCCATGGTGATTCTCACCTAAGTGAAAATCTGGCAAAGAGAAAGTTGAAAAAAGTCTGTGATGGCTACAAAAAGCACAGAATAATAGTTCTGTTCCAATGCAGGGCCTTTAACAGATTAATCTGCTCCAAAATTTCTGCTCCAAGGCAGGCCCTTTAACAGATTAATCCACACCATGTATCTTAAATAAGCAAATGGAAACACTGTTCTATGTCTTGGGGGGGGGGAACCCTGGTTAATCCTAGTTAAACCCAAATTCATGAGAGTAAATCATGCATGCTACATCAGATGCTCAGTGATTTCCTGAGAGTAGACAGTTTATCCTGAACATACTATTTCTTCCTTTGTACAGACCATATCACTGCAAGAGCTCCAGAAGGACTTTGAAAGCACTGCTCCAACAGATACCAACAACAACCAGACAGCCGCCAATGGCACCAACATTTCCTATGTAGCATTCAATCCTTCTGGGAACACTTCAAGGCAAGCCAATACTTCCTTTGCACAGGGAAGCATGACTAGTCATCGAAGCAGCACCTGTAGCAATGTCCCAGCCTCTAATGTTGATCCAATGACTACAGCACCCCCATTTGTCAACTTCCACACCATTATCCTGGACATGAGTGGAGTTTGCTTTGTAGATCTGATGGGGACAAAAGCTCTGGGAAAGGTGAGTTTGTATCCTGCCTCCAGTCTATTTTGCTTTGTTGATCTTGTTGTATTAATTAAAGCTAAGTTTAAAATTTTCCATTGAACTCAACTAGATAAATGTAAACAGTAGGTTTTTTGGTAGCTGTAGTAGGTTGACTTTATTCACTTCTAAGGGCACAATTGGCAGCTGAGCAATCAGTTAGATGTCATACCTGTGGCCAGGATCAGAGTAAGGCTAAGAAGTTAGTGGTCTCTTCCAGACAGGGATGGTATTTTGTGGTTTATCCATTGATGGTGTGGCTGCAGATTAAGTGGATCAGCAATGGGGCTTCCATACAGCAGGTTTCTCCCCAGTTTCCCTGCCTCAATCCCCCCCCCAAGTGACCACACCCTCCCCTGGGCCACCCAGGCTTTTGTGATGTATTTTTAAAACTGACATTAGAATACTGTTATACTGATATATCATTGTAACAATAGGTACAGCTGGTTCTCTGAATTTTATTTTTAGTAAATCTCTAGCTTGTTCCCTTGTGAAGATATGCCTTTTTCATTATATTTCTGCAAGGGAAGAGGCTAGATACTTTTTAATAAAAGGTGGGAGTTCAGAGATATATTGGTGTGTTGATATAACAACATTCTAGTGCCAATTTTTTTTAAAAGCCCCAATGGTGGGAGAGGAAATGGCTGCCATGTGAGCAGGAAAATTCAAATGTTCCTACAAACACAGCAGCCATCCTGGCTTTTTTGCAAACTTTCCCAAAACTTTGGGGCAAAGCAGGCTTGAGGAAAATGAGAGAAAAGCTGGGGAAACCCCTGTAGGTACACAAATATACCACAATGCTGTGAGGAAGCAGGAATAAAAACCTGCTTCTCATTGAACTTGGGACAGATAACCTATATAAAAGACACCAGTAATAGGTGAAAAAGAGGCTGATGTCTAGGGATGGACATAAACTGGAAAAATGTGATTTGTGCCAGTTTGTGGCCGAACCATGAAACAGAATCGAACTGGGAGGTTTGCTTGCAAATTGAACCGGTTTGTGGTTCATGGCCTTGCAGACCCCATTGAAAAGGGACCACAGTCCCTTTAAATGGAGTTTGCAGAAAGCCCAACAGGCTGCCTTTCAGCTGTTTCAGGCTATCTTGCTATATATCCAGTTCCTGATACACTGCTGTAGCTCTTACAGGAACTTTTATATGCCCTCCTACACAGTCAGTGGGAGGGAATGTGACATGGTATAACCCAGTCTTGTCAGATTTCAGAAGCTAAACAGAATTGGGATTTGGATGGGAGATGACCAAGGAAGACTCTACAAAGGCAGACAATGGAAAACCACCTTGGCTTCTCACTTGCCTTGAAAGCTCCTTGCCCAGGGTCACCATAAGTCAGTTATGACTTGACAGCTCATATGTATGTATATACATAGGCAGTGGGTCATGAAGGATCTGAACAGCCAGAATCTGGAGGAAGCCACAGAACAAGAACATTCTGCAGCATCTTTAGAACTTTAGATAGAAAGCTATCATGTGGGCCAGTAGCTGGGGTGCCCAAAGTTAAGATTCAGTGTTCTTATATCATTCTACAGCCATTTAAAAGACAGTTTTTCAATAAAACTAAGTACCTAGTATTTCCATTCTTGTTCCAGTGGTTAGGTTTAGGGCCCCACATTGTGTTAATGGAAGTTGAGCGCTTTTGAAAATCTTGTGCTGTGTACCACTTCAGATGTTTTAACCATATAATTCTGAAAACAATTCTTCTGCAGTTTCTGGAATTTGCAGTACATCCTAAATGAATGTTCTGTCAGGTGCTGTAAAAGCTAATTAGCATGTGGAAAGTAATATTCCTCCCCCCATTTTTTTTGTCTCCTTTTATAGCTGTGCACCAACTACCAGAGGATTGGAATTAAAGTTTTCCTGGCAAATGTGCCTGGTAAGAATATTGCCCCATGTACCAGGCTTAACCTATCTTCCATTATTTGCAGCCTCCAAGAGGTATAGGATCGCTGGGAAGGAAAGAGATTCGGATGTAATCCAATGAGAGTGCTGTTAGAGCAGCCCTTATCATTTTTAAAATGTTGTCCAGCATTTCTCCAAATTTGACTGCATCCTCTTCTGGGTGGGAGAGACTGGCCAATGGTGTGGGATGACATTTATCAGAAGAATAAGATAAACCTTGAACCTCTCAGTGATTCTTTAAAATCATCTTGTTATTAAATGAAATCTTTGCCTGTCACAGCAAGTACCAAGCTCATATATACCTTTTGGCTCAAATTCCAAAGAGCCTGAAATAACAGCTCTGAACAAGATTAATTTAATAGAAGGCCCTGTTGATTTTATAGCTCATCTGAAATCACAGTGCAATTTCTCATGCTTTAGACCAGGAGTCCCGAACATGGTGCCCTTGAGAAACCATGGTGTCCACCAACACATTTCCTCGTACCAGCCAAGTGTTTTTAGAAAGGAAGGCAAGTGAAACCACCTCCTATGGTCGCCATTTTGTGGTTGCTCCCACCACAGAATTCTAAAGGTGCTCACAGGCTCAAAAGGGTTGGGGACCCATTTTAGACTATGCAAGGAAAGCTGTTGGCAGTATGTTTTCCATATCTGGAAGTACACGTGGAATTGTTTCTTCCATGTGCTAATGAATTTTCCCATGAATGAAGTGCCATTCCCCGGAAAGTACAGCTCTATTTCAGAGCAAAATCTGTAGTTCCTTTAACTTGTATTCAGAGAAAACAATCAAGCTTCATCTACAGTATTGATAACTGGCATCCCTAGTTTGCATAGATTCTAATGCCTCTTTGCTCTCAGGGCAAGTGAGAGTTTGGCTGATTAAGTAAGTCTTAGTCTATTAACTGTATGTGCTTTAGTTAATTAGCTGATCGATTAAATTTGCACTTGAGTAAAGGCAATTCTTTCTGAAGCAAAAAAAATGTATGAATCCATTTTTTTGGATGAGGCGCGCATGTGCTTGATTTTAGAGAAGGCATTCCCTAATCCCCTCTGTATGTGATGTACTCATTGATTAGCTTTGTATGCATTGCAAAAATCAACCCAAATACTTCCTACTGTATACAATTTACAAGTGCACTTGTGCACAGTATTGTTTGGGGACCAGAAAGGCACCATGCAGAGGATAATGCCAGTTTGCTTATGCCCACTGGTTACCTTCCTTGTCTTCTTCTTCTTTTTTTAAAGGTAAGCTATATGGGTTTTTTTAATGGTAATGAGTTAAGTTGTCTGTGCTTTTAGCTTCCTAGATGCAATGGAACATCTTTTCTCTAAATAGACAATGGCTTTGAATAGGCTTCTAATAACACCAGGGCTTCTCTGGTGTCATTTGCTAATCTTCAGAAGGGTGTGAAGCTTCAATTGCATGTGAAGGTCAGTTTTATGATTCCTCCTTCCTTCTCCCCGCCTCACAGGCAGCAAGTCTGAGCAAAAGGAAAAATGTAGGGGAGGAGCCACTTTATCCATTCTCTTCCTGCCTCTTCTGCTTAAAACTGCCCTCTTCCCAGCAGGTTTCTCCTCACATGAGAAAATATAGGGACTTTGAATATCTTCTCTCACAGTTGGGTGGAGGGCAGGTTAGCAAACAATGAAAGAAGGAAGGAAGGACGGAAAGAATGAAGGAAAGAGGGGAGGGGGGAGGAGGAGATTGGATTTATATTCTGCCCTTCAGTACCCAAAGGAGTCTCAGAGCAGTTTACAATCCCTTTCCCTTCCTCTCCCCACCACAGACACACTGTGAGGTAGGTGGGCCTGAAAGAGCTCTCTCAAGAACTGCCCTTGAGAGAACAGCTCTGAAAGAATTTATGACTGACCCAAGGTCACTCCAGCAGCTGCATATGGAGGAGTGGGGAATTAAACCTGATTCTCCCAGATTAGAGTCCGCACTCTTAACCACTACACCAAACTGACTCTCCACCTCTGCTCTCACTTAAATTCTTCCACTGTTTCTCCCAACATATAATATGAGCCTCACTTCAAAAATGTAATTCTTCTGTTTCTCAGTTTTAGTGTTAAAATATTTAAAGTGACTTAATTTTTTTTATCACAGCACTAGTGCCTCATTGGGGCTGTGGTGGCTCAGAGGTTAAGACACTGAACTGCAGACTGGAAAGTCTGTAATTTGGCAGTTCGAGACCTGAGTGCTGCATGACGGCGTGAGCTCCCGTCTCTGGTCCCAGCTCCTGCCAACCTAGCAGTTCAAAAGCAAGAAACTGCAAGTAGATAAATAGGTGCCACTTCGGTGGGAAGGTAACAGCATTCCATGCACCTCGGCATTTAGTCATGCTGGCCACATGACCATGGAAATGTCTTCGGACAGCACTGGCTCTTCGGATTGGAAACGGAGATGAGCAACACCCCCTAGAGTCAGATTTGATTGGCTTTTGACAAAGGGAAACCTTTACCTCTACCTAGTGCCTCATCATTCCACAATGCTTGTTTAGACAGCTGAAGGTATCATAATATACATTGCTCCATAAAGCATATTTCTAACCAGAAGAAAGGATTCACAAAGAGTTTGTGTTGTTGTTGTTGTTTTAAATCTCACAAAGTCAAATGGAACAACAGTAATAGGAGAGTTACATGGTTGAGGGACTGGGTATTTTTGTTATGTGCAACCACATTTATTTTCAGTCCACTGGTTTTCTTTTTTGGAGCTCACTAGTGATCATTGACAGTTGTAAATATGTGTCTTCACTTAACCATCAGAGGTGGAATCCCCTGGACTTCATTGTTGCCAATAGTGCATAATTATTATATCAGAACAAATTAAAGCAAATCAGTTAAAGCAGATCAGATTAAAGAAAGCTGGAAAGACAGAAGGGGAAAGTTGATCTTTTTGTATATAGAGGCATTTGTGATTGCAGTTCCATCCTCAGTATTCATATCTTACATGTTCTCTACAAGAGAAATCCTAAAGGATTGCCATTCGATTGCAACAGAGGTGTTTTCATACACACACTTCCATAAAACAGGCTTGTTATCAATTCAAGAATTATGAGATATGATCAGTGGTGTGTTCTGTAGTGGTTAGAGTGCCATACTAGAAACTGAAAGACCCCAATTTGAATCCCCATTCTGCCATGGGCCAGTTATACACATATAACCCTGTTATACAGGGTTGTTGTGAGGATAAAATGGAGGAGAGATCGAACAATGTATGCTACTTTGGGTCCTCATTGGGAGAAAGGCAGGGTGTAAATAAAGTATGTAAATAAGATGTTTGTGATAGGATTTAAAAAAACAACCCTCAATATATTCTAAATACTAGTTTTTAAAATTTGTGTTCCATTCAAACATGAAAGTGATTAAGAGACTTTCAAGTACTGGAGCTTTAAGAAATATTGCCAAATATTGTGAATCCAGAAAATCTTAGGAGTTAGTGATTCTGTATCACTCAGCCCATACCAGTCCTTGTTCCAGAAGAAAAATTCATATGAATCAACTATATTCTACACACAGGCGGACAGCCTGCCATCCCTGGTGGAGGCCGTGTCGGGTTGGGCATTGGAGTACCCCAGGCTGCTGATCCTGGGGGACTTCAACATCCATGCCAACGACACGGCCTCCTCCCGAGCAGTGGACCTAGCATCGTCCATGGCGGCACTAGGACTCTCCCAATATGTAACAGCCCCCACCCACCAGGCCGGTCACATGCTTGATCTGATCTTCGCGGCTGGGATTACAGTGGACTGGATTACTGCTACTGCAGTACCATGGTCGGACCACTATGCCCTGAGGGCCCGAGTGAACGTGTCACCCCAACTCTGTTTGGGTGGTGAGCCGATTTTGGCTCGCCCGCGAAGCCAGATGGACCCATTGCAGCTTTAGATGGCTTTGCGGGATCCATTGCCCCTGGCGACTCACTAGATGAGCTAGTTGAGGACTGGAATAACTGGCTCTCGGCAGCCATCAATGAGATCGCTCCCAGACATCCTCTGTGTCCCCGATCGAGGCTGGCTCCATGGTACACCCAGGAGTTGAGGCTGATGAAACGAGGGCCTAGACGACTAGAGAGACAGTGGCAGCGAGCTCGTGATGAAGCGTCAAGAGCATCCTATCGAACGTTTACGAAGTCGTATGAGATGGCAACCAAGGCCACGAAGAGGGAGTTCTACGCGGCTGAGATTGCGTTTGCAAGCTCGTGCCCAGCACAATTGTATAGAACGATTCGGTCTTTAACTCCTCTGCCACAGAGCAGACAAAATGTAAGGGAATTGGATATTGGCTGCGAGGCTTTTGCGAACTATTTTGCAGATAAAGTCTTGTTGCTCCACTGCGACCTCCCAGCCACATTTGAGACAGTATGTGAACTTGAGGCTCCATGCACGTCTTCTGGTCCCATTCTGGTTTGTTTCGGACCTCTCAGCCTGGAGGAGGTTGATAGGTTGATCTCAACTGTACGCCCAACCACCTGCAGCCTTGACCCGTGTCCCTCATGGCTAATTAAAGCTGGCCGAGAGGGGTTCCAAGGCTCTCTCAGGGATATTGTCAACATGTCCTTATCTGAGGGCCTATTCTCTGGGGTTCTCAAGGAAGCGACGGTCCATCCTCTCTTAAAAAAACCCATCCTTGGATCCGGCTGAATTGGCCAACAATCGGCCGGTTTCCAACTTGCCCTGTTTGGGCAAATTAATAGAGAGGGTGGTGGCGATACAGCTGCAGGCCTACCTAGATGACACTTCCACACTAGACCCGTTTCAGTCCGGCTTCTGCCCGGGCCACGGGACCGAGACAGCACTGGTCGCCCTCACAGATGACCTTCGAAGGCATCTGGACTGGGGCGGGACAGCGGTGCTTCTGCTGTTGGACCTGTCAGCGGCATTCGACATGGTTGACCATCAGTTGCTCGCCCACCACCTCGCCGATGTGTGGATTCAGGGCCTCACCTTGCAATGGCTCATCTCCTTTCTCCAAGGTTGGGGACAAAGGGTGGCACTTGGGGAGAAGCTGTCCCGAAGGCACCCACTGGTTTGTGGAGTGCCCCAAGGGGCAGTTCTCTCCCCAATGCTATTTAACATCTATATGCACTCCCTTGCCCAGATTGCCCGGAGGCATGGGCTAGGGTGTCACCAATACGTGGATGACACCCAGCTCTATCTGTTGTTGGGCAGTCAGTCTGGCTCTAACCCGGAAGATCTGAACTGAGCACTGTGGGACATAGCGGGTTGGCTTAGGCTGAGTCGGCTGAAACTGAATCCGACGAAGACGGAGGTCCTGTGCCTGAATCGGAGCGGTACGGGTTTAGGGGTCCCTCTCCCGGCCTTCGGTGGGGCTCCATTGGTGCCAGCGCCGAGGGTCAGGAGTTTGGGAGTGCTCCTGGATGCTTCCTTGTCAATGGAGGCCCAGGTAGCAGCCACTGCCAAAGCAGCCTTTTACCACCTTCGGCTGATCAGGCAGTTGGTCCCCTTCCTCGAACACAATGATCTGGCATCAGTGATCCATGTGATGGTCACCTCGAGGCTGCCCTCTACATGGGACTGCCCTTGGGGCAGCTCTGGAAGCTGCAGCTGCTGCAAAATGCAGTGGCCAGGTTGTTGATGGGGCCTTCCATGTGGGAGCACATCCAACCTGTGCTAAAGCAGTTGCACTGGCTGCCAATAGCGTTCTAGATACGCTTCAAGGTGCTGGTTTTGACCTTTAAAGCCCTAAATGGTCTGGGGTCTGTCTACCTGAGGGACCGCCTTTCCCTGCATGTTCCCCCAAGGGCACTGCATTCAGGGATTCAAAACCATCTGGTTCCCCCCTGGCTTAAGAGATGCCAAGTTAACAACAACAAGAACTAGGGCGTTCTCTCTAGCTACACCGAAGCTTTGGAACAAGCTCCCGGATGAAATTTGAGCACTACGGGATGTGCAACAATTCCATAGAGCGGTAAAGACCGAGCTCTTCCGTCAAGCATTTTGACATGCTTGTCACACCAGCAGTACCACAACAGCAACAGCACTTTATACAGCACTTTATACAGAATGCCGCCATATTTTAATGTAACTCAGTATTTATTGTATTGTTTTTAGATGTATTGTATTGTTTTTAGATGTAGCAATATTGTGTTTTAAATTGTATATGAGTTTTAACTGCTTGTAAGCCGCCCTGAGCTGCCTCGGCGGGAGGGCGGGATAAAAGTTGAATAAATAAATAAATAAATTCTAGGGTGGTACCTGATGAACCTGTTTTCCAGTCAGGGCACTGTCATTCCTTCCATCCATCTGCTGAGTCTTTGCATTTCAGATTCAGAGAGCAACAATCTTCTGCCTCCATTTCCTGGATGCTTCTCTGGCAATTGCAGGGCTACCTGTGAACTTTAAATATTTATTTGTTGTTTGTTTGTTTACGTTATTTATAGTCTGCGTTTCTCGCAGGGACTCAAGGTGGATTACACATAATAAGCCAGGATGAGCAACAAAATGGGACATTCAATAATTAATGCATTAGGAGATTAGAAGTCTGGAATCACCACAGAGAAAGAGAAGCATAGCATAAGTGTTTCATGACACATAAAGTGGTACAGAAATTATGTGATATACAGCAGTATAGACAAGTCTCAATCATTTATCCAAGTAAGTTTGTGAACCATTTTCTATTGTGCAGCCTTATTACCTGCACAGAAAAGCTCTCTTGAATAGTTCAGTTTTGCATAATTTGCAGAAGGCTGAGTGGGAGCTTTCCTGACCTCATTCCATAGGGTGGGAGCCACAGCAGAGAAAGCACATGTACAGGCAGTTGTTGATTTTGCCCATTTGCAGTCTGGCACCTGGAGAAACCCTGCTGACATGAGCGGAGATGTCATGGTGGAGCACAGGGAGGGAGCTGGTCCTGTAAATTAGAGGGGCCAAGACCATGAAGGGCTTTATATGAGCCAATATATTAAACTGAGCTTGGTAACAAATGGGCAACTAATGCAGTGTCTGCAGAATGGGAGTAATGCACATGTTCCATCTAGCTACCGCTAGTAAGAGACTTGTATGCCATGTTGGCCTTTGCTGGTCCGATATTATTTTCAATCTATTGGGCAGTCAGAGTTTCCACAGTAAACAAGATTTGTCTCAATAAATAAGTTTTGATAGCAGGTGTCTGCCTTTCATCCCCTTGATGTAACTCTCTCTTTCTCCAGCCCAAGTGTATGATGACATTCGCACAGGTGGAGTCTTTGAAGAAGGTGGCCTCGAGCCCAGTCATGTCTTTGTGACAGTCCACGATGCTGTCTTGTTTGCAACAATGAATGGCAACAGAGCTACACGTCAACCCATCTTTGGAGAGGTATGCATGATTCACCTCAGCCCACCAAACTGTGGGCCTGATCACTTTAAAATGATGGCAGCATCCCATTGGCGGACATGAGGATGCTGTCATGTCTAATTTAAAAAGCCACAGCACTAATTTGCTAGCTCAGCAATCTTGGAAACAAAAGGAATAATCTGTTTCGCATATCTAATCTCTTGTAATGGTAAAGGGGACACTGTAGAACCTCAGCAATTACCACCTAAGTAGATAGGAATAAGAATTCCCAAAGAGCTAATATTTGTGCCATTTTTCCAACTGGTTTGAGTACTCCTTTGCTGATTTTCACTTGCACACACATTATTTGGTTTCTCATAACTTTATTATCCTGTTTGATGCCTTGTTGCTGAATGTGTGGAGTGACTTTTAAAAGCATTGCGCTTGTGGGGAGATGATACAAAAACTGTGTGTGCTTGCATCTGGATATCTCACTCAGATATACAAGTCATCAGTAGCATTCAGACATGCAGATTATCACTAGATGCCACAGTAGTGGTGACGAATGTGCAAATCCTCTTACTCTAACAGAGCTTATTAAATTTCAGACGTGTATGTCAACACAATAAACTAGTACAAAGGCATTTTATTTTTAAATTGTCACATCACATGCTGAGCTCATGGGGTAGCCCTGCTCCTGGTTTCATTATCTACATTACTCTGCTTGATAAAGGATTTACCAGCCCAGGTTCAGCTGACATGATGAAAGGTCTTATCTTTGTCATATAACGATTATTTGCTTCTATGACATTTACTGAAGGTGAAACCACTTGGTTATCATTTAAATGTGGGACAAGGGACTAATTCTTTGTTCCACAGCAAAGGTGTATCTACTTCTTGAGGTTTGGTAGGAGAACAAAATGTAGGGCCCGGCCACACCATATATATAATGTTTGCAGCTAAAACATAAATGGCAGACTTTTGTGTACATTTTTTTTGCTAATGTTAGCATCTCTACTCCCTCCCCTGAAAAAAAAAAATTATGCCCAGCATAAGTAAAATCTTCCTGTATTTCTCCTAAATCTCCATTCTTGCTATTTAAACCCATTATTTATTTATACCCTGACTTTCTCCCCAGCGGGGACCTAAAGTGATTTACACTGTTCTTCTCTCCTCCATTTTATCCTCACAACAACCCTGTGAGGTAGGTTAGGCTGAGAGTGTGAGACTGGCCCAAAGTTACCCAGTGAGCTTTCATGGAAGAGTGAAGATTTGAACCTGGGTTTCCCAGATCCTAGTCTGACATTCTAAAACACCACAACACACTGGCTAAACCCATTAAACCTGAACAACTTGTAGTTCCATTGAAATAAAACTATGCAGAATGACTGTAGGCCTTGTTCCTACAAACCTTTTGATACTTAAGAATGAATGAGTACAAAATATATGTACAGAGCATCAGATGTGAAGGGCATGTGTCTTAAAATTCATATATACAAGGTATCTCCTAAGAACCTTTACTCTATGCAGAATTTTTCATGGTGCCTGAAGCAAATGTAAATGCATTGCCAGAGCATACATGTAGCAAGGCTATCGCATAAATATGTCATATAGCAGTGCCAGTACAAAACATTTTTTAAATCTCATACACATGATCAGTGTATGAGATACACTGTGTATGATAAACATGAGATACAGTGTATGATACACAGGGCTCATTTCCTGCAGGAGCGCACAGGAGCGAAGTTCTGGCAGTAAGGAGCCCAGGGGGCGGGCACATGCAGCAAGCCCTGCCCCCTGCTCCCAGCACCCCCCCACACCTTTCCTGGCCCACTGGCCGACCCAGTGGAGTGCTGCCACAAGCTGGACCTCAAGCCTGCCCAGGCTCTGCCTGTCCTCATGCCGGCCCTGGCGCGGTGCCTCTGCAAGGCGGGCCCCAGTGACTCCCATGAGGCCTTCAAGGAGCTCCGCCCTGGCCTCCTGCACCTACTCGGCCTCCTCCTGTGCCTCTGCCCCGCCACTGCCCTGGCCCCCTACCTGCTCGAGGCCATGCGTGTCCTCCACACCGCCCTCCTCGACCCATGAGCAGCCACATAAGAACATAAGAACATAAGAGAAGCCAATGTTGAATCAGGCCAATGGCCCATCTAGTCCAACACTCTGTCACACAGCGGCCAAAATATACCAGGTGCCATCAGGAGGTCCAGCAGTGGGGCCAGGGCACCAGAAGCCCTCCCACTGCTGCCCCCTCCAGCACCAAGAATAGAGTGCGTCACCTGCCCCAGACTGAGAGTTCTCATTCTATACCCTGTGGCTAATAGCCACTGGTGGACTTCTGCTCCATATGTTTATCTAATTTCCTCTTGAAACTGTCCATGCTTGCAGCTGCCACCACCTCCTGTGGCAGTGAATTCCATATGTTAATCACTCTTTGGGTGAAGAAGTATTTCCTTTTATCTGTTCTAACCCAACTGCTCAGCAATTTCATAGAGTGCCCACGAGTTCTTGTATTGTGAGAAAGGGAGAAAAGTACTTCTTTCTCAACCTGCTCAATCCCATTCATAATCTTATAAACCTCGATCATGTCACCCCTCAGCCGTCGTTTCTCCAAGCTAAAGAGCCCCAAGCATTTTAACCTTTCTTCATAGGGAAGGTGTTCCAACCCTTTTATCATTCTAGTTGCCCTTCTCTGCACTTTTTCCAATGCTATAATATCCTTTTTGAGATGTGGTGACCAGAACTGTACACAGTATTCCAAATGAGGTTGCACCAATGATTTATACAGGGGCATGATGATACTGGCTGATTTGTTATCAATTCCCTTCCTAATAATCCCCAGCATAGCGTTGGCCTTCTTTATTGCAGCTACACATTGTGTAGACATTTTCAGCGAGTTATCCACTACGACTCCAAGATCTCTCTCTTGGTCAGTCTCTGCCAGATCAGACCCCATCAACGTGTATTTATATTTAGGATTTTTGGCTCCAATGTGCATCACTTTGCACTTGGCCACATTGAACCCCATTTGCCACGTTGACGCCCACTCACCCATCCTCAACAGATCCCTTTGGAGTGCCTCACAATCCTCCCTGGTTTTCACCACCCTGAACAGCTTCGTGTCATCTGCAAATTTAGCCACATCACTGCTTACTCCCAATTCCAAATCGTTAATAAACAAGTTAAAAAGGATCGGACCGAGTACTGATCCCTGTGGTACCCCACTGCTTACCACCTTCCACTGAGAAAGTTTCCCATTTATACTCACTCTCTGTTTCCTATTTATAAGCCAGTTTTTGATCCACAAGAGGACTTGTCCTTTTATCCCATGACTATTGAGCTTACTTAGGAGCCTTTGATGAGGAACTGTATCAAAAGCTTTCCGGAAGTCAAGGTAAATAATATCTATTGGGTCCCCCTTGTCCACATGTTTGTTCACTCCCTCAAAAAACACTAACAGGTTAGTGAGACAAGATCTTCCCTTACAGAACCCATGCTGAGTCTGCCTCAATAGTTTTTGTTCATCAATGTGCCTACTAATTCTTTCCTTAATAACAGTTTCCACCAACTTACCCGGTATCGATGTCAGACTGACTGGCCTGTAATTTCCCGGATCTCCCCTGGAGCCCTTTTTAAAGATGGGAGTGACATTAGCTACCTTCCAGTCCTCAGGAATGGAGGCAGATTTTAAAGAAAGATTACATATTTTTGTCAGGAGATCCACAAGTTCACATTTGAGTTCTTTCAGAACTCTCGGATGAATGCCATCCAGGCCTGGTGATTTATTAGTTTTTAAATTGTCCATCAGTCGGAGGACTTCCTCTCTTGTCACCACAATCTGATTCAGGTCTTTCAAACCCCCTCCCGAAATCGGTGCTTCTGGAGTGGGCAAACACTTCTCCTCTTCCACAGTGAAGACAGAGGCAAAAAATGCATTCAGCTTCTCAGCCATTTCCCTATCATCCTTCACTACTCCTTTTACCCCTTGGTCATCCAAGGGCCCCACTGCCTCCCTGGCTGGCTTCCTACTTCTAATGTATTTGAAGAAAGTTTTATTGTTGGCCTTTATGTTTTTTGCGATATGCTCCTCATATTCCCTTTTTGCTTGCCTGATCACAGACTTGCATTTTATTTGCCATAGTCTGTGTTCCCTTTTATCAACCTCACTAAGACTAGCTTTCCACCGCTTAAAGGAATCCTTCTTACCTTTTACAGCTTCCATTACTTTATTTGTTAACCATGCAGGCTTTTTTCTATACCTATTTGTACCTTTCCTAACCTGCGGTATATATTTTTTCTGAGCTTCTAGGATTGTCTTTTTAAATAGTCTCCAAGCTTCCCCAATGGTTTTGACCTTTCCTGAGCTTGCCAGCCATCCAAAAGAGTCCAGTGGCAACTTTAAGACCAAGGTTTATTCAGGTACAAGCTCTTCCTCCTGTGTGAGGGCAGATCTGCATGTCCCCCCCCGATAGCAATCCAAAAGAGTCCAGTGGCACCTTTAAGACCAAGGTTTATTCAGGTACAAGCTCTTCCTCCTCTGTGAGGGCAAATCTGCATGTCCCCCCCCATAGCTAGCATGGAAAAGAGTCCAGTGGCACCTTTAAGACCAAGGTTTATTCAGGTACAAGCTCTTCCTCCTCTGTGAGGGTAGATCTGCGTGCTTCCCCCCCCCCCCCAATAGCTAGCAGTCCAAAAGAGTCCAGTGGAGCCTGAGCGGTGGGTGTTGCCTTCTGACACACTTCCGGTGATGTCAGGGGGTGTGGCATATGCAAATAAGTTATGCCAATGAGTTGTGCTAATGAGCTCCTGCATCTCTTTTTCTACAAAATGACCTCTGATGATACACATGGTACACTCCAGCCCTCTCAGCTATAAAGGCCAGCTCCATGGATTATTTTTATGATTTAAATATATTATGCTTTTTAGCTTGTAAACGGTAACTAGTTATTCCTTCCCTCGTCATTTTTCCATACAGAGAGCAAGTCAGATAGAAATCTCTGTCTCTGATGAGTCTCTGGAAGACAGCAGTGCTGAATTCCAAAACTTGGAAGAGGTAAGTGAAAGAAAAAGATGGCAGTAGGGAGTGAAAAGTCTGAGCCATCCTTCAGACATGCAATCTCTCCAATACATCTTTGACCAGTTTCTAGTATCCAGGACGCTATTCCTAACTGCAATCCCTTGTTTTTCCCCCAGGAAATGTTTGGAGGTATTTTTCATTCAGAGACCCAGACAGCACTGTGAGTTCTCCAGGGACACTCTTAAGCAACTGACTCCTTAACTGAGGAATGCCTTTTAGGAAGAAAGGTTCCTGCATTCAAATGGAGAGGACAGTGGGCTCTGTACATTGGGGCATGGGACCATTGTGCTTTTGGGGCACCAAGACCAAAATGCCTCTCTTACCTGACAATCTTTCCTCCTCCCATTCCTTTCTGCTTTCCAAACTCAGAGCAACTGGCTCTCAAAGCAGATATCATGGGCAACAGAAGAAGGAACTCCGGACTAAACTTTGTCTACATAGAAGAAGCAGAAGAGCAGCAGGATTATTACTACACCTCTCTGGTCCTCCGTTGTTGCTCATTCACATTTCAAGCAATGCTTACATACTCATATGTATGAACACAAGCATACCAAGGGACTATTAAGCATTAGCCTTGTTCTTATGAGGAAAATACAGGAAACATGGAGAATGCCTGCTGGAGTGCCAGGCAGATATCTCACAAAATGAAGCCACTTGGGTGTGTGAAGGGATGGTTGTTTCTAAAGTGTGCACTGACTTTAGGCCCCACATAATACATAAAGAAATCCCTGGTAATACTGCCTATCCTTTGATTTTTAGCACTAGAATGTAAAACTGTCCCTTTTTCTTTCTGGGGCTTAGGTGCAGCAGCATAATCTGTAACTATACATCTCATTACCTGGAATAAGTGCCACATTTTCATACCACTGCTTAAAGAAGGGTTGCCTTCTCCATTACAAACCCCACTTTTTTCTTTTAGGGGAACCTTTCCATTCAGAGGGGGAAAGTCCTATTACGCCTGGTAGGAACAATATGCATAGACAGGATGTCATAAATGTGTTGGAGGTATATGGCTTGATGAAATGTACATTGAAGCCATTGGCTGAAACGGGCTTTTGAATAGTCCCTTGTGTTTAGAACTGAAAAGAAAATAACTACTTCTACAGTATTTTGGTGCTTCATCCTCCTGTTCTCATGTTGTGAAACAAACATGTTGTGTTTCATGTTGTGAAACAAACAAAGCTTCTGAACGCACCAATTTTCTTGGACCTGTTTTCCAGTCCCATATGTATTCTGGGAAAAGGTATACATCATGGATAGCATATTAAAAATATTTACAGCCTATAACCTACTCAGAACTCAAGCTTCAAATAGATATTCAGGCTGAAGATCTTTAAACTGATCTACACAACACATCTCATTTGGTTTACTATCTGATCCCTTTCAAGTTTTGTAACCTTTTCAAATGCTAAACGAATTTTCATTAGCATGCCACAAACAAAGAGAATCTACCTCTCAGGCAGACAAGCCTGACTAGATAACCTAGAAACAGGTCTTTTTCAAATTTTATTTTATAAATGCAAAATGATTTTATATAAAAGTATGAATGATGCAAATTGTTCTTGCGTTTTTAGTTTTCTGTTTAATTTCATCTTGCAGTAGGAAGGCGTTGAATTCATAAAGCCTAGGAGTCAAAGTTAAAGGTTTTATAATGAATGCAGAGCTGGCTGAATATAGCCCAAGCCACAAGAAATGACAAAATGTTACTTGTAGCCCCCAAATTCAGATTTTCCTAAAATGTTGATCTGTGAACATAGGGGGGGGGAATCCCTCCAGCCATTTTCAGAGACTGAAAGGATCTTGAAATAAAAAATGAAACATTCTATTTTTCATCAAAATATCACATTGCTATAAATAGTGGGAAATGAAGTAGATTTGAAAGTGTGTTTAATGTAGTAGGTTTGGAACTTTTAAAATGCATGGTTTTGAAGGTGAAACTAAGTTTTTGTTTTATTGTTTAAAACAATCAATAAAAAAACCCAAGAAAAAGTTCCTAGGAGCATGACTGACACTTCTGCAATAGTAACCTGTACAGCTGTTTCAGTCATCTATTGGACATCATTGTCTGGGACACTGTTCATCGTGAGTAACACACTCCCCTACCACCACCCATCTTGGGAGAGATTTCAAAAATATTTCTACATTGGAAATCTTTTATCTAGCTGTGAACATACCCACTGTTATCACAGAGACATATTTACATACTCTCCTCATACCCAACTCAGTTGACCACATACAAACATCAAAACACATCTACCTACAGAAAATCTTTCTTACCTTTTCCAGTAGAGGATGGGGGAGTAGGTTTGCCAGCTCCAGGTTGGGAAACTCCTGGAGATTTGGGGCTGGCACCTGGGGAGGGCAGGGACCTCAGTGGGATACAATGCCATAGAGTCTGCCCTCCAAAGCTGCCATTATCTCCATGGCAACTGATCTCTGTAGTCTGGAGATAAGCTGTAATTCTGGAGGGATCCCCAGGTCCCACCTGGAGGCTGGCATCCCTACCCCATCTGCAATGTCACTCAAGACAGTGATCCAGAAGCTTTTTGCAGACTTAATGAGGAAGCGTGGCACAACACTGGCAGTTTCCCAATTCCTGGGTGTTTTTTTTTTAAAGTAGGTTCATGGACCCTGAATTCAGATCAGGACCCAGATGCAGAGGGAAGGGGTTTAAGCCTTGCCTCCATGCATTTTTCCTGACCTAAAATTATTTTCAAAGCTGTTACTTACACCACTGAAGTAATGATCCAAATCAGATCCCCACATATCTGCTTTTTCAAACCAGTCTGATAAATACTCATTTATTTATTTAATTCATTTATACCCCACCTTTCTCTTCAATGGGGACCCAAGGTGACCTACATGGTTCCCCATTCCTCCATTTTATCCTCACAATAACTCTGTGAGGCCGGTTAGGCTGAGAGTGTGTGACCTGCCCAAAGGTCACAAAGCAAACTTCCATTGCAGAGTGGGGATTCAAACCTGGGTCTCCCAGATTCTTGTTTGATACTCTATCCACCACACCACATTGGCTCTCTAATCTGAGAGTAAATCCCATTGAAAACATGTATAGGATTGGACTGAACTAATTTGCTTCCAGGAAGGGAAGGCAGCACGGTATAGCCTGATCTCGGAAGCTAAGCAGGGTCAGTACCTGGAAGGGAGACCACCATGGAAGATTCTGCAGAGGAAGGCCATGGCAAACCACCTCTGCTTCTCACTTGCCTTGGAAGCCCCTTGCTGGGGTCACCATAAATCGGCTGTGACTTGATAGTACTTTACACACACACACACACACACACACACAATTTGTTTCCAGCACTGCACTGAAGTGTATTGCTTCTTTGTCCAAATGTGCACTGAAGCAATCCTTTGTGCTGGACAGAGACTAACCCAGTCAGTACAAACAGCTTCCTAAATCATCATTAACATATTGTAACACATTTATTTTTATTTACTTCATTCGACTTTTATCCTGCCCTCCCCCACATAGCAGGCTCAGGGCAGGTTACATCAAATTTAATAAAATACAATATATACAATTAAAACACTAATAAAATACCACCATGGCCTTCATCCAGTGCCATTGTTATTTACATTAAAACCTCACAGATACCAACTCTAATATGTAGTTCTGACCCATTAAGTAGAGGCCCAGCAAAAATATTGCTGGTGATCACAAATTCCAAACAGTCATTTAAGCCTGTCACAGCAAACACACACAAACACAATACAGTCTTATTGCACCTTAAAGTCTAATGTTCATTATGGCATAAACTTCTGTGGACTAAAGTCCACTTCAGCAGATATTTGAGGTGTGTCCTTAGATAGCAGGCATACATACACACGGGCCTTTTACCACATATAACCACATGAACATATTTTTCTCTCACCCCTCTTTTGTAAATACTTTAGGTGGTTCTGATTTACATCTGTTTGCACTGCTCAGACATTCCTTTTCTGCATTTAGCTGCATTCAGAATTGCAATGAAAATCCTCATGGATACTGAGCCACGGAAATCTTTCATCTCCTAGATCTTCCCATCCACACGCATGGGTTGTTCTTTTCTGTCTCCCCCCTTCCACTGTTTACAAACATCAGTAGAGATATTGCTCTCCTTTAACAAGGAGCAGCCAATTCTGATGGCCCCATACCAATGCTTCCCTGTCCCATTGCTATTAAGCAGTAAATCCACTGATTATCCCACCATTCCCCTGCACTCCAAACTCCAAGCTTTCCCTCCCAAATTTAGATTTCCCTCTCTCAAACCACAGGTTGAGAAATTGTGCTATTAGTGGCATTATAGTTCAAACTATTTTTAGTTCAAACTGCTCAGGAGTAACAGACCAGGAACACTGAACAGGTGTAATAGAAGATAAATTTTCTACAGAATTACTACAGAGAGCCAGTTTGGTGTAGTGGTTAAGTGTGCGGACTCTTATCTGGGAGAACCGGGTTTGATTCCCCACTCCTCCACTTGCACCTGCTGATGTGACCTTGGGTCAGTCACAAACTCTGGCGCAGCTGTTCTCTCAAGGACAGTTTGTGTTAGAGTTCTCTCAGCCCCACCTACCTCACAGGGTGTCTGTTGTGGGGAGGGGAAGGGAAAGGAGTTTGTAAGCCGCTCTGAGACGCCTTTGGGCAGTGAAGGGCGGGGTATAAATCCAAACTCTTCTTCTTCTTCTTCTTAAATGATTTTGCAACATATCTTTATTGACTCTTCCTTATTTTGTCACAGATGTTGTTGTTGGATTTCCTTAACCTCCAGGTGGAGCCTGGAGTTCTCCTGGAACCAGGAGTGATCTCTGTATGACTGAGATCAGTTCCCCTGGAGAAAATTGCTGCTTTGGAGGGTGGCCTTTATGGCATGGCATTGCTGCTGAGCTCCCTCCCCAAAATCTTCCTTCCTAGGCTCTGCCCCCAAATCACCAGGAATTTCCCAACCTAGAGCTGGCAATCCTAAGAGGAAGAATCAACGAGAAGAGTAGTGCAAAAACAGTGCACACTATAAAAATTCTACTTCTATTCCAGAGAGGAGAGGAGGGGCCAGAATACATTAAATTCTGAGGAAATTGGAAAAGTAATTGGGAGAGAAATTGAAAAACGGTGTATTGTTACTGACTTGTTTGGAGGAGTCACCCTAAGTCTATAAAAAAAAATCTGTGATATTTAGAAAACAGCTTTGTAATTTTTCGTTAATAGCATTATGACACTGTTTCTGTTGGGCCTCGGTAACACTTTTAGCCCGATATTATGCATGTTTACTTGAAAGTAAGTCCCACTTTATTCATTCCAAGTTACTGCCAAGTAACCCGTACACAGGAAGGATTCCACGGCCACTACCATGCTAGGCAGTATGCTCCGTTTAAATCAAGACCTTCTTGTCAGGAAGCGACCGCCATGAAGCCTCGCGTATCCCTGTGATGAATAACCAGTTCCTTTTGTCTGAGTCCAGTGGCACCTTTAAGACTGTTATGTCCTAAGATCAGGAGTCTGAGCTGGCGAAATGCAGCCAAGCTCCGCTCTCTGAGAATAATAGGGACAAGGCTCCTGAGCTCGCCAGGAAAGAACCAATGGCAGCATTGGCGGGCGATTCAAACCTGCCAATAGGTGTGAGGGGTGTGTCCCCCCTTACTGTATATAGTTGGCCTCCGGCCGTTACTGTTTGTCTTTGTCTTGTGTGAAATACGAATAAACGCGTCTTTTCTTATGTCGTCGTACGAGTCATGAGGCCCGAAACCCAGTACTTTACAGTGGCGATGGGGATGGGATTTCAACGCCTTCCCTGACTCCATGAGCGACGACGAGGACAACAAGGCCACCCCCAAGCACCGCATCGCTGACCCCGAGAGCAGCACCGCACCGCTCGCTGAGCATCGCATCGCTGACCCTGAGAGCAGCACCGCACCGCTCGCACCGACACCCGCCTCCCCAGACGGAGCTATGGCCGCCATGCACGGAATACTCGAGAGCTTCGATCCTTCCCAGCCAGAAACCTGGGACGCATGGGTCGACCAGCTCATGTGCTACATGGACCTCAATGAGATTCGCAACCCCGAGAAAAAACGGTTACTCTTGCTGAGCTCGTGCGGCACCAAAACAGTCTGCCTCACAAAGAGTCTCTTGGTGCCACGCACGGCCCTGGAGAGCTCATTTGCGGAGATCCTAAACGTCCTCAATGCTTACTTCAGCCCCCGGCCTACCTTCCTGGCCAAGAGGATGGAGTTCCAGAGGCGCGTCCAGGCCCAGGGGGAATCCGCTGCCGCCTTCCTGGCCACGCTGAGGGTGCTCGCGGTGGACTGCGGGTTCCCGAAGGTGGAAGACAACTTGCTAATGCAGCTCGTGTGGGGCCTGGCGGACTCCAAGCTGCGGCGCAAGTTGATTGGAAACCGGCGGCTCACACTGGACGAGGCCATCGACACCACAACCGCACACGAGGCCGCCGAAGGGGAACGCCCGGCCGCGGCTGCCCATGCGGTCGGGAGGGGTCCCAGCCCCGGGAACTCAGACACCGAAGAGGTCTACTCCCTCCGACTCCAACACCGCTGGCCGGCGCAGGCCCAGCAGGCCGACAGGGAGCCAGCCAAGCCTCCCGGCAACCGGACCGTGTGCGCCAGCTGCGGGGAAGGCCATGGGAGAAAGACCTGTAAGTTCCGGGACGCTGTCTGTTACGGGTGTGGAAAGCAGGGACACCTCGCACGGGTCTGCCGGTCCAAGGGCCCCTGGAACTCGAGATCGTCGGCCCCACCACACCACGCACCGTCCACCGCCCACGAGATGACGGAAGAGGTCGCCGAGCTGTACCATCTCACAGATCAACCGCTACAGGTACTACGCCTCCCCAATCCCAATCTCTCCTCCATCCCGAAGATCCAAGTAAACGTGCGGCTCGAGGGGTCCCCCTGCTGCATGGAGGTGGACTTGGGATCGGCTGCGTCCATCATTTCCATGGACACCTTAAAAAAGCTTTGCCTGTCCGGGGGACCCCCTCTACGTCCATCGCCGCTTAGCTTGGTGGACTTTCAAAAGAACCCTGTCCCCATCTGGGGAGTCGGCACTTTCCGAGTGCAATACCGAGACTTTGAGGGGGACTTGGACTTGGTGGTGGTAGAGGGAAACCTTGTGAGTCTCCTGGGGCGAGTGTGGTTCGAGGCCCTAGGCATTACGATTGGGGGAGTGAATAAGTGCGGGACGCGGGACTGGGGGACGGTATGCAAGCAGTTCCCCGAGGTCTTTGATGGAGAGCTGGGATGTTAATAAAGGGGCCCCAGTGTCGCTTCACTTAGACTCGACGGTGACGCCCATCCAGCGGCGCTTCCGCACCGTGCCCCTGGCCCTCCGCCCTAAAATAGAGGCAGAACTGGACTGGTTGGTGGCCCAGGGAGTCCTAGAGCCCGTCCCTAATGCACGTTGGGAGACCCCGATTGTGACACCAGTGAAACAGAACGGGGAAATCCGCATCTGCGCGGATTACAAGTGCACTATTAACCAGGCACTTCAGGCGCACGCATACCCTGTACCCGTAGTCAGCCACGTCTTGGCCACACTGGCGGGGGCGCGCATATTTGGAAAGTTGGATCTTGCGCAGGCGTACCAGCAACTCCCTGTGGACGAGGCCACTGCCGAGGCACAAACCATAGTAACACACCGGGGGGCCTTCAGGGTGAAGCGGCTGCAGTTCAGGATCTTCCAGAATCTAATGGACGATTTGTTAAAAGGGATCCCTGGCGTGACGCCGTTCTTCAACGACGTCCTCATCACCGCGGCCACCCCGGAGAGCTTCACTGCCCGCCTCCGAACTGTCCTGGGACGCTTCCAAGCCGCGGGGCTAAAGGTGAAACGGGAAATGTGCCTCCTCGGGGTGCCGGAGGTGGAGTTCTTGGGGTACCGGGTCAACGCAACGGGCCTGCATCTGGCGAGGGACAAGGTGAAGGCCATCGTGGAGGCCCCCGCCCCGAGGTCCAAGGCGGAGCTCCAGGCGTTCTTAGGCCTCCTGAACTTTTATCACGCCTTTCTCCCACACAAAGCCGCCGTGGCGGAACCCCTACACAGACTGCTGGATAAGGCAACGCCTTGGGCATGGGGAGCGAGGGAGGAGGCAGCATTCCGGGGGGTTAAGACACTATTGATCTCAAATGCGGTACTCGCCCACTTTGATGAAAAGCTCCCGGTAATCCTCGCATGCGATGCATCGCCATATGGGGTCGGGGCGGTCTTGGGCCACAAACTACCGGACGGGAGGGAAGTTCCGGTGGCTTACTACTCCCACACGCTGTCCCCCATGGAGCGTAATTATGCACAAATAGACCGGGAGGGCTTGGCCCTGGTGGCGGGGGTAAAAATATTCCATAACTTTGTGTATGGGTGGCCCTTCACGCTCGTAACCGATCACAAGCCACTCCTGGGACTGTTCGTGGCATACAAACAAACACTGCAGGTACTGTCGCCCCGGGTGTTGCGCTGGTCCTTGTTTTTAGCGGGCTATCAGTACCGGTTGAAGCATCGGCCGGGCAAGGCGCTGGGTCATGCCGACGCCCTTAGCCGCCTGCCACTGCCACAAACAGGGGAGGACCCGGCCCCAGCTCCCGCGGTATTGTTGATGGAGGAGCTTCCCACCCCCCCCCTTCAGGCTGCAGACGTGGCCGCCCGCTCGTCCCGAGATCCTATTATCTCCCGGGTCCTAAACTGGGTGGTGAGGGGATGGCCAGCGGAACCGGCCGGACCAGAGTTCACAGCATACAAAGTCAGGAGGGAAGAGTTACCCGCCTTGAAAGGGTGCTTACTATGGGGGGACAGGGTGGTCATCCCGGGGCCCATGAGACAAGGGGTTCTAGAAACGCTTCATGAGGCCCACCCTGGCATTGTACGAATGAAAGCTCTGGCAAGGAGCTATGTGTGGTGGCCCGGGATAGACGCGGAAATTGAAACCTGGGTCCGGGGGTGCACACAGTGCCAGGAGATCCGCCCCAATCCCCCAAGCACGCCAACACAAAGCTGGGAGTCCACCCACAAGCCGTGGTCACGCTTACACGTCGACTTTGCCGGCTGTTCCAGGGGCTCCAGTTCTTGGTAACGGTAGACTCCTACTCTAAGTGGGTAGAAATAAATCCAGTGTCTACCACCTCTGCTAAAGCGGCAATAAGGGCCCTGCGCAAAATATTCGCTAAGCACGGCTTGCCAGACACGATCGTGTCGGACAACGGGGCCGCGTTCACATCTGCTGAGTTCCAAGCATTCCTCGCAAGGAACTTAATTAAGCATATATGCTCTGCGCCCTTCCACCCAGCAACAAACGGCCAGGCGGAGAGGACGATCCGCACCGCTAAAGAAGCCCTGAGCCGCATAACCGAGGGGGAGTGGGAGTTCCGGCTGGCCCGCTTCCTCCTCACACAGCGCACCACCCCGAACCCCATCTCGAAGGCATTGCCCAGCAGAACTATTGATGGGCCGCCGCCCCACGACCCTGTTAGACAGGCTCCACCCGGACCGAGCCCCAGAGAGAAAGCTGGTCGAAACCCGGGAGGCGCCCAGGAGCTTCCTCCCAGGGGAACCTGTCTACTTTAGGAACTACGGGCCGGGTCCTCAGTGGCTGGCCGGTCGCATTCTCAAACCCACCGGGCCAGTTTCCTATGAGGTCCTGGCGGACGGGGACCGGGTCCTCCGTAAGCACGTGGACCAACTCCGGAGGCAGCAAGACCCCGACACAGGTATCAAGGCCCCGCTACCGGAATGCACCGAGGCTGCCCCAGCACCGATCGGCCGCAGACACCACTAGCGGAACAAGCGCCAGAAAGACCACGGACGGAGGGGGTCCCAGAGCAAGCCGAGCCACCTCCACCGGAAATCCAAGCTCCCAGTATGGAAGGACCACCTGAAGGGGGCCCCGCCAGTCCGGTGCCAGCCCCCGAAGATCATTGAGAGAATGGAGGCCACCAGCCTACCTAAAAGACTAGTCACCTGATAGGAGACAAACTATGGAAGGAGGGGTGTTATGTCCTAAGATCAGGAGTCTGAGCTGGCGGAATGCAGCCGAGCTCCGCTCTCTGAGAACAATAGGGACTAGGCTCCTGAGCTCGCCAGGAAAGAACCAATGGCAGCATTGGCGGGGATTCAAACCCGCCAATAGGTGTGAGGGGCTTCCCCCTTACTGTATATAGTTGGCCTCCGGCCATTACTGTTTGTCTTTGTCTTGTGTGAAGTATGAATAAACGCCTCTTCTCTTATGTCCTTGTAGGAGTCATGAGGCCCGAAACCCAGTACTTTACAAAGACCAACAAACTTTATTCAAGGTATAAGCTTTCCTGTGCAAAGCACACTTCTTCGCTGTATCCAAACTTTGTTCTGCTGCTTCAGAACAACAGGGCTACCCATTCGAATATCCGTTCTTGTCATGACTAGCAAAAAGAGGCGCCTGCCTGGTCAGGCCCCCAGCGGCGGCTTTCAGAGCGCGAAGTCAGCAGCAGAGCGAAGTAAAATGGCGGCGCTCAGCCCCCGGCTGCGAACGGCGCTGTGCACTGCTCTCCTGGGGTTGTGCGCAGTGGCAGTCATCCTCTTGGTCGTGCTGCTTGCTCGAGCTTATTCCATGAAGCCCGCTGTGCCAGCTCCTGGGATTTGGGCTCGGAAGGGGAGCGGCGCGTAGAGGCTGCGTTTAGCCCCCGGGAGCGACGGGATCTTAAAGAGGCATTGAAAGGTAACCCGGGGGGGGGGGGGAGAAGGAGTATTTTTTCAACGCCGCCGTCAGGCTGAAACCGGTGCCACAGCCTCAGGCCATTTCCGCGCGAGTTTTCGCCTTGCTTTAGTCCCGCGCAAGTTCATTATTTAGCTTTCTAACATGAGAACGTGCATGGAAGGAAACGAAAACTCGCGTGAAGAAGAGAATGGTGAACTTCGCAAAGCTTTGTCACTGATGTAGAAATCAAAAGATGTTGTTAATAATAATAATCTTTATAAAGTGTCCACAGTTCCCCGCATAGCTTCCATTCATTTGCCATAACTGAATGCTAATTATTTGTTTGTTTTTTTAATCTTGCTTCTGAAGTGTTGTGTTCATTGTCTTGGACTTACTCTCTCAACGAGATATTCTCGTTTTTCTGTAAAACCGGGTTGTCAGGTCTGTCTTGGGAAATTCCTCAAGATTTGGGGGATGTATCCTTGGGAGGGTGAAGTTTGGTGGTGAGATCTCAGTGGGGTATAATGTCATATTTCATTCCTTTGCAGATTGTTTTTTTTTAACGTGATGTAAATAGAATCTACATGGATTTACTTGCCTCTTTGCCTCTAGATGGGAAAACAGCAGCACCATCTGCCTCTCTTACTCCTCCTCTTTCACGCATGCATGCATGCACGCACACTTGCTCTGGAGAGGAAAGGAACACACTACTTTCCCCATGCACCAAACCTGCTATTTTCTCATCTGAACAAACCTGGTCATTGCCCACATGGGTATCACAACCACTGGTAGAAGGAAAGTGGGGAAAATGGGGTGTGTGATGCCAGCACACAAACCAGAAGTGATGTTGTGATGGGGGCGCACTAGGATTTTCCAAGAACTCAGTGGTATAACTAGAGTTTTCGTGAATACTAGAGCCTCCCAAATTATGACATCACAACCAATTTTTGACAGAAGTGGCATCAGCACACCTGAGTGATGCCACTGTGCCTGTTCTCTGTCCTTCCCACTCCTGGAGGTTGCAGGCTTTGGCCAGGCAACCCTAGAAAATAGAACTGTATATTTTCCTTACAAAGTAAGTTATGGGGGTGGGCTTTGGGAATACAGCACTAGAAAAGTTTCCCCACTTGAGCACTGCAGACTTCCTCTTTTGCACAAGTTGCCATTTTGTAACTTACTCCACCCACCAAGCTACCATATTGTGACTATTAGCTCCCAAATAGCTTCCAGAAGCATAACGTGTACCTTCCTTTTCACCAACTATGATTAAAATGTCATTATCTAATATAGCTCAAGATGGGTAGCAGTGTTAGTCTGTCTCTAGCAGCAGAAAAGAGTAAGAGTCCAGTAGCACCTTAGATTAACAAAATTTGTGGCAGGGCATGAGCTTTTGTGAGTCACTACTCACAAAATTCTTCAGTATGTGAAGAAGTGAGCAGTGACTCACAAAAGCTCATACCCTGCCACAAATTTTGTTAGTCTTTTAGGTAAGAGTCCAATAGACCCTTAAAGACTAACAAAATTTGTGGTAAGTGCTACTGGACTCTCACTCTTTACTATTATCTAATATGTTACTGATGTTTACAAGTATACTGATAAAATCTTCAGTTGTGTATGTTAAGGCCTGTTGATAGGTACAAAATCTTTTTAGAAAATCAATGTATTGAGGCATTAAATATTAAAGGGAGTTGTTAGCCAGTGTTTTGGGAGGATGTAAACACAGACTTGTTATTACACAAAATATATATCTCTTATGTGAACTATCACAACAATTAAGAAGATTAGTAGCTGACGTATTATTACTATAGAGTTATAACAGTAAAGTTCCTCTAAATGTCCAGTTTTCATTTTAATAGAAAATCTTGTAGCCCTTATTGCTAAGATACAAAAGGAAAGAAATATATCTGAAACAAAAAGGACTAGAAGCTTAGGTGGTTTTTTTAAAGAAAACTGGGAGTACAGAGGAACTAGAAGATAGAGTGTTTCAAGTGGGGGATCCACAAGGATTCGTGTGGGTATCTCATTTCCCCTTCCTCCACTGTTTCCTCTTTCCCTTCCCTGAAAGCCCCAATAGCCACTCCCCTTTCCCTGCTTCCTTCTCACCTTCCAGTCCACCAGCCTACCTACCTTTTCCTGCTTCTGTGTCTTCATCTTTCCCTCCTTCCTTCTCCCCATCAGCCTGCTCTTGGGCAAAGTCTGGCCCAGTTGCATGGTAAGTAAACCTGAAGGTTCTTGCAGTGGGAGGATACTCATGCATTTATTCATATATCTGCCTGTTCATGTGCAACCCAGGGGGTGACGGGGACAGTTTATTTTACCTGGAGAGCCAGTATGGTATAGTGGTTAGAGTATCACGCTATGATCTTGGAGACCAGATTTGAATCCCCACTCTGCCATGGAAGCTTACTGGGTAGTGCTGGGCCAGTCACACACTTTCAGCCTAACCTACCTCATAGGGTTGTTGTAAGGATAAAATGGAGGAGAGGAGAATGACATAAGCTGCTTTGGACCACCATTAGGGAAAAAAACCAGGATATAAAGAGTTGCCGCCGATGCATCCATTCAGGGCATGGGCATTTCCAGCTGTCGCTGGAGGCTGGCCGGGGTAGAGCCAATAGACTCCTTTCAAGCATCTCATGAGGAGTGGTTCTCCTTGGAAGTACGCAAGCAGCTCTGACTGAGCCAGTACACACCTGTGGGCCTCTGGCCACCTGGCTAGATGGGGCTTGAAGCTGGGAACCCAGTTGGGGAGGTGTGACCATGCTACGTCAAACCAGCTAGTGGACTTTAAAAGTAGATGCAGCCATCCTCTGTATGAAAAAAAATTCAGTAGACTCTCCTATCACATCATTTGCTTCTCAGTATAAAGTCTGTGCATTAATATTTCTTTTTCCTCAACTGTACATTCTTCCTTTTTTACTGTATCTTAGCGTGTAAACCATGTTGCAGGAACTTCCTTCGTACAGTACTTAGCAGAATGTTAAGCATGTAATAAATTATAAAATGGCATTTTACCATTCTGGCAGTCCTGTTCCTGATCTTCCAAAAGGGCCTTTTGAAAGAAAAGGTTGATTTGTTGAGCTGTGGACATGCAGCTTACAACACCCTGTAATTATAGGTGTGGTTGGTTTGCCAAGTCACAAATGCAAAGCTGAAATCAGCTGATAAGTACCCATTTCTTCAAAGTAAATGTTTCTGTCTCGACTTTTGTGTAGAGTCAGTTCTGATGATACTAGAGAGAAAAATATAGACACCATTTTGTGACTACCTTTTATGCCTTTTCAGTCTGAATAGATTAGGTCTTCTTATTTGTTGCTGGCTCAGGTCTGGTTCCGCTGCTAGAACAGGATAACATAACCTATGGGTGTTTTCTACCGCGGTATACATTACATTGCTCATTACATTGGCAAAAATGGTAAAATGTCTTCTTGTATATTGTAAGGCGCCATCAGGTTGCAAACAGTTTCCTTCGCGCCAGATGACCAGAATACAACAGCCCTGGCAGAGTTTGGACCTTTTATCCGTAAAGGTACTTTAATATGCATTGTTCAGATTTAATTTCATCTGAGAACTTGCAAGGTGACCACAGGAAAGCTATTATCCTTCCTCCTCACCCCCATTTTCAATATGGTGATATTGGCCTACTCTGTGGAGGTACACTAAGGACTGACGAGTTTTCATGATTTGGAGGACTGGGAATGTGCCACAGGTGCATGCCTGTCCTCTTTCTCCTTTCTCCTCCTTTCTTATCCTCTAATTCCCTCCCTGATTTCCTATTACAGGCAAAATCTGAACCCTGATTCCCAATTTTGCTTTAGAAGGCCAACATAAGTAATATTTTGCCAATCTGAATGCAATGGCAAAGTGTGGTTTGCCTGAGCTAGTAAGTAAATTGGATCACACAAGAGGACAAAGGAGGGTGAGGAGGATGTGAGCCCAAAGCATGTGAGCCTGTGACTCAGGTCAGATAGCAAAGCATGGTTTGGCTGTTTCATCCAGATTAGGTCAAAGTTGTCTATAAGTGCATGAACTGCTAAATATGATTTTCAGTTATGTTGTTCAGAAAAATCTATTAGTTTAGCATTGTTTTGGCCCTATTTTAAATCTTGTTGTTTTTACTGTCTAACCAATAATTGTCAAGTAGGTAATATTGCTGAGAATTTTTTTAACAGAGCAAGATGCTTTCGTAATGTTGTACAATAAAAATCCATCAATATTTGTAGCTGCTCATTGACTTTTCAAGATTTTATATATATATATATATATATCAGGAGCTGCGGTGGCTCAAGTGGTTAAGACACTGAACTGCAGGCTGTGGAAGGTCAGTAGTTCAGCAGTTCGAGACCCAGGTGCCGCAAGATGGAGTGAGCTCCCATCTCTAGTTCCAGCTCCTGCCAACCTAGCAGTTCGAAAGCAAGAAATTGCAAGTAGATGAATAGGTACCACTTCGGTGGGAAGGTAACAGCGTTCCGTGCACCTTGGTGTTTAGTCATGCCGGCCACATGACCACGGAAACGTCTTCGGACAGCGCTGGCTCTTCGGCTTTGAAACGGAGATGAGCACCGCAACCCTAGAGTCGGATTCGACTGGCTTTCGAGCAAGGGAACCTTTACCTTTACCTATATATATATCAAGAGAGAGGACAGCAGCTCTGTGAATGCAGGGGATTTTATGCTTCAAAATATCTCCCAAATATGTTCTGGGGAGGACAAATGTATCATCACATTGAGAGAGCTGTAGGCTATTCATTTCCTCATCCTTCTAATCAATCAGAATTCTCTGAAATACACCAAGCTTTGTGAAGCTTAAAAGCTTGATCTGTACTTTCCATGGTGTTTCCACTGATTCCAGCAGAGATGTGTTTATACCGTGTATAATTTCAAAGTCAGTAGCAATCTTACCTGATTTCTTTCCCTCCTGTGTTTCTCCTTCCTGAAGTCTTCCCTACAGTGTTCTCTGCCCCATTCATTCAACATGAAGTTATTGGGGAATATAGCCACCTATTCACTATCCAGGGCTCTGACCCTCAACTGCAGCCCTACATGCTGATTGCACACATAGATGTAGTTCCGGCTTCCCCAACAGGATGGGATGTTGATGACCCTTTCTCTGCTGAGGAACGTGATGGGTTTATCTACGGAAGAGGAACACTGGATAACAAAAACTCTGTTATGGTATGGTTTTGACATCATTCCTAACTTGGGAGATACGCAAAGTTTTGTTGTGAGTTGACAACAAAGTTAGATGTGCCACAAGAATAATGATCTACCAGCTTCTATGTGTACATAAGAATGAAAAGAGACTAAAGGGAATTAGGTAAAGGTAAAGGTTTCCCTTACTCGAAAGCCAGTTGAATCCGACCCTAGGGATGCGGTGCTCATCTCCGTTTCCAAGCCGAAGAGCCAGCACTGTCCAAACACATTTCTGTGGTCATGTGGCTGTTACCTTACCACCGAAATGTACCTAATTATCTACTTGCAATTTCTTGCTTTCGAACTGCTAGGTTGGCAGGAGCGGGGACCAGAGACGGGAGCTGACTCCGTCATGTGGCACTCGGGTCTCAAACTGTTGAAGTACCAACCTTCCGGTCTGCAGTTCAGTATCTTAACCACTTGAGCCACCGCAGCCTCTAAAGGGAAATAGGAGCATTCAGTACTTTAGAAACTACTTTTTAAAATATTGTCTGCTGTATTTTGCTACACTTCACTTTCTTGCAGAACACATTGTGGCTCAAGCTCTTTTAGTTAGCATGCCAGCTCAGCACCTGCTCAGGTAGCAGCCCTTGGAAAGTCACGCAAGTAAGGTCCTACGCCTTCCCACATCTCATAGAAATCAATCCTTACTCAGTCAATCTGAAACGTATTGAACTCTGTGTGTATGAACTGTACTTTGGACACATGAACACATGAGGCTGTCTTATACTGAATCAGACCATTGGTCCATCAAGGTCAGTATTGCCTACTCTGACTGGCAGCAGCTCTCCAGGGTCTCAGGTGGAGGTCTTTCACATCACCTGCTACCTGATCCCTTTAACAGGAGATGCTGAGGATTGAACCTGGGACCATCTGCATGCCAAACAGATGCTCTACCACTGAGCCACAGCCTCTCTCCCTTTCTAGTTAGTTTTGCTGCTCACAGAAAGAGATATGTTCTATAGCCATGATGCAAAATGGTATGGTGTTGAACATTGTGTTTCTGTTCCTCAGGGGATTCTGCAGGCTCTAGAGTTCTTACTGAGACGAAATTATAGGCCTCGCAGATCTTTCTATATTGGCCTTGGGCATGATGAAGAGGTATTGTGTTAAGCCTTTGTCATTTTCCTCTTGTATATCTATGTATTTAGATTTATTATCCACCAGAGGCTGAAACAATAAACTCTAACATGGAATTCAGTGGCTCGCAGTGTTAATGAACAAATAGGTCAGCTTGCTACTCCTTTGCTTGAAAATTCTCTAATGCTTTTTGCTGTCCTGAGGGATCTTCCATATACGGCAGAATTAGATGCCTGTTTGCTGCTTGCCTGTCAGCGACATGGAAATGTGGGTTTTGCTGAGCAGCTGTTTGTCCTGCTGCAGTAAATATATTGGTCTTTACACAAGTTAATGTAGCAAAGACTTCATTAGGGAAGAGCCTAAACTTCATTAACCTAAACATAGGGAGCAGAGGTCCATCAGTGGCTATTAGCTGCAAGGTATAGATAGGAACTCTTGGTCTGGGGCAAGTGATGCTCTGTATTCTTGGTGTTTGGGGGGTAACAGTGGTAGGGCTTTTAGTGTCCTGGCCCCACTGCTGGACCTCCTGATGGCACCTGGTATTTTTGGCCACTGTGTGACAAGAGTTTTGGACTGGATGGGCCATTGGCTTCTCATCTTCTTAACAGGCATAATAACAATGAGCTTATGAATTCATTATTAGAGACAGAGCACTGCACTGTGTTACATTTCCTTATGCTACAGGAACAAGACCAGATACTGCAGTGAAAATATACTAGTATAGTAGATGCTGTACTTGTGACACTCAGTATGCCGCTGAGTGCAGGATTATAACAGGATTTAGAAAACAATGTTATTGTTACAAATGAAATAATGCAAAGCTTGTTTAGCTGCAAACTTCAGTGCTTGGAGACAAAGCAAATCACTTGATGACTCTTGTAGAAGATTCCTATGTAGGTCCTCCACTAATGTACAGGCTTATTGCTGCTGCCTAAAACAGCATAGTCAGCAAATGGCTTGATTTGCTAAAATAATATTATTGTGGATTTGGCAGGTGGGTGGTCAAAAAGGAGCAGCGAAGATTGCAGCTGAGCTGGAATCTAGAGGAGTGAAACTTTCTTTCTTGCTTGATGAGGGAATGTTCATTTTAGATGGGGTCATCACAGGACTAAAGAAACCTGCAGCTATGTAAGTACGTAAGGATGAACACTTGCCCATATTAATGCTGCCTGTGACTGCTGCTGCTGCTGCTATAAGAGCCTCTCTACTGGTCTAGACAAGCAAACAGGTTTTCTCAAAGCTATGTGACAAAAAAGAGCATCCTCTGAAACAGCGGTCTACAACCTATGGCTCTGCTCCTTTCTGTGCTGGCAGCCAGACCTGATACATCCTTCTCAGCCTCTTCCCTCACTCTACCCAGAAGCCCCATGGAGGCATGGCCAAGCCCAGAAGGAGTCCAAAGAGGCCTTGGAGTACTCTTTCCCCTACTGCTCCCCTTTTCTTCCCAGAGGGCTTTGCTGCCTGACTGTTGATAGTTAGATCACTGGCTGTTAAAGAGCCAGGTGTTGTTAATCAGCTGGCTGGCAAGTACATCTATAAAGGGCATGTGTGTGGCTCCATTGGCCTTGGTAGGCACCAGGTTTGGCATCAAAGAAGGGGAATAGTATCTGGCACTATCACCACCGACTCCCCCCCAGCAAGATATATTCTAGGGATAAATGAGAAGACTAAACCAAGACTACTGTACTTTGGTCAAATTATGAGAGGACAAGTCACTAGAAAAGACAATAACGCTAGGAAAAGTTGAAGGCAGTTAGGAAATAAGGGAGACTCAACATGAGAAGAATTGATTCAATCAAGGAAGCCACATCCCTCTGTTTGCAAGACCTGAGCAAGGTTGTTAACAGGACATTTTGTAGGTCATTAATTTATAGGGTCGCCATAAGTCAGAAATGACTTGATGGCACCTAACACAATACACACAGATGAGAAGTTAGAATAACTGGGAATTAGCATTATCATTAGGCCTGGAGGAAAATATCCTGTCCCTTTAATAGAGTCATGGTGCATGGCAATGGACAGCTGAAGCCCGTAATGGCAGGCAAGTAAATAATATAATCTGGTAAATAATATCTGTTAAAGGGATAGAACTTCTCCCCTCTCCAAGCAGTGGACAACCTAATATTATATAAAGGAAATGGTGGACAAAGATTTTCGTGGAAATAAAAGGCTCCTTAGAGGGGTGAGCAGTTGCCAGTAATCCAGGTACAAACCATGTACAGATTTAGGACAGTGCACTAAAAAAATGATGCAGGATGCTCCTGTGCGTATTTATTAGTTATTATGAGATCTTATGTGTGCCACTTCCTACTAAAAGACCTGCAACAGCTACTGTTTGGGCTGCAGAAAATGTATGGATTATTAACCAACATTTCAACTACATTTCAACTATGTTAAACTGTATATATTCTTCCTTATCTTGGCTCTTAGTTGGTATTTGGTTCTGAGTTTTGACACTGGCTCTTTAATTATAGAAAGATTGCTGACCCTTGCTCTGGGGTCTTAAAATGTGTGCTGTAGCTCATTTTCCTCTTGGAAAACAACTTGATTAACCTCAGGGATATGAATGCCTGGTCAGCTTGTTGCAACACCCCCTTACAAACCTTTAGCTCCTGGTTTGGCTTTATTGCCACAGTCATGCAAGGCATAGCCTTATCCCTGAAAGGAGCTTGGTAGCTGGGCTGTGTAGTCATTAGACTTCAGGAATTGCTCTGGTTTTCTAGGTCTGGAGAAGCTGGAGGTGTATCAGCACAGTGTTCTGCTGTACCATACAACAGGCTTGCTATTTCGACCCCAGCACCATAAGAACAACCTATTGTTAGGCCTGGCTTCTACTGCTTTATTGCTGACTTGTAGCATTTTATTATTTTGCCTTTTAAAAAAGAATCCTCCAGAACAATCATTTTTGTCCAACTAGAGAACAGTGGAAAACTCTACTTTGTTGCATCTGGACTCTCACTGATGGAGTTGTTTTGGTTTCTTTTATTCATCAGAATAGCTGTCACAGAAAAGGGTGCAATTACAGCAGATCTCAGCGTGACGATGGTGCCAGGCCATTCTTCTGCACCACCTAAGAGGACGAGTATTGGTATTCTCTCTGAAGCATTATCCAGGTGAGAGGTTGCCTGGAGGCTAAGGGTGCAGCATGATACTAGCTCTGTGTGTGCCCATTGAAATAGGCAGAGCAGTCTATGCAGGATGCAAACAAGGGGCCTTAATAGCATGGCCTGAAAATCCCTCCCCCCCCCTTTTTTAAAAATTTCTGACTCCTGACTGATGAAGAGTTCTGGAGAACTCACTGTGTTGTATTCCTTTGGTTGGTCTCAGTAAAAGGATAATACATGGCTTTTGGTTTTGGATTTTGCTGTGAACAGGTGTGGTTACCTATGTTCTTTGTATCCTACTAAGGATCCAGAGCCTCACTAAATGCAGTTTTGTTCAGTCATTTCACGCATCATTTATTTTTATTTATTACATGTATTGACATGTTTCTCTCTGCATGTTTAAATATTAGCACTACAAGAAAAAAGTATGGTGTACATTTTTAGATATTTAAATACTGTGGGAGCACCAAGACAGAAAGTGAGAGTATGAGAGAAATCCAAGTGTCTCAAGGAAAAGGAGACATTAAGATAGCAGGCTGGAAGCCTTAGTAAGACAGAAAAGCTGCCTGATTAAAAGCAGTAGATACACCGGGAAGCATGAGAATGGCACAGAAGAGGCCCTTCAGTTTTGCATGAAGGAGGTAATTAGATGCATCAATAAATGTAATTTCAAAGGAGTTGTGCAGCTAGAAGCCATGCAGAAGAGGGTCGAGAAGGGGCGTGACCCGAAGTGAAGACAGTGAAACATTCAAAGTGTTTGGAGGAGATGAGAAGACAAGAATGGGATGGTAAGGAAGACCTTTTAAGAATCAGGGATAAGTTATAACTATGAATGTGCTTAAAGGCAAAGAGCCAAATGACCAGGCAATGTTAACAATAATAGAGGAGGAGTGAAAGATGGGAGGGGAAGAGTGTAGGTCTGTATGTGGAGAGGTAGAGAACCAGCTCATAGGGGAGAATGCAAGAGTAGAGAACGGAGACATGGTGGGGGAAGGGACAAGTTACTTCCGGTCCCTTTTCTGCATAACTAAATTGTAGTCCCATGAGGCCTAGATAATGTTACCCTTGGTTTCTGTATGTCACTAACTAAATGCATGTTTGTTAATAAAGTTAAATAAATTCATAGATGTGGTACAGTTCTCTTTAAACATTGACCAGGTCAGCAGTTATGGCGTGCCTTTGTCAGAACAGCTCTCTCTTGATCCCATTCACTGCAAAATTGTTCTGCTGGGGGCAAGTAATTCACACCAACAAATGTACAGTGTTTTGCTACCGTAGAACAGCCACTGTGCAGGTAACATGTAAGTTAAATCTCCCTACTTTGCAAACTTCTTTGTCCTTGCATGATGTAGATGGTTTTGATAGTTTGATGGTAGCTTTTAATTAATATGTGTTTATTTATTTAGTACATATTTATCCTGCCCCTCCTCAAAGGAGCTCAAGATGGCGCATTGTTTGCTCCCTTCCTTCATTTTTTCCCTTGTAACAACCCTGTGAGATAGGTTAGGCTGAGAATGTGTGGATCGCCCAAAGCTATCCAGTGAACTTCTGTGGCAGGGTGGGGATTCGGAGCTGGGCCTCCCAGATCCTACTCTGGCACTGCAGCCACTTTGCCACACTGGCATCTTGCATGTTTCTATCTACTTGTTTCCTGTTTTCCCTCCTGTGTATAAGTGTATAGTTGCTGAATTGAAGGAATACAAAGAATACAATTTTTATTTATTTCTCCCCACTCCTTTGTGTTTTATTGTTATAGGCTGGAGCAGCAACCCATGCCCAATATGTTTGGTAAGGGCCCTGAAATCATGATGTTTGAACAATTGGCCCCCGAGGTAAGTACTGAACAGGATGTGTTCTCTCTTGTATTCTCTGTTAACTGAGTATGAAATTATCTGTATTTAACATTCTCAGAGAACAATCCTTCACAGGTACACCCAGAAGTAAGTCGTGCTTTAGTCAGTGGGGCTTACCTCTAGGAAGGTGTTGAAAGGTATGAGCAGAATCTTAGCTCCTAGGGTGTCTTGCTTAACAGCTGATTCCTGCAGAATTTACAGGGAAAATCCAGTGCCCTGGTGAATTACCTTTTCTCTGGTACACTGCACCTTGTGTAGGCAGTTCTCTCCTGCTGACCTCACTAATCTATTTGCTTCCCTTCTGTACATGGAGAGCTTGGTCTGGACCATGGGCAATATAAATAGCACTTCCTAGCTGTTGCACTTATGGGATCTCTTCAGCAATTCTTCTTTTGAATGGCAAACATTGCAGTGCAGGAAATCTAGAAATATGTATCTGGAACCAAGTTGCCTGATGTGTGTTTGTGTTCTCTCCCCATGCTGTTCAGTTCAGCTTCCCTCTCAATATCATCATGGCAAATCTGTGGCTGTTTGCACCACTTGTCAGCAGGTAGGAAAGAATTGCACTGCTGGGAGGGGGGTTGAGGATAGAGGCTATAGTAGTTCCCCAAGTACAAAATGCTGTAGTTTCATTGTTGGGGAAAAGCCAGTATCTCTTCCCCCCACCACCCCAGAATTATTGACTGCACAACCAACAAGAAATGTGCATGTTTATTATTTTTAAAGCTTACTGTTTGTGGAACACAGGGTTTTTTGTTTAATTCTGATCTGTTAGAATTTTATGTCTGTTTGAAGCATTTAAATGCTTTCTAAATCTTTATGCAGAGTTCTTGAGCAAACACCTGCCACTAATGCCATAGTTCGGACCACCACTGCCATCACCATGTTTCGTGCTGGAGTCAAGGTACTGTGACATGAATTTTTGTGGATTTTTTAATACAGTGTAAGAATGGCAAACCTGGCATCCTTAATTACCACTCTTGGTACATAGCAGTTTATAACCCTTTTTGTTATATCTTAAGGAATTCTCTCCCCAGGCTGTGTGTGGTATATTCATTGCTGTTCTCCTTGCTTGAGCATAGAACGAAAACTCAATTCTTGCCCTGAAACAACTGACTTGTGGTTGCCAGCACCCTGGTCATCCAGGACAAAGGTTAAGAATGGCTTAATTGATAGAACTGCTGGGACAGAAAACCACAGATGACATTAGAAACCTTTGAGAGTTAATTTGAGTTCATTCCATGTAATGGAATGGTTTTACGAACATAATCACAGTTTTGTCATGATCAGAAAGCAGAATAGTTAATCTCTTCTGCAAGTAGAAGGAAGGGTCATTTCATTCATTACACATCAAGAAACCTGAATTTGCAGCAACCAACATACTCTACAGGGCACTGCAACCCTTCTCAGCTCCCAGTCAGAATTTCTGTACAGTACACATTTTCAAACAACTGTTTATCGCAATCATATTTAGGATTTTTTAGTTGCATATCTGAAAATGTAGTATGTGAACAATGGTCATTGAGATGAGGACACTGAAATGTCTTCCTGCCAACTTGTGTATGTGTTGCTAATTTATATTGTTTTTATATATTCTGGAAGGGGGGGAAGGGTAAAAATCTTTCTAGTAACAACATTAAAAATCAGAGGACCAGAACTTGCCTGAACAGTTTCTAGATGACAGTTGTTTGTTGGTTTGATTAATTAACAATTTTCTGAAAATGGATTACGAAAGACATTCCAAACCTCATCCTTGACTTGGACACAGAGGTGTGATAGTTAAACAGTGACACCCAGTGGTTGAAAGGGAAATAACATGTTATTTCTGTAATTTTTACTAGTATGTTTAAAGCCTGAACCATGCATGACTATGGCAGTCAGACCAGCATTGAATCGTATTGTGAGAAGCTTCATGCACACAGGAATATGAGAAGGATCTTTTCACATAATACTGTGGTGTTATTCAGAACAAATTAGTGTGAAGACAAATTAGCATGAATAAAGAAAACAGAATGAACACCCACCCCCCACCCCAATTTCTCTGCAGTTTGCCTAGATCCTACAGGGTGAGAGAGAAAGCCATAAACAAAACCTGGTTTGGAGCTGCTCCATATTCAGGTATTTAGGAGCCCTTCCAAGAAATGGAGGGGATGTCAGAATATTACACATATGTAGAATGATGTGTGTGGTCTGAATTGCAAAGAGGGCTTGTGGGCAGAGTGTGCTGTATTCTGCTTTTTCAGCTGCTTTTCTAGCTGGGGTTGCTTGTGATATCAGAGTCTGGATGAGGGGAAATTATCTCTGAGGAGAGGTCCATGGGAGAGGGGGCAGACATATGTCCACCTGCATACCCCTCTTGCTCTTTAAAATGTACCTGCTACACATGATCTGTGGCAGCTTTCCATTTAAAGACATAGGCCATTTCCACAGAGGTTATCTGCTCTGGGTTCAGTATTGTTGGGAAGCAGGTTTTTTCCCCCTTGTTTCCCCACAGCATTGTGGTGCCTTTATCTTCTTTCTCTAATCCTTCTCAAAGTTGCTTTGCTCTGACGTTTTGGCAAAGATTGCAGTTAAATCTGGATGGCTACTGTGTGGGTGGGAAAATTCAAATTTTCTCACCCTCATGGCAGCCATTTTCCCTGGCACTGACCCACAGCAGCCATTCCCTCCTGCCTCAGAGTTTTTTATTTTTAAAAAACTTGACATGAGAACAGTGTTATATTGATATACCATTGTAACAATATGTGTAACAGGTTCTCTGAATTCCCAGTTTTCATTTTCTAAAAAAGTAAGCCTTTTCCCTTGAGAAGATATAAAGGGAAAGGCATATCTCCACCACAGAAGGTGCTAGAGACCTACTTGTTTAAATGAAAGCTGGGAATTCAGAGAACCTTTTATATAACAATAACCTGATTTAACAATATTTTAGAACCACTCACCTGGCCAGCATTCAAAGTGCTGGAAATTGAGGAGTGTACACTCTCCCCTGCCTCAGCCTTCAGAGATAGCACCATAGATTTAGAGACAGACAGAGAGGTCAGGAACACAGAGCATCCTTTCCTTTCTGCTATCTGATACTATCCCTTTGAAGTAGAATGCTTTTCTTAGGGATGAGACTTCCTTCCTCCTCATTTGACACCTTCTCTCTCATACACACAAAGAAGGAGGACACGCTCTCCATCTTTGTCACCATGGATGCAGGACAGGCATTCTCCATCCGCATCCATCTAGCTAGTTAGTGATAGGATCCAAACTATCTCTCAACCTGCACTATCTAGAATGTTGTTCCTTGAATAAAGATTTCTTTGAAACGAATAAGTGGTTCTGTGTATGTCTGTAAGTTTGCCAGCACACACAGTACTCAGAAACTACTGCTGCATGTAATCTAGTGCACTTTGCTACGTACAGAGATTCCTGGCTGTACCATACCGGTAAATCTAATACAAGGGGCAGATGCTGCTGCTACCAGCCTTCGAGGCTAGAAGGGGAAGAAATTAGTTGTGTTTCACATTGCCTGATTCTGAAATGAGGCATGAGCAGCTGCCATCTCCCACTTTTAGTAGCTTGAAGGTGGACACAAGCCTCCCTGCCAGAAGAAGAGAGAGGCCAGCTGTGTGTGCCTGTGGCTCTCAACTGTCCAGCTCGTGGGCATGGCTTAGATGAGTGCATATGAAACTTGAGTCTTTTGGGGAGAAGTGAACTTCACCCCGCTCAGTCTGATCACCTTTGCAACCAGTGCACTTGTCTGATCCCTCCCTTGCTGGACAGGGAAGAGCAGAGTTACATTCACTGCTGGAATAATGATACAGGGAAGAGAGAACACTCTTGGCACATCAGAAGAGAAGGGTGAGGTAGTCTGAGATCACCTCCCGCCTAAATAAGAGACACAAAGTTGATTTAATAGGATGCCACAGGTTAGGTGAAGAATCCTGCTGGCTTTGGAAATTACCTACCTGTGAGTCCTTCTTTGGGAGCTACTATCTCAACATACAGCCTTTGGGTCTGTGATATGTCATCTCCTGGAATTATGTGTATACTATCCTGCATGTTTACACTTCTTTGTTTTTCTTTTCTTCTGTAGTTTAATGTTATTCCGCCATCTGCAACTGCAACCGTAAATTTTCGAATCCATCCTGCACAAACAGTTGCTGAGGTATTATGACTGTGTGATGGAGTGTAAAAAATGCTAATGTTGAAGCATTACAGGCCATGCCAGTCCAGCAGCTAGACTGAAACAAGGTGCTGTTTGGAAATACGGGGCCCAGGCAGAGGCAGCAGAGCAAGGGATTGTAATGGAGATACTGGAGCAAGGAGCAAGATTATACTGGACAATCGGAACCAGGGAACTTGAATTCCTGTTCTGTTGAATAGCAAGGAGGACAGGCTGAAGTCATGGACCAGTCCAGACTCCTCTGCCTATTAGTGCTGCTGAGTTTGGTCTCTGCATGGTCTTAAGTAGAACACAGAGATTCTCATTGGATCTTGGAAGCTAAGCAGGGTTGGTTCTGGTCTGTATTTGGATGGATAGCACCAAAGAATACACAGAGGCGGGCAATGTCCAGAACCACCTCTGAACTTCTCTTGCCTTGAAAACCGCATGAGGGGTCACCATAAAGTCAGCTGCGACTTGACAGAGAGAGAGAGAGAGACTCTGTGGTTTTCTCATTGGCACATCTATGGTTGGGTTTCAGTTTACTGCAACTGTGATCTAGAATCCAAGCCTGATGGGGAATGAGTAGGGAGAGATAAGGAGCTTATCTCCTTGTTCCTTTAAGAGTACAAAATAGAGAATGAGGGTATTGGCCATGTGGCAGAATTATAAGTGAGAGGGGGCCTCTCTGTTTGGTTCTCTCCCATAAGGCTTTGCAGGAGGCTCTTCAGCCTCACAATGCACCCTGCACTCTGCTCTAAAAGAACCGCTTATGTTTTTGAGTTCCAGCCTTGAAACCAAAACATCTAGATATGAGGACCTGTGGCTCCAAGCTCCTGCCTTGACAGGGAGGGTGTTTTTAACCTAGTAATACAATGATTCTGGTCAGAGTGTTCTGGTCAGAAAAGGGTAGGGTCTGGGTTTCGTCAGGACCATCCCATTTCTTGATTGACAGCTAATCTGTATTCTAAAAGTATTTAACACCAGTGTTTGAAATGCTAAGGGCCCTCTGCCAACATTTTGATAGTGGTCGAAATGCATTCCTAAATAGATAATAATTCCTAAATGAATAATGAGTGGACTACTTGTTTATAAATATTGGCTTGTCTTTTCCCTTCTGTAAGATGAATACTGAAATTGCTACTTGTTTGAAAATTTGTGCAGTATGGTTTTCTTTCAATAAATCATAGATACTTTGAAACAGGTTCTCTCTCTCTCTCTCTCTCTCTCTCTCTCTCTCTCTCTCTCTCTCTCTCTCTCTCTCTCTCTCTCTCTCTCTCTCTCTCTCTCTCTCTCTCTCTCAACTATGAGGTTCCTGCCAGTTTCAACCCCCCCCCCTTCAAGCCAGGTGGGGATGGGATTCCTAGGAAAAGATCCTGGACTCTTAATTCCCCCAACAGGCAGTGCTTGCACAGGCCAGAAGCCCAGATACTAAGCCAAACATTCTTAAAGGGACATGTCCCTAAAGTGCTGTTAGTTGTGGCAGGGTCGGGGTAAGGAGTTTTCTCTTCAGCAACAGGCCCTGCATCCCAGTCAACACCCCCTATAGAAATGTACCTTTAAGATCTGGGTGCGACGGGGCAGGATACCCCAGTCCTCCGCTTAACAGGTTTTAAAGGGCTGTTTGTATATAGTATTCCTTTTGGATCCAAGGGGGGAGGTGGGTAGCTTGTCCTTCATGTGCCCCCATGTCCCCCCCAACAAAGGCTTTAGAGACAAAAGGCCATAGAACCTGGGAACTAAACATTGAAGCCTGGGTTCCCAAAGCTCTGATTTTTCATGTATTTAGGGCTTTGAGGCTGATTGCCTGTAGTGATCCTGTTGAGGAGTATGGGAAGAGGCAAGCATAGGGTTGCCAACCTCCAGGTGGTCAGAGAACTAGAATAATCTGTCAGGCTGTACAAATCACACTCGAGACTTCTGTCTTCTTACAGTTCTACTTACAACTATAAACAGTACACATAACAAATGGTTTTGCCACCATGCATAAATGACATCTATACCAGTTGAATAGTGATCTGATAGTCCTTGAAAGTACAAGTCTCTCTTTAGAATGCTGCAGTCACTGGCTCATGATGCAGAGTAGCATTTCCAATAGAAAGCATGCAGTGGACGAGTCTCCAATAGAAAACATGGTAGCAAAGCAATTTATGTGTATTGTTTATAGCTGTAAGTAGAACTTCATAACAAGACAGAAGTCTCTAGTGTGATTTGTACAGCGTGACAGATTATTCTGGTTATTTGTTTACACAACTGTATTTGCTGTATTTCTGTTTTTGTGTGGCTGTTAACCTCCATGTGGTGACCAGGGGTCTCCTGGGATTACAACTGATCTCCAAGCAAAAGAGATCAGTTCACCTGGAGAAAATGGCGGCTTTGGAAGTTGGCCTCTGGCATTGTACCCCATTGAAGTTCCTCCCCTCCCCAAACCCTGCCCTCTTCAGGCTCCACCCCCTAAATTTCCTGGTATTTCCCACCCCGGAGCTGGCAACCATAAGCAGCATGCCCCTCACTTCCCTCTTTCATCCCCCAATAGGAGCATTATAGGCAATTTGTCTTTAGGCTGAATGGAAGTGTACAAAAAGTGGCTTGCTTCCACTCAGTCCTACTCATCCATTTTCTGGTGAAGAGAGAAGTCCGATTTTTCTGCCTATCTGAAAGTTCCTCCAGCTATTCCTCTACCTCTGTCTGGTTGCTAGCCCCATTGTGCTGCTTTGGTTATTGCCATGAGGCTGTCAGGTTTACTACCAGAAGGTCTGACAGCAAAGCCAAATTTGGATACTGCTCTGAAATATTTGTAGAACCATATTGGGAACATGGCCATATCTGAAGGGTTTCTAAGTGGAGATGTTTTGAGGCGATGACCCAGAAATTGATTGCCTAGAAAGAACTTTGATCGGTCACCCTACCAGGCCACAGTGTAATGGGAAGGCAGACTTCCAAAGCGAGGCCCTGAAGGTTGCCTGCCTGGCTAAGCATCATTATTTGGAGAACTGTAACAGGAAATTGATTTGCATGCAAACTTGACGCACAGTCCGGAATATTTGCTAATACCTGTAATGGAAACCACCTTGCTGCTTTCATTTATTTGTACTTTGGGGTGTATTCTTAGGTCCTGGAAATAGTAGACAAAACGATTGATGATAAGAGAGTGAAGATAGAAGCAGAGAGTGCCTTTGATCCGCTCCCAGTTAGCCCTTGGGACAACCAGACCTTCGGACTGCAGGTTTTCCGCCAGACCCTTCTGGATGTTTTCCCAGATGTTGGCAGCATGGCTCCAGGTAGTGGCAAACATATGATCATTGTTTTCCTCTTCTGTTTCCATTCATCAGTCCCTGCTTACTGTGTTCCTGGCACCCCTCCCCTGTACACACATGATATTCATGATGGGAAACAACTGCCTTTCCCCTCTTCTGTTCCATCTTTCTGACCTAAGATCTTTTGCCATTTTTAATGATGGTAGAACAAACAAAAAAGCCAACAGGAAATGAGCACAAAGAGTAAAACTTGAGTTGAATTTCTCAGTTCATGCATGCAATCTTTTAGGAATTTGTGAAGCTAGAGGAAAGGCTGTTTATTTCATTCAGTTAGACTCTCCCCTGTAATGTTGGACTGTTCCACTTTCAAACTACTTTCTTGCAGAGTGTTCCAGTCCGGTTTGAGATGGCTTACTAGATAAGACTTACTTCTTAAACAAGAAGATGGGCATAACCTTTTTGGTAGATGTTAAATTTCCTTATATTGCTTAAGTAGGTAAAAGAATGTTTGAAAGCATGTGAGGAAACTAAGCACATTGCTCCTGGTGCCAAGCTACAGGATTGGCTGGAATATTATTTATTAATCTCTTTGCTGATTATTCCTTCTCCAGGCATTTGTATTGGAAACACTGACAGCAGGCATTTCACCAACCTCACAAATGCCATTTATCGATTTAACCCAGTGGTCTTTAAACCTGATGATATGCCAAGGTACTACATTCTGTTTATTCTTTTTGGTGGAAACACCTAATGAAAAGTATGAGGGGTTTGTTAGGAACGCAGAACAAGACATAACCATTGAGATCAATACAGAAAGCTGTATTTGCCTTAAAGTATTGGACTGTGTCCAGAACATGGCCCCACTATCCCAAGATACCACCAGGAGAGCATGAGCCTGTATTTGTTTTTTTTAAAGGCAAACTGGAGTTGAAGCATCTCTTCTAGGTTTGAACTGGAACTCTTGCAGTGCGATCCTGAGCAGAGTTTCACCTTTCTAAGTCCATTGAACTCCAAGGTCTTAGAAGAGTGTAATTCTGTGTAGGATGTCACTGTGTTGTAATGTTCCTTGGACTGATACACAGTGTTGTCCAGCCACCATTAGGGATTAGGTTCCCAAAGAAAAGAATATTTTTTCTTCTATTTTTGGGAATAAATTTTTATTATTTATTTATTAATTAATCATATTTGTACCTCGCCCTCCCCACAAAAATCAATCATTTAGTTCATCCTTTTATGCATTTAGTTTGACTTTGGTTATGATATAGTTATCATTGTTACCACCTTTTTATTAAAGTGCTTGTTGTGTACATATATAAATATGAAAGTGTTTTAAGGCATATCTACACTTCAAATATCAACTGATTTAAATCCTGTTTGACTCTGATTTCTGTCCCAAAGAGGTATGGAAATTGTAGTTTTCTGGAGGGTACTGGGACCTGGGGCTACCTGCCCCACCCTTCCTCAAAATAATACCAGAAGAAAATTGGTGACCAGAGATGGGGCCCTGTTTGTAGTAGTCTTCAGCATACTCTCCTCAGAGAAGTCCACCTGGCCCACTTTCTCCTGTCTTTATGTGGCAAGTGAAAAAGGCTTTGTTTTTAAGTCTGCCTTTGATGGAGGAATGGGATAAATGCCTTTTGGAAGATGTTTGGTGCTTTGGACAAGCTCTTTAGAATTTCAGGGGGAGAGTAAATGTAATTCCTGGTCCTGATTTTTTACAAGCCAACTCAAAACAGGCCACACTTTGCAGCAGCAGATTTGTTGCAACTTGGGCACTGGGGCTCTGGTTTGTGGGCACGGATTACAGCAAGCTGCTGAAGCATAGCAGGTCTGGGTCTGTTTAGTGCCGGTTTGGCAGATTTCCTGTAAACCCTGTGCCTACCGCTTTGAAATCCTTGACAGAAGAGAGAGGGATATAAGTGCAAATTAATAAAGAAAGTTCACTGTGCTTAAATATAGCTGCTGCTGGCCTTTCTGTCCTGGTCAGGTAGCTAGGTGTGGTGAAGCTTGTAGTATTCCTGTGCTAACATAGGTGGCTGACATACACAGGAATGAAAACAGCATCTTGTTTTGTTTTGTTTTTAAATTAGGTTCCACGGGTTGAATGAAAGGATCTCTGTTGAAAGTTTTGAAAAGCAAGTGGAGTTTCTCTTCCAGCTGATTCAAAATTCTGATATTGACCTGTCTCCAGAGCCTCATGTGAATTTTCACGAGCTGTAAGAACAAGAAAGTGGGAAGGTTTGTGGGTATTGTGAGGGACTGAAAATATTCAAAGAAGATGAGTTCCACATTGTTCTCTGTTCTGGAACTGAGTTATTAGGAACGATGACTTGCATACAGATTTAAAGAAATGTCACTGGAGCATTGCACTGCATTTTGTTATGAAACATACTAAAAACTAAAAGTAGAACAAATCATTTCAGACTGAAACAAAAGCATTAAGCTCCATGCTATGTTGTTCCTTGCAGCCAACTCAGCCCTGAGAATCGTAATACTTACCATGCAGAACAGCAAAGTGTACAAAAGAAAGACCCTTAAACTGTTCTCTTAAGAGGAGGGGAGGGCAATTTTTCATAAAGCAGGTCTTCCAAAACCTACAGGAGCTGTTCAGTTGTATGCTGATGGCAACAGGTAATTGGCTATATCTGGTGCCAGCCCTTCAGTATTAATCTCTTGAAGTGTGAGCTACTGCACTAGTTTCTTTCTATTTTCCAGTCTGCTAGAATGCCAGCAAACCACGTTTCACTCCTGCCAAGTATGTATTTTCTGCCTGCTAAGCTTGCTGTGATTTAATTTCTAGCATTACCATGCATCTTTATACCTAAATAATTAATGTGGCTTTAAGTTAAAACACATCTAAATTTGGTAGAAATATTTCTGCTATACTCTCTCTCTCAAAAAAGCTCAAGTAGCTTTACAGCTAGGCTTGTGTTAAATTCATATAAAATATTGGTGGGTGGAGAGATTTAAAGTACAGTATAAGCAAGTGGGAAGGTAGAGTCAAACTTTCCAACTGTGCACATTTTCTTCCTTCTGATTTCTCCTATTAAAAGGGTGACTTCTGGTGCCTGAACTTCTCCAGAAGAAAAATAGCTGCTATAAGCAGTATCAGGTCTTTTCCAAAACCTTGCTCTTTCTATGGTATCTTGAGCTGCCTGGGAACCCAACAGCTCCTAATCTAAAACAGTATTGTAAGGGGGGGAACGTAACTATGAAAAAATAATTTTACTAATTTCTGCTTGTGTTGGTTAACGAAGGTGCTAGTTGGCTATTTTTATGCTTGAAAAAGATATTTTCATTGCTGTTCCTTAAAATCTGATGGGGCCTTGTTGTTGGAATGTAAGACATATAAACTGTAGCACCTGAGAGATTGAATTCCCTGGATCCCCCTCCCCCATTCACCGGATTGGTTTATATGGAGAGCCTTCTTTACATGCTCTCTACTTTCACTTTATTCTTTAAGGGGATTTTTTTTCTGAATGCACTGTCAGCTGTCTCTTCCTTCAGTAGAAATACACTTGATTGAGGGGGGGGGGAATGATACCCAGGTGGAATTTGATTGCTCATAGAAGCCGGGAGCTATATGTCTTCGCTGCTATTGCCTTGTGCCATTCAGCTGTGTCTTTTCCCTTTACAGCCACCAGGGGACATGCTGCAATAGACATTCCTCAAAGTATTTTTTTTTTTCAGTTTTCTGTTTGCTGAACCTTGTCAAAGAAGCTTGATTAAAGACAGGGAACCTACATTTGGGGGAGAGGGGATTGCATATATTTTAATATCTTGTTTGCTGCTTTGTTCTTCAGTGGTGTTTAAATATCATTTTTTGACACTTGAATCTTCCACTTAAATATAAAAATGTTCTTCCTTAGTATTCCTAGTTAAATTAAGCCTGGAGCACCAGAAAATTAGGACAACTATGGATGATTACACTGTGATTCTTAGGGTCTGTTTCACGCCATTCCATCTGGTATTTCCACTGTGTCTTTTATATGGATGTGAAAGTGATAACTACTAAGGCTTGAAATAGGACTTTTGTATTAATTAAATAAAAAGGAGATTCTGGTTGTTCTTAATACATGGTATGTAATCACTGTGGAACTATTCTGAGATCAGCAATCTGTATGTCTGAGGTTTCATGAGAGCTGAAGAGGAAAATTTCCATCAAAACAAAACTTCCCTGGAAATAAACAGGATGAACCCGCTATTTTCCAGCCGGCTCTGCCTTCCACCCTCATCCTATATTTCTTCCCGTTGACTAAAAATCCATGTTGATTCACTTCCTGATCCTCCCACAAACTTAATGGGTCAGCCTTGAAAACACAAGGCTCAAATAAAATCATGCCATACTGCCTCTGAAGGCTACTATTTGAGGCAATTGAGAACTAATCCCATAACTGAGTACTGTTTAAATGAATTATTTGTACAGATTTATAGAATCAGAATAGCAGTTTCCCTTCCCTGTACCCTTATTCATTGAGATACTTGGGACTCAAGAGAGCCAGGGAGGCATCAGAAGAGAAAGGGGCAGCAGGCACAGCAGCACATTCTGCAAGCCTTTTGAAAATGTAGGCCAGACTGAAAGGAGCAGCACTCTGTTCTGCAGCTGTTTAGAGGGCCTGGAGGAAGGTGCACAGTTGTCTGTGAGTTAGCTTGCAGGGGAGGGAACCTGTTGGAGGGAAGAATTATAAATAGGCTTCGCAGAAATGATATTCAGAAGCCTCATGCTTCAGTACTTAGAATTTATTAAGCTCCATAGAACAGGTACTTTTGTAGGTGATTTTAATTCTGAGGATTTTATAATACTCTCAGTGTTGTACGTTAAATATACATATATTGATTTTTCCATTGAAAAAATTAGCTAGATTCTTTTTTTTGGGGGGGGGGGTGATTTGTGAGGTCCTGCCTCCTACCTACCTTTCTTTCTCTCTCTCTTTCTTTCTCTCTCTCCTCTTCACATAGCTCTTGTTTCTCAGATGTGCTGCTATTTTGGGTTTCTGTCTGTTTTTTTATTTAAAAATGATGACAGGGTTCTCTGCTATGTGATCCTGAACAGTTACTTAAACAAGATGACTTCACGGCACCATGTGACCAGTCCAGTTTGGCTATATGAGGATGTCAATGAGGGTAAATGAAACCCTCCAATTTTCTTCACTTTGAATGGGTGGAGTGGGGTGGAGGTGCAACACATCCTCTCTTGGTGTACTGCAGTTTCATTGGATCCTGTGCACCCATTATCATTGCATTACTTTCACTGGGATTTGCCAACATGGTGTAGAGAGCCAGTATGGTATAGTGGTTAAAAGCAGCAGACTCTAACCTGGAGTCCCCACTCTTCCTGCACATGAGGCCTGCTGGGAGACCTTGGGTCAGTCACAGTTCTCTCAGAACTCTCAGCCCCTCCTACCGTACAGGGTGCCTGTTGTGGGGAGAGGAGGGGAAGGCAGTCTTAAGCTGCTTTGAGACTCCACAGGGCAGGGAAAAGTGGGGTATAAAATTAAATCTTCTTCATTCAGGTGCACATCTCTAGTCCCATTCTGCCCCAACAAATCAAGTAGGCATGGCTGGATTATTAACAGGCGGTGATGATGACCTGGTTGCTTCAGCAAAGGGCATAATTTGTTTTCTCTCCAGCATTCCCTTCTGCATAAAAGTTTAGCATCCTCTGGCAAAAAGGGTGCAAAACACGGGGGTTGGTGTTTCAAAAGGAGCAAAAAAATGTCCATAGAGTGGGTACCTCCCGCCATGTTGCCTCAACATTATGATGATCAAAATTTCTAATGATTCTAATGGAGAGATGTATCTGATCTTGAGAAAAGATTTTTCTTATTTTTCGAAGGTTGAGTGTCATCTTGCTGGACTCTGAAAATACAGCTCTGGGAGTGCAGATATGCCCGCCTGGAAGGGGCAGCCCTGTTTCTCAGCCTGCTGTTCTTGCCCTGTGAATTAGCTATGTGGGCAAGAGGACATCAGGGCTACAGACAGTAGCGCACAGATTCCTCCCCCCCCCCCAAGTGGCCTAATAATGATATCTGCAGCTGGGAGGGAACAATCAGGAATTTTCTGATTCCATGCAGTGACTACCCACACACACAGAGAGAGTGTTGTCCACACAAGGACATTTCAGTCTGTTAGCAATGAAACAGTTGGTTCTCAGGCCCTGAGTGAGTTGAATTCACATAGTGAATTATAGTGGAGTAGACTAATTCATGTTGCTGTCCTTTTTTTGTTTTTTTAGCAACCTAATGCTCTGGCATGATTAGTCTTGCAGTGGCTCAGTGAGCACTGCCAGGGCTGAGAGTACATTATTGTTGTGTAAAACAAGTTCTTTTGTGATGTAACAGAACCAGAACAGCATGTCAAGTTAGAAAGATATCTATAACTCCTATATCCTTGAAAGTCTGGCATGGATGACAGGTTCATCTGACCTTGCCGCTGCTACTGTTTGTTCTACTCTTTACTCTCTGGCTCTTTTGACTCCTTTTAGCCCAAGGTTTTCTTGATAATGAGGTACTTAAGTTTGATCTGATGAAGAGAATCTGGTCACCTGTCTTCAAAAGTGTTGGGAACAAAAAGGTTGCAATGTCAGGAAGAAAGGCGGGGGGGGGGGCGGAAATGGAAATTATCATCTGCTCTTCCAGATAGGTGTTGTTTATCGGATAAATTTTACAGAGGAAAAGGAAATGTGTTAGTTTGGCAGACAGGTTAATGGGAGCTATGCCTTCTTAGGCTCTCTTTTCTAATCCTGTGCCAGGATTGTCATCTTATCACATTCCTGTGACAAAGTGAGTAGAAACTTACTGTGATACAGCCTGTGAGAATTATCAGGGTTTTCAAGCCCTGGTTGGGATGTGCCAACGTACTCTACTGTACAAGAGCTGGACTTTCTATACTTGCCTTGGTCTCCTTGGCCAAGTAGAACTTTCTTCTAGAGGAAGAGTGGTCAAGTTCTACTTCTAGACCACTAAGAGTGATTTCAAAAACATCTTAAAAAGGGACATGACAGTATAGTCCTCCGTTGGTTTTTCCACTTTATAATATATCTGAAGGTTACATTCTTGATGCACTCACATTTCCATGCATCTTGCCTGTCATCCTGTTCTTCCTGGCATACTTGGTGTGCAAATTTGAGCACAGGTTATTATAGCGGCATGTTCAAAGAAGTTTCTTCTGTCATGTGCCTCTACGGTAAGGTTTCCCTTGTTCGAAAGCCAGTCAAATTCGACTCTAGGGGGCAGTGTCCATTTCCATTTCCAAGCTGAAGAGCCAGCGCTGTCTGAAGACATTTCTGCAGTCATGTGGCTGACATGACTAAATGCCAAGATGCACAGAACACTATTACCTTCCCACCAAAGAAGTACCTATTTATCTACTTGCAGTTTTTTGCTTTCGAGCTGCTAAGTTGGCAGGAGCTGGGGCCAGAGACAGGAGCTCACTCTGTCATGTGGCACTAGGTTCTTGAACTGCTGAACTACAGACCTTCCGGTCTGCAGCTCAGCATCTTAACCTCTGAGCCACCATGGCCCCAGGCCTCTATGGTAGTACAGTTAATATCATGCACTCTGTATGACGTAGCATTTTTAGCAATTGTGGAAGGGCAGCATTTTGTCTCTTTAAGGGCAGGTCCAGATGGCAGCTGCTCAAGTTGAACAGGTGTCTTTTCTTAGGGATACCCCAATAATAGAAGTGAGTTGAGAATCAATAGAAAATCTGTGAAAATTATGCAACCTGAACAAGTTTACATGGAGTTTCCATTTCTCCCTATGTACCATTTGGATGGCTGGAAGACCAGCATGCACTGGCTGAAGCCTCCAGGGTACATGGACTATGGGAATCAATGCATCCAATCCTTAAAATCAGCAGTGCGTTGATATCAAATCAGATGCAATACTGCAGTATTTTAAGTGTGCTAACTGCTTTAAACATCTTCCTACCTGTTCTCTTCTTAATATACTTCTGGAGCCATTCAAGTAATTTTGAACACTGAATTTTGCCTATGTTGGCAAAATAGATTGATATCTCAGCTCTGGGACTGTGTGTCAGACCTGTGCTGTAAGTGCTGCGCTCGTGAAGCCTACTTTAAAGTTATATAATTCACTAAGGCCCATTCTGCATCTAGCATGTGCTCCATTGTTTGACCAAACCCACACTGCAACAGAAAAAGATGTGACTCAAAACCACATTCAGATACCCAGGCCAACGCCATACTGACTGTAAAGTCACCCCTGAATGGCCATAAAACGGCCATAAATCTATGCAGACAGTACCATAAAACCAAGAGATCAAACGAAGTTAAAGCGGCATGCAGTCTGGACACTGCCATAAAATCCAACAATCAATCAAAGTGAAGGTGGCATGCAATGTAGAGGGGAATTTCTGTTCCAGTGTGGGTTTGGTATAACAGCAGAGTGAATGCTAGATGCAGAATGGGCCTAAGTCAAGTCTACAGCAGCCCTGTTAGGCAAGTGTAGCATACACAGCAGAAGGCACAGCAGAATGCTTCAGACAAGGTCAAATGCCCCTCCTGCACTTTCAAAAGCTGTCTTGCCAACTTCTATTTTAAGGCCTTGGTTTATTCAGAGCCCATGACTACCCAGAGCTGACTGTTTTCCCATAAGATGCCAAGAACTGTTTACCGGGGCAGCTGGTGCCCCAAAGAAATGGGAGTGCTACTCATCCCAGCCAGCCACTCATTTCCTTTTTCCTCCTCTCTGCTCCTCAACTCCCAAATTGTTCCAATCTATATCAGCTTTATCCATTCCTATCAGTCAGGATAGTTAAATGGGCCCTCCATGTTTAGAGGCAGTATATCTGAACATCAGGTGCCGCAATTAACAGGGAAATATTATTGTCCTGTACCTGGCTTGTAAGCATCCCAGAGGTATTTGACTTGCTGTTCTTGGAAATTGAATGATGGACTAGTTTTGCTGATAGCCCTTCAAAGGAGGTGCAGATTGCCAAAGAAGTCCAAGCATTTTGGCTGTATCTGCCTCACAAGCAGATGGAGAAGCAGTCTGTTTTGAACACAAGTACTGACCAAATTTGGGCCATGACAGAAATATCTAGATTGTTTACAAAAATAAGAGCACATATGTAACAGCTTGTGAGCATTAGCATCTCATTCTTTCAGTTCAATGCTTTTGCTTCCTGTATTGTGTTCACTCTCCTTATCTTCCAGTTCTCCTTCAGTGGGGGGAAGTCATCCAGTAACTGGTTAGGTCACGCCTCTGCTCGCTCGATAGGCTATGCAAATTTCTTTTGTTGCATAGCTCCTGTTGGAGTGGCCCTGGCTGACCTCTCCTCCTGCATAGCCCCTACGCTCGGTAGGACACTGGAGCTCCTGCTCCAAGCCTAATTGTTATACAGGAAATTAATTAAAAATAATTAAAACTAAAATATTACTGGAAGTACCGGAGAGGAACGGATATTGAAGACCCGGATCCGATACACATTCTGAAGAGGATCCGAGGGGACTAGAGTCTTCGGCCATCCACCACGAGGCTGGGACAAGATGGCCGAGTCCATCCGACCAGAGGAGCAGCTGTGCCTAACCCCCGAGGCTTCGGGAGTTGGCCAGCAGACGATGCAGCGGCTGGGAACGGCGCCGCCAGCACAGAACATCGGCTCCTCCACCGCGGGACCGGCTGATCGCAGGGAGCCAGCCGGACCCCGCGAGAACCCCCCCCACGTGGACAACGACGGCGCCGCGGCTGCGCCCGCAGCGAGCAGCGCAGGCGGCGCTTCTAAGACGAAGCAGCCTGGGAACAGGAAGAAGACGGCGAAGGCGGCTGGCGGGACGGCCAGCAGAGCAAAGAAGCCTCAAAAACGCCGCGGGAAAAACTTCGGGCCGGTGTGCCCGCCGGGTGAACCCATTCCGGGGGGGGGAGACCCCGAAGGCAGACATGAGGGAGGCGCCGGCTCCGTCACCAGCAAAAACGCCGGCGCCGGGGCAGCCCCAAGCACAGCAGAGGGCAATTATGGGGTCCGGTCTAAGCCAGCCGGGGGTCCCGAAGGGGGGCGTCCCTGAATGGCTCCCGCCGCAGTCATCTGGCCAGGGAGAGGGCCCAGAGACCCCGCCCCAACCTCCTTGCCCGGGAGAGCCTTCTATACAACGCAGTGGCTCCGACCAGGCTTCGGTTTTACCCTTCGCCCCCTGGGGGTTCTTCGCTCCGCCACCACCGTGGGCAGCGGCAGGGAGCACGCAGCAGGGCCCGCTGCAACTCTCCCAGGCCCAACCCTTCTTAGCAGCCGCTGCCTTGCCCCCACCTCCGCCGGGGTTCGTTGCGGCGGGTCAAGGGGGCATCATGCCACACGCACTCCAGGCGGGACATCCTTGGATGTGGCCTATGGCCGGGGGACCCTGGCAAAACCCACAATGGGCCCTTGCGGGACCGCAGGGGGGGGCGCCTGACCCGACTACCCAGGCACAAGGGTACAAAGGGAAGCATGCCAGAGCTCAGGTCAGGACCTCGAGGAAGAGGCGAAGGCACCATTCCTCCTGCTCCAGATCATCAGCAAGCTCCAGGTCATCCTCTCCAGGGAAGAGGCAGAGGGACCACAGGACCCCGACCCCAAGTGCCTATTCAGGCTCAGAGGCAGAAGGGGAACAACATCAGGCCACCTCATCCAGAGGGTTGGAGGGGCTAAAAACTGGCAGGGCCACAGGGAGACAACGCCTGCACAGCGCTAGCTCTGAGCAGGTGGAGACAGCTTCAACTATTACATCCTCTCTACCCAATGAAAAGGAGGAGGGAGAATGGTCAGGGGAGGAGACAGAAGAAAAACCCACTTCGTCCCGCCTATTTCAAATAGAGCATTTTCAGCGTCTGTTGACGAAGGTCATTTCCACACTTAACTACCAAGTAGAAGTGACAGAAAAACCTAGATCATCAGCTTCTGCAAACTTGGACCCTAGAGGGTTCAAAAAGCCTATCAAGGTTCAGACATTCTCGCCTTTCCCGGATTACTTTGAGGATGTGATACGGGAGGAATGGGCCAATCCAGGAGGGGGAGCATCTCTCCTCTCAATAGCAAAGCGGCTGTACACGCTACCTGAAGGCACAATGGAGGACCTAAAGGTACCCTTGGTGGACGCTCCGGTGGTGGCGATGCACTCAGGGGCTGTCCTTTCGAAGGACGGGGAAAACGTTCTGAAGGACGGCATGGACAAAAAGAATGAAGCTGCGCTGAAGAAGGCGCATGAAGCCATCTCACTAGCAATACGATCAGCAGCGGCACTATCCAACTTTACCAGGGCCACAGCCATTTGGGCAGACAATCTTCTGCAAAACCCTGGGGTATCCCCCCTTGACTTGAGGAGGTCGCTTCTAAAAATAAAACGGGCGGCGGAATTTGCAGCTGATGCCTCTCAAGACAACATTCAATTCTGTGCCAGAGCACAGGCGGCGAACATTATCATTCGCCGGAACATCTGGCTCAAACATTGGAAGGTAGATACACTATCCAAGAGTAATTTGGCTACGGAAAAGTTTTCTGGCCGACTCCTCTTTGGGGAGTCTAATCTGGACAAGGTCCTGGTGGAGACCAGGGAAAAGAAGAAGGCAATGCCGTCATCAGCTCACCGACGGGAACGGGAATTCAAGGGCAGATCTTCCCATTCCTTTCGTGGACACTTCAACGCAGGCAGGGGACGAGACGGCCGAGACCACAGACCGTTCAAGTCCTTCCGGTATGGCGCAAGAGCGAACAATAGAAACACAGCGACCTATAGACCCGAAAAAACTGCCCCCCCAAGAAGCAGTCAGCATGACTGCCAGATAGGGGCCGGCTCCAGGCGTTTGCACAGACCTGGAGCCAGACCACCACGGACCAGTGGGTTCTGAAGATCGTGTCACAGGGCTACAAAATAGAACTCACTGGTATCCCCCCCCACAGCTTCAAACCCTCACCGGCCCCGAGGAACTCGGAACGCCTACAACAGCTACAGGAAGCAATACAGCACCTCTTGGTGATCGGTGCCGTGGAAGCTGTCCTCACAGCAGAACGTTTCAAAGGGATATACTCAGTACTATTTATAGTGCCAAAGAAGTCAGGAGACTGGAGGGCGGTCCTAAATCTCCGCGGCCTCAACCGATGGGTGGCAAGGAAAAAATTCCGGATGGAATCTCTTCGTCACATCCTACAGGTATTGCAGCAGGGAGACTTCATGACGTCCATGGACCTCAAGGAGGCCTACCTGCATATTCCAATACATCCTTCCTCCAGGCAGTTCCTGCGTTTCTGTTTCCGAGATCAGCATTTTCAATACAAGGCCCTACCTTTTGGCCTCTCTTCGGCGCCCAGAGTCTTCACCAAGGTGCTGGTGTCTCTGGTGGCGACCTTACGCATGGAGGGAATACACATCCACCCCTATCTAGACGACGCCCTTCTTCGGGCGGGGGACTACAATACAGCGGTTCGCTATACTCAGAGAGCCAGGGAACTCCTGCAGGCGCACGGTTTTATTATCAACAAGGAAAAGAGCCAGTTGACACCTACACAGAACCTGGTTCACCTGGGGGCACAATTGGACACAATAAAAGCCACGGTATCACTCCCAGTGGACAAGCAGATCAAGATTCGGAACTTAGTAAGGAAGATCAGGACCAGGACGCAGGTGGACCTGATGCAACTGGCTACATTGCAGGGCCTTCTGATATCTACAATCGACTTGATCCCATGGGCGCGACTACACGCCAGGCCCTTACAGTGGGCCCTGCTACCGTTTCAACAGGAGATTGCCAAGAGGCGGCACATCCCAATAAGGATCTCGGACAAGCTCCGAACGGATCTGCATTGGTGGACACAACAGTTGAACCTGAGCAAGACCGTCACTTTTCTACGACCACAGCAAATCGTGATAACCACGGATGCGAGCAAAAGGGGATGGGGGGCACACTGCGGCCACCTGATCGCACAAGGCAGATGGTCCCCGGACCAGACCTCACACAGCATCAACTGGTTAGAGCTCCGGGCAGTCGCTCTAGCGCTAAGATCCTTCCGCCAACACGTACACAACCAGCACATCTTAGTACGCACCGACAACATGTCAACGAAGGCCCACATCAACAGACAAGGTGGCACCAGGTCGAAGTCCCTGTACAGGGAGGCACGGTCCCTGCTGCTATGGGCGGAAAGATACACATCCAGCCTCAGGGCAGAACACTTACGGGGACTATCCAATCAGCAGGCGGACTGGCTCAGCAGAAAGGACCTGAACCCGGGCGAATGGACCCTGAACAAAGAGGTCTTCGATCAAATCGCACTACGGTTCGGAAGGCCAGTTATGGACCTCCTCGCGACCTCTCAAAATCACCAAGTCGATCGGTTTCTATCCCGCTACCACGAACCAGAAGCGCTATCTCACCCATGGCCCCGAGGTCTCCTATACGCATTTCCACCGACACCCCTAATAGGGGCAGTGCTAAGCAAAATCAGAAGGGAGAAGGCAACAGTGCTCTTCGTGGCACCACACTGGCCAAGAAGACCGTGGTTCTCGGAGCTGGTGCAACTAGCGGCAGGGAGACCGTGGACCCTGCCCCAGAGGCCGGACCTACTCAAACAAGGGCCCATTCTACACCCGGACCCGGATTGGTTACAACTGACTGTGTGGAAATTGAGCGCACCCGACTAACCATTATGGGGTTTCCAAGAGAGGTGACCGAAGTTATGCTTCAGGCAAGAAGGCCCTCCACACATCGCATATACAGCCATACATGGCGCGCGTTTACGAAATGGGCTGCAACTCAGGGTTTCCAAGCCAGCCAGGCTACGGAAAAAGAGGTCATCCTGTTTCTTTCCGAGGGCTGGAAACAGGGCCTCCAACCAAACACTCTGAAGCGACAAGTGGCGGCCATACAGGCATGTCTGGGAGAAAAAGCACGTAGAAAAATATCTTCCAACGGTTACATCAAACAGTTCCTGAGGGGAGCAAGCCAGTTGGCTCCCCCAGTCCAACATAGGTTCCCCACCTGGGACCTTCAGAAGGTGCTCAACGCCCTAACAAAACCTCCATTTGAGCCCTTAAGAACAACAGAACTCCGACTCCTATCATGGAAAGTTGCTTTCCTTATCGCAGTGACGACAGCCAGGAGAGTCTCTGAGCTGGCCGCCCTCTCGGCACGGAGGGAGCTTTGCATCTTCCAGAAGGACTCCGTGTCACTGAGGATGGATCCATCGTTCATTCCCAAGGTAAATTCGGCCTTCCATCTTAACCAACCAATTACATTGCCGTCCTTCTGCCCGAAGCCAAAACACCCCAAGGAGAAGGCATGGCATAAACTGGATGTGCGTCGGGCTCTGCGGATTTACCTCGACAGAACGGCGGGATTCCGTCGCTCAGACGGATTGTTTGTGACCTACGGGGTTCCAAATCAGGGTAAAAAGGCATCAAAAGCGGCAGTAGCCTACTGGATTCGGCAATGCATCACAAAGGCATATGAGGTGCAGGGCCTTGCACCCCCGGGGAAGCTGACGGCACATTCCACAAGGGCCGCTGCAACGACAGCGGCGTTTTCAACTAGAGCCACGGTGGACGAGATTTGCAGAGCAGCTACCTGGGCATCATTCTCCACGTTCGTAAAACACTACAGGATTGACCAGGCCGCGTCGGCAGAAGCGGCGTTTGGCAGACGAGTTTTACAGCAAGTAGTGGAGGTGTCCACGATGGACAATTGATCACCCACCACAGAAAGAATAGCTTGGGTACAGCTAACCAGTTACTGGATGACTTCCCCCCACTGAAGGAGAACGGTACATTGGACCTACCTGAAGGTTCTTTCTCTTCAGTGGGGGAGAAGTCATCCACATCCCACCCAAAAAAAAAAAAAAGAGAGAGAGAAAGAGAAAAGAATCACGAAGACGTGGATGACAACGCGTATTGGCAAAGAGAGATCCACGGACGGGGCTTGGACATCACTGGAGAGGTCAGCCAGGGCCACTCCAACAGGAGCTATGCAACAAAAGAAATTTGCATAGCCTATCGAGCGAGCAGAGGCGTGACCTAACCAGTTACTGGATGACTTCTCCCCCACTGAAGAGAAAGAACCTTCAGGTAGGTCCAATGTACCGTTCTGACAATAGATTCATTCTTAGAGAGGAAACTTGTGTTAGACATACTACAAGACTGGTACCCTCGTTAGTCAGCACAGAATAAAACCAACCCACACACCAGTGTCCTTTCTATATCTCCAGAGGCTGAAGTACTATTAAGGCAAATAGCCAAAGGCTGGCATGTATCCCTCACTCTAGACTGAGACTGCTTATTTGTTTCAAACTACACAAAAGAAAGATGTGGGGGTCTCTGTGTCCCCACACTCTGTGAAGCTTTTCATGTTCCTTTGGCTGCCTACTGACTCTGGCTCCAGCTCAGAACCTCCACAAATATTTCCTAATAATGCTGTTCAGGCACATCTGCATTGATCTGGTGAATAAGAAGCCCTAAATGATTTCTTTCAGGTTCTGGCAGCTGGGTTTCTTAATTTCACTTTGTTCTTTACCTTCAGCCTCTTTGAGGGTGTGTTGAGGCTCTTTCACATGCAGATGCTGGGAAAGCTTTTCCTCTCCAGCTCTGCGGCTGCCTCCCTCTCCTTGCAGACTTTGTTGTCCTCCCAGGCCTCACCTGCCCCTGCTCAGCTCTGCCGTTCATCCCAAACCCTAACACTCTTAATCCTGGCCATGCAAAAAGTAATAAATGTTAACTGAACTATTTTTATTCTTTTAGTTGCTGAATGCTAGTAAGTGGTCCTCTTGGGAAATATAGTTTTGCTAGTTGGTGCTCTTAGAAATAATGCAGCATGAACATTTTTATTTTATTGTTAACAATAGCACAACATCGTATATTTGTGACACTGCTGGGCAGGGGACTTCAGTTTAGCTCCTGGTCACGGCGGTTTCCCAGGACATGAGAGACTGCAGAGAGCATGAGCTCAGCTTGATGGGGAAGGGAGTGCCATGCAGCATTCACCCAGAGCCCATCTTTGTGACTGATTTAGGAACAGTAGCAACTCGTGCAAAAGGAAATGGTATCAAGCAGGAAGGAAAATGACCACATCAAGGGGAGGGGAAATGATGGATTTACGGATTGCTTGGCTGCTCAGCCCTAAGACAAAGCCATATGATGGACAACAGAAAGCAGGCAACTTTGCTATGGAGACTTTCTTGTCTTGGGGCACCATTAGAAGAAGAGTTGGTGCTTATACCCAGCCTTTCTCTACCCGAAGGCATTTCAAAGCAGTTTACAATCACCTTCCCTTCCTCTCCCTAGAACAGTCATCTTGTGAGGTAGATGGGGCTGAGAGAGCTCTGAGAAAACTGTGACCGGCCAAAGGTTCACCCAGCAGGCTTCATGTGATGGAGTGTGGAATCAAACCCAGTTCTCCAGATCTGAGTCCACCGCTCTTACCCAATACACCACACTGGCTTATTTTTGATTCAGTTCAACTCAGCCATCATTGGGGGATGCATAACTAAGTGTATCATGTAGTTAACTTCAGAATAATATGATTTAGTCAAAAACTTAAGCATCTTCCTCTGACAAAAAAGTTTAACCTGTTCTTTTTTTTTAAAAAAAAGATGATTACTTCTACCAAACTTTCCTTTTCTCTCAATAGAGTAGTGTAGGAGAGATATGTCCCAGGATCCAAAGATTCTGCTATCCTACTATAAGTAAAACCTCCTGGCAGTACAATATGGTGACGTGTGTATATATGGTATTGAATCAGTCCACAAACCCTTAAACCACAACAGCACAAAAAGTCCTTTGATATCATCACAGACAACTTATCTCGAAGTCTCCCAGTGACTTTGTTGTAGAACCCAGACAGCCATTAGGGACCTCTGCTTACCTTGCCTGCAGCCAGGTGTTGTCTGATACCATCTATGGATGTCCGGATCTGATGTCCTGATTGACTCCTTTCCAGTTCCAAAAATCCATGAACAGTAGGTTTTGAGCCAAGGTTTACTTCCAAATCTTTAGCAGTTATCTTCTTAAAAATCTTCACTGCACACTTATTAATTCAAAGTAACTGAGAACAGGGTGATAATGTCTTCAAGACTGTACCAGCAATTGGGACAATTAAGCAAAAGCAAACTGGTGCATGCTCAAGCAAAACACTCCATGATCCATCAAAACCTTACAAGTAGTTTACAATACTATTATTTTTATTCTTACTGATCTTTTTAGGCTGTATTTAGATTCCAAGTCACTGCACTAAAATAACCCAACAATCTGCTTTAAGTGGTTTATAGATTAAGCAGGGAGTGGCAGTTTCATTTAATGGGATCAAAACAGAGAGGATGGGTTGATCAGTTTTCCAATTGTGTGGATGGTAGCTTCACTGATCAGGTACATGAATACGCATCTTCACAATTCTTTCTTTTCTCTTCACTCTACATTTTGTGAAATCCAAACTTTCTCAATTAATATAATGAAAGGTTATGCTTAAGTTATAAAAGGAGAAAAATATAGCAAATGTTAGCCTTGAAACCAAAACCTGTAATAATAAAATTGGGTTCAGCATAAGACTGGGATGGGGGAAATAAATACCACTGCCATCCATGTTGCATTTTTAAACAAGCCATTTCTGACTTTCTCCCAGGTCTCAGTACTCTGGCTACCAATGTGTAAGCTAGCAAGTGGAAGGAAAAAAATACTGCAGAGATTAGCCCTTTTTGCCTCTCAGGATAACTTTGCTGAGCAGTCCCTGAGCATATGCAGAGTGCTGTAGAAATCCCATAGCCAGTTAAAAGGGAAAAAAATATTCCGGCATTGCGAAGAGGATAAATGAAATGGAGATTTGGGGGAGGGGGTGCCTTGACTTAAAAGAGAAGGCAATTGTTATACAAATCCTGCTAAAAGACAAATTCACTAAGAAAAACTAAACACATTTAACTGGTGCTTCTCTATGTTTTCACCGAGGTCTCTCTCCTTCTCAGGTCCTCTTCCAGAAATCCAGGGCACAGCTCATGACTGAACACAAAGAAAAACAGATAAAGGACTTCTGGGCTTTTAATCATCATTTTAAAACTTAAAACTGGGATAAGTTGAACTGTTCCTGTGGTGTACCTTCCTGTGAGTTCCTGCTGGGTAAAATTCCTGCCTAAAGGAATTTTTAAGGTGGGGGAGAGGGGTGTTATCCTCTGAAGTAATAATCAGTGTAGATGGGCATCTGGTTTAAAGCCTCTGGTCAGTCTCTGGCATCCTGCAGTGCTCCCAGACCAGCTGGCCGAATCGCCTGACTTCGTTGCCCTAGCCAAATTCAGTTCAGGTTGTATATACAATATATACACACACAGGAGAAGGAAGGGATTGGCTGAATGATCTTGGATCACCTCTGCCCCCTCATCTACCCTATTCTCTTCAAAAGCCAATTCCATTTATCCTGTTAATGGTGATGGGAAAAAATGTGAGCGCTTAGATTTTTATTTGACAGGTGCTTCTTTGTCACTAAATGAACAGCTGCACAGGAATTTGTGACTTCATAAGACACAGGATATGAGAATATTTTTATCTGGGTTGTACCAAAAATCTCAGCAAAGGGAGAAACTAGCATTCGCCATTGCATCCTGTGAAGCACGTGCCTAGTATGTGAGCAGCAAACGGCTTTGCATTTTTAGATTGTAAAGGCCAGGGCAGCTGAAATCTGTTGTATCAGATAATCACCCTGCAGTCCCTGCATGAGGCTCATAGCTATGTTAGGGCCAGAGTTGGTTCAGTGCCCAATGAGATATCTGCACTTCTGGCCAAAACCACGTGCCAAGATAGGGCTAGAGTGGAAAGTCACATGGAAGTTAGGTTAGCCAAATTAAAGCCCAAGACAGCTGTGAAAGCCTAAAAAGAAGCACAACAAGGATTTGGAGAAAGAAGAAGCGAAAGGTCCGTTCAGAGCCATACCCCCAGATAGCCGTAGCCCTTAGACTGCTCTTAGACCACTACTGGGGACAACAGGTAACAAGGGCAACAAATTAGTCAAACTGGTTGACTACTCAGACGGTTAATGGGCAAGGTTAATAGTGGTGGGGAGGGGGGAGACTCTGGTAGAAAGTGGAAGCCTTAGAGCACCAAGGTAGCTTAAGGGTTTAATTCCCTGAGATATTTACAGGCATAGGTTTAAGAAAGCTGTAGTGGGGAACAGTGTAAACAACAGCATAATTCTCCATACAGTAAATTTATCTCTGGATTATCAGGGAAGTTTTATATACTGACCCTTTTTGTAAGTGCAAGGGGTTGATGCCTCCCTGGAGCTGAACCGAGAGCACTCACAAAAGAGATGTAAAAATAGACAACAGTAGTGTCAACTTAGCTTTAGAAGATACCCTGAAATGCTGGTGAAAGTTATTTGCCTTAGGGCCCAACAGATCCAGGATCTGACAAAGCTCCTTCAGGGACCCCTGCCAGTCTGTTTTTGTACAATATTGATCCCTGCAACATTAATTCATTGTCCAAAGCTTGGCAAAATCAATGTTCTGGAGTGTGGAAAACACAACTTATTACTTTCATATGCTGACTAAGAAGAATATGGATTCTGCTTTTCCTGTATCCATTTATCAAGAAAATAAATATGAAAACGTCTTCAAATGCTGTAATGTTTAGATCTTTTAAGAATGTTTGTTTCCAGGAACTTGTTGATGATCTGATTTTCTGTTTAGATCCAGAAGCTGACTTTTTTCAACATTGTTTCCTCACAAGCCAAAGTCCTTGACTTTTGTACTTAGTTTGCCAGTAAGGTCTAACCGGGGATGCTACTGTGCAGGGGTGGGTAGAGGAAGAAGTACGTGCTCAAACTATGGTACGCTCTGCTGGATATTCACACACAGTCATCAGTGCCGGGAGAGCCTTGTTAATTAACAACTTGGGGTGAGCTCTGCTCAGACCTTTGAAAACGAGGTGTCTAAAAAAATGGCCTTTTCACTGAGCTTCTGCCTTGGACAAGTCACTCAGGATACATTGTCAAACGGACATAAGGTACAATTAGGGCACATTCAGACACATGAAATGGTAAGAACTCTGTTCACTTAATCTTCAAATCCAGTATAAATTAAGCCCCTGTGCAATAAAGGACTCTTGACTTTCTTTTGCAGTAATTTCAGAGTACATAATCACAGATTATACCTCTGCTCAGGGGTCTTTTTTTGGGGGGAGTGCACTGGAGTGCAGCTCCGGCAGCTCAGGAGCCAAGCCCCGCCCCCAGTCGGTGCCCCAGGAGTCTTTCAGGCAGCTGAATGTCAGTTTCAGCTCCATTATATCCTAGGGGTCATTGAAGTCAATGGTGAAAACATAGGGTATATTCTGGGGGCTGGAGGGGAGGGGGTTTGATGGAGAGGCTCCAAACCCACAGGGGAGCTGGAGGAGCCTCTCCCCAAGATACCCACCAAGTTTCAAGAACATTGGACCAGGGGGTCCAATTCTATGGGCCCCCAAACAGGTTGCCCCCATTCCCTCCATTGTTCTCTATGGTGGGGAAAAAGTTACTTAGTTGTTAGTAACTCTGGGGTGGAGGGGGTTTGAGGGAGAGGCTCCAAACTTTCAGGGTAGCTTCAGGAGCCTCTCCCCACATACACCCCCATGTCTCAAAGCAATTGGACCAATGGGCCTAATTCTATGGGCACCCAAACAGGTTACCCCCATTACCTCCATTGTTTCCAATGGGGAAACCCAGCCAGCAGCACTTAAGGCAGGCAAGAAGCCAGCACCTAGCAGTCAGACTCTCCCAGACAATCTCACGGAAAGTGAACTGTCTTGGGAGGTGCTTGTTTGCCATGAGAACAAGTGGCACTGTGGCAGTGCAAGCATGCCACAGTGCCACAAAGAAACCCCAGAAGACCAAAAGGAACATCATTTATACATGTATAAATTGATGGTGCAACCTCATTGGACCACTCACACCACACACACCTCAAAAAGAATAATTTTAGCACTGGGAAAAATGCAGAAAAAGGCAACAGCAATAATAAGAGGAGGACACCTTCCCTATGAAGAAAGGTTATCATGTTTGGGGATCTTATCTTTGAGAAACAATGACTGAGGGGTGACATGATAAGAGGTTTACAAGACTATGCATGGGATAGAGCAGGTAGAGAAAGAAGTACTTTTCACCTTTTCTTACAAGACAAAAACTCGTGGACACTCAATGAAATTGCTGAGCAGTCAGGTTAGAAGTTAGAAAAGATGAGAGGTATTTTGGTTCTTACAGGTTTACAACTTTAAAAAGTTCTGCTGGTTGTTGTTGCTTGGTGAGGTGGGGGTTGTTTTTTTCCTGTCTGCTCCAGCCTCCATATGTTTGTCAAATTCCATCTGGAAGCTGGTCATGCCAGCTGCCACCACTACCACCACCACCACCACCTCCTGTAGCAGTGAATTCCATGTATTAATCACTGTTTGGGTGAAGAAGTGCATCCTTTCATCTGCAGTTACCCTTTTCTGCATTTTTCCCAGTGCTATAAATATTCTTTTTGAGGTGTGTATGGTCCAATGAGGTTGCACCATCAATTTATACATGTATAAATGTTGTTCCTTTTGGTCTTTTGGGGTTTCTGTGTGGCACTGTGGCATGTTTGCACTGCCACAGTGCCACTTGTTCTCATGGCAAACAAGCACCTCCCAAGACAGTTCACTTTCCCTGAGATTCTCTAGGAGAGTCTGACTGCTAGGTGCTGGCTGCTTGCCTGCCTTAAGTGCTGCTGGCTGGGTTTCCCCAATGGAGGTAATGGGGGTAACCTATTTGGGTGCCCAAAGAATTAGGCCCATTGGTCCAATTGCTTTGAGACATGAGGGTGTATGTGGGGAGAGGTTCCTGAAGCTACCCTGAAAGTTTGGAGCCTCTCCCTCAAACCCCCTCCCCCCCAGAGTTACTAACAACTAAGTAACTTTTTTCCCACCATAGAGAACAATGGAGGGAATGGGGACAACCTGTTTGGGGGCCCATAGAATTGGACCCCCTGGTCCAATGTTCTTGAAACTTGGTGAGTATCTTGGAGAGAGGCTCCTCCAGCTCCCCTGTGAGTTTGGAGCCTCTCCATCAAACCCCCTCCCCTCCAGCTCCCAGAATTATGTTTTCACTATTGACTTCAATGGCCCATAGGATATAATGGGGCCAAATTGCTGCCGAATTTCTTTCATTCTTTCCTTTCCTTCTCTCCTTTTCCTCTTTCCCTCCTTCTTCCCTTCTCTCTTTCTTTCTTTCCCACCTTCTTCTCTTCTCTTTTTTCCTCCTTTCCCTGTTTCCCTCCTGCTTCCCTCTTTCTTTCCCTCTTCTCTCTACTCTCTCTCTTTCCTTCCCTCTTTCCTCCTTCTGTGGCCTAACTCTAGTGAGAAGGAGTTTAAACTTGAAACCCCTTCTCTCTCAGCTCCCCCACCCAGGCCAGCTGGGGAAGGGAAGGGGAGACTTTCGAAGATGCCTCCCCCCCCCTTTTGCTTCCCCTTCTGACATCACTTCTGGTGATGTCAGGGGGCGTGGCATATGCTAATGGCCTAATAGCTCATTAACATACCATATGCTAATGAGCTCTTGCAGCTCTTTTTCTACGAAAAAACCCCTGCCTCTGCTCTGAAATAGCAGCAGTTCACTTTATCAGAAATGAACATCACTTCTGTACTATCTGAACTGCCAAGCTGTTGATGCAGACAGTCCAGAAGTGTTTTATTGTAATCACTGCTGGAATAGACTACTGCTGTTTGAAAATGTAAGATGCAGATACATTCAAGAATATATTTAATGCTAGCTGGCAGGCTGGAGGAAAGGAAGAAATATTTCTTTCTAGGGGAGATTTCATGCACCATCTCCCTTCTGTATGCCAAGCAAAGCCAAAGTTCATATGGGATAAACATTCCTGAATTCAGACCTTGTTTGTGTAAGCAAGTTCCTAAGAGGTATTTCAGTTCCTTTTGACAAGCTGTTGTTTTAACCTTTTCATTATAGTTAACCTTTTCATTATAGCCATTATCTGTATGCTTCCACCCCTCCCCATATGTAGTTTCATTTTGTACACATGCCCGGTGGCCTTTGGACCTCTGCACAGCTATGTTGTGAAACAAAAAAAGCAACTGTTAACCCCTTTAAAAATGTATTGTAGTGTAAGCTGTTGAGCCAGTAGCTGCAGTATCACCTTCTGCCTTGCAAGATCTTTAGGCCCTCAGCAGCTCCCACCATGTCAGCACAAGAAGGAAGGCACAGTTCACCTGTAATAGCAGACTGTACTTTGTTGTTTCAGGAATGAGCCTTGGAAGATCTGAGCCTAGTGCACTCCCTCTCTCTTTCCCTAACACATAGCTCAAAAATTAATAATTTCTACATTTATAGAAAACTATAGCTAGATTTTATATATGAACTTCAAAATATGGTTTCTTCTCTTACAATCAGATGAGGAGTCCAAACTGGGATTAAACTGTGGCTTGGAATCCTTATTGGGAAGGAAGAAAACAACCCATGTTTGGCTCAGACAAAACAATTTGGATAAATGAAAACTCTGGATCTCTGTTAAAGCAGAAGTGATTTATTTCTGAGTTATGCATATAGTGAGCAGGGAAGAGAGGGAAGGGGAGTCCAAGAACCTGAGTGTCCTTTCTGTGCAAATTATGCTTGTGGCCCTGGGGGATAGTTGCCAGATTCCCCCATTTGACACATGTACTGAAGTAATCTGGAAAGAGAAGTGTGTGTGTGTGTGTGGGAATTAAAGGACTCTTAGAAATATAAATAGTACTTTGACCACCCAAATGATGGAAGCCTGGTGCAATTTTCTACAACCTTCATAAAATAAATCTTAAAAAGATAAAAAGAAAGAAAACTGAAATGCAATGTGCTTACTATGATGTCATTTGGATTCATCTGAGGGTACAAACTACAATTCTCACCTCGCTTATTGATGTTGTTTTATAAAGAATAATGAACAGCAATCAACTTACAAATGCTCATACAACCCAGTTCTTTGGTATCTGAATTCACTGCTATCAAGTAACATGTAGTGTGGTTGTTTTTAAAAGCAAGTTCAATCTCCTGAGGTCCAGGGCATGCTGATGAAAACTGCTTCCTTTTTAATGCACTTGCTGACATTAATACCTGCTGGCAAGCCATGGGAAATTCACGTTTGGTTTTTTTATAATGTCATTGCAGCCTCCGCCTCTCCTTCCTCCAAGATTTTCTGTCCTTTACTTATTTTCTTAGGGGTACTTTGCATTCTCACATCCATTTCCTGAATTTACAGCTGGTGACACTATTTATAAAAAAAAGTCACTTTTCTCTTTGTTGGTTTCCTTTTTATGTCTAGTGAGGTGATTGTTCTGACTTACAAACCAAACCCTGATTTGCTTTCCAAAGTATGAACAAAGTAAAAAATAATGGGGGAGAATGCCGAATGTCCCAAATTGACAGGCTGGAGCCTTCACCAGCATGAACAGGCATTCCAGTCTCTAGTATACAAAGGATGCACCCTTGCAATAACCCATGTGCTGCCTTTTTTGTTGGTGGACTGCAAATGGATACTGAACATCACAGGAGTGTTTTATGGTAAAAGAAATCATACTGAAAGGAAAATTAAATACAAGTGACTACAAGAAGCGTTAGGGTATGACAGTTCTCTTTAATTCATTACAAGCTGTGGTAGATTCATCCCATTAAAAGTCATTTGAATAAGTGCTAAGTGATATGCCCAGTGGCAAAAAGGAGAGTCTGTGGCAGAGAAAAGAATAACACCATCATGCCCTACTCAAAGGTTATTGCCCCAAATACTAGATACTCCTGTTAAATTCTGGCTGGTGCTACTATTAAGAGTACAGCTACTCATTACGAGTGGTATTGTGATTTAGGGGGATGATTAATAGAGTATAACCATAGAGACTGTGATTTAATAGCAAGCTTGATGGAAATGGGCTGTTTAAATCAGGGGTGTCAAACATGTGGCCCGGGGGCCGGATGAGGCCCCCAGAGGACTTTCTATCAGGCCCACAGTGGAACTGGCTGTCTTCTGCTTCTTCTTCCAGTTCTGCTGCTGCTGCGTCATTGTAGGTTTGCAGCTTACAGGTACACACCTGAACAGCATACTCAAGATTGCAACAGCACAGACATTTTGATGCAATAATTCAGAGCAAGAGGTGTCAGTTATCAGACACTGTTAAATAAACAAAATATTGCAAGAGTGCTAATGTTTTAAGCATGTTTTTATTTTAAGTTAAAAAAAAACCTTTGTGTTTGCGTCCTTTATAAAGTTTATATCTCCGCTACCTAGCATTACATTTTATGACACACATGGCCCGGCCCAACAAGGTCTCATAACAAATGAGTTCAGTAACCCTGGTTGAAATGTTTCTCCTCAGGTTTTCATGCTATTTTTACCCCTACTGAGGAGAATTTACATTTATATGTAGTTTTGTTATTTTTCTGTATTACAAATAAAAACAGACTGGGGGCCCCCTTGGTTTCTAGTGGTTCTAAATGCTTTTTGAGAAGTGTGCGTGCACATGAAAGCGTATACCCAGAATTAAACTTTGTTGGTCTTAAACGTGCTACTGGGCTCAAACTTTGTGCTAATGTGTTAGCTTTCTACATGTGGTCAGATGCTGATTTGGGAGTCCTTTCAAAGAAGACATTCCTCCATGTACACTCTAAGGTGATACAGGCACTGAACTAATGTGTGATTAGTCCTAGAGGACAGCTGGCAGAGGGAGGCAGTGTTGACTGGGGATGCAAACCTAGGGAAGGAAGGTTAACACTTTGCCCCTGTGCCATTTCACAGATTAAAAAATACTGATACCGTACTTGTCTTTTCCCATAATGGAGCCTAAGGGGAAGGGGGTGGGATTCTGATCAGGCAAAGACCACATCACCACGGCCTTGAGTCATACTGTTTTCCTCCCTCAGTGGCTTTTTACAGACCAATCACATACCTGGAGCTTTATTCACAAAACTCCAGCATTAGGTGAAGTTTGACCCTAAGCCCCATAACAGCCATATTCTTACTTATACGTATGTAAGAAAAATTATGGGGCATTAATATATGCACTTCGAAGTAAGAATGCTCTTAAACTGTATGGCCCAGTCATGTGCTGGGATTTCCATCTTTGGAGCTCCCAGCAATTTTTAAAACTTAATTTTCAGGTGCATGGATCCTAATTTGGATTAGGACTGCACCATGTGAGGAGTGGTTTTTACATCTTCTCTCTTGCACCATTTTCCTGAGTTTTGAATGGTTCCACAGAGCTATCTGTATTGGCTGTTTTTGCTAAAAGCAGAATGTATTTTAGTGATAAAAATGTGGTATTTCTTCATTTGGCATAATATCAATCACTTTCCATGGCTTCCTGTTTACTTCTTCCTGTCTATTTCTCATTATCCTTTCACTTTTCTGTACATCCTATTAAAAAAAAGCTACAGATTCTAAATCTGCACTAAGAAAATATGGGGAAATGTGCAATTAAGCAAAAGATGTGACATACAAAGTCAATGGTGCAAAACCATTTTGTGATTGCAGTATTTGTAGTGTCTCACAATGCAATCCCAAACAGAACTACACCCTTCTAAGTGCATTGAACTCAGTGGTTTTAGAAAGGTGTTACCCTGTTTAGGATTGTACTAACATGCAGTTCCGCCATCCCTGACTAAAGCTGTAACGCTATGCACATCTATTTGGGAGTAAGACTTACTGAAGTTAGTGGTACTTTCAAACAGACACACATAGAACCATGTTCCATATGTCCTTTTAGTTAAGACACAGCAATAGTAGTTAGGAAAACTGGCTTTGTCAGAAACGCAATATAGGACCTTCACATAGTTCCTTCACATTAATTTCCCCTGACAAGGGAAAGTAATCAAACCTATCTTATGCAACAAAAGTATTTTGTTGGTACTTGAGATCTGTATATGAAATGGGCTGTGCAACTGAAATATAGTGTCTCTTGATATACAAGACCAGCAAAATGATACATATTTCAGTGTACTTCTCTTAGCAAATGTCTATCTTACTTTCTGTTGTTAAAATATCACAAAAAGTGGCTTCAGCAATAACATCAATTAAAAAACAGTAAAAAATAATAAAAGCAGTGAAGCATTTATTTAGCTGCCTGCACATGCTTTGGGAACCTAGTCTACTACAATTATCACATGCCTTTCTCTCTCCTCCTGTGAGAGTCTGAAAGAGGCCGGATTTAAATGTGATGATGGTAAACAAGAAGAATTTACCTGTACAGACTGTACAACATACATGCTTTCTTAATTATACCAGGCCCTGAGCCACTCTACCTTGGCTGTTTGCATGCCAGTCTAGGATGCACTAACAGCACTCATGTAGCAGCTGAGGATGTAGTTTTAAACAAGATAGCAGGCATTCTGGTATGCTTTCCCCCATACAACAGGGGTCCCCAACCTTCTGGCACATGGGGGGCCACATAAGACTGCCCAAAGCGTAAAGAGGGTCACATTTTAAAGCAAAATGTACCAAAATTACTAACCTACCTACAAACTTCACATTCGAATTAGCCTGGAGCCTGGATTGCATATGCAGAATAACATGGGTAAAGGACTCTGTAGTATTTCAAATAGGAGGTAGACACCATTTCTGAATGCTTCCCTTGTGTTCTATTTATTTGGAGGGGTTTTTTTACATCCCTGGAAGTAGAAAAATAGTACGTCTGGGAGAAAAATACCATAAGAGTCTTCTCGCTGTTCAGCTAGTTTACTGCTTACACAGAGGTGTTTTGTTATTCCTCATTTGCAGTTACCCAGTCTATTCTGCAACTTAGCAGAACCACTATTACCTCGCTCTCCAAACATCCTTACTCCCTTTCAGCCTGCTGCTCTGAAGAACCAAACCTCCGCACAGGCTGCAGCAACTGACCAGGAATGCGAGGGATTTCACAAAAACAAAAACCCTGTAATTTCTCAGAGACCACATGATTGGTTCCTTCCCTGACACCCGCCCTCCTCATGGCCCAGAGCACGAAGGCCGCACCGTAATGCCCGCCTTCCTCCCAGCTGCGATTGGCTAGAATTGCCACTAAACCTCTGCTCCAACTCGAAACTGTGAGGTCATCTCGAAGGAGCCAATCGGCGGAGATTAGGGAGGGAAACGACGTGTTTGTATTGGAGAACAGTGATGTCAAACCTCCAAGTTAGGGAGGAGGTTATATCCTGCTTGCCGCTGACTTGTTCTGCTAGCAGTAGCGGCTTCTTGTTACTTGTCTAAATGCAACATCGCCGTGGTTGCGAGTGGTGGCTGGGGAAGAGCTCGGGACTGGCTCCCGCAGGAAGAGCAGCCAGGAAGCCGGGGGCTGAAGGTGGTAACTGGTGAGCACAGGTCTGTTCTTCTAGCAGCCCTTGTAGAGCCTGAGAAGGATGGATGTCGCCTGCCAAAGGCTAGACATTGCTGGCTTCCAGGGGGGGTCTTTAAAGGGGATATGCCTGCGTAGGAGAGCAAGACTGGCGGAGTGGTCAGGCTTCAGCTTGGACTTCTTCATCCCACGTTCTTCTTCCCTGCCGCCGCTTGTCCTTGGGCTTCTGTTCTGGGTTGAGGCTCCACAAGAGCAAGAGTCCTCAAAGACTGGCAGAATATGTGGCAGGGGGTGAGCTTTCGTGAGTCACTGCTCACTTCTTCAGTTACAGCCAGAGACAGTGATGGGAGAAAGGAAAGCTGTCTCGTTGGGGCAATTGTCATGCGATGGGGGTGTTGGCTGAGAAGTGAGACCCCACTAGGGAATGCTGCTGTGCTGTAGTGGCTGCTTTCACATCCTAATTTCTAGACGCGTTTCGCTCTTTTGAGGTTTGGTGAGTAAACAGTTGTGCCGCAGGTAGTAGAATTGAGTCCTAAATGGGGTTTGAGTCAGTCTGTAGGTCTGGGTTGGAGGCTTCTCATTATAAAATGGATTTGATTGGTAGTATTGGTCGGTAGAAAGAGCAGAGGTAGTAAACTGTTGGATCTCAAATTGCAGATGGTTTGCATCTGACTAATGTGGAGAAGACAGGGTCATGACTATAGCTTGTCAGCCAGCTGATCTTAAGATTGTGGTCTACTGATGAGAGTGGAGGAGGGCTGGTACAAAGATGTTGAAAAGAGGCTGGCTATGGGATGTAACATGCAGCTGGAAGAGGCTTGTGTTTGTTAGCAGCTTGTGAAATTGGGAGGATTACTCAGAATCCTGAAATGCATCCTCAACAACCTTTGTTGCATACCATTTGATGATGCTACATGATCTGCTGTCTTACTCATAGGCTGACGAGGAACTTGGAGTGCTGAACTTTATTGTTTACATTGTGGTCTGCAGATCAGTATCTGTTTGGTGCTTCCTTTTTGTGAATTAATTTTTAAAGTAAAGTTATCTGTTACATCTGTCTGTAAAACATATCCAGTCAAAGTCCCTGAGTAAAAGTATTTCAAAGGTTTGAGTTTGGGTGCTAAAAATGACTTTGGCTTTGAAATCAATTAATTCAGGTAACTTGGGACCTCACAGGCTATTACTACAAAGTGCTATGTAAAGGTGTGGTGTGTATGGCATATGGGACAAGTAATGCCCTATCTGTAAGGAGTCCGTGTTTCATTTCAGTGAAAGATTTAGCTGTGTAAAAAAAAAATACTGCTCTATTGATGCATGTGGGCCTGTGGGCTTGCTTAGGGAAAGTAAAATGAACCTAGATTTGAGTCCAGTAGTATCTGGAGACCAACAAGTTCTTTCCAGAGTCAAGGCTTCCTTCTTCAGACATGAGGTGGAACTCTTATCTGACAAAAAATCTTCTTGGTTTCTAAGGTGCTACTGGACTTGAATTAAGTTGTTCTACTGTAGACAAAAGGAGCTGCGGTGGCTCAAGTGGTTAAGACGCTGAACTGCAGGCTGTGGAAGGTCAGTAGTTCAGCAGTTCGAGACCTGAGACTGCCGCATGACGGAGTGAGCTCCCGTCTCTAGTTCCAGCTCCTGCCAACCTAGCAGTTCGAAAGCAAGAAATTGCAAGTAGATAAATAGGTACCACTTTGGTGGGAAGGTAACAGCGTTCCGTGCACCTTGGTGTTTAGTCATGCCGGCCACATGACCACGGAAACGTCTTCGGACAGCGCTGGCTCTTCGGCTTTGAAACGGAGATGAGCACCGCAACCCTAGAGTCGGATTCGACTGGCTTTTGAGCAAGGGAACCTTTACCTTTACCTTTACTGTAGACAAACATGGCTACACTTGGAAGCTAAAAGCCAGTGTGGTATAGTGGTTAAGAGCAGCGGACTCTAACCTGGAGACTCGGGTTTGATTCCCCACTCCTCCACATGAAGCCAACTGGGTGACCTTGGGTCAGTCACAGTACTCTCAGAGCTCTCCGAGCCCGACCGACCTCACAGGGTGTCTTTGGTGGGAGAGGAAGGGAAGGTGATTGTAAGCTGCCTTGAGACTCCTTTGGGTAGAAAAAATGTAGTATAAAAACCAACTTTTCTTCTTCTAAAATGAATCTGACTCTTTCCAAAAGGAACAGAATCCTAATTTTCACATGCAGTAGGAACAGCAGTGCCAAGCGGCAAGGCCTCTACTGGTGTTTCTTGTATGGCAGATGAAAAAGCCAGGTTGTGCATTGCAGGGACTTCACATGTAAATGCAACAATAGTTCACTAATATGTAATATTCCTCCTTTTCCTGCCCCAGATGATATATATAAACAAAATTTAGTGAGCTATTGGATTGGAAGCATCATGCACACAGCAGAGGGCAGTACTGCATATACACTAACACATTCGTGCCCCTCCCCTGTGTGATGTTCTTCTCCCCCTCCCACTTGTAGGAAAGAAACTGTAAGATTTTTGGCTTTGGAATCCAGAAGTGTTGTGTGTATCCCTCTTGACTGAGGAATAGCTCTGAGGGTATGAAATGCTGACCTGACTCAGTTTCAAGGTGCTCATTGTCTGCAGTTGCATTGGCTCACAAGCTGTAAACAAAGGTGTTTGTCCTGTGCATGTAATACATCTGTGTTTTATGTCCTGTGACAATTGTGCATGAAGAACTCAATTGGGAGGGGGTCTAATGTCAGGAAGGGAAACTGGGTAGGAGCAGAGGAAATGTAAGGGCCTCTTCCTTTGCAGCTGTGTTTTATATTGTGGCTGTACATGTAGAGTGTTTTTTTTTAAAGAACTAATTCCACCAGCATAAACAAGAACAGTAAAGCTATTGATACATATATATGACAACATGGGAGGGAGGGACTTTGTGAATGAAAGAGCTGTTTTGTGCTTACCTAAAAGCTATATCATGTGTACTTCCCCACCCCCCTTTTTTTTAAAAAGGTGAGAGCAGAGTGATTCCTGAAACGTCAGTGGAAGAATTTTTCAGTCTAGCACGGGATAAGCTCACAGCGTAAGCCTCTCTGGGGACTTCTGTTGCTTTAAATAAGAACCTTCATTGCCACATGATGCAAGGTGCGAGATTTCCTTTCTGAGAAAGAGGTTGGCTCTGCTCACAGCTCTCGGGAAGCCAGACTGCCTTGCAAAGAGTGTGATGGGCAGCTGGAGAAGGTGAGAAGACCTGCAACAAGCTGTTAACCAAGCCCCTCTGAATCCTATGAAAGTAGGAATCCTATGAAAGTAGAGCTTTTCTTCTGGAGGAAAGGACTGATGACTCAAAAAGTTCTATTTTTCAAGTTTCTTACCTTACAAAGTGGATAAAACAGCAACTGGCTAGGAAACTGAATTCAGAAGCTTTATCGGGTTTTTTTTTAAATGCTAGGATCCAAATTTACTTCATATTGTTTTAAAGTTTCTAATTTACAGTGTGCCTTTCTGGAAAAAAATCTCTCTTCCATTGTCTCTGAAGAACTATTGAACTATTTATTCCTTGCAGTTGCTGTTAAAAAAAAAAAGAAACGTAATCAAACTAATCTGGACCTGAAACTAAGAGGATACAGATCTGGGAAGATGATGATCCAGGAATTTATGAACCAAAGAAGTAAATAATCTGACCAATTTGTGGATTGTGTCTGAAGGATCCTTGCCTAAGGGAGAACTGCAGGCAAGGCAAACCAGAGTGGATTTGATCTTGTTGGAATCTGCTGCAGTTTCTCTGCTGGCTCTGTGGCTGGCATCTCCAGTTCTGGATTCTGCTTGATGGGGGTTTTTGCTAGGGAAGCAGTCCTTGCAGCTAAAGACAGAACTGTGGGTTTAGGAGGGTTAGTATCTATATGCCGAAGGGCATATTGGCTGAACCCCCAAGCAAAAAAAAAACTTCTCTAGCAATTGTCTCCTGTAGTACATCAACGGTTTGGGGAAGCCTTCGTAATCTTACACCATGACATCCAAGCAGGAACAAAAAGAAGCTCATCACACCAATGGAGTGGTGCTACCCATTGTTTCAGGGTCTATAGACTGTCTCTCCAGCCCTGATAGAGAGCATCTAGTTGAATCTTCAGAGTTTTTGGGACCTGAAGTAGTCGGAGTGGAGGTGGTGGTGATAGAATCTCGAGCCAATGCCAAAGGGGTACACGAGGAGGATGCCCTGCTGGAGAATGGCAGTCAGACCACTGAGAGTGATGATACCAGCACAGACCGGGGCCCAGAGCCACGCTCTCCTCTCAAAGAGACCTCCTTTTCAATTGGGCTGCAAGTTCTCTTTCCTTTCCTGCTGGCAGGGTTTGGGACGGTAGCTGCTGGGATGGTGTTGGACATGGTACAGGTAAGACTGTGGCATGGGCTTGTCATATCCTGTTTCTGGACTTTTAAATTTGTACCATTTGCTGTTGGTGACTTTAAATCCTACAAAAGCTTGCTGTCCCCAAACTTGGTTGGAGGTGGACTTAGTCTGGGATAAACATAAGTGAGTCACTGGCTTGTAGTCCAATTGCTTGAGGTTCTCCTCACTAGCCCATAGCTTGTGCTGCAACAGGAATAGCTTACCTGTGCTTTTTTAAAATGAATGACATTCCAGTTATTAGCAAAGCCTTGCTGGGGCTATTTCTGAATACTACTGTCAAACAGACCAAGATCCATCTCTATACGTTACTAACACAGCAAACTGTAAAATCCTGTTTCTGTGTTCAGCATAAACTCCTGGAGAGGCAGGCATGCTGGGATTCTCCTAAAAGCCTAAATCCTGGGGTGTATATTTTATTTATTTATTTATTTGATTTATATCCCACCCTCCCTGCCAAGGCAGGCTCAGGGCGGCTTACAAACAATCCAAGAATACAATTAGATACAGTGAAATACAATAAAACCTATCAAAAACTTATAGATTATCTAAAATAACATACATTATTAAAAGCCCAGGAAAATAAAATAAGGGATTCCATTTTAATTTTGGGTTTTTTCCCCCATGATTTATTTATTTAATTCAATTTGTATCCCACCCTTCCTTGCCAAGGCAGGATTTGTTTGCTCTTTCAAGAATAGAAATTATTTCTAAATTCCAGCCCTAGCATTGGTGATAGTATGCATGTGCCTGCAGAGCTGCCAATTGAAGAATGACTCAAAGTGCTGCAGTAAAATATGGAGCCAGTGCTGTACATTGGCCAAGGCCGATGACATCAGTGCTGACGAGCTGGAGCAACTGCTGTGCGGCTAAAAGACCACTTTAGCTGGGGATTGAAAAGATGTGCCTGTGTACCCTATAATCTGGCTTTCCCTCAAACCAGCTTTCCCTTTTCTCTGAAGTTGGAAGTGCAGGATTACCACTGGAGATCTCCAGCAGGTCTGTCATGAAACATTAGCTGCCATATGAAACTTGCCCCTCAAATGCCGTTCTTCAGTTGTTTTATAGTTTTGCTGACCTCTGTGCCCGAAGTTCAGTTAGCTGTTTGTAATAAAGGCCAAGGCTTCAGGGGCTCATCTGTTTGCAGCCCAGGTAGTATTTTAGATAAAACTGGGCCTTACAAATTCCAAATTATGGCTGCCTTAGGGTGTGACTAAGTGGCATGGAATCAGCAGTTTCTTGAGTTTGATTTTTAAACTGCTGCTGCTCTTTAGCAGGTTGCATGTGTAGTAGAATAAGGTTGTTCTGTGAAACCAATATTAAGTGTATATTACCTACAGCTGATTACAGCATTAAGTACATTAGATTATGCTAGATTCCTGGTTTCAACCTCTTCCTTATATTCTTTATTCTTATTTTATATTTATTTTAAATACTTGTTGAAATCTCAGTTTCACATTGGCTTGTATAATTTGCTTGCGGGGAGTTCTGTTACTATGCCATGCTTAAGAAAAGCACGCGAGAGCAGTGCTATGTCTTTAGCCATATGGGTCCATATAGGTAATTCAACCAAGATAAAAACAAAGCATAGTTCTTGAAGTACATCTTCGCATTTTAATGTTACAGTGTACTTCCTGAGAAGATGGGGTTGTCCTGATAACTCCTTCGTGGTATCCTGTGTGTCAGAGACTTTGATTTGGTTTTGCTTGCTAATATATCTCTTGCAGAGTTAGGCACCTGCTAGCTTTTTGGTCCAGCATATTAGACATCTCCTTTATACAGACAGATCCGTATTTTGTTTTTCCATGTAAGTGGTCACTCTCCCTGGATCTATATAGAAATGTGGACAAAATGTGGGGTAGTATAGAGTGTATCTTACTTGCAGGGGGAAACATTCATCAAATGTCACTTGTTCTTTAAAAGCCCCTTACAAAACTTACCTGCCTGTGTAACGTTGGAGCCCAAGGCACTGCATGTATGCTAATATTTAAACCGCCTCCATCACAGTGGTATTTCCTAAAAGCAAAATATAAAGCCAGTATCTTAGGAAAAGAAAAGAAAGACTAATCATCTTGTATTGGCTCACTTTCTGTTAAGTTGAAGCTGTACTAACATCTTAGTCCTTGGTTCATTCCTGTGGTAGTTGGGGTGTGCTTGGTGGGAAATCTGAATTACCTTTTCTGCAAAAAAAAAAAACATTCAGATTTTCACAGCAGGAACTTGTTGGTGTTTTCCTATATGCTAGGTGCTCCCAGATCTATGAAAATTATTTTTGACCTGGGCAATTAGACTGTATGACCCTGTTGGATTTGGAGTATGGTGTATGGCGTTGGGTTTGAAATATGTTGTAGGACTGGTCTTCAGCCATTTTGTTGCAAGGAAGACTTGAGGGAAGGAGGGGGCCATGTGTCAGTGGTAGAACATCTGCTTGGCATGTAGAAGGTCACAAGTTCAGCTTCTAGTTAAAGATCAGGTATGTGAAAGAGGTGATGTGAAAGACCCCAACCTGAGACCCTGGAGAGCTGCTGCCAGTCAGAGTAGACACTACTGACCTTAAGGGACAAAGGGTCTGATTTAGTATAAGGCAGCTGCACGTGTTCATGTGAATGAAGATGCTGAAAACCTAATAGATCCAGTGTTGGGACAAGAGAGTAAGACTTTTCAGAGCCTTGGTTCTCTGGTTTGATTAACAATCATGTTCTAATCTGGTAAAATGTTGTCAGTTGTAGAACTGCTCTTTCTGTAGCTCTGTGTGTATGCACACAGTGGGATCCCAGTTTCTGGAGCTGACTATAGTATGCTGTGTAATAGAGAGGATGCCGAAGTATGAATGATCTTTGAGAGGGAACATAGCAGTTAGACTGGTATGGAACAGTCTTTTTGCGGGTGATCAGATTTCTCTTTCACTTGTTCAGTGTCAAGGCATGGTCTTGAGCAAAAAGGGTTGGGCTGCCAAAGGGGTGTGCTGAGCATTGGATTTAAGAAAGATATGTTTATTCCTTTTTTCTTGATCTCCAGTCCTTCAAGGGCTGATACAAGACAGTATTCTATAGGAGAATAAGAGAAATGTCTTACGTCTATCTGCAAGACTGATTTCATACCAGTTTTTGAAAGCCAATGAACTTGGGACAGTTGCTGGTAGATTGACTAGGGATTGGAACCCTCTGCTTTTGAATAGAGAAGCCTTCATATAGGGATTGGCTTTTCATATGTCGGGCATAATACAGCCCTGATGCCACTGCAGCTAGCCTCTTAACTTACCTGGTTATCCCAATACAGCTGCAGGCAAGACTCGATGCTGATAGCCAAAGTGTTGGAAAGCCTCTTACCATGCTTTGCTTGCTTTTGTCATGCATGTTAGCCAGACATTTTTTCAAATGGTAGTTGACTTTTCAGATGTGGGAAGACCCAGCTAACTACCTATTCTAAATTTCATCTTCAAAGTTCCCTGATATAGAGACTATATATAATACACCCGGTATCTAGTGGTGAGGGTTAATATTGCTGTATAATTGCTAAATGATACCCCTTCTTTAGCCTGGACTGGTCAATACATTCAAGCTTGTATGGTGGGTAACTTCTGTAGTTTTGGGAAAAGATGGCTATAGAGGAAGATTATGGAAGTTCTGTTTCGTTTAATCAAACAAAGCACTCATTCAGTGCATAATTAAACTTATGGCATTAATTGCTACAAGGTATTACATTGGCTGCAAGGACCAGTGACTTAAAAATGTAGTTCTGGAGGGATGGATGCTGGGGTGAAAGAATGGGAGCTGACTATAGCCTTGTGTGAATTTCCAAGAGGTTTTGTTTCTCCATGACTGGAACCAAAAGGGTCACTTGATGGCTCTTGTCATTTAAGTCAGCAAGGCAGTTATGGTATGGCTTTATTTTCATGCAAGTATGCATATTTACACAAACAAAGTAGTGGGGTAAATTTGGGCCAGATTTCTCTAGGACTATTCTAGGATTTTCCTAAATAAGAAACTGTTCTAGCACCAGGGTTGTATCGTAGAATAAAAAGCACATCTGAGCATATGCAGTTGCTGTAGAACAGGAGCAGGGCTTCTAGGGGTGCTTCAGCTATGGACACTTAGAACTCTAAGGAAGAATCTTGGAGCAGATTTAGGACTATGGGATATTTAATGACTTTACAGTTTTAACATTTGTGCTTCCTTTTTATAGTCAGTACATTTGCAGGCAGTATGTGGAAGACTGTAAGCTCATTGAGGGCAGAGAATTACATATTTGTAATATGCTTTTAGAACCACACATAATGTATTAAGCCTCAGTGGTCAGCCTAATTCTATATATGGCTGCTCTGAAACAAGTGTCACTGAAGTCAATGAGACTTTGAGGCTAAGGAATCTTCCTAGGATCCTTTTGGAAATGCTTGCTTGCCCCTCTATCTGCACAAGAGTCCTGTAGTATCTTGGCAAGGGGTTCCAGTATCCTTTGCAGCTCATCCTTTCCTCACTTGCTGCTATGTGTTTACTTCCTTTTATTCATTTACAGTGTATAATGTCAAGGATTTTCATCTGCGTGTTTTACTACAGCACCATATTGGTGTCTGGAGACATGTCTCCACATCTGGAAGAAGTAAACACTTTCATGTCATCAACTTATCAAATCTGGGATGCTTTATGAATGGTCTGAACATAGTTGCTGCTGGACTTGCTGGTCCTGCAAACATGCCCTTTAATAGTCTAAAACTAAAAAAGCCTCCCCCAAGAATTCTTGCATTCCCTATTCTAAGTTGCTGCTTGTCCTGATTTTGGACAGGGTTACTCAAGAAATAAGTACTGCTGACTACTTTGAGACTCATAAGTATGCACAGAATTCCAGCATAAGGTGCTGCCCAGAAGCTGTTTGTGCCTAACCAAAAGGGGTGTGATGGAATGCAAGGATTACATTGTTGAGAGCAACTTGCCCTATGCACTTCTGTTCAGCTGAAAACATGGCTAATGTTCCTGGACTCTGGGACTCTGAGGGGCCTTATATAACTTTTTTGCTTGTATCCCACCCTCCTCCAAGGAGCTCAGAATGGCATACGCAGGGTCTCAAAGCATTTTTCTACCCAGGTGGTAGCCATACACTGAGCCAGTTAACATTTCTTTTCTCTGTGGCTTACTCTCAGCTGTTGGCCTCAAGACTCCACTTATCTAATGGGCTTGGGCTACAAAGCTGTACTGCAATTCAATGCCTATAATTTTCTCCTGTACTGGTTTTAATGATCACTCATGGGAATTCAACTGCAACAGTATCTTGCCTGAAGCAGCATAAATACAGCTTGCTTCCACTGCCTGGTCTACCTCCAGATTTCACTGTAGGAGGGAAAAAAGAGATCTCCTACCCAAGCTCTTTGGAAGGTGATGGCTATGTCAGAAGATGAGCAAGGGCTGACTGCTCAACAGCTTGAGTGTCTTTTGATTGTTGGGTGCTGAAGTGGGTTGGAGGGTAGGAGTGTTCCATCTTATAGCAGAAATATAACATTCTGTGAATGGAAAATAATGGGAGCTGATCTGTGACTAAATTCTGGGTGGTAACTGAGGAGTTAGGGGATATTTGATAGGTATTAATTGGAGAACAGCAACTGTTCATAGTAAATAGGAATCTGATATGAATGTGACCCCTCTGCTCTTCTCTTCATCTTAGCTTCTTTGGCAGATACATTTTCAGAGCAGGGACATGGAATCTCTTAAGCCATGACTGTCACTCATATTGAGGGATTTGTCACTCAAGTCTCTGCTTTGGTATACACACACACCCCAAAAGCAAATTCAAATTTGGCCAAGGAAGCTAATTAATACATGCATTAACCCAGGGAGACGCTGACTAGATAATGGAATAGAGTTTAGTATGTGGGCTGGATATAAGATTCATTGTACTTGGGAACTTTCTGTGTTGAAAGAAGGATCTGGGTCACAGACTTGGAAGAGATCCTAAGCAGAGATGAAGCCCATTGTGCTAAGTCATACTTTACTTTCTGTTGGGGTGTGTCATCCTAAGCAAAGCCTTGTGAAGGTATTGCTACATCTCTTTCAGGCTGGCTTACTTTGTAGTTATTTCAAACAAGGACATGTGAAAATACATATATTACACAGGCTAGGGTGGGATGCTGTGTTCATACAGCCCTTGGTCAGGCACTGAAAGCTTTTAAAAACATTTTTCCGTTTCTTTGAGACAACATTATAGCTCTTCATTTTAGTGCTTTGACACAAATAATTTTTAGGCAAAGAACATTTTCTACCTGAAGCAGTCTTGCTTCTAGAGGAGCTAGCAGGGAGCTGCTGATGGTTGTAAGTGTGCATCAGGCTTGTGTGAGTTATTAAGGGAGGGAGCTGGCAGACACCCAGGAATCTCCCCTTCTTATGTAAGTGAAGAGTCTTGTTTCTGTCCTTGGAAAGAGCTCTCCCCCCCCCGCTTTGGACGCACCCCTTCTTGCTTTCTACTTCAGTTGGTTCCAATTACAACCCATACTGATCTGGTGCTGAATTGACAATGGAATGATGCATGCCTTACTCATTGCAATGTTTCCTATAGCAAATTACTATGTAATGCCTCTTGCCAATTCTTTGGGGCTAGCAATGTGCTGTGTGCTAAAGTGTTTAGTAAAGCTCTGATGTAGTTTTAAATAAAAATGCTTCAGATAGGATTGGTGCAGGGCTTTTTTTCTGGGGGAATGCGCTGGAACAGAGTTCCGGAACCTCTTTGATAAAATTATTTTTTAAATGTTTTAAGGCTCATGAGTTTTCAGTATACAGATTAAAAACTTCATTTTCCTCTTGAGAGTCCCAGCACCTCTTTAAAAATTAGGGGATGGTGCAGCTAACCTTTCTGCCTGTTACCTTCTATGTTCCAACTTGCCCTTCCCCAAGTAGCCTTTTCTAAGCAGGCAAAGCAATGTTAAACCCCACTTGGAGTAAGGAGCTGACAAGCAGACAAAATTACATGCCCATCTCCCTCCTTCTGCTTTCCACTCAAAAGAGGGGGTATATGGCGTGAGCTGATCCATGGGGTTGCGAAGAGTCGGACTCGACTGTGCGACTGAACAACAACAAATGTGCTGTAATGCATGTTTTGTTCATAGTGTATAGATTGCTGCTTATATTTGGGTACCTCGTGGCCAACAGCAGGACAAATGGTGAAGTAATTCCTGGTCTGTGCTACTTCTGACTGAAAGTAGGGATTATATATTTTTGTGTGGTACTGGGCAGGGGAGTTAACTCCCTCTGTGTAGAAAACTGGAGTCTCAGAAAAGTTCAGTCCTATATTTTACCTTTATTTTTCTACAGGAAGGATTTACCCCAAGTGATAGAGCATTCAGTTGAACACACACACCCTTGCTTCCTCAACTGGAAGAGTCTGGGGAAAACTTTCCCACTTGATTCCACTGCATATATAAATTGCTCCTCCAAGATGTAAAAGACAGGTTGGTGAATAGGCAGCTTGAAGCATACTAAAGCTTCCTACCCCCTCAGGTTTCCTTGCTTCAGACTAGTTGGAGCACCCGTGGGAGGAGGCTTTGTGGTCCCTTAAGTCCTAGTAGAGACCTTGAAAGAAAGTGCTTGATGGTGGCCACTAAATATTTGATGGATCACCAGAGATACTGAAAAGGAAAGCTTTATTAAATATGTTGATCTATCTAGTACATGTTTATCCCCTAGTTTCCTCCGGAGATCTCAGAGTGGTATATAGTATTCTTCCTTCCTCATTTTATCCTCACAACCCTGTGAGGTAGGTTAGGCTGAGTATGTGATTGGCCCAGGATTGCCCGTATCAGGTAACAACCAATTACAAGCTGTTAATTTCCCCTTAAACTTCAAATTACTTCTTCCTGAGTAGACTTCATCACTTTGCTTATCTATTACTGTGAATCCTATTCTAGTCACTTACAGAGAGAATCCACACTTCAAAGGCTCATGGCACCCCCTCCCCTGTAATAGACCAAGATAGCCTAGCCCTGTTTGTCTGTAGCAGTAGAAAAGAGTAAGAGTCCAGTATCTGAAGTGAGCAGTGTCTCAGGAAAGCTCCTCCCCTGCCACAAATTTTGTTAGTCTTTAAGTTGCTACTGGACTCTTACACTTTCCTCCCCTGTAATGTTCCCCTTAAGAAGAAATCTGGGCTTGTATCTGAGGAACTGAGCCCAGACTCATGAAAGCTCATATGGGAATAAATGTTCAGTCTTAAGGTGCTACCAGGACCTTACCAAAATTACTCAAGAACTTTCATGACAGAACAGGGATTTGAACGCAGGTCTTAGTCCAGCACCCTTCACCGTTCGAGTACATTGGCTCTACAGCTCTAAAGAAAGGCTGTCAGAATAGCTTTTGAGAGTGTGTTCATTCAGGAGATTCACATTGCCATTGGGTGGCCAGCACAATCTGTGCACTTACTGATGAGGTTGACATATATAATATGGAATTTGATGATTGAAAATGCTTTTAGATTGGCATATGCTTATTTTATTTTATGTTTTATATTGCAGTATACCTTTTGGCATGTAGAGCTTGAGTCATTCCTGAGAAAGGCAAGATATAAATGTTTCATTTAATACAACAGGTGATATATTGAAAAAGTCTTTTTGGGATAGCTGGTGGTCAGGTAGATTGGACTACAGTCCAGGTTCTAGTTCTCTAGCTTCTGGATCTTGTGAAGTCTTGACATGTTCTTATATATAACAATGTTCTGATCTTTTAACCTGAAATTCCATGGATTTTCACCCAGTGTCTTGTCTTTTCTGGTACAGCAGTCTTTATTAGTGTAAGAAATGCTGTCATGCTATTTTGCAGCTGTCACAGTCGATACAGCTTTCACATAGACACTTTTCTCTATGTCTCTTTAATAGCCAAGGACTAGCCTCTGTGTGCATAGGCAAATTCATGCAACAAGGCCCCCACAACTCCTGCGGAATGCAGGGGGTTGGACTAGATGACCTGCAAGGTACCTTCCAACTCTAACATTCTGTGATTCTATGAACTACAATTTAAAGTTGTGTGAACTCCAGGAGTCCCCAGGGCTGCAGAAAAAAACCCCTTCCCTGAAATTTAATAGCAACAACTGTGCAGGCACCAAAAAAACCTGCTAGAAGTTGGGCAGTATTTGAGGTTGTCATAGCAACCCAAAATGGCATGCAGGTGAGCAGGGTAGGGGCAAAGGTGGTGATAAGTTTTCTTGTATCCATTCTTATCCATGTATATTTAAGTGATGATATTGTTTACCCTTGACTTTTCTACCTAAATGTGTAAACAAAGAATGTAAACACAGGCAGGATAACATACACTCAACTCTTTTTGTAGACTTACAGAGTTTGAGTGTTGTGGTTGCAGAACTGACTTTTAAAGGGCAATGTTTGAACCATGGGATTTGAACACAGGTCCAGTATTTTCCCTACTAGCCTGTAATGTTCTTTGGTCTCAAATCTACCTGCTTCCCCATAGAAGTTATGTTGTTAGGGACTAATTTAATACATACAGAGAGCAGGGAACATTAACAAAACTGCTTAGTAACTATACTCTCACACAGCTGCCAGTCACTGGTCCTATAAAGAATCATTAAGGAAAATTGAGCTCTGCTGTGAGGAGGAGGAGGAGAATACAGTATTGTGAGAAAAAAAATATTTTACAGGTTGCTTCCTAAACAGGACCAGGGATGGGCAAGGACCGAAAAAATGGAGGTTCATGGTTCATGCATTTCACGAACCATGAACTTTTCACGGACTTCTCCATTTTGCGAACCGGTTCGTGGTTCATGAGGTCTGATGGGGGGGGCTTGCAAAGGCTATTTAAAGGGAACATATCCCTTTAAATGGCTTTTGCAAGCCCTGCCATGGCCACTGCTGCAGTGACGCAATGCAGAAGTCATTCAGAAGGCATTTAAATGCCTTCTGAGGCCACTTCCACATCATGCTGCCATGGCGGCACAATGCGAGGGAGCTCAGAAGACCTTCTGAGTCAACTTCCATGAATCGCTCTCATGGACTAAACAAACCCCCAAAAAACCCTGGGCAGTCTGTGAAAAGCATGAGAGCACAGACCAGGCAAACGGACAACAAACTGGACCCTGGTCTATGGAAAAGTTTGGCCCATGGTCTAGTTTGTGCCCATCCCTAACTAGGACCGTACATCTGCTGCTGTCTTTGTGTTTTTCCGTTTCAATGTTTTTCCCCCTTTGAGACTGTTTTTGAAAACAACTGGATCTGAGTGGATTATCCATCAAGAGGGTTAACAGTGCAGTCCTAAACAGAGCCCTTAGATGGGTGTAGCTCTGCTTAGGACTGTACTGCAAATGTCTCTCTAATTGTTAGTTGGCTGTGGGTAGTCCCTTCAGACTGGGTCTAAAATAGGATCAAGCTTTATTATGTGCGTCAACGTGAGAACACTGTGTGGGCAAACATTCTCCAAGTCTGACAAGAGTGCCTGCCTACAAATGGCTTGGAAGGAATTTGGGTGGTGGTAAGTACATTTTGGATGAAGTCTCCTGTTTGACACAGTGAGACTGAGGCTGAACTACAGCAATATCATATGCCAGCAATTCTGTTTTCTTCTGAGGAATGGATCCAAGCAGATGCAAAAGCTTCTCAATACAATGAGAATTCAAAATAGAGTCCTTGTAGATTCATAGGATGAGTCTGTTGAAGTAAGGGAGATGTGCGTATGTGTGTATATACGTGTTTAGTTAATTGGTTCTTAGTACTTATACCTGTTTTTCTGCTCATTGTATACCATCAAAGAGCTGCATGAAAAGCTTCTGTAAGATAACATTTTCCTCTGGAAGTAATTAGAGAACTGATGGGGAAATAAATCACTGCTTGAAAATGGGTGATGTGGAGTTCTGAGGAAGCCTGAGCTGGACATGGGGGAGGCAGTGTTATTGGGAGAAGGCAGCACTTGGGCTAGAATATTGACAACTGAGAGAACTGATTTTCAGTTCTAGGCTCTGCTGCAACTTTTTTGCTTCTCCTCCTCCTCTTCCCCCCCTCCTCCCAACATTGTAGCTTTCTATAAGATATAAATTATTGCCTACTCTGCAGTAATTAGGATGTCAAGGCTTTCCTTCTCTTCTCCAGATTTCTTTTCAGAGTCCATTTTTCACGTGCACCTACTCTCTGAAATACAGTGGGTGGGTGCCTTCTCTGTAGAGGGTCCAAAGCAGGGGAACTCCCTCCCTCTTGAACTTTAACCTGCCATTTTGCTGCTGACTTTCTAGAGTAGTTTCTGCTTGAATGTATGGGAGGGGCAATTTAAAAATCTGCTGGGTTCATGTATGTGTTTCTGGCTCTGCAGCCTTATGGGATTTATGTGTGCAAACGTATTGCAAGCCAGCTAGTAGATTTAGTAATGGTCAGAAGGGTGGGGTGAGAATATTTGTAGTGTTATTTAAGCTATTATATTTCATGAAAGAACTTTATGACCAAGTAACGCCAATGGAAGGAGAAGAGCAGAGGTGGGTTTTTCAGAGGAGTACATTGGCAGATTCTTAACTACATGCAACTCCACCTGTGTCATAACAATTTACCCATCAACTTCCTTGGCTTGATAACAAACTCTATAGGAGCTCAATAGGAACCAAGCTGGGTTTGTGATACATTTTAATATCTTTGACAACAGATTCCTCTAGACAACTTGTTTGTGTGTATATACACACACATGCCCTAGCTGACTTCCAGGGAAGACACAAGTTGGGTATAAGGAAACGGGAACCTTATCCTTTCCAAAACACACTTTCCCAGTTTTTAACAGGTAGAAATTAAGCTGATTAGTGGTTAAAGCACACATGCTGAAATTAACCTAGGCTTCTTCCTCAAATAATACAGTATCTCCTGGTGTATTTTGGAAACTTTTGCCTGTGGTCTCTGTGGTTTTTCTTCTCCAGCTGCCCTACTGTTACAGTTCTTGCCCTATAGTTAATGCTCCCTAAGAAACCCAGCAGTTGGGTGTTTATGCACTATGCCAAGGTTTATACTGGGAGCAGTGTTCCCGCTAAGTTGAGTTAATATGAGCTAGCTCAGTTTTTTTGCCTCACACATTTTTGACTTAGCTCAGGAAGGTTGGCTCCAGAGCATAGTAATTTCTGCAGCAGCCCAATTGCTCACTTACAACTTTAGTGCCAGTAGCTCACAAAGTAGAATTTTTGCTCACAAGACTCCACAGCTTAGAGGGAGCATTGACTGGGAGGGACGGGATGTTTTAGAGTGTGCAGATTTTAGAATGAAGGAGAATGGGCTGGTTCCTGCTAGAATTTTTGCCCATATTTGGGGATCTATGGAATTGCATCTTGAAATCGATGGCTTGGAGGTCTCTTGTGACTAAGGTTGCCGAATCTGGATTGATTTTGGAGATTTTGTGGGTAGAACCTGGGGGTGGCAGGGCTTGAGGAGGGGAGGGATCTCAGTGGGGTATAATGCCGTAGAGACCACGCTGTAAAGCAACCATTTTCTATTGCCTGGAGATTTGGAATTCTGAGAAATCATCAGGCCCCACCTGGAAGCTGGCAACCCTACTTGTGATGAAACTTATTCTGGGAATTCAAACCAAGGGTTTGGTCCTAAGAGACACGAGATGTGCTTGATACAGTTCAGAGCCAATGTAAGTGTGGTCCTAATGAGGCAAAATAGCACGGGTCCAGTGTCACATTTAAACTGGGCTGCTACCTGTACAGAGCACCAAGGCATGCTTAGTACAATTGGACTGTGTGGACCTTGGTTCTTGGAACTGATAGTAAGTAGCCACATTTAAATGTGGTGCTGGATCTGTGCAACATCACCCAGGATAAGTTCTTTTTTTGTCCTTATCTATCAGCCTTGTCACTTCTAAACTGGGGCTTAGTGACCCAGGACTTGGCTGACTGCTGTTTTACTCAGTACTAAGCATGCCAGTCCAATAGTTCTTTCTTCTTTCTGTCAATATATCATCCTGTTGGTCCCAACCACTGAGGAACCCTTTATTAGCCCAAGAATTCTTGCCTACTTCCGTGGCCCTTGTGTAGCACATTCATTCAGCTTGCGTCTTTTGGACATATCTGTTGCCCTGTGTTAACTTAATGTGTTCCATAGACTGAAACATTGCCAGAACTCTCCCATGGCTGCACATAACAGGGGAAAACCAATATTGGCAGAAAGGGGGTTCTTCCCCACCCCTGGCAGTTTGCCTGCTGTTGCTGATGCCATTGTGGATGCTACAATAAGCTGCTAAAGACGCCTCCCCCCAATTGCTGAGATTGCCATTTTGGCAGTCTCTTTTAGTAATCTTGTACGGCATTCTGAACTGTGTCCTTGGTCTTGCAGCACTGGGATGTCTTCAAGTATGTGGGCGAAGTATTCATCCTGGTTCCAGCGCTCCTGGGACTGAAAGGAAATTTGGAGATGACGCTAGCATCTCGTCTTTCTACTGCTGTGAGTATTTTGGTCTTTATGGCTAGCCAGGCAAATAGCCTGCATGTGTCTAACTGCTTTTTTCTCTGTACAGTTACAGTTGAAGTGGTGTTCACTTACAGAGGTTTTATAGGAAGTGTTCAAGTCCAGTGGCACCTTTAAGACTAAAAAAGTTTTATGCTGGGTATAAGCTTTCGTGTGCATGCACACTTCAGAGTGTTTATTGAGTTTTTAAAATGAGTTTTGCCTTCTAGTTTCTGCAGCTTTCTGTCATTTAACTGATTCCCTTCGAAGCAAACAATGAGGGCTAGAAACGTGTTTCAACATTTCAAAGGAAGAGACTCCAGACTGGGGGGAGGAACGAACAGGATGTGTTTGAAAGCTGAGGCTGGCAGCTCAGATGAAGTTAGACTATGCTGAGGGTGTCTGCTTATATGGCTCTGTTCTCACTTCACTGCAGCCAGTTCAGGCACTACACAAATTCAGAACATGCAGGCAGTTTAATTGTGCATGTTGAGAAATGTGTGTCATCTCCAGAAAATGGATCTACATTTGGCTTTTTAATGAGAGTCCACTAATATGTCCCCTTCTCTCCCTTCCTTCTCTCTTTTATCATTCCTCTTGCCAGGAGTCCTTATTTTTATGGGCTGCCAAGAATCACCCAGTGTCATAGGATGAGAGCACTGGGACACTTTCCCAGGTTACGCTGCTGTTCTGGATTTAGTTTCCCAAAGTCATTGTGTTGCAAATGGGGGACATAAGGTTCAAACCTTTTGTGTGAATCTCAGTGATAGTATCACTTATGCAAGAAAGACTTGCTGTTGTGCAGTGCTGCTCACGGACCGGCTGTGTGAAGGAGCCTCTGCAATTTGAGTTCTGGTTCTTACCATTGCCGTTCTCATTCCCAGAATGTTAAGAATCCCTTGCAAAACTTTATTTCTTCCTTATTTCTGAAGGATGCTGTAGCCTGCAGAGTTCTTTCCAACAAAAGGTAAAAGCCTTCAGGTCTCGTAAACACAAAGATGAGCAGCACACTGAGCCCTTGACAGTAATGGATACCTCTAATGAAATCCTATTACTCTGCTGTAGAGTGAATGAAGGATGAATTCCTCACAGTTCTGCTTGATCTCCGAGTCCTTCAAGAGTTGGAATGGACCCCTTTGTTATATCTGTGGCTCTCTGGGCCTCTCCTGTGGCTGTATGACTGAATACTTCAAACTCTCTGTTTCATTAATATAATAACTAGATTCAAGTCCAGTAGCACCTTAGAGATTAACAAGATTTTTGGGATATGAGCTTTCGAGAGTCACATATGAGTTTGTATGAATATCTGAGTCCCTCTGTTCTGGTCAGAAGTGGGAAGGATGTTGCCAAGAGGGGAACTCAGGATGCAGCAGCACAATATGCATAATAATTCACTTTGTTAGAGCAGAGGGCAGAAAATTAGCATCTGTAGTGAGATATTGATATAATAAGGTTAATAATTTATTATAATAATAATAAGGTTGCCGCCCTCAAAGCAAACCTCCTGCTCTTGACCTTTAGATGTAAGAGAGCAGAAAGCGGTTCTCATATGCCAAGAAATGTTGCCAAAGAATGGTTCCAGGGTAAGAAGCCCCTTGGCTGGCCTTATATTGAACAGTATGGAGACTGTTCTCTGTTCTTGACTGTTCTCTTTTTGATGGTGGTTGTTGAATATGTGCAGATATACTGCAGCTTAAGGGAAACATGAGGTCCCCAGAGATACATCTGCTTTTGTGGGGGGATCTTAGAGAAGAAACTGGTGGGTAAGAAGATCTGATTACTCTTTCCAGTGAGTTCTGTTTTCCTGTCCCTTCTCCCCAAAGCAATAGGATTAGTTCTTCCAGCAAACGTGGAAGGACACCAGCCTGGGGTGGGGACGGGTGGATATTATCCGAAGGGGATTTACATTGAACTACCGGCAGTTGCAGGGAAGGGGTTAAGCACTCCTTCCTTCAGCCAATCTTGTTGGTCTCTAAGGTGCTACTGGACTAGAATCTAACCGTTCTACTACAGACCAGCACAGCTATCCTCTGAAATTATAGTCCCTTGTAATTCATGTCTTCCCCCTGCCCCCCTCCCAAATTCCCTATTATCTCAGCAAGCCTGGGGGTTGGACCCAAATATTTACTAGTTTGACCCTCCCATAGGAGAGCTGTGACTGATGCTGGCATGCCTAAGTGCCCATCTTTTGATGCTTGAATCTCCCCATTGTCTCGAGTCCAAAGTTAAAGTGAAGATCAGTAGCACATCTCCATGTTATGCAGAGAAAAGCACTAGGGAGCTGTGAGTGTTGGCAGTGGTCTGTGAGCATGGCTAACCATCAGGACCATTTCTGCCACTTTGTACTTGCTGTTGGAGCGCTTAAGCTCTGGTGCAGCATTTGCTTTAATGATACTCCGTGCCTAAATATTTCTCTCCTGACAGTTAAGAGCTTCATGTTTCCATTCTTTCCTTTCCCTTTGGATTGTTTCCTAGTGCCTGGCTTTTATATATCATTTGTGCTGTGTTTCCTTGTACAGTGGGGTCAAAATGCATACAGATGGATTCCAAGTCTCAAGCTTTGCAGCCTCAGCAGTTGGGGCCTGGTTGGCCAGCAGGGTTGTGTTCTCTTCCTCATCTTCAAGGGGCCTTACAGCACAGTGTTTTCATCAGGGATACCCCCATGTTGGGTGGAAAGGTAGATTCTGAAATTCTGTGTTTCCCAAGTACACGAGGGCCCAATTCAGAGCAGGACCACAGCCTTTAGAGAAAGCGACTTAGGCCTTTTCCCCTGTGTCATTTTCCTTACTTGAAATGGCCCCGATGGGGAGTGCTGCTTTCCCTGTTGTGGGAACATAACATGTAGCTCATCAGTATCTATGCAACCCCCAGCAGGGCGAATACCACCCCACCCCACCCAGGACCATTTCTGGTTAGGAAGGTGTACAGGCTCAACCAAGTGTGATCAGTTGGTTTTGCTGTAGAAGTTTGAAAATGTGACTGACTTGCCCCAAATAAGGCCTCTTGCCAACTTCTGCATAGCCTGTGAGGGGAAGAGACATGGCATAAATGGCTACCTCTTACAAGGAACCTTTGCTGTTTTTGGTCTCGCTTACTGCTTTTTTAAGTCAGTTTGGGTGCCACATTGCCAGCTGGTACTGACTGGTGCGCCTCGATCTGGTGGATAGCTGATCTGATGGATCTGATAAATAGCTGCCTCCAGTGTCAGTTCCTCGCAGCTGTAGTTCTGACAAGAGGTGGTGAGTAAACCAGCTCCTATTCTGTTCTTCCCTGCTTCTTAGCTGTAATGAGCCACTGCTTAGCCCTAGGGGTTCTTGCACATTTGCAATCCTTAAGACTCCCTAAAATGTAAGGAATTATCACCCTTCAAAAAGATCATCTGTAGAGATGCAGTAAGGTTTTTGGTTTTGTTCTACTTCCAGTGACTTATCCTCCACCTCCGTTGGAGCCTTTTCCACATGCCTTGTGCAAGCTTCCTAATGTGTAAGTCTTGAATTGAAGTGGTGCAGTATATGAACAAGGTCCTGCAGTCTGGAAGGCATCCAGCAGCTCTGATGGTCAATTTGGGCAAAATGAAGGGGACCAAGTCGCCATACAAAGAAACATTCCAGAAGGCAGAACCATTGTAATGAACATCACCTTTGAGACAGCAATCTCTGTTCATGATTCCTCCAGAAAGAAACTGCAGGAAACAGTGTCTGAAATAGGCCCAGGATTTCCCAAACTAGAAGTTTTATCCTTGGGTTTTTTCCACTTCCTGTGTAAATACTCTAACCACAGAATTCTTTCTTGACCTTGACTTGAGGTCTTTTGGTAATTCTTCACTAAGTTGTCCTTCCACGGGGCTGTCAGAATCACACCACTTAAGCCTCTGTGGCATCCTGGCAGAATATAATGTTGGACAGCAGCAGAGCCTTGGCATGGAAATGAGACTCCCCCTTGCTGTGTGAAACCATTTTTCCTGTCTGCTTTCCACCCTCCTCTTGCTATTTTCTGACAAGCCCTTTCAGGGAACTTAAATCTGCTGGATCCAGTGATGTGATCTAAGCTCACTGGTGTAGGAACAAGGTTGTCTTGGTCATGGACTTTGTCTGTTTCCTGGTGCTTGTAATGAAAGTAATTGTTGGGAAAGCCACCCACTGGATTGGGCAGGTATTTAAATGTGCTCTTGAGGCTCTCTCAGCCAGGGCCGGTGCCAAGCTTTTTTGCGCCCTAGGCAAGGCTAACTACTTGCAGGGCCACCCCCCACAGCTGACCAATTTTAAAAAACAGATGAATTCTAGGGAAAATTAGAAGCACAAAACTTGACATTGCCATTTTTTTAAAAATGTGAGAATAAGTAAAATGACAGCCTTTGGTTTTCTTTCTTAAACAGTTTTAGCACACAGCTCACCGATCATTTTGAATAATCCTGTGAATTGTGATGTCAAAAATTAAGGCTCTTGAATGTTTCCATTTTGGGCACATCAAAATCTCATTTTGTGTGCCTTTTCCTTTGCAAATTTTGTCACTGATTCCTTCAGTTCAAGTGCTGATGCTTCAGTGTGTTCAACTGATACAACTGCCAAACCAAATAGTCTCTTTTGCAGCACTAGTTCTCCTACAGTTTTCTCAGTTCTGCGATTCTTGATGTCAGATTTGTGTCCCTTTACCCTTTGGTGTAGGGTTTGACCTGTTTGTCCTATGCAGAGAACTGCAATTTACACATCCTACTGTATTGTTATTCCAGTCTTGCTGTTTTTATTGCTCAGCTACTTCATTTATTTTATTTATTGCTTTAACTTTTACCCCACCCTCCCCACCAAGGTGGGCTCAGGGCGGCTTCCACAGAACTGATGGACAATATACATTTTACACATGATAAAATACAATAAATCATTTAAAACACTGACAAATCAATTTAAAACATAACTTCGATGGCAATAGAAATAAAGTGCAGAGTAAGGACACATTCAGTGGTGCCACCGCGCTAGGTCATGCTGGGTCTGAGTTCACACAGGGTGCTGCTGGTAAGACACCACTCCTAACGGAACGCCTGCCTAAAAAGCTCTGTTTTCACGGCCCTGCGGAACTGTGAAAGGTCCCGCAGGGCCCTGATCTTGACAGGAAGCTCGTTCCAATAGGACAGAGCTACAAACGAGAAAGCCCTGGTCTTAGTTGCCATCAACCTGACTTCCTTTGGGCCAGGAAGGTCCAGGCAGTTTTGGGATCCTGATCGCAGTGTTCTCTGGGGAACATGTGGGGAAAGGTGGTCCCTCAGGTAGGTCGGTTCCTGACCATAAAGCTCAGCACAGCTCGGGGGGTGGGGAGGTGGCAGCAGTGGGCACGATACCGAGAGGTGCCTGGAGGGGCGGCGAGCGTGACTAGGGAGGGGTGCCCACAGTGTCAGTGCAGAACTGACCAGGCGGCGCAGGACTGCTTGCTTCTCTTTCTCCCCATCAGGTGAGCCCCGAGGTGGCGGGAGACGACGATACCTGCTTGTCGTCAGTGCTGCCCTCATCATCGTCCTCACCTCACTTGCTGGCTTCTGGGCCCCTCAGAGGTCCCTGCCCTTAGGCAGTCACCTAACTTGGCCATAATGGTTGCACCGGCTCTGCTCCCAGCCTTCCCATAGTAAGGATTTTGGGCCCATTGGGAAGAGCATCTAACACAACAAGATCTGTCTCTTTCTATTTAATTCTTTTAAGGATATAGGAGAAGGAATATAGCAGCTTAGTCTAGCTTTAGTAATTCCACCCACTCTAGTCATGCTCATCTCTACAGTGTTGAGTGCAGCTCAAAAAGGGGCACATGGTGCAAGCTAGACTGGGTTCAGTGTTCCGTAATGTGTTGCTGCAGAAGTTTGACCACAGATGTATGGTAGGAAGGTGCATCCCCCAACAGGGGTTTAAAACAACTTTTCTGTACTCGGACAGTCAGTATGCCCTATTTCTATAAATGCTGTTTTGACAAGTATGTCCTTGCTACTCCTGATACTTCTGCTGCATTTGGGCACACAGACAACTGATGTGTGCTGCATCACTCTACTTATGGCAACACTTTTTTTTTTTTGCAGTGGATCATTATGGTATGTTTCACACGGCTCTGCTCATCAAAGTCTGGAGTTTCCCTGCAGGCCAAGGAGTCTTCCTCTGACTTGAACGGCTCTTCTTCTGGAAGAGTATAAGTTCAGGGATGGCTCCTTAGGCTGGAGTAGGGCTTCAAGTTCTTCTGAGCAATGTAGTGTATGTGAATATTGCCATTGCTCCAGTGGAAACATCTCATCTAACATATACAAATGTCATGGTTCTGTATATATAAAATCTCATGCTCAGTTCCTGACTTCTTTAAGGGACTATAGCAGAGAGACACTTTTGCGCAAGACCCAGGGAAACTATTGTCTGGTAATATTTGGCAGAAGGATACTAGATTGGACTCTGAAATAAGGCAGCTCCTTATATCAGGGCTGAGATGGGATTGCATTCTTTTCCCCTGGATTCAGAACTATTCAACAGAAGCAGCCTTTTGACTTTCACTGAAGAAAACTGTAAACTAGGGATGGGCATACAGCTGGGAATCAGCAGACAGGTATGGACCCAGGATCCCATAAACGTAGAAGGAAGGAAAAAGTTTGCCACCTGTAGGTAGATACACCAATGCCTGATTCCCCCCTCCCCACACGCAAGACATCTTAGTGTCCAAGATAAAAAAAATACAAATGATGCAGGAGAACGTCCCAGTGGGATGTGGAAAGCTTTTGGCTGTGTTCTTCCATTCCCCTCCCCTATCCTAGGCACTGCCAAAATCAGCCCCTTGTTGTGCCACTTCTTAAGGCCACACCTGCTTACAAATGTAAGGTGAAGTCACAACTGGCTGTAATGTCTCAGCATATATGTAGAGACAGTGAGCGAACACATACTAGCATTCTGTCTGTCTATTTGGAACTTGTGCTTTCCTGACATAGTTTAGGTACATGAAAGGGCCTGAAGAAGGCAAGTGTTAGAAAAGCTGGTGCTGGCACAAAGAGGCTAGGCTCACACTTGGAAAACAATTCACTCTGCATTCCATCCCATTTGATGCAATTTAATTAAATATGTGTTAATGTTTTACACAGCAGGATTCTTTGGCACAGGTTGGGGTTATACCCTGGACTATTTATCCAATAAGTTCACCTTTCTGTGGGCTACAGTTTGGATGCATGTGTGCTGGAATAACTTGGACTCTTTCCCTAAGGAAAGGCATTCAAGGAGGGCTCACCTATGGGGGTTGGGAACCCAGGAAGGGTTTCTAAAATAAGCCTTCTGTGGATTTGATTGCTGAGCTTGCTGTTCACAAAGGAAACTTAGAACCAGTTCTCATTATCTACGCATTAAGGATCCCCAAATAGTTTTTTAAGAGTTTTTTCCCATCCTGTTCAGGGGATTAAAAGTTAGCTGCCACTGCTTACAACCAGGTTATGTTGATCCTTAACCTAATTGCAAGGGCTCTCTGAGCCAAGTTCACAACAGTCCCTTTGGCACTGAATGAACATACCGTCTTGTGTTCCACTCTTCTCCCTGGCATTAGCCAGATGTAGAGCCATCATAAGTCTATTCTGCCTGCTGGAAGTTCTAGTTCTGATTAAGTTTTATTAACCTTCATCCTGCATGACCTGGTGAAATGGTACATGAAGGGAAAGCAACACCAGAGACCACTTCATATAGGTGCGATGTGTTGAAATAGCTTGTCACGGTGGAACTTGAGCCTGCCACCATGGAAGCAGGGATAGCTGCTGGCTGTATTACCTGACTCACAAGTTACATATTTTGGCTACTTCTTGGGTGGAGAAAATCATTTTTCAAACCATCCTTTAGGTTTTCTCTGTAAAAAATATGCCACTATTCTGGTGCTTCTTTAGAGAGTGGGCTGCTGTATTCTGGAGGTTCCATAAGGTTACAGCCTAGATAATTTTTACTCTGCTTTCTTCCAAGTTGCTTCTTTAATATCTGTCTGCAGCATTTGGTTCTTCTCTCTGTGGAGAGAAACTGCCTTGCTCAGATTGGCCATGTGTCTTTGGTAGAATATACCTTTGACATCTTTATGATTGATAGCTGACATGGAATTACAGAGTTGGGCTTGAGTAACAGCGAGGATTAGAAGGGAAATAGAACCCTGCTCAGTTAGGCGTGATGCTACTTGATCCCAGGGGAGAAAAAAATCCCAGAGTAGTTGCATAATGGGTAGCACCACAGCTGTCAGCAAGCTCTTTAAGGTAACATTTACTTGAGACTATACAGAATTTCATAGCTGCCATGCCTGGCTGTACTCTTATTGATTTGTCTGATGAATGCTTAAGAAAGGATCTCATTCTATGAAACGTGGATTCTTTATATACCTCTTGAGTTTGGGCAAAGCCTGTTTCTAGCCTATATACTGACTACAAAGCCATTGGTGTGATGTAAGAAATGATTGGAAAATTCAACCTTGGATGAAACTGCAGTAGTTGGGTAGTGGCATGGGGTGTATCTCAAATCTCAAGCAGTTTTTGCATGAAAGGTGAGGTACAAATACATTTAAATGGGTCCTATTTCCTCATATCCTGACTGTCACCAAGAGAAATGGTGCATATATTAATGTTATAGATGGAGCGTTCTTCCAGCAGTTCCTTGTTTCTGGGCAAAAGATTCAAGTTTGTCTAGTACCAGGTATCTAGCACATTGCCATTAATAACTTCATTTTGAACTTTATGTGTTTTGGGGAAGCTCACAGTCCATTCTGGAGCCCTTGCATTGAGTCTTTTCTGTGAACTAGGATTTCACAGTTTTTCCTTGGCTAGGGAACTGAAGGCACCACAAGTATTCAAATTGATTCAGGACCTCAGATATTGCAGAATCACCCCATGCTCAATGGGTAACCACCTGGCATGTGCTTTATTTGCTCTTATTTTTCACTGGTGTCACTCCGACCTTCCTTATGAGACCTTGAGCCCCTTCCACAAGCCGTTGAGTCAACATGACCAATAATTTGTGAGCCAGAAATAATAGCTCACGCTTCATACAAGGTAGATGCCTGTATCAGCAGCTTTCCTGGGTATTTGCTGAGAGTCTTGGGGCAGGGGCTTTGGTTCTTGCTTATTTGAACCTTGAACTGCAAAACAGCTTCAAATGCCAATGGAACTCAGTTTTCCACCCTAAATTAGACCAAAGAGGCAACCTGCAGAAAAGTGGTGTGGTGTGGTGGCTAGCATGTTGGCCTAGGATCTTTGTGACCTGGGTATGAATCTCCACTATGCTGTGGGAACTTGCTGGGTGACCTTGGGCTGTCACACTGTTGGCCTAACCCACCTCAACAGGGATGTTGTGAGGATAAAAATGGAGGAGAAGAGAAATGTGTAAGCTGCTTTGACTCTCCATTGGAGAGAAGAGCAGTGTATAAATGAAATGAAATAAATAATGGGTTTCTGTTTAGATAGGTGCAGCTTGTAATATTGATTGTCTGGATGCATAGGGAAAGGCTATTGCAAATGCAGAACTTTGTCCTAATATGGGTCTTCTCTCCTTCTGAACCTAGTGCTGTGGAGGCATTAAATCCTGTGTACTTGGGATGTGATTGAAGACAGTTCCTGAAAGCTCTAGTAGACTTAAGAGGCTCTCTAACCATCAGTTCTCCACAGATTAACTTGTATAGTCCAAATCAGTGTGTATCACAAGCAAGAGATAAAGCATGCAGCAAAAAGTAGAGTCAATAGATAAATGTGGAATTTCACTCCACGCTGCAACACACGCTGCTTCTTTATTTCATAGCATTTTTTGTTTTGCAGGCTAACATTGGGCAAATGGACACCCCCAAGGAACTCTGGAGGATGATAATAGGGAACATGGCTCTGATACAGGTAAGTTTGCAGATGCTAGCAGTGCCTTTGGAGAGTGGGGAGAATTTATGAGGAGGCTGAAACCTTGGTTGTGTCTTATTTAGCTACTTTGGGATTCATCACCACTCTGTGGCTATCAGTCCCAAAGAATGCTGAGCAGCCCATTGCTACAACCTAAGAAGTTCTTTCTCTCTCTCATTTACTAAAAAGACAGTCATGGGCCATCACTAATGGCAGGCAAAAGGGAAAGGGCTGAATTGACACCAGCAGCAGAGGGGATGAGGCCACAAGCCCCTTGGCCAGAGTTATGGCTTCCTTCTGACTGGGATCAGGAGCATAACTTCTCTTTTTGGTCTTCTCCGTTAATATCTGGCTGTGTTTTCTAGGTTCAGGCAACAGTGGTAGGTTTTCTGGCGTCAATTGCTGCAGTGGTATTTGGCTGGATCCCAGATGGACACTTCAGCATTGGCCATGCCATTCTTCTCTGTGCCAGTAGTGTGGCTACAGCCTTCATAGCTTCCCTTGTGTTGGGTAAGAAGGCAATTCTTTGGAGGTGGGCAGGGAGAGGGGAAAGTGTTCAGTACCAGCACTGCTATTGCAACAAGGCTAAACTGCCTCTCTCTGGTCCTCTAGGCATGATAATGATTGGCGTAATCATCGGCTCTAGGAAGATGGGCATTAACCCTGACAATGTGGCTACACCTATTGCTGCGAGTCTGGGTGATCTCATCACTTTAGCTTTGCTTTCTGGGATCAGCTGGGGCCTCTACATAGAACTAGGTAAGATAAAGGAGGTTGCATGACCCTCTTTTTTATGTTGCATATTTTAGATGCCATAAGGAAGTAACTATAAATTACCTTGGATTCCTAGCCTATCCTCCCATCTAGTTCTTAAGGTGAATTTGATGCTGCACTAGTCTAGTACAGAGATCCTGATGACTTTCTGCAATGCATGGTTTGCAAACCAGGAGCTCATTGTGCATGCATGCTCCCTCCTCAAGAGCAAACTTTCCTCTCTTCCATTGTCAGTTAGCCCCAAATCACATAGGCACTGTAAAGCACAGAATCTTTGAAGTGCGATTGTGAACTGCTCTTTATGTGGGGCCATCTGATTCAGAAACCTGGTATTAGAAACCTGATTCAGAAACTGCTATTCTGTTTGTCACACATCAGAAATTTGTTGCTTACACATCTAGAACTGTCTCCTTATGTTTCACGTGTCCAGGCCAAAGTGCTTTCAGTGGCACTTACAATTTTGGCCTTACTCATGGTTTAGAGAACTACAAATGTATCATGGGCACATCCAGTAGTAAGCTTCCAGTGCTTGCTCTGCTGATTCTCTTAACCATCACTGTGTTAATTGTTAATTCCTTAGTGCTCATAGAGCATTTTAGTGGAGAGTCAAACTAAGCACCAGCCAAAGGTCAGCTTGCACTTAAAACAAGAACCTATCTACAAACTCCACAACGGATAGCTGGAAATTATCTCTCAGCCATGTGGACAGCAGGAGATCAACTAGGACTGAAACTGCCTGTGTATACTGCAGGGAATGTCTTTGTTGGAACAGTGCATTTGAACTCCTAGCATTGAGCTGTGCTTAAGAGCTGATTAAATACTGTGTGAATCAGAGCCCTGTGTTGGCAGGTTAACACAGGACAGGGGGTGCTTTTCTGCCTGCTTCTGTAGGGTGGGGTAGGATCTGATGTCTGCTCATTGCCCTGCAGTGGTTGTTCTCTGACCTCCTGTTTCTTTCCACTCAGAGGATAAAGCCTATGTGAATCCTCTGGTGTTTGCTTTCTTTGTTGCTCTGCTGCCCCTTTGGATCATCATTGCCAAGAGGAATCCAGCTACCCGGGAGGTTTTGTACTCTGGCTGGGAGCCAGTCATCATTGCTATGGCTATTAGCAGGTAGGAAGGCTGCAGATGGCTGTTGCAGAGAAGGATGCCTGTAGGCTTCTGTTCAAAATCTTACTTGGAGGTGGTTAAAAATGAGTAGGGGAAACAACATAGTATAAGTGGGTAAACCATTCCAAGTCTAAGTAGTTCTCTTGATCAGGATAAATAGTCTTGTAAACATGTTCTTTGAAATTCACATCTATTTAATCTCCATATTTGGTGAAAAGACATGCTGCTCCCTATGGTGATAGTTATGTATTGTTCCTGGGGTACTTACCAGCCCCAGATAAAATGTGCCCTGGGCAGATGCATAGGGAACCCCTTCTTTAGCCAAGTAGTCTGGCAGCCAAAAATATGACAAGTGGCAACACTCTCTTGGGCAGCTGCAAGCAAAACTGCTGAATCAAAAATATTTTTTCCCAAATTGCATATGGCACCAAAGACAATTGCTTGAAAGAAAGATGGCACGTAGAATGCATACTAGTTGGGCAAGGTTTAGATTGGCCACTGGTGTTTCTGCCGCATCCGTTATTCACATGGATCAAATTCTGGGCCCCATGAAATCTGTCTCTACAATGGCATCTTCACAACCAGTTCCTGCAGCTCTGTCATCATGAGGATTAGAACCCTCTCTACTGGAGATGCAGTCTGAAGATCTTTTGTCAATATTTGCACACCTTGATGTAGCAGAGCCTCTGGAATAGAGCTGGATCTACAGAGACTGGGGGATGAGAGGGCAGGACTCAGTCCTGAAACTTGAAGAAGGTTTAAGCACCAAGATCTCTTCTTCAAGCCCAACAGTGCAAAATTCTGGGTTTTCAGAAGTGCTCCTGGAACTTGTACTCATCTCCAAGTGTGGTTATACCATCTCAGATTTTAACAAGCTCAGGCTGCTCATCAGAAGTCCCTTGGAATAGAATGCAGTCCAGTGAGCAGACTGAGGAAGGGTGGATCCTGTCCAATCCAGTTCAATTGGATTTTGTCCAGTTCAAAATCCAGTTCAGTTAGATTTTGTGATCTCTGCTCTTCACTTGCCTTTTCCAGGGGCAGGCTGCAAATGGTTGATCCTCCATGAGTGAAAAGCCCTTTGTACATGGGGAGGGGGAGTGTTTTGAATGACAAAATCTGAAGTACCAACCTGCATTTAGTGCTGCACTGAAAACAAATTCTGTTTAGTTGTTATGGTTAAAGCAATGACTCTTTCTGGATGCCTTTAAAGCAGCTAAGGGCCTATTCTCTCTTCAGCTCTTTTTTCTTAAATAATTCTTTTTTGCAGTGTTGGAGGTTTAATCTTGGGTAAAACTGTGTCGGATCCAAATTTTGCAGGGATGGCAGTCTTCACGCCTGTTATCAATGGTGAGTTCTTTGTGTTGGCAGTATCTACAAATGGCAGAGTCCAATTAAATCTTGTATAGCTCTGCTACCATATGTGACAGGGGAATGGGAGCTCCCACAAAGACAGTTCTGTTGCAGCCTCAGTTTAAGATTTAACAAAGATTTTTCTGTTAGGCACATGTGTGGCTCCTCTAGACTCACTAGACTGTGATCCTTGGGGAAAGAATTGAGCTCGCACAAAGACAGCAGCTTCTGTGGGTTTACTATACTAGTGTCCTCTACTTTCTGCAGGTGTTGGTGGCAATCTCGTCGCTGTCCAGGCTAGCCGCATCTCCACTTACCTCCACATGAGTGGGATGCCTGGAGAGACCTCCGAGATGGCTCCCCGCAAGTGTCCAAGCCCTTGCAGTACTTTCTTCAGTTCAGGTAACCTTAAAATGTATAGCAGTGGTCAGAATAGTCTGTTTCCTTTGAACTTTCTCCCTTTTTTTACTTTATTTTGTGTTGCAGTGTCTAAAGAGGTTGGGATGGAGCTGCTGCGTAGAATAGGAGGTTAACTGGAAACGACTTGGTTATGCAAGCCAGAGTGTTTGGGCATCTGCAAATGCTAGTACTGTAGCAAATCGATCCAAATGCTTCTCTGCCTGCATATTATCCCAGAGCACATTTGAAGAGTTTCACATGGTTGTTCCAAATAGAGTTTTGGTTGTGCTGCAGTCTTTAAAGTTTTGCTTGTCCTATTTTTTCTCCTGTATGATGAAAAGAATGTTTATTCTTAAGTAGCCTTGGCGTATAAAGGTTACTGTCTCATTAGCCTCAGCCATTTAGACACGGGGGAGGGGGTAAATCAGAAGTATAGCACTACTTGAATTACTATTATTAAGGAATTCCTGAACAGCCCGGTGTATTTTCAAATTTTCCATTGCTGAATCTTCTGCTAACTTCTATAGTGATGCAGGAGGCTGGGTTTAGATCAGTCCATAAATCTCTGCTAACAGAGTGTTAGATTTCTGGGCTCTGTATTACAGCCTCCCTAAAGTGTGGTCTGGCCTAGAATTCATATGCCTGTGCTTACATAGTGCAGCCAAGAATAAGCCTTGTAATGCAGAATCGAGTACCTTTTGCAGAGTCTTGATCTATTTTTATAACCATCTTGAGAGCTGGGATGTTGACATAAAATTTGTTTAGAATTTGTAGCCTTCATGGAGGTGAGGAAAAATCCTAAAAACAGACAGTTCCTTTAAAGAAGTAAGTCTGGATGGGTTCCCTTACTAGCATTGCTCTGTGGTACAGGTTGGTACCCTTCAGGGACTTTTGCCTGTGAGTTTTGATCTTTCTATAATCCCTGATAAACCAAACTAACTTCATATCTAGTCCAGGAATAAAATGTAATTGTACAATTGAAAAAAATTACACAGTAAGAGTTCAGTACATTTTCTTTCCTGTTTTGCAGGACTTCAGATTTGTTGCTAGTATCTACAATCCTCACATGCGTTTCTGTCCAATGAACCAGAACTGAGGCTGAAATAAGGAAGGAGGGGGGCTTCCTTTTGTAACTTCTGTGCACCTGCTGAACTCCTCTGCTGTCTCTTTGTGTGTCCTACAGATGTAAATTCCCAGTCTGCTCGGGTGCTCTTTCTTCTTGTGGTTCCTGGCCACTTGGTTTTCCTTTACACCATCAGTTCCATGCGGGGTGGCCACACAACACTCACCTTGATCTTTATAGTTTTCTACATGACAGCAGCACTTCTCCAGGTAAGCCTTGGCTCTGGTTGCCTGGCATGTATTGCCAGTGATCAACATGTGACTGGGATGTGGCTAGAAGAGTAGGTGCAGATTATCTATTGATTATGGAAATCTGACCATCTCCTACAGTTAAGAGTGATGCTTTCTTTCAAAATAATCCTGAAAAGAGCTCAGTAAGCCTTTCCTGGGCAGCTTCTTAGAACTGGCAGAGCTGGATATTGTTTTAGTACAGTGGCTTTTAATGCAAGGGACCATTACTCTGGATTGTTTGTGGGCTAGCATGTATTCTCTCATAGGAAAGGATGCTTGAAAGGTTTCTGAATTAAAATCTGCTCCTTCTGCATTCCAGTATAGCATTTGAGAGCAGTAACATCCAGGGTGAAGGAGGTGGCAGAAGCATTACTACCTGGCAGTTAAGTGTGGTGTTAAACTGGCACATGATGTGAGTCCTTGATATAATTTGTCATGGACTCTGGTCACTTCCACTTTAAAACATGGTAGCACTGCTAAATTGGCAGGAAACATACATAAAATGATAGTTCCTCATCAGTCTTAATATAGTACTATTGAAAAAATCCTGGCAAGTTGAGCTCTACTAAAAGTTAACTCCCAAGTAAAAGTCCTCCTTCTGTATTGCTGTCATGATTTTGAAACTGTCTTCTGTGATATTTAACACTACAGAATGATATGATATACTATCTTATGATTTAAAAACTGGGCTGTTGCTTTTTAGAGAATTGGCAGTTTAAGAGATAAACTCTAACACAATAACACAGCCTCACCAGCCAACCTAAAGAAAATTTTGCTGTGATCAAACTTTCTATCTGGCCATTTCCCATGTAACAATTGTGCCTATTGTAAATTTACCAGTACTATGAAGAACTTGATCAGTCCACATGATAATAAGAAATATACTTTAATCTATTTTACAACATGCAATTCAAATTATGCGGTGTACTTAAGTGTAAATGTGAAACCAAAAAGGGAATTAAAGGGGCTTATTGGTGAACACAAACATAACATCTAGCATTTAAAAAATTGGGACATTGTTGATGCAACATTTCTTAGAACAAAACCATGCTCCCACAGATTTGGGGGGGGGGGCAATTTATAGGTCACACAGCCATAATGATGAGACCCTCCTCAGAAAAGAGACTGAGTGGAATTTTCAGCTGACAACTATGGCACCACATGGGTTAAATGAGAATTTTACTTGGCCTGGCCTGCCCTTACTTAGATAAATGCGTACAAGAGCAGCAGTTTTTTGTTTACAGTTGGCTGATCGGGAATAAAACTGACTTTAAAACAGTGCAATTTAGTTTAGATAACTTTTTTGTTTGCAATGGATCACTATACTCAGTTTAATATAATTTGTACAATGATATCATATTGCTCCTATATTTTCCTGTTTTCTAATATGTTTACATTATTTTGCTAAGTGTACTACTTTTTCAAGACATCATAATGAACTTTAAAGACAGGGCTCTTGAGCATGTATATACATTTTACATACATTTACATAAAACATATTTCTTTACATGTATAACCTTTTAATATGTCTTTTAGTATTGGGAAATCTTATGTTTTTTGTTTATTTTAATGTTTATATAGACACACACACCCCGCGAGGAAGTGCTGAGTGAAACATGTTGGGGAACATAGAATGAATGAAATTTATTTCCACAGCACCACTATTCTGTTTTCTTCATTGCTTCCGCTTGATTATTTAAATCCCTGTGTCATTCAAACTTCACTTTTTAATAAGTGTTTTTAGTTGCTACAAACACAGGTTTTTCAAATTCTTGCAAATTGAAGCTTTTCTTATATCTCAAAAGTAGAAAACATACTTAAAGAATTTGAAAAAAAATGTATAGCAAACTAGTAGCTTTTAAGTAATTGAGTTATTGCAACTAAATGGCCACCCAGTTTATTTAGTTTATTTAGAACATACCTCTCCAGCAACTTGTCTGAGGCGGCTTACGAAATAAAAAAACAAAACAAAACATTAATTTATATTAAAATACAGCATTAAAAAAACAGGCCAGCATAAAAACATAGACAATTCAAAAAAAACAGACAACTTAAAATAGCTGTTTCCAGACTAAAAGTATGTTTTTTTAAAAAAAATTAAAAGCCTGGGTGAACAGAAACATTTGGCCTGGCGCTTAAAAGAAAGCAATGTAATTGCTAGGTGAGTTTCAAGGGGAAGGACATTCCACAAGAGATGTGGCCGTACTGGAAAAGCTCTGTCTCTAGTTGTCAACCCAACTCACCTCTGAAGGGAAGGGTCCAGAAGGTAGGATTTGTGAGGATACTCCTCAGTTACTGAAGCATTGGCACCTTTCTACTTACACTGGCAGTCAGAATGTGTCAGACCTTCTGTAGTTGTAAGGAAAATATGCTCAGTAGTTAGGAATTCAGCAGAAGTAGACATAAGTTAAATAATTTCCAGACCTTTGAAGCTGAAAGCAGAGCACAGAGCAAAGTTAAATGATACTTTAGGATATCCTTGAGAAATACCCAAGCTGGAAGACTGTAGTCATTACAGTTGTAATACTGCTATAAAATCTATAGTGTTTCATCTTATAAACCATCTAGATTTCCAATGACTCGACATTACAGGTTAGTCCAAACACCAGTAGATATTTGTATAAACAACTAGTCACTTTCTAGGTGTTTTCCTCAAAATAAACAGAATACACACTTAAAATTGCAGTACTTTTCTGTCATTTGCTTAAAGAAACACATTCCACTTGGCTCTTTTGTTATCCTATTTATTTCTGTGCTGTCTTCCTATGTTGACAAGTGGCTAAGGTGAAATTTACTTTCCTGAATTCGATGTACTTTTCCCCTGAAAATCTCAGCACGCTTTTTCTAACAAGAAATGTCTAGCCCTTATGGCTGCAAATACATGCTTGGAATTGTGAAGATAACTTGGAGAACCCTTGGAATCCAAAACAATGGTAGAAATAAGCTTTCCAACAGATAATTCTCTAAGACCTGGACTTTCTGAGCTTCAGCAGTGATCAATTAGTGATCAGATTTAGCAAAGCATGAATAAACTACATATAGTAGCTTTAAATGCAGAATAAATTATGCAGTCTGAAGTACTATTTTAGCTTCCATTTCAACCTGCAAATCATGTGTAGGTTCCCTCCACTTTGTTTAAATTCTTCACCCTCACACACACACAAATGGTTTGGAGCTGCTCAGTTTTGTAAGTGAATAGAGATGAAACTGCCATTAAAAGAGCAACAGATGTTTGGATAGCTCTGCTTCTAATAATTTAGGATGACTGTTGGATGTCTTGTAAGATGAGGTTAAGAGTTTTTTTAGTAGCTTCACCTGAAACTAAAATTCATCTAAACTGTCTGTCCAGGGAGGCTGCATGGCTCCAGGATGGCACTAATCAGCCTGCCTGCAGGAAGGCAAGGTGGTCAGTGTCTCATTTGACTTTCCTCTCTCCCTTGACCAAGCCTTATCTTACACAAGTAGAGGCTGACAAGTTGGGCAGAATGAATGATGGAATGGCAGACATTGTGAAAGGAATTCTGGAGATGCTGATTACTCTCAGCTGTCTGCTGTGAGAACTGGGCTTTGCATGATTCTTGAACAAACAACATAGGAGGGGATCTTTCAACCTACTCTGACTCCCCACTCAATGTTTGTTGAAGTAGCTGTTTTGGGGGTGGAGCTGAACTAAAGCTGGTGGAAATGAATCATCATGAAGAGAAATGCAGGTGCTAAATATAGGCTACAGCCCCCTGACAGGCTCACAGGCACTTGAGAAGCTGGAAAGAAGCTTTGGCTAGCTAGCTGGTAAGCTCACCTTAAAATGTAACGTTCCCATGTTCTCTGTACAGGGAGTTTCCCCTAACACAGCTATCATTCCAAAGATGCAGCATTCAGAATGTGATCAAAGTTCCGTAAAGTAGGTTTTCTGTTTCAGTAAGGACTGTGGCTCTGGGACAGTCACAGCCCTTAGCAGCTGGTGCCTGCAGTGAGAGCTGAATAACTTCCTGACCACCAGTTAACCTTCTCGTCTGAAAGCTTACTATGCACAGTGTCTCTATCAATGAAGTACTTTGTGTGTGCACATACACCCATGCACTCAGACACTATTTGCAGAAGGCAGAGAGAAACAACTCCTGCTATAGGGCAACAGCTGCAGCCACAAAGTGAATGAGGAAGCCAGTGGCTGCCTTGGCTTCTCTCCACTTCTCTAGGGTGACCTTTCTATCTGTCTCTCGCCTCCCCTCCACAAGAGGAGGGAACAGCGAGCAGGGATCACATCAGCAGGATGAGTGGAGTGGTCAGTTTGTTTAGGTGGCTGTTGTTGAGGTGTATGACCTGCCATGTTGATTGGTAAGCTCATGTGCTGAAGAGATTTAGGCCGTGATCACATGGTCATTTTGATCAGGTTTCACCGTTGTTCCCTCTCACATTTAAAATTGCTGATCAGACAGCCGCATCTGTCTCCTGCACCAAAGTGGGCTCACTTGTGCAATCCTCCCGGTTCCCTAACAAGTTTTCCTACACCCAGAAAATCAAGTACTTTCCGGATATTTATGCTTTGAATCTGCAATTTCACCAATCTGGACAGCCATCTCTCATAATGATCTCAGTTAGGTCATCTGAATGTCCTTCACGCGATTTTTTTTTTTACAAGCTTCCATCATTGTGTGCATGAGCAATCCTGCGCTGAATAAATTCAGTGTATAAACGTTCAAGCGCACATATAGACTCCAGAGCTCAGTTGTACGTTGCCGGTTAATTTTGTTTGCTGTTGGGTGGGGGGAACCTGCAAGAACAAGGGAGTATGGCGAGTCCCAGTGGGAGCAGTGAGTCGGCCATGTGTATATGTGCATGCACAAAGCCCATTTTTCTTTTAAAAAGTGGTGCGGCTATCTGAATGGTGCCCGGCCGGAGCCTTGTTGTGCGATGCAAGCGGTTCAGGGAGGGATGTGTGGTCATCCCAATCCCCCAAAAATACTCCCGATCAAATCCACAGTGAGAACAAATCGCGGTAAGCTTGCCGTGTGACCACACCCTTAGTGCGGCAGACAGGAGCAGCTGGTGTGCACCAGCTAGCTATCTACCATTGTTTAACAGAAGTGGCCAAACTGTGGTTCAGGAGCCACATGCAGCTTTTTTACACATATCGTGCAGCTCCCAGCAGGGCGGCTGTGGAAGTGAAGGAGAGGCATGACTCCTCAATCCGTCTTTCCTTCCCCAGCCAGTGTTCCCCTTCCTAGGTAGGCTTGGGGGGGGCAGAGAAAGAAAGCAACTTTAACTTTAAATGTGTTCTCAAAGGCTCCCCCTCAGCTGGCTTGGAGAAGGCATTTGTCTCTTTAAATCCCTTTTTCAAACCAGCTGGGGGGAGGGCTTAGAGGACACATTTCAAGTTAAAGTTGCTTTCTTTCCACCTCTCCCTTCCTCTCCCCATGTATTTGCTTTCTTTCCACTCACCCTCTCTTCCATCCACCTTTCTTTCTTTCTCTTTCTCCTCTCCCTCCCCATCTAAAGTTAAATGTCTTCTCCATGCCCCACCCCACTGCCACACTGGTTGGCTGGCTTGGCTTGGAGAAGGCCTTTGTCTCTTTAAATCCCTTCTCCAAGCCAAGCTGGCATGGCAGCGGGGGGTGGAGGTCTTGGAGAACACTTTTAAAAATGGTGTTCTTCAAGCCCCCACCCACCAGCTCGGAGAAGGCATTTGTCCTTTTAAATCCCTTCTCCAAGCCAAACCAGCTGGTGTGGGAGAGGGCTTGGAGAACACATTTGAAGTTAAAGTAGCTTTCTTTCTACCTCTCCTTCCTCTTGCCCTCCCTCCCAGTCTTTTCCCCTTCCTTCCTCTCTCCCCCATCTATTTGTTTTCTTTCCATCTATCTTTTCACATTTCCTTCTCTCTTCCTCCCTTCCTTCTTTCCCCTCCCTCATCCATTTGCTTTTTGTTTCTTTCTCTCTCTTTCCCCTCCCCCATGTATTTGCTTTCTTTGTTTCTGTTCCTCTCTCTCTCTCCTTTCCACCTCTTTCATTCTTTTCACCTTTCTCTTTCTCTTCCTTCCTTCTATCCTCCCTTCCCTCCATCCCCATCGATTAGCTTTCTTTGTTTCTCTCTTTCTCTCTCTCTTTCTTCCTTCTCCTCTCGCTCCCATCTTTGCTTTGTTTTACTTTCTCTCTTTCTCTCTTTCCCCCTTCCTTCCTCCCCATCTATTTGCTTTCTTTCCATCTTACTTTCTCTTTCTCTTTTTCTCTTTCTCCCTTTCTTTTTCCCTCTCTTACTTCCCCCTCCCTCCCTCAATTATTTACTTTGTTTCTCTCTCTCTCTCTCCACCTCTTTTATTCTGTCTTTCTACCTTTCTTTTCCTCTCTCTTTCTCTCTCTGACAAATATCATTAGCAAGCAATTAAATATCACTGGACAAATTTAATATCATTATCTATATCTGTTTTTTCCCTTCTGTTTTTATTTTTGGCAGTCTCATTTAATGTTAATAAAAAGCAAATTTGCATATTTTCCAATTAAAAAATGTATGAGTGATATTTGTTCATGTCTTGTGACTCTCTAACTTCTGATGTTTATTCTGTGTGGCTCTACTGTTAAGCAACTTTGGCCATCCGTGCTAGCATTTGAAGTGGGGTTTTACCCTCCATGTCTGTCTGTCCCACTGCCCTGCAATAGTACTAGTGTCCAGCCCAAATAAATTGTATAGTGACCAGTTATGTATGACTGGATAACGTCTCTGTGTGAAACTAGAAATTGGGCATAGACAGGAATAGTTTATAAAATATAAAGACCCAAGATGCTTTGTTTTACTTTCTCTCTCTTTCTCTATAGTAAATCTACTGTAATGCCTAGTCCTGTGGCTAATGTGACCACTATACTTTTGTCTTCCAGGTCTTCATTCTTCTCTACATTGCTGACTGGATGGTCCACTGGATGTGGGGCAGAGGCCTGGACCCAGACAACTTTTCAATTCCTTATCTGACAGCGCTGGGTGACTTGCTTGGGACAGGTTTCTTGGCACTCAGCTTCCACATCCTCTGGCTCATTGGAGACCGGGACACAGATGTGGGGGATTAAAGGCACCCTTCCTTGACTTTTTTCCACTTCCCAGCTCTTCGCCTTCCGTGACATTCCCCCTCCCCCAAGCCTTGCTGCCACCCTTTGTCTCTCTTTGAGACTTTAAGCTTTGATACTGGATTCTCATTATTTTCAATGGGAATTTTATGTGGTTTATATTTCAAGCCAAGTTTGTACAGGAAAAAATAGTTTTAAGAAGGGCAAAACAAAAAAGTGTAAAGACAATCACCAAGTGCAATTTCATAATTAATGTCTAAATGAATAGAATATAATAGAAAGTGGATCAGCAATTCAGATTTTAAAGAAACCCCCAGTTCCCTTATTCTGCACCCACCTGAGACACTAATTGTAAAGGGCCACTTGTTTGTCTGTGTTTTTTTAAATATTTGAGATGCAATTCAGGTTTATTTTGTTATTAAACTTGGGGCAAGAGTTCTTCACCTAACAACTATGTTCTGAAACTGATTAAATGCTTTGTGGTTACTGCATACTTACTACATATCCACTGCCTGCTTGTTTGCACTAGTAGTATTCTCTCTGATTTGGCCACAAGCCTGACCTTCATGCAAATAGCCATTTTGAAGTTTGCTGTATATTATGTTCTTCCCTTTGCTGATGAATGAGGTCCCGAATAGACGCTGAGTTAACCTACAGTATGTCTTTCTACCACCAACCATTTCAAATCTGTTAATAAGACCATGAAAGCTGAGCTCTAGAATGCTTGTTTATCCAAAGTTCAGCTCTTTAGTACTGGCCATTGTTCATACTGGTCATAGATTCACCATTCAAGGTGCTGCCATTTTATATATTATAATCCTATTCTAGTCTCCTGAAAAGGCTGAGGCCATGTCATTTTCCATGCTATTTCTCACTGGAAAACATTAAACTCTATTAAACATAAGCTGACAGAGTACAGCCCACCTCTAGCTGTTCATCTCCATTCTCAAAGGTTCGATTTTTCACTTTTACATAGTAACATGTACCCTGGGTGCTCACTCATCTATTGGCTTTTTAAAATATTGCCTTCTTGACTGCTCTGTCTATGGGCCATATGATCTACAAAGCTTTGTACTAATTGGAACCCAGAACACTCTGTTGGTATCATGGATGCCTGGTACTAAGAGAAGTCTAAATTTTCTGGTGCTGAGCCATGTTCCTAAACTCTGAACTGAGAATGCTTTGCATCTCCCAACAGCTAGGGAACTTGATATAAGATTATTGGGTAGATATGCAACTCCATACATTAGATCTCTGGCTTCTCTCTGAGTAGCATTTGTTATATTATTCCTAGCATACCATAAGGCAGTTGTTTTTGTAGTAAAGACCTTCATACATGTTCATGGCTGAAAGATCTTTACTTGTGAGTTAAGGGTTTGTATAGTAGGTTAGGTCAACCTTGGGTCTGTAACTACAGTGTCCTGATAAATATACGTGCCTGCTCTTCTGAGCTATTATTCCATAAATACTGACATGTACTGGCCATGTTTCTTGCCTTTGCATTGTGCCATCTTGCAGTTTTTGACACTAACATGTCATAGCAGGTCTGATAGAAGTTTGGATCTCCTATTGTATTTGGTCTATTTTATGGCTATAGAAGTGCATTTGACTGGCCAAACACTGACACAATGCATTGAGGAAATGTTATTTAAGTCTCATATCCTAAGTAAGTCTGAATATTGGGAATCTAGATTAAACAGATATTTTGTTCAGTGTATTCTTCAGCAAGTGGCCTACCACCAGGGCAACCATAATTTGGAGAATGGGTCAAACATCTGCTTGCATTGGCAAGAAATTTCTTTTTCTTTTTTGAGTACAATTTGCTTGTTGAATGCTGATCTGTAGAGTTCTGACTCCCATTCTCTGTGCTGGTTGTGCACATGGAACAGTTGTATGAGCAGTTCAGTACGCATTAGTATAAACAGCCTAAATTGCTCCTGCTTGCATGAAATGTATGAAGGCAATCCTTTTCATTCACCACAGTAATAAAGGGTTCTTCAAAACCATGTCCTTGTAGCAAAGGAGTCTGTGGTGCTGGATATCTTTTCAGTATTAGGTTAAATGGTGTAAATCTAAAATTGCTGGGATTTTAATTGGCTGTAAGTCATGCCCGTCTTTTGTAAGGCTTACTATGTTTTCCAGCTGCACAATTAGTTCCTCTTTCCTGCTATTGCATGAGTGGTGACATATTACTTACGAATATGGTTCTTTCCCAAATAAAGGTGAAGGGAGGGAGTGATTTGATTAACAACTCTGAACAGGCCCTAATACGATTTTTTATTAATTGGATATTGCCTTCAGAAGGTTGGCTGGCCCTACCTTGATCAATAAGGACACTGTTGCCAGCAATAAGTACCTTGGTTCAGCCTCAGTACCAGATGGATCATAAAAAGGATTTCCCATGCATTATGGGTTTAGGATTCAAACCTTTTGACAGTATTGTTCAAATTCTGAAAGCATGATAAAAACAATAGCACTGGAAGGCAGTTGGTACCTAAGTGACATAGCAATGGCTCACTTGGACCACTGTGGCTGTAATGCTTGAACTGGGATTACTTCAAAGTATTCCTATTAATGCTATAGACCTTTTTTACACTGTGGTCTGTGCATTGCAGTTTTTGCTTAATATGCCCTGGAGAGGAAATCTGTGGGACCACTATGCTAAGGTGTCTATAGGACAGTCCTTCCGTTGCAAGATGACAGCAGTAATGTGGAAGATGATGTCAGGGTTCCCTTACTTCTGACACTAACTGCTGAAGTTTAATCCTCAAGAACAGCTAGAGAGCTCCTTCAGCCACAAGAACCTTGTAAGTTTTTAGAGGTTTTGGTCTAGAATGCACCTTCACAAAATAACTTGCAACATTCTGTCTGAATTCATGGGGACCTGAGACTTTCATCCCATTGCCTCCTGAACTTCTAAAATGAGCTTTTTCTCACCAGCTTGTGCTGGATGCAGCTTAAATTTTGACCTCCTGACACACAAGCTCATGGTATCTACATGGAATTTCATGCAGTGTTTTGTCACATTGTTCTTTCCCTAGTTAATGTCTGTGTATCTCATGAAAGTGTTTAACTCTCCTGGTATTAGTCAGAAGATTTAGCCCAAGGTTCAGCAGCTGAGAGCTTAAAGCTGCTTGGGTGATATCCCGATTTTTTTTTGTCTGCAGTGGGGTTGGGATATGGGTAAGAATGGGGTGTTCAAGCAGAATTTCCTATAGAATAATTTTATTCTCACCAGTTGCACTCAAATGCATGTGTATTTTGATCTGGCTGAAAATGATTGGTTTACACTTCTGTTAAGAGAATTCTTAATTATTTATAGTTGCTATAACTGAATTGACAAATGCCAACTTAACTGATAAATTATATTTGGTAAAATAAAGATTACATTTATTTATAAGGCTTCTGGTTCTCTTTATTTTGTTCCAGAGGATTTAGTGACCTAGCAGTGAAGATTTTGCTGATAAGTTACAATCAGGATTTCAGTCTCTGTCCCATTTTTGCTACTGCCTAGCTCTGGGTTTGTCCAGACTTCTTGTGTGCCACAGTCTAATGATGCCAACTTCACCATACCCCTCCTTAGTCTCTGGAAAACTTTTTCCATGAGTCCTTTACTTTCTTGTAATCAGTACTGCCTATGTCCCTTATTATTTCCATGTGCTCCCCCTGCTTCTCAAGGTAAGGAACTTGTATATAATGAGTGTGTATTTTTTTTAAAGAAGTCCAAACTGTAAAGAAAATTGTACCCTGTTACAGTGGCTAAGCTCATGTGAATAAAAATCCTAGAATCTCTACAATACTAAGACTGAAGTGTGCATTGCTCTTACGAATGTGCCCTCCATTCCCTGTTGTCAAGTTCTCTAGATAGTATTTATTAAAGACCAGTCATAGAGCTGCATGAACCAGTTCTTTGTCAGTGATGCCAGATAGTACAAAGCAATAGCAATTATAGCCCATTCAAACTATCCCCCCCACCTATAAGCCAATGAGTACATTTCACGCGCGCTAAGCCATGAAAGAAAGCACCTCAGACCAGTAAATTCCCCATGCCAGGGTAGCATGAGACCCAAGGTCAGGCAATTTGATAAGCAGAACAGACACTCTAAATCAGTGAGACTGGAGCCTCAGAGTTCCTCCCGCATTCCAGAACAGTGAAAGGTGTCTTCCCCTCCCCCTCACAGCAATGGCAGGGTTACCTAACATCTTGCCCTCCTGATAAATGCTCCCCCCTGGCTTGTCAGGGTAGCGACGGTGGAACTTGCGGAGAAGGTGGGGGGCATTGATGTGGTCCACCCGAACCCATTCCCTGTGTTCAGGACCAAAAGCAAACCCATTCAACAAGATAATACAGTTCGTTTTAAGACAACTTAGAGTCCAGGATTTCAGAGATTTCATAATGCAGTTCCCCCTGGACCATGAGGGAGGGGTGGTACAGCTCGTTGAGGATGCCACGTGTTCTTCCTGGGGTCACGATGTAATAGCCTAAGGTGAAACACAGGATGTATAGTTTTTAATGCCTTTGGCAGAAGTAGTTCAGCTGTTACCTCATTGATCATTCGTTTGATCTCATAGGGACCCACGAATTTCCAGCCCAATTTCCTACTGGGCTGGAGCCCTTTGATATTTTGGATGGATACATACACAAAGTCCCCGGGCTTTGGGTCCCACCCTTTGTCCCTTTTCTTGTTGGCTTGAGCCTTGTATTCCTTTTTAGCCTCATCCAGTGTTTTGCACAGGAGGGGCCAAGCCTCCTGGAGTCGCTTGCACCATTCTCCTGCCTCCCCCGCTGGCAAGTCAGGGTTCAAGAGAAACGGGAGGGGGGAGCGTCATAACCATGCACCGCCATGAAAGGTGACACCCCAGTGGACAAGTGACATGCATTATTGTAGCAAAATTCTACTAGGGGCAACAGACTCTACCAGTCGTCCTGTTGAAAGTTAGTAAAACACCGCAGGTACTGCTCCAGGGTCTGGTTAACCTGCTCAGTTTGTCCGTCAGTCTCTGGGTGATAGGCACTGCTCAGCCCCATTTCAACTCCCAGCAGTTTCAGGAGTTCGCCCCAAAAATGCGAAACAAATTGCGACCCCCTGTCGGAAATCACCTTACGGGGCAAAGTGTGTAATTTGAACACGTGGTACAGGAACACTTTAGCTAGCATTTTAGCTGATGGGATGGCTTTGAAAGGGACAAAGTGGGCTTGCTTTGAGAACCGCCACCCAAATCACAGTCTTTCCGTTGCTGGGGGGGAGGTCCAAGATAAAGTCCATGGAAATAACTTCCCACGGCCGGGATGGGGTTGGGAGCAGTTTGAGTAGACCCGGTGGCTTCCCAGGTTGGGGTTTGCTCATGAGACACACTTGGCAGGACTGGACGAACACAGACAAATCCCGCCTCATGCCTGGCCACCAATACTGCCTTTGAAGGAGCTGCAGTGATTTCACAAAACCCTGATGGCCGGCCAGTTTGGTGCCATGAACAACACCCATGATTTCCCCCCGCAACACCCCAGGTACAAAGAGCTTGGTTCCCTTGTACCAGCAGCCATTATCCCACTCTTCCACACACACCCTCCTTCTCCAATTCCTTGCAGTCCACCTCCAACAGGGCAGACACAAAGTTAGAGTCCCAAGACTGTTCAGTAGTAAGGGGGTGCGGGTTTTGCCTGGGTGCGAGTCGTGACTACCCCCCTGAGTTGGGTAGGCATGAACATACAGTCTCGGACCTCCTCCCGCCTACTGTCGTGTTGAGGGAGGCGGGACAAGGCATCAGCCAATGAGTTCACCTTCCCCGGGAAGTGATGGAGGGTGAAGTTGAACTTGGAAAAGAAGTCCACCCACCGGAGTTACTTGGCATTTAGGTTCTGCGGGGTCTGGAGGAGCTCGAGGTTTTTATGATCAGTCCAAACCTCAAATGGAACCCATGCCCCCTCCAACCAGTGACGCCAGGTCGATAGGGCTAACTTAATCACCCCTGCTTCCTTATCCCATACTGACCAGTTCCGTTCTGTCTCATTAAATTTCTTGGAGACATAAGCCCATCCTCCCCCTCTTGCAAGATGGCGCTGCCCATGGACACATCCGAGGCATTGACTTGAACAATAAACTTTTTTTGTTCATCTGGGTGCGCTAGCACCGGCTTGGAGGTGAAAAGCGCCTTGAGCCTCTCAAGTGCTTCCTGGCATTCAGGTGTCCAGTCAAGCTTAGCCCCGGGGCGGGAGCCCTCTACCCCTTTCCCCTTCGTTTTCAGTAGATCCGTAAGGGGTAGGGACACCTGTGCAAAGTTTGCCAAGAAGGATCTATAAAAATTGGCGAACCCGAGGAAGCTTGTAGTTGCCTATGTGTCTTTGGGGCTTCCCACCCCACCACATCCTGGACTTTAGCTGGGTCCATTTCGATTCCCCCACTGGGAGATCTTATAGCCCAGAAATGAAATCTCAGAGCAGCGAAATTCACATTTAGACAGTTTAACAAACAGCTTGTGCTTGTGTAACGTTTGCAGGACCTCCCTCATCAATTTAACGTGTGTGTCCTTGTCGGGGGAGTACAGTAAAATGTCATCCAGGTAAACTAGGACCCCTTTGAACAGGTGCTTATGCAACACTTCTTTAATAAGGTTCATAAAGACCCCGGAGCACCCGGAAGGCCGAACGGCATTACAAGGTACTCGAACTGCCCCAATGTGGTATTGAACGCTGTCTTGTTCTCATCCCCTTCCCTGATGCACACTCTGAATTACGCATTCCGTAAATCCAGTTTGGAAAAAATCTTTCCCCCAGCGATTGCTGCCAGGAGGTCCTTTATGAGGGGCAAAGGGTAAGCATTGGTGGTCGACATGGCATTCAGCCCCCTATAGTCAATGCACAACCGCAATCCCCCATTTTTCTTTTTCTAGAACAACACTGGAGCCGTGCATGGGGAGGAGGGGGGGGCGGATGAAACCTCTAGCCAGGTTTTTGTCAATGAACTGCCTCAGCTCTGCTTTCTCTGATGGGCTCATGGAATACAATTTCCCCTTTGGGAGTTTCTGGCCCGGCAACAGTTCAGTTGCACAGTCAGAGTTTCGGTGGGGGGGCAACTCGTCCGCCTCAACTTCTCCAGACACTGGTGCTAGATCCCGATATTCATGTGGGATTAAGTTCAGTTCTGCATCTGCGAGTCCCGCAGCCACCCTTTGCACCTGGATTGGCTCCCCCCAGGAGTCAAGCCACACATGCTCCTTACAGCGGGGGGAGATTAATTGCACCACCCCTTCTTCCCACAGGGTATACGGCTCGTGGTCATGGAGCCAGGGGCTGCCTAACACTAAGGGGAAGCACGCTGCTGGGGTCACCATGAATGACCAGAGCTCCCAGTGTTCCCCCGCCCCCATGCGTAGCGGCACAGTCTTGTACTTGCAAGGGTCTTTCATAGTGGACCCATCCATCTGAGTAAAAATCAGCGGGTCCAGGAGTTTAACTACCTTCACCCCTAGTCCCGTTACTAAAGAGGGGTTGATCAAGTCTCTCCCACATCCCAAATCAATCAGTCCCCTTACTCTAACATAGGTGTTGAGCTTGGTGCAGATTAGAGTCACAGTCACAAAGAAGAGGGAAGGGTAATTGCTCACCAGTCGTAGTGCCTCGGGGCTGGGGACCTGCTGCTCAGCACTGTTCACAACAGGTCCTCCCCGTTTCCCGCCGGCTGGAACAGGTTCTCTTCAAAGGACTTGGTGCCCTCCCCAATAGGGTTAGCCTGTAGGGCCCTCAGTCCTTTCAGCTTGGCAGTCAGCTTCTTGGAAGGTGTGTCGATCCTCTTCTTCTCCCCTTTCGGCACGGAGGTTGATGAAGCCAATCCAGGGCATGCTGCCGCGAAGTGACCAGATTCTCCACACCTGAGACACAGGCCTCGCTTCATCCATTGTTGCCAGGTTCTGTCATTTGGACATGCATGGTGGAGGGGCTACTGCTTTAACTTTCCCCAGTGTGGGAGTAGTCAAGGTGGCTTTACCCAGGGTGACTGCGTCATCGATGCAGATAGTGCGCAGCCAGCTCTCGGTATCTGCCGCTTCTTTCATCCAGGCTAGTAGGGACCTAGGTTTCCCCCCACAGAGGATCGTTCCACGGATGTCCAGGTCTAGCCCCAACCGGTAATGTTGAGCTAGCACCCCATTAGGCCACTCTCTGATTTTCACGGTGTGTCTGTGGAACTCTTCAGTGTACTCCCGCACCGATTTCTTTCCTTGCCGGAAAGTGTGCAGGAATGCCTGAGCCGTCTCACTCACGTTAGAGTCCTTGTAGTGAACTCGCAGGGCCCACATGAAGGCATCCACCTCGTGGAGTTCCCGGCCGTCTTCATGGTGCAAGGTTGCGTACCAGTCCGCTGCCGTGTCCCGTAGTCTGGAGGCTATCGCATCCACAATGTGCTCTTCATTCGGGAAGAGATGGCCCCAATTCTCTACGAATGTCTCAGCCTGCACCAAGAAGGAGAGCTTCTCGGGGGTCCCATCAAACATAGCATCCAGTAGCTTGGCGGGATTTGGAAACATCTGACCCCATCCCCTTGGGACACCCCGCAGCACCAGGCCTGGAGGCCCCCCCGGCGGCGGCACTGCTGGCTGGCCCAGGGGCGCTCCCAGAGGTGGCCCAATGGACCACCGGGGCAAGGGGCAGGGCCGCCGGTTGCTGTGGGGGCTGCCGCTCAAGTTCACATTGGATCTCCTCCACGACCATCTCTGGGATCTTCTGGAGGGACCCCTCCACCATTCTCAACAGACGTTCTTGGCTGCGGTCCCGCTGTCCACTTTGGGGTTCTGTCACCTCCTTCGTCTCTAGCAGGTGGAACCGAGGTTCTTCTGCTCTGGTCGCCATGCTCAGCCAGTAAATGGACCATTCGTAGCAACTCTCCTGATGGGGCCCAGTGGTTTCCCCCAGTCCCATCTTTTCTGGGGTCGCATAGTCACACTTGCATACGGCCCCCCAAACGGGTCACTGTAAGCACCCTTGAAGTCGTCTTTGGGGGCCCATGGTATCGGTGCAGTTGTCACCGGCACCTCTGTTGTGGTTGGTACCGAGGTAGTTGGTATCATTGAGGTGGGGACCATGTCTTGCGATGTGGTCACCACCACCAGGTCTTCTTCTCCACTCATCTCGAGGTTAGAGAGATGTGGGGATGATGAAGGGCCTGATTCCAATCTGTCAATTTCTCCAGATACTCAGTCAAACACCAGGCTTCATAAGAAGATAGTATTTATTAAAGACCAGTCATAGAGCTGCATGAACCAGTTCTTTGTCAGTGATGCCAGATAGTACAAAGCAATAACAATTATAGCCCATTCAAACTACCCCCCACCGATAAGCTAATGAGTACATTTTGCACGCACATGTGCTAAGCCATGACCGAAAACACCTCAGACCAGTAAATTCCCCATGCCAGGGTAGCATGAGACCCAAGGTCAGGCGATTTGGTAAGAAGCAGAACAGACACTCTAAATCAGTGAGACTGGAGCCTCAGAGTTCCTCCCGCATTCCAGAACAGTGAAAGATGTCTCCCCCCCCACACCCCATAGCAATGGCAGGGTTACCTGACACCTGTATACTTATTTATTTTTATTAATTTATTCGTTCAATCTCTGATTCTCCCTCCCCTGCTAGTGCAGGCCTCAGGGTGAGTAACAACATATTACACTCATAAGTTAATTAAAACAATTTTAAATACTCAATTTTAGATTACTAATCACAACTATAGATGGCATACAATTACAATGATAAATAAAATTACAGTTCATCAGGAAAAGAATTTGGTCATGCTGATGCTGGGGGAACGCCTGAAAGGAAGACAACTGAAGGCCCATCAGAGAGAGTTTTTAATTCTTCTCTTTTAAGGGCCTCAGCCATAGGCCTAGTGGAACAGCTCTGTTTTGCAGGCCCAGGCTGCAGAACTGTGAAAGATATGGGGACAGAGCTGACTTGTCGATTCTTTTGGACATGTTAATGGCTTTTGTTACTGTAGTCCCGCTATCCCTTCAGAACATTCATCCGAACTGGGGGTTGAGAAGTACCACACTCTGGAGGTTCTTCTCCTACTTAGAGGATAGGTTCCAGAAGGTGGTGCTAGACGCATTTGTCCACTACCAGTGATGGTATTTAACATCTACATGAAACCACTGACCGCCCTATCATGCTGGGATTTGGGATTCTTTGATGTGCTGATGATGCTGCTATTTCTCCTTTTCATTGGCATCTGAGGGAGCAGGAGAAGTCCTGTGTAGGTGTCTGGAGTTTGTGGTAGGCTGAATGAGGATTAGTAATAAAGATCTGGAATAATGGAGCTACTGTTCATATGGGCCTTCTTGAACCATGATACTTTTGCAGCCTACGCTAGATGGGGAGGCACTCCCATTTGGACCAAATTCATAGATTGGGGTGCTTTTGGACCTACTGTTATCTTTGGAGATCGGAATTGCTTTCATATCTCAAAGCATCTTTTCACTAGCTTCTGTTGGTATACCAGTTGGATGCATCCCTTCTTGAAATGTGCATGCACACATAAGCTTATACGCAGAATAAAATAACTGATTGAACTGATTGTATTATTACTTATGTTATATGTTGTAAAATTAAAAATTGTTTATTAAAAAAAAACAACCCTGCATGCACACTCCAGGATATACCCACTAGGGTGCCATCACACCGTTTTGATCAAAGTTTTGGAAACCCCTCAGTTCTTTGTTTGGATCCATAATCCTGCCCCACAGGACACCTTCTCCAGTCTATAAAATGGCTGCCCAGCAACAGCTCTGTGTGTCTTTCCAGGGTGCCTAGCACCCTCAAACTCACAATTTGGGTTCCCTTTTGTTTGTAACATGTTGGTCATTCACAATCTCCCTTCTGCAGACTTCTGAGCATCTGGATGGTAAATATCACTCCCGTAACTCCCTCTATGTCTCTAAGCTCCTCCATTTCTCTGTAGCCTTGTTTGTGTGTGTTATTTGATTGCTTTGGTGTGTATGATTTACATTTAACCAGTATTTTTCAATAAAACAATCTTCATTCAAACTTAAGTCCTGATAATTTCAAGAGTTTTTCTCTTTGAAATTGACCCTGGTATACACAGGTGCAGATCCTAACTGTTATGCTCATTTTATTAGTTCAGTCTCCCTACTAATTCCCCCATCTAAAACAGAGACAGATCAGTCTGGATAACACAGTTTGGGCTGAGAGTCTACCCCATATGTATCTACCCATGTGCTAGATCTCTCTCAGGAAAGTACTTGAGTCTGCTACCCTTGTCTTGTTGACAAGACATGCTCAGTCAGAGCTTAAGTTTCAGGTGCATGCAAGTCCCATTGGGACTGTGGAAAGAGGCTTCCTGGGGTTCCCCCACAGAGCTGTTTTCCTGACCTGAAATGGCACCAGGAAGTTGCTATTTGCCCTATTGGAGAACCTTGACACCTATTGGTGCATGTAAGTTTCCCCAATGGAGCAAACAGTGACTCCTGGAACTGTTTCAGGTCAGGGAAGTGGCACTGAGGAAGACAGGACTGAGATAGGCATGTTGGTGGGACACAAGGATTTCATACTAGGTGATTAAGCCATGATCAGAGGCTATGTTCCCCTCCTGCTTGAAGTGGGCTTCATGATAACCAAGAATAGGTTGTATCTTCCTCACAAATGTTTATGAACCATGCCAAATCATCCTTCTTTCAATAAATGGCTGGGTGATGTGTTTAGTTCTTTGCTTGGTTTGGATTGCTGCAGCTGGCTTGCTTTTTTTTTTTGTAAGTCTGGTTTACACCAGGTTTTTAAGAACAGATGCCACTACGGTCTTGGACTCAAATCCTAATATTCTTCATAGGAAAAAAAGGGGTTTTCTAAAAATTTATTTCTTAAAAAATCAGAAAAAAGGAACAAGCAAAAAATCTCAAAATTCAGCAATTTAAAAAAAGGAAAAAAGTATATATAAATTAGAAACAAAAATATAACCACAATGGTGGCAGATCTACACATAAGTTCCTATAAAAGGTTTCCAAAAAACTGAAAATAAGTCCATATGCAATTATCACCTATATGCCACGTGTTCAAATATTGATACATTTGTAAGGTCCTCAATCTCTTGATTTACAAGAGAGTGGGGATTTTTTAGGATTTCCAGTTCTGGGATGAGAAATACCTGGAGATTCTGGGGGTCGAGGAGGGAATCATATCATATTGATAAGAATTATACACACAGGCACTTCATTTCTACAAACAACTTGCTTTGATATGATTTGGACTTTTACATGCAGTATGCACTTTGAGTGTTGATATTGTCTCTGAATGCTGAAAAGTTGTGACTTTTATTATTATTAATGTCTGTTCATTTACACACACACACACACACTGCCTATTTGTTTTCGTACCACCTGGAGGTTAGCAACCCTAGAATTTATCCCTTCAGTGTTGTAATACAAGTCATTTAGCTGTAGTAAGGACACAGAGTGTCCATTTTCATTGACCATTGGTTAGCTTCCACGTTCTAAGAGATGGGCACATAGTTTAAAAACACTTAGGTGTCATAAAAAAAATCAATGAACACTCTAATTCAAAATTGATGTGAGTAATAACTTTCTTCTAGAAAAAATGAATGACTGGGTGCACTCAAAGCATACGTTTAAGGGGCATGTCCTGCGAGTTGTATTGCCAACTATCAGAAAATTTATCCAGGATTTGAGAAGTATTTTCTTGAATATAATTAAGGTGAATTTACAAAAAAAAGAAGTAGTAGTAGTACAATAACTTACCTTCCAACTTCATCATTGTAACATCATCACGGGGGAAATGTTGTTTTCCCTTCCTCCCACATCCTGGGATTTGTGCCTTTAGCATGTGGTGTGTTTGATTGTTTATAACAATGAGCACAGTTGGAAGCTGGCCATAAATATTGATGCTCCTGAGGAATAGTTGCAAGTGGTTTGATATATGATGTTGGGTCCTTTCAGAAATTGTACCCCTGCCTACTAAAGAGCATAAGAGAAGCCAATGTTGGATCAGGTCCAATGGCCCATCCAGTCCAACACTGTCACACAGTGGCCAAAAATACCAGGTGCCATCAGGAGGTCCATCAGTGGTAGAGTTCCGGTTTCCAGCTCATCGATAGCGGGTGTGTGGGTAGCAGCTCTACATGCTCAGCTATTCCGTAACTCTCTAGGTTTAGTCTAACACCTCCTAGTGCCCTCTTGTAGGGAGGGATAGGGCAAGGAGCTTTTCGCCCAAGGTGGGGACGGGTGGCAAGCTCCCTCAGCTTGCTGGTTCAGTTCTGAAGCAGGGAGTCAGCAGGAGCCCCGACGAGACCCAGTCACACCAAGCAACAGAGGATCATGAACAACCGTTTGAGTCTGGAAAGAAAAACCTCAACTTAACAAAGCTAAGTACAAACTAAATACTTTCTCCTTTCCTTTTTCCTTTGCTATTGCTCATTGAACTTACCACAGTCGTGTAATCCAAAGGGAGGGTTGGAGAGTGGCGGTGTGGGGGAGAGAGAACGCCCTTAATCCATACATGTTCGGTGGAGCTTCCCATACGGCGGCTAACTTAACAAAGAGATTTCAAGGGGAACTGGGATATATTAAATAGGGCACATTAAATGTTAACAGCAGACACGGATAGCTACAGATATTTTTTCTTTTTTGTCTCTATTTTTCTTCTCACTCTCTCGAAGTACTGCTTTAAGAGCCACGCCCAGAATGTTTAGAGCTCTCACAATGAGGAAAAGCTGAGGCAAGCTGGAAGGACAGATGTAGTGACATCATTCTTGAGAGACAGCAGAGAAGGGCGGGATGTCAAGAGGAGTGTAGCATCGAAGAAGCAGGAGATAGCAGCCGGTTGACAGCGAGTAAACAGGAAATGGATACAGAAGGAGACGACATGAGAAGAACATTGGAAGAAACAGCCACAGAGAAGACATTGAACATGAAGAGGAGAGACAGATAAAACCCAGAGGGGAAGACATTAAAATAAAGTGACAGAAATAGACAACAAGTGACAGAACTAGTTATATAGAGAGACTGAGGCTAGGATACGGATCTCTTTTTGTTGTACTTATGTGAAGGAGAAAGGAAAAGTGTTAAAATAATTAAGAATATTAAATTGTATTGATACAGAGAGAGGCCAGGTTTAAACAACAAACAATCACTGTAAGATAAATTCATAATCTATGGCCTCTGGATTTAGTGGGCACAGGAAAACTTCATTAACCTCCCCCAGCCAAGCAGGAAACCTTGGTCAATTAAAAACAAGCACTATGTCGGTATCCCAAATGAATATAAAAGATCTAAAGGTAATAATACAAGAGTGTATGGCCCAAACAATGAAATTAACAATAGAAAACACTCTCCTGGAGTTAATTAAGAATGAAGTTGAGCCTATAAGATTAAAGATGGAAGAGATGTCAAATCAAATTAGAACTGAAATTAGGACAGAAACGGAGGAAATTAAGAAGCAAATAATAGAAAACAAGCAAGAAATACACAAGATTTCCACTAATAATGAGACAATTAAAAAGAAAGTGCGAGAGTTAGACTATGAAATGCAAAAATTAAAAACAAAAGGAGATAAATTAGAAGAATCAATAATTTCTTTAGAAATGGATAGGGCTGCATCTATATTAAGATGCGAAAATATACCAGAGAATGTGGAAAAAATTAAAAGAAGAAGTAGCTCAGAGTCTAGCAGATCAATTAGATGTGGGGACTAAAGAAGAGATCCTTTCCGAAATAGAAACAATTTATAGAATAAATTCATCATACACACACAAAATGTAAGACACCAAGAGAAGTGCACATAAAATTTTTCAAAGGGGAAACAAAGGATAGAATACTTAGAGAAGCTAATCAAAATAAAGTTGCTATTCAAGATGCAGAAATCAGGTTCCTGAAGGAAATTTCCTGGAGAGTAAGGGAAAACAGACAAAACTATATTATTTTGACCGATCTTTTAAAAAACAACGATATTCAATTTAGATGGTTGATACCAGAGGGAGTGTTATTTGAGTACGACGGTAAAAGGCAAAGAATAGATTCAATCTTTAACATCGAAATTTTTCTGGAAAGGTACAGGGAAGACTTAGGTTGGCAGAAAGAGGAGGAAGAAGAAAGAGAAGAAGAGACTGTTCTAGAAGAGGATAAAGCAGAGCAAGAAGCAGAGCAAGACAAAAAAGCAAACTGGAAAAAAGACAAGAAAAGACCATACATCCCCCCCCAGGTGCTGACTAGGTTCCAGGATAGAAGTAGGGCTAAAGATAGTAAAAACAAAAATGGAACGCATTAAACAATTTCAGTTTCTCTCTATTAATGTAAATAGGCTGAATAGCCTTCAAAAAAGAACTTTTCACCAAATTGTAAAACTACAGGCTGACTTAGTTTGTTTACAAGAAACCCATATTAAAAAAGATGACAAAGTATCTTGTCAATAAAAAACTAGGTATACATTTTATAGCAGTGGACGGGGGAAAAAATTGAGGGGTGGTAATTTATGTGAAGGAACATTTACATCCAGAATTAATATATACAAAGGATGGAAGAATAGTGGCTATAGGAATAACAAGACAAGGAGTAGAATCGCTAATTATAAATATATATGCACCAAATCAAAATCAAGAAAACTGATTGGAAGAACTGAGAAACATGTTAAAAGAAAAATCTATCGAAATATATGTATTATTGGGGACTATAACGCGGTATTTGATAAGAAAATAGATAGTAAAAGTACAAAGAACTCTAAAAGATCAAGAGCAGTTTTAAGTAAAACTTTCCTGCAGTTAGCTGAAGAATATAGTTTGATAGACGCGTGGAGAACCAGGAATATTAATAAGAAAGACTTTACATTTTACTCAACAAGACATAATTCCTGGTCAAGAATAGACATGGCATGGGTTTATTTAACAATATTATCAGACTTATTAGAGGCTGAGATCCTACCCAAAACATTTGCAGCTCATAACTCATTACTGCTGACTAAAGACATACAAAAGAAAACTAGGTGGAAAATGAATATGAGTCTCCTAAGAGATCCAAACTTTATAAGGAAAACTAAGCTAGAAATTATGGAGTTGTTTAAAACAAACATACAACCAGATGTACCAATACATATAATATGGGATACCTTTAAAGCATATATTAGATGATGGTTTTTGAGCCAAGATGCATGGGGAAAAAAACAAAAGAAGAAGAAATATGAACAACTAAGTAGACAAAAATGGAAGAAGACAAAATTAAGTTTAATTTGAATAATGAAGAAACAAAAGTTAAATTAAAATTATTACAACATAAAATGAACTTAATCCTATCACAAGGAGTAGGAAAAAATATTGAATACACCAAGCTATATCACCTTGAAAATGCGATTAAACCGTCATGTTGGCTAGCTTATCAAATTAGAAAAGAAAGAGAGAAAAAAGTAATCACAGTCTTAAAAAATGAAAAAGACGAGGAGAAATATCAACTTTCAAATTTGAAAAATATTGTTGAAAACTTCTACAAAAATTTATACCAACAAAAGAAGGAAAATGTGATTCTAATTAAAGAATATATTTTAAAGAAAAATAAACAAAAATTTAATGAAACCCAGAAAGAAATATTAAATGACCCAATTATGATTTGTGAAATTGTAGAAGGAATTAAGAAACAAAAGAAGGAAAAAAAACTGGTCCTGATTGACTACCGGCCGAAATCTATCAAATATTTGAAGAGCAGATAACTCTTCCATTGAAAGAGGTCTTACGAGACATTAGCAAAACAGGAGAACTCCCAGATTCGTGGAATCAGACAATTATTACACTAACACCTAAGCCAAATACAGATGGAAGTCAAATTCAAAATTATAGACCAATATAACTACTTAATGGGTTTTTTTTTATGAAGTTTATTTATAGGTTTTCCAGTATACATAAACCAACAAAATAAAACAAAACAAACAAACAAAAAACCAGGCAAAAATAAAGGCTTATACAGATCATTTGAGGTTACAATGGGAAGCTATTCATATACTCTTTTCCATCCAGTTATAAACTTTTTTCCATCTGTTTACAAATAATGACTCATCTTTCCCTGAGAGGATTAAGTTAATTTTATCGGATTCTGCTATTTCCAGTAGGTTAGTTATAATTTCTTCTTGAGATGGGACAAGTGTTTTTTTCCAACTTTTTGCCACTGCTATTCTTGATGCCGTGACGGTACAGAGAATAATTCTTGCATCCTCTTTTCTTACTCCCACCGGGAGGATATTAAGGCCCAGGACAGACTGGCAATTTGCCCCGGTATCGAGTCGCGGCAAAAAAACCCCGGAGTAAACGATACCGGGTTTTCCCGTCCACACAGCGGGGGCCTCTGCCGGAAGAAACGGGACGGAGGCGCGCGGGACCGTTCAGACTGCCGCGCCGGAGGCGCGCTATATTCGCTGTTCCCCCATTATTTCGGCTGTGGGCGTATGTGGAGCGGAGCTCAGCCAATCATGCCGCTGCTGCCTCATGCCCAACGCGGGTTGCTCCCGGCTTTTCGGCTGCGCGTTCAGACTCCCCGGAAGCGGGGAAATGCACGACGAACGCAGGCTTTCACGATTTGCGACGGCTTTTATCAGGTGTTTTTTTAAACTGGCTCTGAAGCGCGAGGGCTCCGGTAAGCTCCGGGTGGGGGACGCCAGGCAGATGTGCCTGTGTGAACGTTCCATTTACTCCGATATTGAGTCACTGTCAGCCCGGGTCCCATCCCGCGGCAAATTGCCAGTCTGTCCTCGGCCTAAGTAAAAATATTTCCGGTGCGAATTGTATATTGACATTTGTAATTTCTTCCAGTGTCTTACAAATCATTTTCCAAAAAGGCCTAATTTCCCCACAATTCCACCAAACATGAAAATAGGTTCCTATCTCTTTTTTACATCTCCAACAGATATCAGAGCCTTCTTTGAAACATTTGGCTATCTTATCAGGTGTCCAGTGCCATCTATAGAACATTTTATAAATGTTCTCCTTATAGTTTGTTGCTCTGAGGAGTTTAAGAGATTTCCATAACCCAGACCATTGATCCATAGTGATATTATGTCCTAAGTCAATCATGCTTGGTTTAACCACTTCATCTAATAAATCCTCGGTGAGCAGAAAGGTAAATAACTTCTGTATCAGCTTATCTGCCGAGGAGAGCCAAATTTTATCTAGATGTGTAGTGGTGTTCTGAAAATTATTCTTTTTGTCCTTAGAATACCTAGAACTTATTTGCATTTTCTCCCAGGCTGTTAAATTTGCCTTTTGGAAAGCTTGGGAGTCCAAAGGTTTAAGATCATTATTCTTAGTTAATAACATTTCATAAGTTAGTTTTTTATTTTTTGCCCACAGGGAGGGCAGAATAAATGCTTCTGTTGGAGAAAGCCATTTAGGAATTTTATTGTAGAACCTGTTTTTAATTTCCTTCCAGATTTTGATCAAAGGGCCTCTAAATACATGATTTTGAAATGTTTGTTGTCTTTTATCTAGATTATACCAAATGTGAGTGTGCCAACCCATGGGTAGGTCGTGACCTTCTATATGTAGGGTCCTTTCTTCTTCTAAAAGAATCCAATCTCTGATCCAACCCATTGCGGCCGCTTGATAGTATAAACTCCAATTCGGTAAACCCAATCCGCCATTTTCTTTTCTGTCAGTAAGCAATTTCCTATTAATTCTAGGTTTCTTAGCATTCCATATGAATCTTCTCACCAAACGATTTAAGTCCTCGAAAAATATCTTATTTGTTAAGATGGGTAAACATTGCGCTAAGAAGAGAAATCGTGGCAGGATATTCATCTTAACCGTGGCAATCCTACCCAGGAAGGAGATATGCATATCTTGCCATCTATTTAAATCTTTTCTTATTTCTTCTAAAAGTTTTGTGTAGTTATTCTTATATAGGTTTTTATTGTTATTTGTGATGATTATCCCTAAATATTTAACTTTATCAACTATCTGAATGTGCGCGGTGTTTTGGATAGTGGAACATTGAACCTTTGAGCAATTTTTAGTGATGATCTTTGTCTTTTCCATATTTATTTTCAAGCCCACCACTTGCCCGTATTCCTGTATATCTTGCAACAGGTGGTGTAGTGAATTTTTAGGCTCTTCCAAAATAAAGACTAGATCGTCTGCAAATGCTTGAAGTTTGACATGTTCTTTCTTTATTCTGGCACCCTGGATATTTTTGTCCTTTCTCACTAAGGCATTTAGCGACTCCAGGCCAAAAATAAATAACAGAGGTGATAGAGGGCATCCCTGCCTGATGCCCTTTTGTATGGGGATTTTGCCAGTTAGTTCTCCATTGACGATAATTTTCGCATCCTGTTCTTCATATATGGCATTAATTGAGTTTAGAAATTTGTCTCCACAATTCCATAACTTCAATTTTTCTTTCAGGTATTCCCAGCTTACATTATCAAAGGCCTTTTCAGTATCTAAGAAGATAAAGGCCACCTGTTTCCCCATATTTTGGTCATAGAACTCTAATATATTAACTATATTTCTTATATTATTTTTAATCTGCCTTTTAGGCAGAAAACCTGATTGATCTTTATGTATAATTTCTAACATGATCATTTTAAACCTATTTGTTAAAATTGTGGCAAATATTTTATAATCTACGTTTAATAGTGATATGGGTCTGTAATTTTTAATATCATTAGGTTCTAAATCTTGTTTATGGATAAGAGTTATTAATGCTTCTTTCCAGGAATGCAGAATTTTACTTCTTACCATCACATTATTAATTAAATCTTCGAAGAGCAGTAAAATTTCTTCTTCTACCGTTTTATATACTTCTGCCGTAATTGCATCGGGGCCTGGAGATTTCAATGATTTTTGTTTTTTTATAGCCTCTAAGAGTTCAAAGGGGGACACCTTCCCATTCAGTACCTGTCTTTGTTCTTCCGTGAATTTGCCTAGCTCATGTTTCAATAAGAAACTTTTGATTTCATGACTGTTATGCGTCGTTTGTTTATATAAGTTCGCATAGAAGTTTTCATTTTTTTTTTTTTAATTCTTGGGCACTATATTGTATTTCTTGATTTTTGTTTTTTAATGCTAAGATAGTTTTCTTTGCTCTCTCCTTTTTAAGTTTATAAGCTAGCCAGCGCGAAGGTTTGTTAGCATTTTCAAACCAATAAGCCTTTGCATACTCAATTCTACTGGCTATTTCCTCAGATAGCCATAGGTTCATTTGGTGCTGTAATAGCTTTATCTTCATTCTTACATCCTTTGGATCCTTATTAATCTGACTACTTTTTTCCAAATTTCTTAACTCCATAGTTAATTTCTTAAATTTGTCCCTTTTACGTTTATTTCTCCATGCTTCCTGATTAATAAAAATACCTCTAATGTATGCTTTTAAGGCATCCCAAATGGTATTCAGCTCCATATCTTCCTTCCTATTTAAATTAATAAATTCTTTCACATCCTGTTTAAGTTTTCCAACGAATGATTTATCTCTTAAGAGGTTTGTATTGATCCTCTACCTGTTAATCTTTGGGGCCCCCTGAAAGAAAATCGGTATAGGGTTATGATCTGCAAAAGTATTAGCCAGGATTTCCACTTCCATGATATGTTTCATCAAATTTATGTTTGTCCAGGCCATATCTATCCTTGACCACGATTTGTGACTATTAGAAAAAAACGTAAAATCTCTCTCCTGTGGGTTTCTAGTTCTCCAGGCATCTATGAGGTTATATTCATCAGCTATTTTTAGGAAGCTTTTTGTCAAGATCGCCCCCGCTTTGTGTGTTTTTTTAAGCTTCTTCCTATCTTCTTTGGGGTCCAGGACCGCATTGAAATCTCCTACAATACAGATATTCTTAGGATTTTCCTTAAGGATATAATTATTAAGATCTAGGAAAAGTCATCTTGGCTTTGGTTTGGGGCATATATATTAACAAGTAATACCTCCATACCGTTAAGGACTATTTGAACTCCTATAATTCTTCCATTGGCCGCCTTCAATTTAAGTATGGGGTTCAGTTTTTCTTGAACATATATTACAACCCCCCGTTTTTTACTTTTATGTGATGCTGTAAATGGGATGCCTAATTTTTTACACATTAAATATTTTTCATGTCCTTCTTTTATATGCGTTTCCTGAAAACAAGTGATATCATTTTTAAGTTTAACTGCCTGATGTAATATTTTCTTTCTTTTTTGCGGGCTGTTGAGACCATTCACATTTACTGATAATAACAATATTTTTTGGACCCCATCTTGTTTATCTTTTCTTTTTCGACACTATATTTTTGAGTTGCCATCTGGTTTGAATTTGAGATTCAGTTTTGTAACTTAGTTGACGTTTCTTTTGGTCTTTTTTCCTCTGAGACCCAGATGCCTGCTCATCAGAGTCATTGCCACATTCTTTACTCCCTTCTTCTTCTCCCTGGTTTGGATCATCTGATTCTGCTTCGCCATCATCTGGTCTTTGCCAGCCTAGGTCTTCGCCATTCCTATCTAGAAAGTTGTCTAATTTGAAAATGGAGTCTATCCTGAATCTTTGACTCCTATATGTAAATAACAGCCCTTCCGGAACAAGCCATCTGTATTGGATTTGGTTTTTCTTTAATAAATCTACCAACGTCCTATACTTGTAGCGCTTTTCTCTTACACGCCAGGGGATATCTTTCAGGATCTTTATTTCTTTGCCTGCTACTATCAAAGATTTCCTGTTTGCCTCTTGAAGGATTTGATCTCTGATTGATTTCCTGGCAAATTTTACATGGACTTCCCTTGGTGTTTTAAATTTCTTGGAGTATGCAGAATTTCTTCTGTAGGCCGCTTCCATATTGCCTTCGAGCTCCTTTGCATCTAAGATGTTGAATTGTTCCGTGATATTACGGGCTAGTTCTTCCTTCAGATTTTTGCCTAATTTTTCCGAGACATTCTGAAATCTCAATATCATTTCTGCTTTTCCCATTTCCAGTACAATAAGGGATTCCTCCATTTTTTCTGATTTGGCTCTTAATTCCATCACTTCTAGATCAATGTCGTCTACTTTTTCCTGGAGTTGGTTCGTTTTCTTAGAAAATTTCTTAATTTCCATCTTAATCTCCTCTGTGTCACCCTTTAGTTGCTTTGCTATTTGATCCATCTTAATTTGCATTGGCTCTAGCTCTTTCTTTATGATTTCTGCATTTTGTTCAGCTGCCATCTGCAGAAAGCTTTGCATCATCTTTTGAAGCTCCTGCGTTGTCACTGAGGCTTTAAGCTGGGTTAGACCTGTAGTTTGACTGGGAGACGCCGTTGAGCCTTTCCTACCATTTTAACTATTATATAGATGTACCTTTGTCACACTTCGCTTTTTTATCATCATCATCATCATCATCATCATCATCATCATCATCATCATCATCATCATTAAATTTCTCAGAGATTTAATTAATTTGACCTATTTGGTTAAAAATCAATCAGTTAATTATTTAATTCAATTGATTTAATTAATTTGCACTACCTGCTAGCTTGCTCAGAAGGTTGACCTGCTTAGTTAACAATTATTTTTATTTAAGTAATTAGTCAGCTTAAAAACTTGGCTAATTTGCTTAGAATTTAGAAACTTAGCTACTTTGGTTATTTTTATTTACTTAACAGTTAATTACTTAATTCAGTTAATTAATTAAATTGATCTAGTTGCTTGCTTGTTCAGAGAGTTGACCTGCTTAGTTAACAATTATTTTTATTTGAAAACTTAGCTACTTTGGTTATTTTTATTTATTTAACTAATTAATTAACTAATTAATCCGTTGTTGCCGCCGCTGCCCCGCCCTTGCAGAAAGCACTTTCCAATCACACCGAGAAAACTGTGCTTTGCCGAGTCACTCCCGGAACAGAGTACCTGAGAATTTAAAGGAACAGAGAAGGCTTCAATTGTAACAACAGGTTTCTTTAATTTATATTTTCCTATAAGATTAATGCACGGGTTTTCCTATCATTAAGCATCACTCTTCCTCGCCGCTTATAACTATATTTTGCTTCAGAACTGGATTGCGCCTTCTCTGTCGCCTTATGAGGTTTAAAAACTTGCAGCTAATTATAAGTCCCTTATAATTATAAATAAAGAGAAACAAAAGAAGTAGTTAAAGATACTTAGCTTCGGTCCAGCTTAGCATTTTTCTCCTCCCTTTACAGTCGTTTAATCTCCCATTTCCCCTTCCACGCTCGGGTTTCACAGCAGGGTGTTGCAAACGTTCCCTGCTGATTTCAGCTCCACTTCTGCTTGGGGACGAGCCAAATATCTCCCTGAAGAGGCTGCCACTTCTCCAGGTCTGGCTCAAGCCCCTTGCAAATATCTCTACCATTTAAGAGACATTTTGGCAAGAAAAAAGTGCCAAAAAATGAAGTTGAAGGAAAGGTGCGCAGGGAGCACTCCTCCCCACGTCTATCTGTCAGTCATAGGACCTCCTTTCTCATCACCTCAATCTGACTCAGGTCTTTCAACCCCTCTCCCAAAACCAGCGGTTCTGGAGTGGGCAAGTACTTCTCATCTTCCACAGTGAAGACAGAGGCTGTTATGTTTGTGGGCAAGTACTTCTCATCTTCCACAGTGAAGACAGAGGCTGTTATGTTTTATGTCTAAACATGCCCGAGCTTCATCTTCATGCTAGTATCCTAAACTGCACGCCCTGATTGGTTACTCTGTGCAGTAGACCAATCAGAGCATATTGAAAGGTTCTGGAGGGAACAGAAACTATTGGCTGTTATCTAAGCAATTTAATTGGTTATTAACTGATTTAGGGGTGTGGTTTCATTTGTCTGGATAGTTTAAAAGACAGCCTGTTGCTCTCCTGTGCTTGTGTGTAGTTTTACTGTCGTGTTAAGAGCTGACTGACATCTTCATATTTAACTTTGGCAAAAAATGCATTCAGCTTCTCAGCCATTTCCCAATCATCCTTCAGTACTCCCTTTACCCCTTGGTCATCCAAGGTCCTCAGTGCCTCCCTGGCTGGTTTCCTGCTTCTAATGTATTTGAAGAGAGTTTTATTGTTGGTCTTTATGTCTTTTGTAATGTGCTTCTCATATTCCCTTTTTGCCTGCCTGATCATAGACCTGCACTTTATTTGCCACAGCCTATGTTCCCTTTTATCAACCTCACTGAGACTAGCTTTCCACTGCTTAAAGGAATCCTTCTTACCTTTTACAACTTGCATTACTTTGTTCACCATGCAGGCATTTTTCTTTACCTATTTATGCCTTTCCTAACCTGTGATATTTTTTTCTGAGCTTCTAGGATTGTAGTTTTAAATAGTATCCAAGCTACTTTTCCTTTCAGTTTCCTCTTCACATGTCCCCTCATTTCAGAGCAGTTACCCGTTTTAACTGGTTGTGTTGGTCTTTTGGGGCAACTCCCTATTTATACAAATGTTGAACTCAATAACATTATGGTCACTGTTCCCAAGCGGCGCAATCACTTTTACATCTCTCACCAGGTCTTGGGTGTTACTTAGTACCAAATCCAGGATCGCCTCTCCCCTGGTAGGTTCTGTGACCATCTGCTCCATAGCACAGGCATTGAGAGTGTCTAGAAACTCAATCTCTTTTTCCTGACTAGAACACATATTGACCCAATCAATGTGTGGGTAGTTTAAATCACCTATTACAACACAGTTATTTTGTCTAGCCGCTATCTTTAATTCATTCATCATTTTATAATCCTCCTCTATCTTTTGATTTGGTGGGTGATAAACTCCCAGTGTTAAGAAGTGAGTCTAAAAGGACCCTCTCAGTCTTACTGGACTGTATACCTTCTCTGACATACAGAGCCACCCCCACCTCCAACCCTTCCCCCTAGAAGAGAAGAAGAAGAAGATTGGATTTATACCCTGCCCTTCACTACCCAAAGGTATCTCAGAGCGACTTACAAACTCCTTTCCCTTCCCCTCCTCACAACAGACACCCTGTGAGGTAGGTGGGGCTGAGAGAGAGACAGAAACTGCTCTTTTTCAAGAACAGTTCTTATCAGAACTACGGCTTGCCCAAGGTCATCCAGCCAGGTGCAAGTGGAAGAGTGGGGAATCAAACCCAGTTCTCCAAGATTAGAGTCTGCGCACTTAACCACTACCCTTCCAATATAATTTATTGGAACTAGCCCTACCCTTCCAATATAATTTATAACCAGGAATTACCATATCCCACTGAATTTCCTCATCCCACCAAGTTTCTGAAATACCCACAATGTCTATTCCCCCCCCCAACACCAAGCATTCCAATTCCCCGATTCTACCTTGAACACTTCTAGCATTTGTGTAAACACCTATAGTTTCCCATGCATATTAGGCCTGCAACCTTCCTCCTGTTAACTCGAGACTTTGCCAGGCAGTCCATATTATTAGCCACAGTCTCGGTGGACAATCCTAATCCATTTCCCTGTAGAAAAGTAACAGCTACTCCTTTATCTCTTTGAGATGAGCCATCCCGAACGAGAGACTTTTCATCTCCTGATGGCTTTTCCTCAATATTCAGTTTAAATACTGCTCTGCCAACTTTTTTATTTTAAGCGCCAGCGGGACAAGTGGAGACCATCTCTTTTGTACAGCTCCCTCTTGTTCCAAAAAGTATCCCAGTGCCTAACAAACTTGAACCCTTCCTCCCTACACCATTGTTTCATCCACACATTGAGACTTCTGATCTGTGCCTGTCTCTCTGGCCCTTTGTGTGGAACAGGTAGCACTTCTGAGAAGGCTACCTTGGAGGTCCTGGCCTTGAGTTTCCTGCAGCCTAAATTTTTCCTCCAGGACCTCACAACTGCATTTCTCCACATTGTTGATGCCAACATGTACCATGACCACTGGCTCCTCCCCAGCACTGTCTACCAGCCTATCTGGAACACACATAATATCCGCTACCTTTGCACCAGGTAGGCAAGTCACCATATGGTCAGTACACGGGTTTGCCACCCAGCTGTCTACCTGCCTAAGGATGGAATCACCAACTACCAAGGGCCCCTCTCCCTCCTTGCCCAGGGATGATTCCTTGGTGCAAAAGGATACCCATTCACCAGCTGAAGAAGAGGTACTTTCTGAGGACATATCCCCCTTATCCTCAGCACAATGTCCTGTTTCCTCTCAACCCTCTTGCTCCCTGACAGTGGTGGGGCTGCCACTTTCAGAGTGGGACATATCTAACAAGTCCCCAAGAGTCTTCTCCGTGCACCTAACTGACTGTCCCTGCTTCTCCAGGTCAGCCACCTTGGCCTCAAGGGAGCAAACTCGCTCCCTGAGAACCAGGAGCTCCTTGCACCGAGCACACACCCAAGACTTCTGACCAGTGGTCAGATAGTCATACATGTGACACTCCATGCAAAACACTGGATAGCCCCCAACACCATGCAAAACACTGGATAGTCTTCTCCATGCACCTAACTGACTGTCTCTGCTTCTCCAGGTCAGCCACCTTGGTCTCAAGGGTGGAAACTCATTCCCTGAGAACCAGGAGCTCCTTGCACCGGGCACACACCCAAGACTTCTGTGCAACATGTGACATTCTGTGCGAAACATTGGATAGCCCCCAACCCCCTGCTGGCATTCTGCCTTCATAATTGCTTTCTTTAAAAAAATAATTATATATAATCCCCCTTTTAAAACCCTTCATATTTATGTGGTTCTCTTTGCAGAAGTCTATTTACCTTACTGGGAACACAAGGAGACTAGGGCCCTGGCTTTCCAGTCCTTCCTGGGCTTCTTACAGAGCCCCTAATCTAAGAGTCCTTAGGCCAAGAGCCCTTCAGCTCGTGCCTCTGGTGAGGTGCAGCCTTAAATAGAAGCCTCACCCAGAAGAGGGCAGAGCCAGCAGCTATTCAAATTACACCCAGGTAATCCAATTACAGTCAAACAATCACCCTTTCTCACCCTTTCTCAGGCAGCCAGGATTCTGCAACAACTTAAAACTCACCCACACTCTCCCAAACACAGTCCTCCCACACAGTACACTCAGCTAAATCTCCTCAGCTGAAAGCAAATAAAAAATACCCCTCTAGCAGCTCTGTCTCCTGCTGCTTCTCAGAGCTCAGCTGTATACCTGGGTATTTTAGCATCACTAGTTGTAAACAAGTACACAAGATAAACCTAGAATATTAAACAATTTTTATCATTCCATAGGGGTAGTTGTGTTAGCCAGTTGCTGCAAAAACAAGAGCTCTAGAATGTCCTGAAAGATTAAAATAGCTGCTGTTGGTTTTCGCATACTGCAGTTTCTAAAGGCAGATGTGTCTATCTATTTCTGTGTATAGCTGAAAAAAAGCCATTGTTAACACATGATGGTATATATCACATTGGAGGATAAACCCAAGATGATACAGCTGATTCTTACATAAGAACATAAGAGAAGCCAATGTTGAATCAGGCCAATGGCCCATCTAGTCCAACACTCTGTCACACACCGGCCAAAATATACCAGGTGCCATCAGGAGGTCCAGGAGTGGGGCTAGGACACTAGAAGCCTTCCCACTGCTGCCCCGTCCAGCACCAGAAATAGAGTGCATCACCTGCCCCAGACTGAGAGTTCCCATCTATACCCTGTGGCTAATAGCCACTGATGGACTTCTGCTCCATATGTTTATCTAATTCCCTCTTGAAACTGTCCATGCTTGTAGCTGCCACCACCTCCTGTGGCAGTGAATTCTATATGTGAATCACTCTTTGGATGAAGAAGTACTGTTCTAACCCGACTGCTCAGCAATTTCATGGAGTGCCCACAAGTTCTTGTACTGTGAGAAAGGGAGAAAAGTACTTCTTTCTCTACCTGCTCAATCCCATTCATAATCTTATAAACCTCGATCATGTCACCCCTCAGCCGTTGTTTCTCCAAGCTAAAGAGCCCCAAGCGTTTTAACCTTTCTTCATAGGGAAGCTGTTCCAACCGTTTTATCATTCTAGTTGCCCTTCTCTGAACTTTTTCCAATGCTATAATATCCTTTTTGAGATGTGGCAACCAGAACTGTACACAGTACTCCAAAGGAGGTCGCACCAATGATTTATACAGGGGCATTATGATACTGGCTGATTTTTTTTTTCCAATTCCCTTCCTAATAATCCCCAGCATAGCATTGGCCTTCTTTATTGCAGTTACACACTGTCTAGACATTTTCATTGAATTATCTACTATGCCTCCAAGATCTCTCTCTTGGTCAGTCTCTGCCAGTTCAAACCCCATCAACATGTATTTATATTTAGGATTTTTGGCTCCAATGTGCATCACTTTGCACTTGGCCACATTGAACCCCATTTGCCACGTTGACGCCCACTGACCCATCCTCGACAGATCCCTTTGGAGTGCCTCACAATCCTCCCTGGTTTTCATCACCCTGAACAACTTTGTCAGCTGCAAATTTAGCCACTTCACTGCTTACTCCCAATTCCAAATCGTTAATAAACAAGTTAAAAAGCTTATGCTATTAGGTCCCTTACTAAGGGATGCCAACCTCCAGATGGGGACTGGGGATCTCCCAGAATTATTGACAGCTGATCTTCAGACTACAGAAATAGATTTCCTTGGAGAAAATGGATACTTTGTGTTATGTTATGTTCTGACTCTGAATCAGTCCTGTTTTACCATGTTAAGCTTGAGTCAGTAAAAGGGATTGTAAGAGTCGACATTCCCATTGGTTGTTTCTGTGAAACTCTGTAAATAGCCAATAAGAACTGTATATACTTTTATGGAGAGAACAGACCTCATTGGTCTTTATCCCAATGTTATGATTGGTTGTTAACTGAAATATGGGCGTGGCTTTGACAGCCCGGATTATTTAAAAAGGGAGCTGTTAAGTATGCAACTCAACATGATTGATTTCAGCAAAAGTGATTTCAGCTTTATTGTAACAGCAAACTCAACTCACCAACACACACACACAAAACAGTGGAGCACAGCTCCCTTTTTAAATGATCCAGGCTGTCAAAGCCACACCCATAAATAAGTTAACAACCAATAAGCAAACAAGGATAAAGACCAATGAGGTCTGTTCCCTCCAAAATACTATATACAGTTGTGATTGGCTATTTACATACTTTCATAGAAACCAATCAATAGGAATGTGACAGATTACAATCCTGCTTTATGTCTGAAGCTTAACATGTACAGAGATAGAACTGATTCAGCTTCAGTACATAACAACTCCTCCCCCCTAAGATTGAGCATTACCCTTCCAGATATAATCTTTCAAGTAGGAGGGGGCACAACGGTTTCTCAGTGACTGTCGCAGCGGTCTCTGCTCCTGTGGTGGCGGAGCATTGCTAGACATGGGGACCCTGGTGTTCTCTCTCGCAGGAGGAACAGGGGAGTCTAGGGCAGAGGGTTCAGCAGCTGCTCCATCTCGGGTTCGGCAGCACTCATCTCCTCATCCAGAGGCGGCTCCTGCTCGTTGGGGACCAGCTCAGGGTCAGGGTGTGACTCCAGACTTGAGTCTGCCCACCTTTCCCTAAGCTGGTCTACGTGGTGGCGCACGTCCCATGTGTTGGGAAGCCTGACCATGTACATTCTCGAACCCAAGACCTTGATGACCACGGCCGGTAGCCATGGCTGGCCCTCTGAATAATTGCAGGCAAACACCTTGTCCCCGCAAACAAAAACTCTCCCCTGTGCCTGGGCTTCGGACCACTGCTTGGACTGGTCTAAGTCCAGGTGCAGCCTGTCCAGCAATGAAGACAGTTTGTGGTCCATTAGCAGCTCCTCCGGACTCCTCCCTGTGGCAGAGCAAGGAGTGATGTGTTGCCTCAGGAGGTATGAGGCGATCTTCTGCTCCCAGTCCCCACATGTCAGGTGCTTAAGTGACTCCTTGGCCAACCGTACCATACTCTCAGCCTGGCCGTTTGAGGCAGGATGGAACGGGGCCGAAGTCAGGTGGTGGATGAGGTTGTCCGCCAGGAATTTTTCAAAGTCCGCAGACACAAATTGTGACCCGTTGTCTGAGACCACATAGTCAGGGAGCCTGTGGGTGGCAAACAGTTTCCTCAGAGCATTGATGACTGCAACTGCCCCTGTAGAATGCATATTTACAACCTCCAACCACTTGGAGAAAGCGTCCACCACAATCAGAAAAGTTTGACCCTGAAAGGGCCCAGCGAAGTCTATGTGGAGGCATGACCAAGGCCTCCAGGTCTTCTCCCATGGCTGAACGGGAGCCGGAGGTGGTTCAGGCCTCGCCTGCTGACAGGCCATACATCCCTTAACTCGATGTTGTTATCCATTTTAGGCCACCATACATAGCCCCGAGTAAGGGCCTTCATATGGACTATGCCCGGGTGGCCAGAGTGCAATGCTTCAAGGACACAGTCCCTCAGTTTGGTAGGAATCACTACCCAACTCCCCCAAAGTAAACACCACTTTGATACAGACAGTTTGTTCTGGTGCATAACAAAGGGTTTAAATTCCAGCTCATTTTTTTCCGCCGGCCACCCCCTCCATGCCCAATTAAGAACACGGGCAAGAATAGTGTCCTTCGCCAACATACCAGCAATGTCCTGGGAGGTGACCGGGACCTCCAGCAATTCATCAATGGCCAGAACATCGAAGTCCGTCAATGGTGCTGGGCAGTGGCTGAGGGTGTCAGCGTGCCCGATAGCCTTTCCAGACCTGTGTTCAAAGTCAAAGTCATAAGCTGAGAGAAAAACTGCCCAGTGCAGCATTCTCGGGGAGAGAATGTTCGGGGTCTGATGGACCGGTGAGAAAAGGCCCAGCAGAGGCTTGTGATCTGTGACAAGGAGGAACCTTCGCCCATACACAAAGTCATGGAATTTTTTCACCCCTACAATGAGAGCGAGGCCCTCCTTGTCGATCTGGGTGTAGGTCTTTTCAGCGGCCGTTAGGGACCATGAATAAAAAGCAATCAGGCATTATGTGACTCAACACAGCACCCACCCCATAGGGGGACGCGTCGGCAGCTAACACCAGCATTTTATTTTCATCATAGTGAGTGAGCACAGCACTCGATGACAACAACTCTTTGACCGCCCTGAAAGCCCGCCTTTGCCTCTCTCCCCACTCCCACTTGGCATTTTTATGCAATAAAGCGTGTAGTCGTTCCGCCACTGACGCCTTGTGCGGTAGAAACGAATGATGAAAGTTTAAGATGCCTAAGAACGATTGCAGCTCTTTTTTTGACTTAGGCGGGGGAGCATTCTTTATGGCAGAGACTTTGTCAGGTGCGGGGTGGACACTATTTGCATCTATGAGGAAACCCAGAAACTCAACCTGTTTGACCTCTACAAAACACTTTGAGCGCTTAACTTGTAACCCCGCCTCTTTGAAGTGGCCCAACACTGCTCGTAGCCAAGCCATTAACTCAGATTCATCAGTACCAGCAATTAATACATCGTCAAAATATGGAATTACACCAGGTAGCCGCCTCAGGAGCCCCTCCATTAACCCCTGGAAAATACCTGGGGCTACATTTACCCCAAACTGTAGATGCTTTACCTTGAACGCCCCTTTGTGGGTTACAATGGTTTGCGCTTCAGCAGCTGCGTCGTCCACAGGCAGCTCCTGATATGCCTGCGCTAGGTCAAGTTTTGCAAATACCTTGCCTCCCCCCAGTGACGCCAACACATGGCTAATCACTGGCACTGGGTAGGAGTGCTGTTGCAGAGCCTGGTTTAAAGTACATTTGTAACCAGCACAAATTCTGACAGAGCCGTCGGGTTTTACAGGTGTGTCAGGAGCCCTAACTCAGTCAGCCAAACACCATGCCTTGCAGTTCAAACAAGAATAGCGTTTATTATAAAGCTGCAATAGAAAGGTTACTGGAACAGATACATTGTTCAGAATGACTTGGTTACACAAAGCAAGCGGTTATACAGGGAAGGGGGTGAATGGGGACCCCCCCTTCTACCAATCAGGGAATAACATGCGAATGGGAATCGAAAGTTACTACGCTAATGAAGTTCCCACCGCCCCCATTAGTCTCAGCAAAGCTGCAGCTTTGAAAGCGATAGGAAAGCTCGCAGCTTGACTCCTCAAGGTCAGAACATCCAGTCTACCAGAGATAGGGGTTGCCAGAGCCACATTCCATTCTCACACACCAGGCATAAATCAACACCCCTACAATCCCAACCTCCCGCCCGTCACGCCACCATGGCGCCCATAGCCATCCTCCCCTCCCCTCCATCCATCATGGCAGGACTACCTGACATGCAGCCCCCTCGAAAATAAATCTACCCCTTTGGCTTGTGGGGGTACAGCTTGTGAAAAGCACGGATAAGCCGGGGGGCCAGAACATTTTCCGCCCGTACCCATTCCCTCTGTTCCGGCCCAAAATCAATCCATTCCACTAGGTAAAACAAGCGATTGCGAGAGATCTTAGAGTCCAAGATGTGCGCCACTTCGTAGTGAGGTTCCCCCCCCCACCAACAGCGGAGGTGGGGTGGGTCATTTCGGTCTCCATTTGTTCTCCTCAGGTGCCCGGCATAGAAGCCTTACATGAAAAACAGGATGAACAGACTTTAGAGACTTAGGCAGGGCAAGTTCTACAGTCACATTGTTAATAACTCTCACAATCTCAAAAGGTCCAACAAATTTCCAACCAAGCTTGCGACTCGGTTGAATGTTACGCAAGTTCTGTGTGGACAAATAAGCAAACTCCCCACACTTAGGAACCCAAGACAGATTGCGTTTCTTGTCTGCCTGGGTTTTATAGGCGTTCTTAGCCTCTTCCAGAGTCTTGGCTAAAGATGACCACGCCAGTTGCAATTGTTTGCACCAGTCTCCAGCATCTCCCGCCGGGAGGTCGGGAGACTTCAGAAACGGCAAAGGCGGGGCGTCATACCCATGCACTGCCTTGAATGGGGACATCCCCGTCGATGAGTGCTGAGTATTGTTGTAACAGAACTCAGCTAAAGGCAAGAGAGAGTGCCAATTGTCCTGCTGAAAGTTCGTGAAACACCTCAAATATTGTTCCAGAGTTTGATTCACACGCTCAGTCTGCCCATCGGACTCCGGATGGTATGCACTGCTGACCCCCCGCTCCACCCCAAGCAGTGACATTAACTCACTCCAGAACCGTGAAACAAATTGAACCCCCCTATCCGAGATCACTTTCGCAGGTAAAGTGTGGAGCCTCACAACGTGTTGCAAGAACGCTGAGGCTAGTTTCTTGGCAGAGGGGACAGAGGCAAACGGAACGAAATGAGCTTGCTTAGTGAACAGATCCACTATCACCCAGATGACCGTATGCCCCCCGCTAGGGGCGTAAGTCTGTAATAAAGTCCATAGAAATCACTTCCCATGGACGAGCCGGCGTGGGGAGGGGTTGCAGTGCTCCTGGAGGTTTACCGGGTCTAGGCTTACTCATCAAGCACGTTTGGCAAGCTGACGTGAATAATGAAATGTCTTTTCTTAGCCCGGGCCACCAAAATTGTCTTTGCAGGAGCTGGAGAGATTTCACAAACCCCGTGTGCCCAGCCAGTTTCGATCCATGCGCCCAGCCCATCATCTCCCCCCTCAGGGAACGAGGGACAAACAGTTTGTTATTTTTAGTCCAGCAGCCATGCGCATCTGGAGAGACTCCCTCCTCCCCCTTCACGTCCTCCCTATCAGCGTCAGACATAGCTGTAGAGAACTTCGCCACCCAGTCATCGGTAGGAGGAGTTGGGGACAGGGGGGAACGTTTGGCTTGCTTCCGGGTAGTCACTGCCCCTCCCAACTGGGAAGGCGTGAAGACCGAATCATGAATCTCCTCCCTTTTGCTGTCGTGTTGAGGGAGGCGTGACAGTGCATCGGCCAGCGAGTTAGATGTCCCCGGGAAGTGGTGCAGTGTAAAATTGAACTTGGAGAAGAAATCAGCCCAACGCAGCTGTTTGGCGTTCAAGGAGCGGGGGGAGCGGAGAAGCTCGAGGTTTTTGTGATCAGTCCAGACCTCGAAAGGAACTCGCGCCCCCTCTAGCCAATGGCGCCAGGTAGCCAACGCTAAGTGGATCGATCCCGCTTCTTTTTCCCACACCGACCATTTCCGTTCAGTATCGTTAAATTTTCTGGAAACATAGGCAAGGGGGTGCAATTTACCATCCTCTCCCTCTTGGAGGATCGCCCCTCCCATAGCAACGTCAGAAGCGTCTACCTGTACAATGAATTTTTTAAGTTCATTCGGGTGAGCTAGTACAGGTTCCGATGTAAAAAGGGCTTTCAGTTTGTCAAACGCCCGTTGGCACTCGGGAGACCAGTCTAGTTTGGCCCCGGGTCTAGTGTGTTCGGGTGACTTCCCTTTCGTTTTCAACAGATCAGTTAGGGGGAGAGCCACCTGAGCAAAGTTCGATAAGAACGATCTATAAAAGTTCGCGAATCCGAGGAACCCTTGGAGTTGCCTCCGTGTTTTGGGTGGCTCCCACCCCACTACATCTTTTATTTTGTCGGGGTCCATCTCAATTCCCTTTTGGGATATGCGGTAGCCCAAGAAAGGGATCTCCGTCTTGTGAAATTCACACTTGGACAGTTTAGCAAAGAGTTTATGCTTGTGCAACGTTTGTAAAACTTCCCGCACCAGTTTTACGTGAGATTTCAGGTCGGGGGAATACAAAAGAATGTCATCAAGGTAAACAAGGACCCCCTTGAACAAATACTTATGGAGCACCTCATTAATCAAATTCATGAAGACCCCCGGTGCTCCCTGAAGCCCGAACGGCATGACTAAGTATTCAAATTGGCCCAGGGGGGTGTTGAACGCCGTCTTAAATTCATCCCCCTCTCGAATCCGGACCCTGAAGTAGGCATCTCGGAGATCTAGCTTCGAGAAAATTTTCCCCCCAGCCACCGCAGCCAACAAGTCTTTTATTAGGGGCATGGGGTAAGCGTTTGTGTTGGATACCGCATTCAAGCCACGATAGTCAGTGCACAGTCGCAACCCCCCGTCCTTTTTTTTCCGGAAAAGCACGGGAGCTGCAAACGGGGAGGAAGCCGGCCGTATAAACCCCCTGCTCAGGTTTTTATCAATGAATTTTCTCAACTCCACCTTCTCCGAGGGGCTCATAGAATACAACTTCCCTTTGGGTAGTTTTTGGTTAGGCAAAATTTCAATTGCACAGTCTGAGTTTCTATGGGGGGGTAATTCGTCAGCTTCCTCCTCCCCAAAAACAGAAGCCAGATCGTGATACTCTGGAGGGATACCTTCCAGTTCTGCTTCCGCTACCCCCACCGTCACTAGTAGTTGCCCCCCGTCATGGGTCCCCACTCGTTCCTCCATAGGTGGGATTGGCATTTTTCGGAGATGAAGTTTACTTTCCCCTCCCCCATAAAACGTGTGGATCGTGATCGAAGAACCACGCGCTTCCGAGTACCAGGGGAAAGCGGGCAGACGGGGTAACGACGAAGGGCCTCTCTTCCCAGTGATGCCCAATCCCCACCCTCAAGGGCACAGTCTCGTATTTACAGGGTTCTTTCATGGTGGAGCCATCCATCTGAGTAAAAATCAAGGGGTCGGTTAGTTTAATAACTTTCGCCCCGAGTCCCGTCACTAGTGTGGGGTTGATGAGGTCTCTCCCACACCCAGAGTCAATCAGAGCCCGTACTCTCACGTGGGTCAATAGACCCGGGTCCACTAAAGTCACCGTGAGAAAGAAAAGAGAGGGGGTTTGCTCACCGGGATTTGCGCCTGGGAGTCTGGGACCTGCTGTTCAGCGCTGTTCACAGCAGGTCCGTCTCGTTTCCCTGCGGCGCGGTCTCGCCATCCGATGAGTCCGATGCCTCGCTGAGCGGCTTGGCTTGCAGGGCCTTCGCCCCCTTGGCTTTGCCACCGGTTTTGGCGTGGACGTGTCAAACTTCTTCTTGACTCCCTTGGGCGCTCCAGTCGATGCAGGGGAGCTTGGGCAGTTCGCTGCGAAGTGGCCCCCTTCTCCGCATTTGAGGCACAACCCTTGCTTCATTCGGAGTTCCCTCGTGCCGTCCTTCGGTTTTGGGTTCGGGGTAGGGGTTTTCCCCTCGCTGCCGGTGCGGGGCCCCTGTTAACCATCGCTGCTGCATCATCCAATTTGATGGTTTTCAGGCGGTTCTCCATCGTGATGGCGGCTTGTATCCACCCAGAGAGCGTGTCTGGGTCTTGGGTCTTGGTGACTTCTCAGCGAATCTCCGCGTTGAGTCCCAACTTGTAGTACTCCACGAGGGTCCCATCTTGCACCCTCGGATTTTGGCCGCACATCTACGGAACTCCGCCGTGTAGTCCCTCACCGACCTGGCACCTTGCTTGAGGGCCCGGATCGTTGCCTTCGCCGCCTTATTGGAATTCACGTCCTCGAATTGCTCCTTCATGGCCCACATAAAAGAATCGATCTCTCTCAGCTCACGCCCATCAGCCTGATGGAGTCCCACGTACCAGTCAGCAGCCGCTCCTTTCAGGTGGGCTGCTATGACATCGACCATGCGATCTTCGCGTTGGAAGAGGTGGCCCCAAGTTTCGATAAATCTTTCGGCTCTCACGAGGAAGAACGGAAACTTTTCTGGGTCTCCATCAAAATCTGCATCTAGGAGTTCCGCAGGCTTCGGTGGCAAGAACCCCCATGGACGAGGGGGTGGCTGCCCCGGTGGCCCCTGCGGCCCTGGTCCCGCTGGTTGCTCCGGAGGGCCGGCTGGCACGTTCTGCTGGTCTTGATCCGACGCCGGGAGTTGATCCTGGGGAGCTTGGTCTGGTGGTTCGTCTCGCCTTTGTCGCTCTCGCTCTTCCCGGATGCCCTCCGCGATCATCTGTGGGATGCGGGCGAGGGATTCGTCTAGGAAGCGCATCAGGCGGTCTTGGCTCGGTTCCCCACTCCACCTCCGCCTCACCACGGCACCTTCCAGGCTCTCGGAGTCTCGGCCGGTGTCTTCCCTGGCCCCAGTCGTGATCAGTCTGCGGACCGATCTTTCGGGGTGGCTTCCCCCACCGATGCCCGGGGGTTCCAAACCACGTTTCGTGGGTCTCAGCCAAGGGTTTCACCCAGTCTCGTCTACGTCCGACTCGGGTGGTCACCCCTCCATAGGCAGCCCCATACGGATCCCCGTAGGGCCCCCGAAGTCATACTCCGGACCCCATTGTCCCGGCACATACGTGTCAGGGGTCTCTCTGGGTACATCCTTCCCGGGGGTTTTCTTTTCCTTTTTCTTTTCTTCTTCAATCGGGAGAGTGTCTTCTTCACCGCTGCTCATTTTGGAGTCGCGGGTTTCTAACCAGTCCCGAAAGTTGATGATGATTCTGAACAAACTGTCAGGAGCCCTAACTCAGTCAGCCAAACACCATGCCTTGCAGTTCAAACAAGAATAGCGTTTATTATAAAGCTGCAATAGAAAGGTTACTGGAACAGATACATTGTTCAGAATGACTTGGTTACACAAAGCAAGCGGTTATACAGGGAAGGGGGTGAATGGGGACCCCCCCTTCTACCAATCAGGGAATAACATGCGAATGGGAATCGAAAGTTACTACGCTAATGAAGTTCCCACCGCCCCCATTAGTCTCAGCAAAGCTGCAGCTTTGAAAGCGATAGGAAAGCTCGCAGCTTGACTCCTCAAGGTCAGAACATCCAGTCTACCAGAGATAGGGGTTGCCAGAGCCACATTCCATTCTCACACACCAGGCATAAATCAACACCCCTACAATCCCAACCTCCCGCCCGTCACGCCACCATGGCGCCCATAGCCATCCTCCCCTCCCCTCCATCCATCATGGCAGGACTACCTGACAAGGTGTTACAATGGGGGTTTCCCATTTACCATAAGGCACAGGTTCAAGGATACCTGGGTTTACAAGTTTGTCCAACTCAGCCTCTATTTTTTCCTTTAGTGCGAGAGGCACCTTTTGATACTTAAGCCTAATAGGGGAACCGCAGGATCTAAATCAAAAGTTACCAGGGGTCCGGTGTACTGACCAAGACCCACTGTTTTGTGTGTGTTGTCTGATCATCTAGTTTGCTGTTAAATAAAACTGAAATCACCTGTTGAAATCACTACCTTGTTGAGTCTCATACTTAACACTTTGGAGTGTGAACTCTATGGCATTTTACCCCACAATAATATTGCCAAGGGGAAGGCATGATATGGCATCTTGGTTTGCTGGACTTAGAACAAACAGGACTATGTGTAAACAAAACAATAAATGGACACAGAACTTACATTAGAAACTGCAGTATTCAGAAACTACAGCATGATCAGTTGCTGAGCTAAACATCAGCATTCTCCAGCAAAATATCTTCAATGGGATAATCCTAGGGTTGCCAGATCTGGGTAAGGAAATACCTGGAGATTTCAGGGAACAGCCTGGAGAGGGTGGGGCTCAGGGAGGGGAGTGACCTCAGCAGAGTATAATGCTATACAGTCCATCCTCCAAAGCACCCATTTTCTTCCAGGGGAACAGATCTCTATAGTCTGGAGATTAATTGCAAAAGCAAGAGATCTCCAGTTCTCACCTGGAAGTTGGCAACTTTAGATAATCCATACTGAAAGTGCTGAATTAAAATTTTCTGAAAGGTTTGACATCTCTCCCTCCTGCTCCCACACAGGGCTGAACAAAGACAGGAGATGTCTATGTCTTAGTCATTGTATGCTTTAACTTTTAGCAAAGCCTCACACTCCCCACCCATTGTTAAGTGTGAACTCTTAGCACTAGTGAATAGTCCCTGATTTTATTTGAATTAGATTTCATAACCCTTTGACCATGTTGTTATTTTTCTTTACACCTCTTGTATAAAACGTTTGAGTAGTGAGGAATCACTGCACTACACCTGAAGAAGTGGGCACTAGTCCATGAAAGCTCATACTGTAATAAAATTGTGTTAATCTTTAAGGTGCTCATTAAAGTCCTATTTATATTTTACAATTTCAGTTTTTTAAAAAGAGCCCAAAAGAGTAAAGACATACAAAAAAAGAGGTCGTATTCTCTAAAAAGAGGACATCTGGTAACCCTTGTAACGCATCATACAGTAAAAAGTATACCCTTTCTTGCCTAAAACACTACATTTCCCATCAAGCAGAGCAATCCATCTTTAATATTTCTGAATGCATGCTGGGTAATGTAGTTTCTTTAATAGCCACTGAAGCGTAAGACCTCACATGATAGTCTGGAGAATGCGGAAAGGAGTGGTAGGTAACAAAAGTGGCTGAAAGAAACACGCTCTGGGGAGGGTAGTGCATGCTGCGGTTAAGATTTCACTTCATTTAGCCGGTCTATAAGCCTGTTCCTCTCTAGCTGCAGGATTCGTTTGGCAGGGCTCGGTACATTTCTTCCACGGCGCAGCTGTGTGAAAGTTTGGTTGCCTGCCCAGCAGACATGTGAGCAGTGTTTATTCATTGGGTAGTGGACGTTTGGGATGCGTTTATATTTTGGGGTTTGTTTGTTTTGAAAAGTAAGATCTTCTCCCAGTTGATAGTGATTCTAAAAGCTGCAGCGTGCTGGCTCTCTGAATTCCCGGCAGGAACTGTTTGTTATAGGAAGTTAAACGGAAGCTACATGACAATTTTTGTCCCTCTTCCTCTAACTCCGGGGCATGCATGGAAGAAAGATGTCCTTTTTTCTGTGGGAAGTTATGCCCCTAGACGGAAAGAGGTGTTAAGGTCTGGATTGCTTGCATTTCGAATGCGTGGATTTTGTTTCTCTATAAAGGAAGGTCAGATGCTGGTTTTCACGCATGGCAGAGGATTCTGAAGAACAAGCAGAGCATGCTTCTATTAGTCTGCTTGAGCGTTTCAAAACATGGGTCATCAGGACCATATGTTTAAAGTTCTAATTATTGGGGATGCCACAGTTGGGAAGACCTTGCTGGTTCAGCGGTATGCGAACGATAGTTTCAACAAGCATTATAAATCCACTGTGGGAGGTGAGTGATTTTTCTGCTTGCACACTAAGGGACATATCTGCAATGAATGATCGGTTGTAATGAAATTTTTTAAAATGGTAGTTGACTTAAAAGGTTTGCTGTGTTTTGACGTACTGTCTGATTGTGTGCCTTTTGTTTCCATATACACTAAGCACTGCATTGGGGCTGACTGACTTGAGCCTTGCATTGTCCACTTTCATCCTAGAATCCTTGTGGTCTGTGCCATGTATTAAACTTATCAAGCGAAAGTGCACTTTTAGGCTATCTGAACAATTAAGGTAGAGCACAGAGTGATCCTGAGTGTGCTTTTGTGCTTAAAATAATAAAAAATGCCTTGTAGCATCAGGCAACTCCACCATTCTTGGCAAGCATCCTAGGGCTTGGTGGTCCATGAAAAATTGATCAGTGATTCACCAATGGATTCTAATCTATTTTATGTCTATTGCTGTCTGCATTTGTTCTATCTGAAGGTTAAAGTAATGGTGGTAGTCCTGCAACCGCATCCTGAGGAATTTTCCTTTCTCCTAATGGCCTCCAGCCTGATGGAGGGTTCTAGTGAACTTGAAATCTCATACAGTTATGTGTCATCTGGCTGGTCCTAACAAAAGACATTATGGAGATTGTGGGGTTGTTTTACGCAAATGAATATTAATATGAGTTGGAGAGAAAGGGTTTAGGCTGCATGTGTCTGTAAAGGGTACGTGTGGATAAGAGGAGGGGAACAATCCTTTCTGGTTTCTACATTTTGCAAGTAATCAGTTTGAGTGTATTGATTAGCTACCCTCTCAACAACAGTAGTGTGTGTGATGTAATAAAGACAGGGTGTGAGTGAGCGAGTGCATGCAAGTTTCACAAGGGCAATAATTACTTGAGTTACTTCCTATATCTTGATGTTGCCAGTATTGGTGTTTCTGCATGCATCAAAAACAGACAGCATGTGCGATGTTCTAGCCCAAGAGTGTGGCTTTAGTGATGAACCCAACCTCTATGAACAGTGGGTCTCCAGACAAGATCTTCTGAACTTCATGCAAGTTTTGTATTCAGACTCTCCCCCCACTTTTGTGTGTGAACAATGCTCCCTCTAAGCCATGGACTCTTTTGAGCAAAAATTCTACTTTGTGAGCTGCTGACATTAAAGTTGTGAGTGAGTGATTTGGCTAGTGTATAAATTAGTTTGCTCTGGAGCCATTCTTCCTGAGCTGAGGCTAAAAAACAGTGAGCTAGCTCACACTAACTCAGCTTAGAAGAAACACTGTGTGTGAAGTCTATGATGAAGTGACAGCCTCTCTGAGTATGTTTGTTTTAATTGGACCACCACCCTTTTACCAGCTTGGTAGTGGTTAGGAGCACGGACTCTAATCTGGGGAAATGGGGTTTGATTCCCCACTCCTCCACATGCTGCTGCTGCCATGACCTTGGGTCAGTTACAAGTTCATTCAGAGCTGTTCTCTCAGGAGCAGTTCTTGAAAGAGCTCTCTCAGCCCCACCTACCTCACAGGGTGGGAGGAGAGGGGGAGAGAAAGGAGATTGTAAGCCACTCTGAGACTCCGAGTGAAGGGCGGGATATGAATCCAATCTCCTCTTCTTCTTCTAAACCACTCTGAGACTCCTTCGGGTAGTGAAGGGCGGGGTATAAATCCAATCTCTTCTTGTCTTCTTCTTTCCAAGGCACTTCTTTAACATTTTGTAGTAACTGTGTGTCCTGAATCTCATCATCAGTAGTCACTTAGTATTCTATGTTTATCTTTCACTAGGAGAATTACACTTAAGAAGTTAGATCAGTGGCCTATAGTTTAACTAAGTATTCTTTCTTGGACAGTGGCCAGAGAGTGAACCTTTTTCAGAGAGTGAACCTTCAAGTCACTGTAAGTCATTCACAGCTTCTTTATAGTCAACTTAGATTTGAGGTGTATCTAGGGTTCCCAAGTACTTACCGCGTGGGAGTGGGGGACGCATGCTCCCCAGCCGGACCAGTCCTCCTGGTAACACACCATGCTGTTGTCAGGAAGTGACGCCAGGTGATGCTCTGACAATGGGGCTGAAAACTCAATGGTACCATCGAGTTTCCAGCCCCATTGCCAGAGCGTCACCTAGCGTTCCTTCCTGGCGATGGCATGGTGCTCCACGCCTGTCCTTCCCCTGGGGATGGTCCTGCGAGGACATATCCATCCCCTGCCGGCACGTGGTAAGTTCTTGGCAAGCCTAGGTGTATCTCTGGCCTAGTATCCACAGCTGCCTCTTACTTAGCAGTTATTTATTTATTTGCTTCATTTGTTTATTTTATTTATTTATTTTTCAGATTTTTATCCCGCCCTCCCGGGTGAAGCTGGCTCAGGGCGGCTCACATAGAAACAGATAATTACATTAAAACATAGTTATGGTTAAAAAAATATAAAATCATAATAAAGTGCTAGCGGTTCTTAATGGTCATACAGCAGTAGCAGCCAGTGTAGAACATTCTCCGCTCGCAGTCAGCTCTCAATGTTAGCTGGACGTCCCTGCAGGGTTCGCTGTTCTTTAAGGCTGTTGATGGCAGTTTTCAGAGTTCAGGGCCCTCTTCCTTTTAACCAAATGATGTTCTTCATTGGTGGTGGCGGCTCCCAAAAGCCTGGTGGCTCCCCACCTATCTCCTCAATGGGAACCCAAAGCAGCTTACATCATTCTCCGCTCCTCCATTGTATCCCCACAACAACCCAGTGAGGGAGGTTAGGCTGAGAGTGTGGGACTGGCCCATCATCACCCAGCAAGTTCCAGGGCAGAGTGGGGATCTGAACCTGGATCTCCCAAATCCTAGTCTGACATTCTAACCACTATACCACACTGTCTCCAAGTGTGTGCTCTATTTCTGTAGATGTGTGGGCTCTATTTGTGTAGACATTTATATCCTGCTTTTCTCTACAGTGGGGACCCAAAGTAACTTTACAGTGTTGTTCCCACTCTGTTCTGTCATCACAACAGCCCTCTGAGGTAGGCTAGGCTGCAAAGAGTCACTGGCCCAAGATCACCCAGTGAGGTTCTACGGCGAAGTGGGGATTGGAACCCAGTTTTCTTATCTCCTAGGCTGTTTAATCTGTCTTGAAAGGCACATTATAAATAATGTAAATAAATAAACTCTACCCACTGCAGCTCACTGGCTTTACACACAATCTTTTCTTTAAAATCCCTTTTACAATATTGGTCCTTGGCTCCTAGAAATTTCCACGTGAATTGATTTGGGGAATATTCCTGCACCCTTTTTTTGTCTGAAACTGGGCATAAATATTTTGAGCAATGTATCAAAGATTGAAGAATAGATAGCCATGTTGCGAGAGATGGTGCAGTTGTAGATCAGTCAGGCTGATCTCTGTTGATCAGTAGACATACCCAAAAAACATACCTTGCAATATCTGAGACTGTAGATAGTTTGCTAACAGAAAAGAGCGTAAGCAAGTTTGCTGGTACAATCTGGATGTAGTGTGGTTTTTTTTTTCCATTTCAGAAAAAAATAGACTGGCCCTATTGCTGAATTGGTTCTTAAGTTATTCATCTGTTTGAGCATTCTTTACATGGATTTTCAGTGACTGTAAGCACTCATTTGCCAAATGGGGAAGATGATAAAAATGCAAAACTGAGATGAATGTCAATAGTATAGGGTGCTTTGGTGATGAAGCTTCTTTGCTTCCTTAGGCTCAAATCTTAAGCATTCCAATATGGAACTAATTCCACTTGAAGCAATGGAACTCTTCCAACTCAAATCTGTTGGCTTGATAAACATTTTTTTAAAATGCATCTATGTTCCCTGAATGTATGTGACTGTTATTCCCAATTTATAAAATGGGGATAACAGTACTAGGTGGATTTGTTTATTTAAACTATTTTTGTGGAAGGCTTTTGTCAAAAAACACAAAATGCTCTACATCTTACAATAGCATTACAGATAAGATTAGAATTTCAACAGCCAATCCTTTAGCATGTCACAGCCTGGGAAACTCCTGCAAGATAATGACTCAGCCCTACCCCATCTTCCTAAGTAGATATAAATTACCTGCCTACCATTTTTCTTCTCACATTGACACAGAGAGTACACCATCTTTCTTTGTTATACCTTTGAGGATGCCAGTCACAGCTGCTAGTGAAATGTCAGGTACTACAGTGCCAAGACCATGGCCATACAGCCCAGAAAATCTTCAACAACTAATAAACTACTTTTATCTTGGTCTTCATGCCAGAGATTTGTTATAGTTTTAAACAAAATGAGGAAGGGGATCTATTAAAATACAAGGAAGTTAGCATTTAAAATTTCAAGATCAGCATTAAAACATAGCAAAATGAATGAAAATAAATAAGAGCACATAGGAACATAAGAGAAGCCAATGTTGGATCAGGCCAATGGCCCATCTAGTCCAACACTCTGTCACACAGTGGCCAAAAATACCAGGTGCTATCAGGAGGTCCACCAATGGGGCCAGGACACTAGAAGCCCTCCCACTGTTGCCCCCCCCAAGCACCAAGAATACAGAGCATCACTTGCCACAGCCTGAGAGTTCCTATCTATACCTTGTGGCTAATAGCCACTGGTGGAATTCTGCTCCATATGCTTATCTAATTCCCTCTTGAAGCTGTCCATGCTTGTAGCCACCACCACCTCCTGTGGCAGTGAATTCCATGTGTTAATCACTCTTTGGGTGAAGAAGTACTTTGTTTTACCTGTTCTAACCAGACTGCTCAGCAATTTCACTGAGTGCCCATGAGTTCTTGTATCGTCAGAAAGGGAGAAAAGTACTTCTTTCTCAACCTGCTCTATCCCATGCATAATCTTATAAACTTCGATCATGTCAGCCTTCAGCTGTCGTTTCTCAAAGCTAAAGAGCCCCAAGCATTTTAGCCTTTCTTCATTCGGAAAGTGTTCCAACCCTTTTATCATTCTAGTTGCCCTTTTCTGCACTTTTTCCAATGCTATAATATCCTTTTTGAGGTGTGGTGACCAGAACTGTACACAGTACTCCAAATGAGGTTGCACCATTGATTTATACAGGGGCATGATAATACTGGCTGATTTGTTTTCAGTTCCCTTCCTAATAATCCCCAGCATAACGTTGGCCTTTTTTTTTTACTGTAGTTGCACACTGTCTCAACATTTTCATTGAGTTATCTACTATGAATCCAAGATCTCTCTCTTGGTCAGTCTCTGCCAGTTTGGACCCTATCAATATGTATTTATATTTAGGATTTTTGACTTTGCACTTGGCCACATTGAACCCCATTTGCCACACTGATGACCACTCGCCCATCCTCCACAGATCTCTTTCGAGTGCCTCACAATCCTCCATCGTTCTCACCACCCTGAACAACTTCGTGTCATCTGCAAATTTAGCCACTTCTCTGCTTACTTCCAACTCCAAACCATTAATAAATAAGTTAAATAGCATCAGACCGAGTACTGATCCTTGTGGTAACCCACTGCTTACTACCCTCCACTGAGAAAATTGCCAATTTATACTCACTCTCTGATTCCTATTAATTAGCCAGTTTTTGATCCACAAGAGGACTTGTCCTTTTATCCCATGACTATTGAGCTTACTTAGGAGTCTTTGATGAGGAACTTTATCAAAAGCTTTCTGGAAGTCAAGGTAAACAACATCTATGGGGTCCCCCCTTGTCCACAAGTGCAATCAATTTTACATCTCTCACCAGGTCTAGGGTGTTACTTAGGACCAAATCCAGGATTGCCTCTCCCCTGGTAGGTTCTGTGATCATCTGTTCCATAGCACAGTCATTAAGAGTGTCTAGAAATTCAATTTCTTTTTCTCTCTTTTTTTTTAAACTGCCCCAAAAGGCAGACTTTTATTTATTTTTATAACAGGCTACAACTAAACAGAGTAATACAAACTCAATCTCTTTTTCCCGACTAGAACACATATTGACCCAATCAATGTATGGGTAGTTAAAGTCACCTATTACAACACAGTTATTTTGTCTAGCCACTATCTTTAATTCATTCATCATTTTATAATCCTCCTCTATCTTTTGATCTGATGGGCGATAACAAACTCCCAGTGTTAAGCTTCCTTTTGGGCCCACTATTTCAACCCACAGCATTTCCAGAAGCAAATCCAATTTACTCACCCTCTCAATCTTACTGGACTATATAACCTCTCTGACATACAGAGCCACCTCACCTCCAACCCTTCCTCCCCATCCTTCCGATATAATTTGTAACCAGGAATCACTGTATCCCACTGATTTTCCTCATCCCACCAAGTTTCTGAAATACTCACAATGTCTCCCCCCCGAACACCAAGCATTCCAATTCCACGATTTTACCTCGGACACTTCTAGCATTTGTGTAAACGCCTATAGTTCCCCATGCATGTTAAGCCCACAACCTTCCTCTTGCTGCCTCAAAACCTTGCCAGGCAGTCCATATCGTTAACCACAGTCTCAGTGGACAATTCTAATCCTTTTCCTTGTAGAGAAGTAACAGCTTACCTCTTCATCTCTTTGAGATGAACCATCCCAAACCAGAGACTTTTCATCTCCTGTCGGTTTCCCTCCAATATTCAGTTTAAAAACTGCTCTGCCACCTTTTTGATTTTAAGCACCAGCAGCCTGGTTCCTTCTCAGGACAAGTGGAGACTGTCTGTTTTGTACAGCTCCATCTTGTTCCAAAAAGTATCCCAGTGCCTAACAAACTTGGACCCTTCCTCCCTACACCATTGTCTCATCCACGCATTGAGACTCCTGATCTGTGCCTGTCTCTTCGGCCCTGCGCATGATAATTGCGGCAGCAAGCAAAACAGAATGAAATTGGTAAGACAGTCAAAAGAGCACTACAAACAGCAAAACAAAGAAGCAGGGAGTGTGTCTGAGTGACCAAACAACTCAGAAGGCCTGGTGGATGGTTGAAGGGGAGGGCAATCCATATATCAGGTGCCACACCCTCCTTTTTGTAACATACTTTTAGCCTCCAATAAAAGAGGAGGGGGGTAGCAAAACTTAAGAGGAAAAGCTTAATTGACAGGCAGATACACATATGGGAATAAAAAGTCCTCGGTACCCTGTTCCCAAGCCCAATTCTGTTTGTCCCTATTGCTTTGGGTTTCCCCTCCCTTTTCCACAAGTGTTTTGCTCCCTCCAGGACAACTAGAAAGAGCAAAACACATTGGGGGGGACGGGACCCTGAAGCAATAGGAGCACGCAAGTAATGAAAATCAGAATGCGAAAGAGCCCTTTGACGTGAGGTGTCAGTATAGTGAGTCTGTCTCCTCTTGCTATAAACATTGTGAGTTTTTTTAACTGTTTCTGTGATGAACAGGTATTTTGGCACATTGAATTGCATGATTCACATCAACAAGTATTAAAAATGTTGAAGCCACAGTATGAACAGTGAAAGAAGTGATACCTCTTGCCACTCTGCTCCTAAACTTTTGAAAACAGATGGATTCTGGAGAGTTCTAAATGTCAGGGCCTGGATATTTATTTCTTTATTTATGCATTTCTATCTTGCCCTTTTTTCAAGGAGACCAGGGTGGCATACATCATTCTCCCTTCTTGCCGTATATCCTCACAACCACCACCCTGTGAGGTAGGTTAGGCTGAGAGATAGTGACTGGCCTAATATCATCCAACAAGCTTCCATGGGAGTATGGGCGATTCTGAAGACAGGTCTAGGATTCAAGAGGAGGGGCAGTTTTTGCTGATTCCTTCTGCAGGCATCTGACTCCCCCATCATACTGTTCCTGGGGATCCCCATCAGCATTTCAGTAGGCTTTTTATGCTGTAACAGGAGGGCGAAGTAGAGAAGTTACACTCTGTTGATGGAAATCCTGTTAGTGGACATTTCCAGTGGGTAGCTTAAAACAAATTAAGAAGCAGGTGGGGGGGGGGGTAAATCAGCCACTTAAAGTAGTATATTTTGTCATGGTGTTCATTGATGCGGCTCAACCATGATGCAAAGGGTCTGCAGACCACATAGATCTTCCTGGAAATCCATTGCATATTGAAAAGCTTTGCTGAAAGCTTCACAGGGCCTGGATGATTCACAAGCATTAGAAGACATCATATCTTTGTATAGTCTCTTAATTTAACAGAATCACAATTTAAGGGAAGCAACCCCCACATACTTTCTGTGAGCTTTCATCTTCCCAATGGAGAGTTCAGAATGAAGATCTATGTCAAAGGCCACTAACATGGAGTCCTACTGAGGAGCTGATGTACAAAGGCTTCACTTTCATCGCTCTGCATTTACACACCTGTTTGATCAGTTATTGTGAAGAGGGGGAAGCAATTGTTTTTTGCTTCTTTAAGTCTGTTCCTCTCCACTAAAAAAAAAAAAAGACCCAACATTTCAGAACCACTTTTGCAACTGTTGACCTTATAACCTTAGCATGTTATTTAGTGTCATGTTGAATAGCATCATGTTACATTTTAATTTGCCATTCATTCTCTGGCTATAAGTTTGAACCTTGCCTGCCATTCTAATGTATTTGATAAAGTGTGCATGCACATGAAAGCTCATACCTTGAATAAACCTTTGTTGGTCTTAATGGTGCCATTGGACTCTAAATTAGTTCCACTGAGCTAGGTAATAGCTATGGACCACTCGCCCTCTTCTTTGCAATGTGTTAAGGTCTTGTGCCTTAGGAAAATATGCAGTTCTTGCGTGCCTGGGATGTTTTGTTTTCGTTACTTGGACTGGATCAATATGTTGTTGGCTATTGCATCATTATAATAATTCGCCTCAACTAGAGCCTGTGAAGAAGCCACTATCATTTATGGCAGGAGTGTCAAACTCATTTGTTTCAAGGGCCAGATCTGACCTAAACGGGACTTTGTTGGGCCAGGTCATGTGTGTCATAAAATGTAATGCCACTTTATAAAGGACACTGAGAAACACAATTAAAGTTTTTTCAAAACTTAAAATACAAACATGCTTAAAACAGTAACGCTCTTGCAATATTTTATTTAACAGTCTTTGATAACTGACACCTTCCAAACCTTCCCCATCTGCCCTTAAAAGATGCCTACTGAAAATGGAACAAGCTGGGTTTCGAAGAGGTAGAGGAACTAGAGATCAAATTGCCAACATTCACTGGATTATGGAGAAAGCAAGAGAGTACCAGAAAAACATCTACTTCTGCTTCATTGACTATGCTAAAGCCTTTGATTGTGTGGATCACAATAAACTATGGCAGGTTCTTAAAGAGATGGGAGTACCGGACCACCTCACATGTCTCCTGAGAAACCTGTATAAGGGTCAAGAAGCAACAGTTAGAACCGGATATGGAACAACTGATTGGTTTAGCATAGGAAAAGGAGTATGACAAGGATGTATATCGTCACCTTGCTTATTTAATTTATATGCAGAGTACATCATGCAAAATGCTGGCCTGGATGAATCACAAACTGGAGTTAAGATTGCTGGGGAAAAGATCAATAACCTCAGATATGCAGATGATCCCACTCTGATGGCAGAAAGTGAAGAGGACCTAAAGAGCCTCTTGCTCAGGGTGAAAGAGGAGAGCGCAAAAGTGGGCTTGAAGCTCAACATCAAAAAAACTAAGATCATGGCATCTGGCCCCATCACTCCTTGGCAAATAGAAGGGGAAGTCGTAGAAGTAGTGACAGACTTCACGTTCCTGGGATCCCAGATCACTGCAGATGGTGACTGCAGCCATGAAATTAAAAGATGCCTGCTCCTTGGGAGGAAAGCGATGGCAAACCTAAACAGCATGATAAAAAGCAGAGACATCACCCTGCCAACAAAAGTCCGCATGGTCAAAGCAATGGTATTCCGCGTATTAATGTATGGCTGCAAGAATTGGACTATAAGGAAGGCCGAGCGCCGAAGAATAGATTCTTTTGAACTATGGTGCTGGAGAAGACTCTTGAGAGTCCCTTGGACTGCAAGGAGATCAAATCAGTCAATCCTAAAAGAAATCAACCCTGACTGTTCCCTGGAAGGCCAGATCCTGAAGTTGAAGCTCAAATACTTTGGGCACCAAATGAGAAGGGAGCATTCACTGGAGAAGACCCTGATGCTGGGAAAGATTGAAGGTCAAAGAAGAAGGGGACGGCAAAGGATGAGATGGTTAGATAGTGTCATCGATGCAACGAACATGAAATTGAGCAAACTTCAGTGGACAGCGGAAGACAGGAGGGCCTGGCGTAATCTGGTCCATGGGGTCGCGAAGAGTCAGACTCGACTGTGCGACTGAACAACAGCAACTGCTGAAAATGGAGAGGTGGGGGGATAGTGGGATTTGGCAATGCAGTTTTGGAAACAAAACATCAAGAAAAAATACAAGGATCACAGCAGAAGCTAAACTTAAAAACTAAAAATATAAAATGCTCTGAGCCTAGAAAAATATGACATGGCTAGGCATTGCAAGCCTCCACCTCCAGGTCTACTCAGAGTGGCAATGGCTCTCCAGTGTAATGTCCCCCTTTGGCTATGGGTTCCCAGGTTAGGGTACTCACTCAGGCACCCATTCTCAGGTCCATGCAGCAGAGACAAGCTGGCTCAAAACATCAGCCCTTTATTTGCAAGTAGACAACTTCAGCTGGCATACAAACACTGGAAATTGAAACTCCACTCCATTGAAATACATTGCAGCTCAAAAAAAGTTGTAAAGAAAATGTGGAATGAATTTTCCATTAAGTTTTCTGGGCCCAGATAGACTACTCTGGGACTGGAATGACAGGCCCCCAAGTGGAATTCCATTCCCAGAACACAGCTGCTACTCCCAGGGACTGTCATTCCACTCTGGGGGTGTCATTGCAGTCCCAGAGTGGTCTATCTGGGCCCAGAGACCTTAAACCCATTCCACATTTTCTTTGCAACTTTTTTGTGCTTTGTACCCAGAGGAGCTTCCTGTTGTGGAGACACCAGTGAAGATAAGGTCCAGCCAGCTGGGAAGTTTGGCAGCCCCAATCTCCCTGGAAAGGGTGAGGACAGGCGGGGGGATGGGGTGGTGGGTGGAAAAGAGAGCCGCAGGCCTGATAAACCCCGGTTCCGGCTCGTGGACCTTAGGTTTGACACCCCTGATTTATGTTACATAGGATCTGATGGAAGATAAGTATTCTAAATTTGCAAGAATTTTTTGGGCAGGTCAGACTGTTGCTTATTCATAATGTAGTGTGTGCTGTGTGCCATTGTCACTTCTGACTTATACGGTGACCCTCTGAATTAATGACCTCCAAAATGTCCTATCATTAACAGCCTTGCTCAGGTCTTGCAAACTGAAGGCCATGGCGTCCTTGATTGAGTCAATCCATCTCATGTTCGGTCTTCCTCTTTTCTTTCTGCCATCAACATTTCCTAGCATTATTGTCTTTTCCAGTGAGTCTTGTCTTTTCATGATGTGACCAGTACTACAGCCTCAATTTGGTCATGTTAGCTTCTAGGGAGAGTTCAGGCTTGATTTGATCTGTAACCCACATATTTGTCTTTGTGGCAATCCATGGTGTCTGTAAAACTCTCTTCCAATACCACATTTCAATTTTCTTCCTGTCAGCTTTCTTGGAGCGAGAACTAAACCTGTGCATTGATTTTGCTGAACTCCTATTCAGCCCTTTCCTCAGTATTTTCTTCTTTTCTCTTCCATGGCTGCCCAGTGGACTTTGCTCTGTAAGTGGTGCAGTGGTCAGAGTCTGAGACTGTGAGGCTACAGCTATGGGACATTGCAGGTGAGCTACATGAAGTCTCCTGGATTTTTATAGCATTTTAACATGTACTGTAATTATGCTACTTATTTGTCTTTTCCCTTCAGAAAAGCATAACGCCTAAGTGCTGTTTCTGTTACTCAAAAAAATCTGGTGTATTTAGCATTTATCCCTACAAAAATAGGAGCTTTGGAAACCAAAGATTTGCTTAGAACAGAATTGAGCACTTTGGTCAGCAGTAAAGACACATCAGCTAGAAGATCAGAGCTTATTTTATGATGTTTAGTGACCTGTTGTGTTGTCTATTTGTACTTCTCTTTGTCTGTCACACCCATGGAACAAACTTGTGAATTTTGGCCAGACAGCAATTGCAACTTCCTGGCATTCCCTATTTATGAGTTCATCTGTTACTAATTGGAAGTGGTCTGTCTCTAGTATAATTGATGGCATAGCTGATGCATTGGTGATTTTGGTTGTCTTCCTGCCACCTTCACTAACAGGGACATAGTCCTCTCTGACTGGGTTTTCACAGTCCTGCCTCTGAGACTGACCCATGTCAGAAGGGATAGGCATTAGCAAGCACTCCACCCCCGTGCATTCCTCAAAGCATATTTGACTTAAAGAAAACCTTTGTGGAGGGTGTACTAATGCTTGTCCATGATAATAAAAACATTTTGAAAATGGCTTCCTCTTGGGAAAAAATAATTGCTATGTCTTATTTAAGCTTTTCCAGTCTAAAGGAGTGCAATTTAAAAACTGCTCATAATATATTTGATATAAATTATAAGCAGATGATTTTTATCAGCAAAGGAGCTCACCACGACATAAAGTCAAGTGTCAAGACTTGCATCTCGAGCCCAATATTCAAATTTTGATTCCATCACTCCCAGTCACTTTTCTCTAATCCTGAACATCCAGACTTTGAAAAGGGAAGCAGAGGGAATTAGTCCCTCTGTCTGATAGATTCTGTCTGTTGCTTCTTGATGGCTGATGAGACATATTGAACTGGAGCACCCCAGAACACATGGCCAATGCCATGTTGACATGGTCTGAATCAACAAAAGATACACTCAACCTATCTGCAAGGCTTGCTGTACCCATTTTAGCCAGGTAATGTAGGTAATATTGTGCCTTGCTATTTTTGTCTGCTTGTGTTCTCTTAAATAAACTGGCTTGTTCATCCAAAAGAAAAGCTTTTTTCCACATGTGCCATCAAGAAGGGGGGGATCTTAAATTGGCATACAAATTATAGTTATGTATAATAATAATAAACCTTTTTATATATAAACTTTTTTAGGGGGATCACCTTACATTCAGGGTTGTCTCCCTTTGGGGTAAATGCAGTACCTTTAGCAAAGGGAATTTAGATCTCGTGTTGGGACAGATAGGTGTGGGTCCCAGGCCTTAAAATTGTTCATTCCATCAAGTTGTGTTTATTTTGGTATGTCTGCATTGGTCCTAACAAATTTGGCAGTTGTTAAACATATGTCCTTGGTGTGAGTATTTTAGTGCTGTGCAAATACAGTTGAGCTGGAAAATGAAAAGAAGGAAAAAGGGGAGAGAAATTCAATCACATAAATTTTGTAAACTTGCTTACTTTGTTCTATCTGTAGTGCAGCTTATGCAATCTTCAGTGTAAAACCTGGAAATGACCATTCTTGGAACACTCTGGAGATGGCTGCGGGTAATGGTTGGTACAGTTAATGCTTATTAAGGAGACATATGTGAGTTCTCTTATTGCACAGCCAAACCTTTGTTTGCTGATTAAACCTTTATGATTTCCACTGTCAAAGGAGAATCTACTTGACTTATTTCTTCAGCAATTGGGAATCACAGTGGTGGGAACAGCAACTGAAAACTTTAGCTATGGGGAGATTTCTTTTCCTCTCATCCACATCTCTCTTGCTGCTCAGTGAGGATGACTGATACTCAAAGAACCATATTCAAAGTGACTTTCAGACTATGAGTGGCTTCCCTAGCAAAGCACCAGTAGTGCTCAGGGAGGCATATGCAACTTTCTGAACTAGAAGGCAGAGTATCAGCCCCTCTCTGGTGGACAAGTTCAGAAAATCTCCAATGTGTGGATTAATGTTTATGTTTGTAGTGAGCAGAGCAATGGTAGTGACAAGATTTATTTCTGCTATATTTCACCTTTGATTATTTATTTAGGTATTCATACTCTGTTGTACTCTCACATGTGACCCAAAGCAATTTCCAACACTGTTATCCCCTCCTCCATTTTATCTTCCTAACAAACCTGTGAAGTAGGCTAGGCTGAGAGTGTAGAGCTGGCCCAAAGTCACCCTGCAAGTTTCCATGGCAGGGCGAGGGTGTCAAGGAGTCCACAGCTGAACCTCGTAGGTCCCTGGGGCTGTTGGGCACAAGTAACCAGACCTCTGTTTATTTTTTTTATTTTTATTTAATTTCTGTCAAAAGAAAGGATTATTCTACAGACATTGCTCTAAAATCGTGCAGCAGAAAAACAAGAAAGCTAGCTCAACTATCTAACACTTTTCAGGATTTGGGTTAAATGGCACAAACCTTACATTACATAGTCAAAGGCCAAAGCTCAGGCACTCTCAATGTGGCTAGCAATTGCAATTCAAGTGTTATCATAGTTCAGACCTCTGGTCCCATAGAATCCAAACTAGTCTTTCTTCTTCAGGGCCTCAATTCAGTTATAGTTTTTGGCCCAGAAACCTCAGGAGAAGCCTAGAAGATTACCTTGCCACCCCTGACCCTCCTCCTTGCATCCTATGGGCACATGTTCTCATGAGAAGCTAATTGCTACACTCCCATCCTTGGCCTTGAAACTGATAAGGCTGAGAGACCTGCAGGATAGACCAGATCCATTACTGTTCATATTAACCCTCGAGGGGGACGCCGGGGGGTGCTTTGCCTCACAGGGGGTTTCAACCTGAGTCTCACAGAGCCTGGCCTGTCACTCTAACCACGACACCATGCTGGCAGTTCAAATGTTGAGGCTTGAAGCATACCATGAGGCCATTTTAGGCCATCCTTCTTCCTCCTTTTTCTTCATTTCACTTGCCACCAGGCAGCAAATAGAAGTGAATCTGCTGTCATTATAAGGCTGTGTTTTGTCTTCTCTTGGTTCTCATTTCTGTATTTGTGGAGGTCATGAAGATTAACTGTTAATTGTGTGGGCCACTAGGGACACAGTTTGAGAAGATAACAATTAAACCTCCATTTTCCACTTCCAGGTCAAGAGCGCTTCACATCCATGACTCGGTTGTACTACAGAGAGGCGTCAGCCTGCATTGTCATGTTAGATGTCACCAGCATTAGCACCTTCACCAGCTGCCAGAAATGGAAGCAGGATTTGGACAGCAAGCTGAAGCTGCCAGATGGAAGCCCTGTCCCTTGCTTGCTGCTGGCTAATAAAGTGAGGGACTGCAGACTGGGCAGGTGGCTAGGCAACTATAGGTGGCTAACTAGGGCAACTGAGGGTGGAGGGCAGGGAAAGATTCAACAGTGCTGTTGCTCCAGCAGCAAATGAAAAGGATTTAGCTTTCCTAACATCTCTTTTGTGCATTTAGTTTTTGCTGCTCAGAAATGGAGAAGGGACAAAGGGGATGGTGGCCCCAGTTTACTAAGCAAGCAGTGGATTTCCATGGCCAAGAAACTTGGTTTCATGTTTTGTGAGAAGCAGCAGCATTGTTAAATCTTCTAGGACTTATTGGGAGATGTAGAGTTTGTTGGCAGGGGTAGCCAATAGGAAAAGGTGGGGGTGAGCAAAAGAGAGTCTGTTGCAAAGGCAAGGCAGGGAAACAACTTATAAAAGATGGCTTATGCTTGCTTAGTCTGGTTCCTCCATTTTAGCCTATAGGAAAAGGTGGGGGGTTAGGGTGAATATTTTCTCTATACATTCTTCTCTTCCTTTCCTTATGTTATCCTGGAGCATCAAGTAGTACCATGCCTAGTGCCAAGATGTTGAGAAGATGGATTTACATCTTGTTCCAAAGTTAATTGCTTTATTGTAACCCTTTGGGAAAATTTGATAAACAGGCTTTCCTTGTGCTGAAGGTTTGATGCCACGTTAGGTTGAAAAGGAGCTTTCCTGCTTGACCTGACTGGTTGACAGTCTGGGGCAAAAGTGGCTTGTCCCTAGTTTGCTGGCTGGTATCACTGGCTTAGGTCATCTAGCAGTATTTGTGTGGAAGGTCACTTGTTGGCAGTGTCCCTGATCTCTTTTTGTGGCTGGTTCTCATCTGGACTGCACCGGATGACCTGTGGGCACAGATGGGTAGGCTCTCTGGCTTTTAGGAAATCATAGTATTGAATGCCATGCTGTAGCATGCTGGGGTTGAATAGGAAGGCCTAGGTTCAAATCCAGCTGTTCACAGGCTCAGCCAAGGTTACTTGAACTGGTCTTGTCACTTTCACATTGCTGTTGTGAGCATGCAAAGGGATAATGTCCATCTATGCCAGCCTGGAGATCCTTGGAAAGATGCAAATGTGTCCATGGTATATAGTCTGCTGAGCTAGTAAGTAAACACTGTGTGCCCCTTTTCAAACTGCCTTTGTATTCTGTTTTAGTAACTGGGTGCTAATGGATCTTTTATGTCATTTCTGACAGACCTGTTTTAGTAACTGCCTGCTAGCAGAATTTATGTACCTGTTCATACAAACCCACTTGCGTCAGGTTAGCAAAGTGTGGTTGAGCTGCTTTAGAGGGAAACTGTTTCCTTCTGTTTCCAACCCCTTTGTTTTGCTTCTGAATCTCTGTGGTGTGGTGTGGTGTTTAAAATGTCCATAGCACTTCCTACAATGCCGCTTTTTTCCCTGCACGATTTTCCACAGACTTTTTTTGAATGTTCTAAGTTAAGCACTATAGTGCTAAACCTATAGCAGCACTATTGAGATGCATTGATTCCACTGAGTCAATGGAGTCAAGGCATCTCAATGGTGCTGCTATAGCACTGAAGTGCTATTTTGGTTTAGCGCTATAGCACTCAATTTAGAATGTTATTTTTCTAAAAAAAAACCCCACCACAGAATATCATACAGCAAAAAAGGGCGGGGGGGAGCAGTACTGTTTGAAATGACCACAGTGCTTCGGAGGTGGCTCATTTATGGAAGGAAATTCGCTGTATGAAAACCCCATCCCTGTATCACTTTACTTGATATCGGGCCAACAATTAATAACATCCAGTTTAAAAAAGGGCCTGTGCTGGCTCTTCGGCTTTGAAACGGAGATGAGCACCGCAACCCTAGAGTTGGATTCGACTGGCTTTTGAGCAAAGGAACCTTTACCTTTACCTATGTTACATAATAGGAATACACAACCATACCATTTTCAATACTTGCTTAAGCATTTAAAAGTTTGCTTAAAAAAAAGATGAAAAAAAGTTTGCTAAGTGATTCTATTATGTAATGGTTACTAAAATGACACCATCTTTTGCTGTTTGCTGTCTGGCAGATGAGCTCACAGTTTGAAGCTTGATAGGTTTAAAGGATATAGCACCAAAAAGAAAGCAGGATCTGCTCCAGGTTTTAAGCAAGCAAGATCACTTCTTGTGTTCCCCTTCCCCAATTAAATGCACCATTGTTTCCTCAGTGTCTTGATCAGTGCCTGCTTTATTCAGATATGCAGCTTGTTGTTGCTGCCCGTGCCACTCAGCCAGTAAATGAGTGAGAAAGGCTTCTAGGTGGAGCAGCAGGAGTGGCTGCCACCACCAGGCAAAAGAGGCAAGGGAGCAAGCTGCAGCAGTGGCTGTACCTCCACCTAGGTTTACTGGGTCCGTTTCAAGGCGCTGGTTTTGACCTTTAAAGCCCTATATGGTCAGGGGCCTATGTACTTAAGGGACCACCTTTTCCCATATGTGCCCCAGAGAGCACTGAGGTCGGGGCTCTCCCTGGCCTGAAAGCTACCAGACAGGCTACCACCAGAGCCTTTTTGGTGGCGGCCCCATACTGGTGGAATGAGCTCCCGGAGGACATCAGGGCCCTGCAGGACCTCTTACAGTTCTGCAGGGCCTGTAAAACAGAGCTCTTCCACCAGGTTTTTGATTAGGAGCCGCCACCGATGAAATGAGTTATTGGGACATCTATGGCCCTTTATATACCACTGGTTATACCAGCAATGGACTGCCTACTGAAGATCGCCATCATTTGTATTACATTGCATTTTAGTATTGTATGCTATTTTAATTAATTTATTGTACTTATTGTTTTATGTCATTGTGATTGTTGTACACTGCTGTGAGCCAGCTTGTCTGGCAAGGCAGGATAGAAATTAAAATGTAATAATAATAATAATAATAATAATAATAATAATAATAATAATAAGTGCTAGCTCCTCTTTCCTATGTGTGGGAATCAGTGACAGCAAAGAGCCCCTTCTTCTGGATGGTGGGTAAACATTTGTCGTCCCCCCCCCCCGGGCAACTCTTTTATCTGAGGGGTGGAACTGTTGCTCCCAATTCAAGTGGCAGCCAGAATGAGCAAGTACTGATGGCCCCCTAGGTTCATCAGCAGTCCTCCCCAAAAGTAGGGGGTAAGCAGCAGTGTTCCCTGCTCATAGCAGCATTTGTTGCATTCTCACTTGTCTGGGTGAGCGAGTCAGTGATTGGCCGCAGTAGCCTGCTTCTGACCTGAGGGAGAAGGGAGGTAACCAGTTGCTTGCTTTCTTCCTGTGGGTGGAAGGATAATCATCACCACTACTTGTTTGAGCTACAGGGCCAAGGGCAATGTATGCTCCTAGCAGAGCCAATCCTTCCACTGCTGTACAGCAAAAAGCGGCAGATACCCATGGTTACTGTAGTGCCACAGGGGGCCAGTAGGTTGGCAGGGGCTCTTGGAATTTGGTGGCTGCCTGCCAGGGCTAACCCCAGTTATCAGTAGGGGTGTCTGTGGCATTTTGCAGCCCCTGGACCTGTTCAGCTGGAGGGAAGATCTGTTTGTTTTGTAACTATTGCATGCTGTTCCTGCCCCGTAATGAGTTTATGGCTGAGATCTGTGCTGGGGACCCCTAGCTCATTGCTCATATTCTTAGCCAGCATGGTATTCCAACAGATTTGAAAGGTGGATTACAATTCCTATTCCTTAATCTAGTGGAGTTAAACCAGGCTGAACTCAACTGGTTGGGTCCCAAATGCTGGGAAAATTCACTACATATTGAAGGTTTTTTATTATTTTAAGGCTGCCTTCAGGCTCCTGGGTTTCCAGCTGGGCATTGTAGCGGTATGAAGTGTCCTGCAAATCCTTTCTTTAGTTTCATTAGAAACAAAGAAAGAAATGAGCCCCAGAGAAGAGGGTTCTTTTAATGGTTTGCATTGCCTGGTGCAAATGTATGCTATTTTGAAGTTTCGCTTGATAAGGGTTATCTGTCTGCTTCAACATAATTGGCTCTTATTAGGAGAATGGCAAAGGAGGGACAGGGAATGATGCCCCTTCCGTTTCCTTTTCAGAATGAGGGGGAGGCACTTTATAGCGGCATTTAACATAATTACACCAAGAAAACTGGATCAAAGTGGCAAGTCCCTGTATATTGCTATTACAAGTTTCTGTTTTAGGAAGTAAATACCTATATGATATGAAGATGCGACAACAAAACATCTAGTGAAATAAGTTTTTAATCAACAAACATAGCTTAAAAGCCCCTCCCCAAATAAAGATTGTAAAGTATCTATAGCTACATTGATTTTAGTTTCCCTCATGAAACCAGCTGTTTTTGACATATGTGGTAATTTTCTTCCCTGTTGTTTAATGCCCTACTTTTTTGCTGAGCCAAACCAGTCTGTTTAGTTTTGTTTTTGTTGTGTACTGATATGAACTTGTCAATACTAGCGAGACCATGTGGCCAAGCACACCTTTGGGTGTGCGAACAATAGCCGGTTCGGATCCTAGGACGGACCAATAAGATTGCCCGGATCCCAGAGTAGACCTATGACGGACTCCTCCACTGTAAATAGCCTATCACTGGTATTGGGGTGTGTGTTGGGTGTGGGGTACTGCAGGGACATAAGCAAGGCTCGTACCTCACTAGTTTGTCTTTTAGTTTCACTATCTAATAAAACATGAGCTGATCACTATCCAACGTGTCTGAACTCAGTACTTTATACTGGTGTCGAGGATGGGATCCCGATGAGCGAACCTGACTCTGACTGAAGCACCGCACCACTGATCTCCAGGACATTGTGCCCCACATTGCTCCGAGAGTCATGGCTGCTGCTCCGGGAAACATCACGGCTTTCAACCCCGCACATCCTGAGTTCTGGGAAGTGTGGGTAGAACAGCTCACATACTTCATCCTCTATCAAGGAGTCACCAACGCTGGCAAAAAGAAGGCTCTACTCCTGAGCATCACCACGGTATGGCTGATCCAGGGCCTCATCGCTCCAAAAAAGCTGGATGTGGTAACCTACGATGAGCTCATCAAGGCTCTGACCGACTATTTCACGCCAAAACCATCCAAGATGGTAAAGCACATGGACTTTGTGGCGTGCATCCAGAGGTCCGGAGAAGCGGCTGCCATATTCATGGCTGAGCTCTGATGGCTGGCCATGGACTGCGAGGTCCCGGAGGTTGAGGACGCCCTCCTAATGCAGTTCATCTGGGGCGTCTGGGACCCTAAGCTCCGCCGCAAACTCATTGGGGCTGATGAGCTCATGTTGGTAAAGGCCCTTCAACTGGCTGCCGCTTTTGAAAAGTCGCATCAGAATCGTCAGTCTCCCTCCATGCACCAGACTTCCACTGCAGTGGCCTCAGACACATTGGACAAGGAGGACATGCTGCAGGTACACTGCCTGGCCCACAAAGATTCACAACCTACCCCCTTGACAACTAGCGCAGAAGCGGCTTGCACCAGCTGCGGGGATGCACATGAATGCCGGACCTGCCATTTCCGTGACGTGCCGGACCTGCGGGAAACAGGGCCACATCTCACATGTCTGCCAATCCCAAGGAACCTGGCGTCAACCAACCATGCACCAGGAAACAGTGGAGCTTCACAACGTCCACCATCACCAGGTACATTACTTGCCCTGGGACACCCCCAACAAGATCAAAGTGACTGTGATGATCAAGGGGCCCTGTGCGAAATGGAGTTTTACATGAGGTCCTCCCTTTCCATCATCTTGGTAGAGACCCTCCGAGGCCTCTGCCCTCAGGGTGTGAGCCACCGCTTGTAAACACCGGACTCAGGTTAAGGGACTTTCAAAAGAACCCGGTGGCAATTAAGGGGCTGGACAAGTTCCGGGTGCAGTACAAAGATTTCGATGGACTATTAGACCTGGTGGTGGTGGTGGAGGGCCGACTCAACAGCCTTCTGGGACTGTCGTGGTTCACATTCCTGGGATTTGCGGTGACCAGGGTGCACCACATGCGTTATGTACCGATATGAACTCGTCAGCGCTAGCGAGACCATGTGGTCAAGCACACCTTTGGGTGTGCGAACAATAGTCGGTTCGGATCCTAGGGCAGACCAATAGGATTGCCCGGATCCTAGAGTAGACCTATGACAGACTCCTCCACTGTAAATAGCCTGTCACTGATATTGAAGTGTGTGTTGGGTGTGGGGTACTGCAGGGATATAAGCAAGGCTCGGACCTCGCTAGTTTGTCTTTTAGTTTCACCATCTAATAAAGCATGAGCTGATCACTATCCAACGCGTCTGAACTCAGTACTTTACAGTTTTGTTTTTTGTTATTATGGAAAAAGGCCTTAGTTTTTTATGCAGTTCTTCAAAATTTAGTCTTTTTTGTTCAAACCCTCTAAAGTAATAACTGCTCAGACTGTGAGCTGTGCAAAAGCCTCAAAGGGCTGATCTTGCTTTAAAATCTCCAGGGAATTGTGTGGTACCTGGACTAGTTCAAGGAAGCCCCCAAGCCCCTGGGAGTAAGAGAGCTATGCAGTCCCTGAGCTTGTATGGCCAATAGTGGGGAATCAGCTAAGCTAAAACTAAGGCAACATCCTTTGAAAGGCCTCCCCTTCAAGCCATGTGATTGGAGGGAACGGTGGGCTAGGGTCATCATCCCCAAGAGGCTTTCTGAAAACATGGCATTCTCCGATGTCATGGAGGAAATAGAGATCTCTAGGTGGGTGCAGGCCCTTTTCCTAACCCAAAGGACCAAAATTGAGACACTGAATTGGAAATGAAGAACATTATCCAAATCTGCCTTGACCTCAGTGAGCGTCCTTTCGCACTGTGAAAACTTGACCGTAGACTGGGGCAGAGCTGCATGTTCTGACGTACCACTTAACCTTGCCAGTTTAAGCCACAGCTGCTTTGTCTGATAATCAGAATGCAAGGGGTGTTGTCTTGTTGTATGTAGACTTGTGACCGTGACAGGAAAAGGACATATTCTTGCTTGTTAGCAATTTTAAAGGGAAGTTGAACGTTCCTGTATTTTCTTTTCCAGTGTGACCTTTCTCCATGGGCCGTGACCAGAGAAGAAATTGATCACTTCAGTAAAGAGAATGCTTTTACTGGCTGGACTGAAACATCTGTCAAGGAAAACAAAAATGTAAATGAATCTATGAGGTAAGAAAATGGGATTTGAAAGAATATTCTTTTGGCCACTGAGAAGTCCCTGCTGGCATGTAACAAAGCATGTACCTATTTGTCAAGAGATATTTTAACTCTAATGTGGTGATGGCCTGGGGTTAGAGTAAGACTAATAATTACAGCATCAGAGTGATGCTTTGTAATGAGATGGCTGCCTCTGAAGTAATGACCATGGTTTAGGATATAACAGTGACTCTAGAAATTTGAGCTATGAAGAGTAGTGACTGTAGATGAAGTCTGGAACAAACTTATATCCCTTGTAGGTCAGAGAATGTGAGTGTAATTTTTGTTCAGTTTGTTCAGTTTACTCTGGGGACCATGTTAGCTTTGTGAGAAGAGCTGTCTTTAAATTTTTATTTGGAACTTCATATGAGGAGCACATTTCAGTATAGTTGAAGCAGATGACCTCTCAGATCCTTGCTACTTAAACATTAGTTGGCAATGTGATTTAATAGGCCACACTAGGCATTTAAAGCAAAAGCCAGCCATTGAACACGTGTGGAAAATTAATGAGAGACATAAAAACTGGTTAGTAGCAGTGAGGATTGAGAAGGTGAAGCTGCAGCAATTTTCAGGTTATAAACTACATCTACTACCAAGATGCTCCTAGTTTTAAACTTCTGGTTGGAAAGGTGCAGCATAAATTGTGCTGGAGCTCCATAATTATACAGGTATAGGTCTGAAGATACTCCCCTCCACTTTGGAGAGGCTAAAGTGTCTTTGTTGGTATCAAATGAGTGCTTGCAATTCTTGTACTGTAACTGCAATATGTTGCTTCCTAGAGTCCTTATTGAGAAGATGATGACTGTGTCATTGAATGATGGAGAGTCCTCTGTTCCAGGCCATGGAGACTATATTAACCTGAAGGATGCATCCACACCCAACTGGAGATGCTGCTAGCTACACACTCAGCAGCGACATCAGGAGACAAAAACAGCAAGAGATCAGGAGACAACGGTGTCTTTCAAACACATATTGACTTACTAAGAGTGGTAGTGCATAATTTCCCGGCACTGCTGTGAACAACGGCAGGGAAGAGAGTTGTTCAACCTAGCAGGGTGACGGAAGCCCCTTTTTTTTAATGCTGGGAGCCACACACTGTTGACTTTAGCCATTCCATTCATCATTGGAGTTTGGATTGGGTCTGGAATGAAGAATCCTACTCCCTGTAACCCACTTCAGGTCAGGGAAAGTCTCTACCTTACTTGAACAAAGGTTTAGGAAAAGTGGCAATAGAACCTTAAATAGCTTGGAAAGGGAAGCCAAAGCGACCTGGTTGTGCCTGTCTCATGTATGGCTCTGTCTGTCTTTGCTCTCCCTTTGGAGCAGATTGCCTTTAATGTCTCATCTGTGGAAACATGCTTTGGACTGTAATTATCTTTCTTCCTGGCAGAGCTGCAGAATGGTCTTACAGCAACTCATGTTGTGGTGAAGTGCTTGTCTTGAGAAGCTCATTGCTGCTTTTGTGTAATTTGGACAACAACAGCATTTAAGTAGAAGAAAAATTACAATGAACTCTGTGGCCTTTTTTGTCCCTGTTTTTATGTGGGACACACAATTGTTAAAGTCCTTTTGTTACCTGACGTCATTTTATTAGAGCATCTAGCAATGAATTGAGGCAGAAGCTGTTAATGGTTTTGCATTGATGCCTTATTAGTGTACCAGCAATATTCTTTGTTTTTATTGTCCTTTCCCTTCTAGGATCTCACTTGCCCTTTCAGATTCTGATGAATTACTTCCCCCTGGCTATCCTACTGTGGTGGGTATAAACAGCTACAGCTGTTTGAAAGCCCACTGACTGGTTTTTGTGATCTGAGGAGACAAACATAGATGGGTTGCAGCAGGACAAGAAATGAGAATTAAATTTTCAGCGTGTCTTTTTGATACCTAATAATTCCCTTACCTTTTAAAATAATTAATTATAGGTGATATTTATTGTATAAAATTATAACTTTAAAGATTTTGATTGGCCAATTTAATAATTTTGGAAGGTTGAAGTAAAAAAAAAGTTAAGATGTATTGAAATATGTGTGAGTGAATGTTTAGTCTTCCTTTAAGAACAGATAAGAAGGAACATGTTTATTCATCCACTGAATATTTTTATCAATTTGTATCCATGGTTTGGATAAATAATGAACTACATGGATTGTTGAAAAGCTGGTATATCTAGGCCTTAACACATTTTTCTGGTGTTATTTGCATATTGCTTCTCATAAAATATTTCAGCAAAGATTAGACCCTCGGTCCTAGTTGAGTAGTATGCCAGGTATAATTGGAAGATACATTTTCCACCTTGGGACCGTCACAGCATCCTCCTCCATTGCAGAGTGTGTTCTTCTGGTGCTAGGCACTTTTAGCCAGCATCTTGCTCCAAGCAGGAAGTGCCAGTGGAATGCATTGTGCAATGGAGCACTGCCCCACAATGGAGGACAGCACTTCCCCACAATGGAGGACAGCACTTCAGAAATAGAAGAATGGACCCTGAAGCATAATCATTTTCTGAATGTTCTGGTTAAAGTGCTCTTTATTAATCTGTTGGACTTAACCTGTAATGCCCATTGTAGAGAGACTATTTTGTAGGTAAAGGTTATTAAAAAGCTGCAGCTAAGTCAAGGATTAGATAACTGTGTGTACTCTGGAAGGGGAACTTGGATCTTGGTATGGTGCCAAGAGGCAGTGGGGTTGGATCGAGACTGACATTTCCATGGGCACAACAATTTCTGCCACAGTGTGCAGTTTTCCTGCCCCTCCCCCAGAGCAGCTCAAAATGCCCTAAAAAATCCTGTTCCTGGGGTCCCTCAGCCCTAATAAAAGAGCTTGGGGGGAGTGTCATAGGAGGCTCTGGGATGCTGGAGGGGAGCAAGATCACACACTGTGGGTGAAAATCTTTTTGTCTGAAGAAATGTTAGTTTGGATCCAAGCCAAATACTGTTGCCACCTGGTACTTTTTGATTTTTAAATGTTTTCAGAGTGGTCAGTAGGTTGCTGGGTTGGATCTGCAAAACATTGTAGAAGCTGTAAGGGGAAGTAGATTAAGTAGAATTTAACACAAAGGAAAAGTTACATTGTGGGAAAAAATGGGATATTTTTTGCATAGGTAGGAGTGACAGTTGGATGAATAAATTACTCTGGCAAGTAACTAGCACAGATGTCCTGTGAACAACTTACCCAGTTTTGTTTCAGTCAGCATCCCTGACATCACTGATCCATACTGGAGAAATAAAAAATGTTTGGCTATATTGCTAACAGTCTAAGCTGCCTTTTTAATTGCCTATAGTAACACATTTGCGGAAAACACTATAAAAAGATGCTTGATGTGATATTATAATACTGAGGGAGCAGTTCAAGTCACCACAGCATAGGTTATCTAGACTTGGTACCTGAGAATGTGTTCATAGAATTTGGCACCTGATAATATGTCTTTTACATCAGATCCTCTTTTGTAACTATTGGATGGCTAATGAGTGAGCTTCAAACAACAACCACCACCACTACCAGCTCAAATCACTATCGTGTGAAGCCTACTGTCTTGGCTTGCGAAAACTGAATAGATGACTAGAAGAATAGCTGGTTCCAAGGAGCTTTTTTTTTTTTTTTTAAAGGGCCCATTGGGATGAAACACAAGCCCAAAACCTCAGAATTTTTTGACTTGAAAACAGTACTTTTTAAAAATGAGTGGTGTTCATTGTCTAAATCTAGTATCAGTCAATGTTATGTTTTACAAAACAGTTTCTGCCACTGCACTCTTCATATCTGGAGGTTCTTAAATACATGTATCTAAAAAGTGCACCTGCATACACACAGAACAGTTTTTAAGTTATGCTACACTGCCTCTGATGTAAAACTTTTATTCCATTTTCCTATGTTTTGTAAGTAAATTGAAAACAATTACAGAAATGGGATCAAGGTGCAGCTGCTATTTTCTTTTCCATTAGGAAGATCTGCATTTCTTCTTGGAAATTGTTTTAAACTTTCCATTGGTTTACAAGAAAAGGGTGTCTGGTGTCCAATAAAGTAGGGTTTATAAAGAGACTATTCTGAGCTCAACAATTTATTGTGCTTTATTTATGTTTAAATGAACAACAGATTTATAACAAAACAGTTTCTTTTTGAATGTAAACTTTCTCCTGCTCTCTCAAATTGCTTGTAAGCCAGACATGGCAGGGTTTAGGTTATGTCCTCATGGTATCCTCCTGATGGTTTGGTGCTGTAGGTCTAAAAAGGAAATGCAAAGACATTCTCCCCCCCCCCCCACACACACATTTCATGGTATAGGATTTCCACAATTACATCTTTGATCCTTTCAGCACATGATACTCTTGTGTCTCTATTGCAGCAGTTAGTGGGATCACATTGAGTGAAGTGTAGGCAATACGTATTTTAGAGGTCTTGAAAGGGGCAAATATCCAATTGATAAAAATTGGTCTTTAATATGTAGCTCTTCAGTTAAATGTGCTTTACATTGTGTAGTAATGAAACTTAAACAACTAGAATCTTTACTGAATGGCTCTGATTGAAAACGTCCCCTAAGTAAAGGGTGGTATGCAGCTTCTCATTAATTCTTCTCATATTAATAGCATTTTGAATGAGAAAGTATTTGTTTTTATGTCTCAGTGACAACAGTGCTTTTAGCTACATCAATCAACAACCAGTGCAGTATTGGAAAAACGGAATTAAATCTGAAATTAAATGTATGATATTGTTTGTTCAACTACTGTCAGTTTCTTGTTTCATTCATCTTAACAGCAACTAGGTTTAAGAGTTGGATTTTTGTTTTTTAAAATAGTGATTTGCCCTCCTAGTAACTTATGCTGCCTTCCTAACAACTCTTTATCTGCTTAGAATTGCTCCCTTAGAGTAGATCCAGATGGTCAGCCATGTTGGTCTGAAGCAGCAGAACAAAGTTTGAGTCTAGCAGCAGCTTTAAGAACAACAAAGCTTTATTCAAGGTATAAACTTTTGTGTGTATGCACACTTCTTCAGATAACTTCTCTTAGAGAGTAGTCTGAGTGATTGCAACTATTTCAGTAGCTCATTCAATGTAATAAGAGACACCGATCTATACTTCCACATGTGTAGCTAAAGCATATTTGCATCCCCGTTTCTACTGTAATATCTATCTGGGTGTCACTGAACTGACTAAAAGCACTACCCTGAGCCCATGTTGGAAGGGCGGGATACAAACCTGATAAATAAATAAATAATACCCTTTGATAGGAAGAGGCTAAAAGTACTTTTTGTGTAATGTACCCATCGCAGAACGTGGGTCCAGGCCAGCCATGTGCTCATACCGGTTCCAGCCGGTCTGACACGTAGCTGGGCGAAGTGCCAGAGCTTTGTTCCTAAGGACAATGGAAGGTCGGATCCTAGCTCCCTCCCAATCGGGGAACTGGGATCCGAGGAGATAATGCAATCAGTGTATATAGGCCAATCACGGGTGTTGTATGTGTTGGGGTATGGGTTTTCTTTGGGAATATAAGCCAGCCTGTGAGCCGGCAAAAGTTGTCTTATTCTTGCTAAATAAAGTCTTAGAGCTGAATCACTGAGTAAGTCTTTCACTGGCGACGAAGGTGGGATTCTACCTCCCATGAACAATGACCCTCAAGAAGACCCGAGCCTCGCATTGAGCCCCAGCAGCACCGAGATCCCAGCACACCGCTCCGCTTCATGCCCCACTTCTCCGGTAACAGCTCACCGCACCGCTCCAGGCACCACGAACAATGCCGCTGGCTCCAAGTATAGCATCGCATCACCACATCCTGCTGCCACCACCGCACCCAAGCGACCGCCGCCTCCTTCACGTGCTGCTAAGATAGCTGCAGGTAATGAGAGTTTCCCCAAGTTCGACATCTCTCAACCCACCCGATGGGAGACGTGGCTTGAAACTCTCAACTCTCTTGAAACTTCACAATCAATGCCATCACGGATCCGGGGATGAAGAAGACTCACCTCCTAAGGTATTGCAGAATCGAGGCCCACCTCTTGCTGAAGGACCTGATGGCGCCCCAGTAAACCAAAGATGTGGTGGCAACATACGATGTTCTGGTAAAGGCGTTCACAGACCACTTGGCCCCTAAACCCACCAAGTTCGCGGAAAGAATGGACTACTTTGCGAGGGTCCAGGAGCCCAACAAATAGTCCTCTGAGTTCTTAGCAGGGCTACACCAGGCAGCGACCAGATGTGCCTTCTTGAACCTAGCAGAAGTCCTCTTGAACCAATTCTTGGTAGGTCTCAGGGAGCCCAAGCTACAGCGAAAACTTGTCAGCCAGGTCAATCTCGACTTGGAGAAGGCAATCCAGGAAGCAGCGGCCAACAAGAAGTCGCACACCAGCCCCTGTGTCAGGGCTGCCCACCTCGTCCAAGCGGCCACAGGATCCGACGTCTCCAACGACGAAGAGGTCCTCCAGGTCAACTGATGCCCATCCCAGCACTCTCAACAGGGAAAAGCGTCATCCTTGGCCAAAGCACCACAACCCATGGCCTGCACCAGCTGCGGCAATGCTCACAAGCACCGGACTTGCCGCTTCCGAGACATCATCTGCAGAATGTGCAACAAGGCTGGGCACCTGGCGAAGGTCTGCCACTTCAAGGGACAACAGCAGAAGGCCACGGCACAGCTCGACTCAGTGGAGCTCCACACCATTTCCATCCACCACCAACAAACGGTATGTAACTTGCCCCCTGATGGCCCGGACAAGGTGCATCTGACTGTCCTGATAGAGGGGTCACCCTGTCCGATGGAAATTGACTCAGGCTCGTCTTTTTCTATCATCTTGGCAGAAACCCTCTGTTCCCTATGCCCGAAGGGGGGACCCCAGTTGCACAAGCCACAGGGTCTCACATTGCGGGACTTTAATAAGAACCCAGTGGTGGTCCGAGGCTGGGGCAAGTTCAGGGTCAAGTTTAAGGGGTTCTCAAGAATGCTGGACCTCACCAGTTTGTTGGGACTGTCCTGGTTTAAGCCTCTGGGCCTCAAGATAACAGGGATTAACCAGATCCGAACGGTGGATTTTGAGGCCGTTTGTGGGGAATTTCCCAAGGTGTCTGATGGGACTCTGGGGAGGTACACTGAGGCCCCCATTTCCCTGGACCTTATCCAAATGTGCGCCCCATCCGCATCAAGGCACGAGTTCCCCCCATTGCGATAAGGGCCAAAATAGAGGCAGATCACCTTGTCAAGCAAGGGGTGCTGGAGCCGGTCGCATCCGCGCACTGGGAGACTCCTATTGTCATGCCGGTTAAACCAAACGGTGACGTAAGAATATGTGCCAATTATAAGTGCACTCTAAACAAGGCTTTACAAGACCACGCTTACCCAGTCCCGGTGGTGAGCCATGTCCTAGCCTCCCTGGTGGGGACCAAGGTCTTTGGTAAGCTAGATTTGGTGGAAGCTGCCACCGCTGAGGCACAAACCATCGCAACGCACAAAGGGGCGTTTAGAGTAACTAGGCTGCAGTTTGGGGTTTGTGTGGCTCCCGGAATTTTCCAGTCATTCATGGATTCCCTCCTCAAAGGCATCCCAGGAGTACAGCCTTTTTTAGACGATGTGATCATCGCAGCACTGGACTCCACCTCCTTCGCAGACCAGCTCCGGAGGGTACTCTAGAGGTTCGATGCCACCGGCCTCAAAGTAAAGAAGGGAAAATGCCTCCTTGGGGTGCCCCGCATCGAATTCCTGGGGTTTGCAGTGGATGCGCAGGGGATTCACCCCACGGACAATAAAGTTAGGGCAATTACGCACGCCCCCCCCCTCGTCCAAGGTGGAACTGTAGGCTTTCCTAGGCCTGCTAAAATTTTATCATGCCCTTCTGCCCTTAAAGGCTGCTGTGGCAGAACCACTCCATCATCTTCTGGACAAAGACACACCTTGGGTCTGGGGGCTGAAGCACGTGGCAGCATTCCATGGGGGTCAATGACTTACTGATTTCTAATTCTGTCCTGCACCATTTTACTGAATCCCTTCAGTGGTCCTCGCGTGTGACTCCTCTCCTTACGGGGTTGGGGTGGTTTTGGGCCACCAGTTGCCGGACAGCCAGGAGCTCCCAGTTGCATACTATTCAAGGACCTTGTCTTCTGCGGAGTACAACTACGTGCAGATAGACAAGGAGGCATTAGCAATAGTGACTGGTGTGAAAAAATTTCACCACTATCTCTATGGCCAATCCTTCATGGTGGTGACAGACCACAAACCCCTCCTGGGTCTCCTCGCCCCCAACCATCAGACACCACAGATGGTTTCTCCCCAGGTCCTGAGATGGTCTATCTTTCTGGCAGTTTACTCTTATGCCCTCGCCCATCACCCTGGGTAAGCCATGGGCCACGCGGATGTCCTCAGCCACCTGCCTCTGCCCGTCATGGACCCCGACCCAGCACCTGCACACATGGTCGCCCTCTTGGAAATGCTTCCTGACCGCCCAGTCCACGTGAGGGAGGTGGCCCGCCTCTCAGCCCGGGATAAGGTCCTCTGCCATGTCTTGGACTGGATGGGGAGGGGGTGGCCTATGGCCAAGGAGGGCCCTGAGTTTACTCTATTTGTCACTAGGAAAGACGAACTGTCGACTTACAAGGGGTGTTTGATGTGGGGAGGTCGGGTGGTGACTCCTACCCCGCTCCAACAGCGTGTCTTAGAGGCTCTCCACGAGCATCACCCAGGGGTGGTAAGGCTGAAGGCACTAGCAAGGAGCTACGTCTGGTGGCCGGGCCTCAATCAGGACATCGAGGACAAGGTAAAAAGATGTCAGTCCTGTCAAGTCTCTCGCCCCAACCCACAGTGGGCTCCAGAGAGACCCTCAGAGTCCTCCCACTGCCCCTGGTCTCGGCTCCACCTGGACTTTGCGGGGCCATTCCAGGGGAAACTATTTTTTATTCCGGTTGACTCTTAAAGCAAATGGTTAGAGGTCATTCCAGTGCCATCCACTTCCTTGAGATCCGCCATCAAGGCCATGTGGTGGATCTTCAGTGCTCAAGGACTCCCAGACACTCTGGTAACTGACAACGGCACTGCGTTCATGTCCAGGGAGTTCCAGGACTTTACTACCTATTATAGGATTCAGCATGTGCGTTCTGCTCTGTTCCATCCCGCCAAGCGGAATGGATGGTCAGAATCACCCAGGACGCACTTCACCAGCCCAACTCCCTGGACTGGGACTACAAACTGACCTCCTTCCTCTTTGGGCAACGCATCACGCTGCACACCACAACGGGACGAACTCTGGCTGAACTACTCTTGGGTCACCACCTCACAACATGCATGGACCAGCTACATCTGGACCGGGCCCTGGAGTACGAGCCGGGCACTGAGGACCAGGAAGCCACCCGAGGGTTCTTCCCAGAAGATCCCGTCTACATGCAGAACTACACCAAAGGTCCACATTGGATCCTGGAGCAGGTGGTAAGGGTTAAGGGCCCGTTCATACACGGTCTCCTGTGAAAATGGAACTGTGCTCCACTAACACATCGACCAACTCTGTTGACACATGCTGCCTCTGGAACCAGACGACCCCAAGGAGTCCGAAGCTGGTGAAGCCCTGGAGCAACAGCCTCGCCAAGTATCCACCAACCCAGTGGAGACCACCGCCATGGCACCCGTCAACTCGTCCCCGGGGTTCCTGACCGCCTCGAATGAGCCCTTGGGAGCAATGCCAGCTCTACTGTCCCTGGATAGTTCTCCGCCGAGAGCATCAGTGCCAGCTTTACCGACAGCCCTTGCAACACTTGAAAAACTAACAAACAATATTATATTAATCCAGGGGAGAAAAAAAGAAAGATGAAGATAATGGAACAGTTTTATAATTAAGGGAATTTCCAGACAAGCGTTTGTTAAGTGTTTACTGTAATGGATGGAGAGCCTTACCTGAAAATTTGAATACAGCACTGAAGGAGACATTTCACAGAAACGGGATCAATGATAAATATGTAAAAAGTCTCAGCCAACTTGAATAGAAACACACACACCCTTCTTTCTTCTTTATTTTATTCTTTGTCTCTTACTGATTTATATATTTTCTTTTGGGTTTTTTTCTGGTTGGAATACCACCATAAGAAGACAGATTTTATATTGGATAAGAGGCTTTTCATGATCTTATTTGTTCTGTTTTGTTGTTGGCTTTTGTGTGTGTGTGTGTGTGTGTGTGTGTGTATATATTCAAGAAAATTAATGTTTTTTTTAAAGGTAATACTAGTGTACAAAAAATTGTGAGGATTGAATAGATGGGGGGATACTGAAAGAGCAAAACTCTACAGCAGCATCAAATATTTACAATAAATCCAAAGTAGATGAGCATTGGGCAAGGGGACAATGAAATGGCCAGTGAGACTGAGTATTCCTAATCAGGCATGTGATGCCCACTGTGGGATAATTTGTGCATGGAATCGGTATGTAGGTACCCAGTGACAAAGAATGCCATGGGTTTATTTTCATTTATCTGATTTATTTAATTTAGTAATCTTTGTAGCAGACCCATAGCCAGAAAAATTTTGGTGGGAGGCACTGAGGGGGCATGATGTCACAAAAATAAAATACAAATAAAATAAAAGGGCGATGAGAAGAGTTGGAGAAAGGGCCCCTCCACCCACCAGATACCTATGGTCTCTTCTGTGTTCAGAGCAGGCAGCAAGAGCTGTGGCAGTGCTCCCAGAGAAAAGCAGCCGCGTGGGTCACAGTGCACCCCACACCATGGAGATAGAAAAAGAGTCCAGCTTGACCAGGCCAACATCTACCTGGTGAGCTGAGCTGAGGAAAGGAAGCTGAGGCAAACCAGTCATGGTGGCACTCAGGTGGGCAGGCAGGACAGAATGGTTCTTTTAAAGTTGTTTATTCCTGTGGCCATCACTACATGCCCTGGCAGCAAATTCCACATTTTAATCACTGTCAGTGTAAAGTAGTATTTCTTTTTGTCCACCCTGAACCTACTGCCCATCAGTTTCATTGGATGCTCTCAAATTCTAATTGCTGATAAATCAAATGTGTGAAACATGAACAAAGTGGGTTCTTATTTTGTGGGCTTGTAGAGCGATGTTTTTGTGTGACTGCCAAGTAGATTGTACAAACTGGTCGCGGTCCATTCTACTTGCTATGTAGACAAAGAATGTGCAGGAATGTTTGATTGAAGGGTGGTGACAAGGCCATGAAGGGTTTTGGACTGAGAAAGAACAGGAAACCAGCTGGGATTTAAGGGGGAATGTTTCATGGTCAGAATGACAAAAGATGTTACTTAGAAGTAAGGGGATGAGTGTGATCACAGAAAACAGACTACCAGGGCTATTTTGGGGCAGGAACGCACAGGAACGGAGTTCCAGCTGGCTTCAGAGTTGGCCACGCCCACTGCAGCCAAAACCTCTGCGTGCATGGCTACAGAGGGAAGGCCTGGAGAGCGACCCCCCCCCAGCGACTCCAAGGCGGCGGGCCAGGGGGGCCCCTGGAAGGATTGGGGAGGCATTTAAATGCCTCCCCGTGCCTTCCCCGGCCTGTCCAAGGGCCAGCTTTCCCCACCTCCCCACAGCTGCCCAGCCTCCCCACAGTTTAAACTGCCTTCCTTTCCCTCCAAGGGATGGCTTGCCTGGGCTCCCTGCAGCTGTTGGGTGCCTGGGCAAGCCAAGTTTGAACTGCCTTCCCTTCCCTCCAAGGGCTGGCTTGCCTGGGCTCCCCAAGTTGTGGGGCACCCAGGCAAGCCAAGGGAAGGCATGGGGTGTGGCCTAATAGGCTAATGAGCTGTGCTGTCAGGGGTGTGGCCTACTATGCTAATGAGTTCCTGCTGGGCTTTTTCTAAAAAACCCTGGAGACTACCATGCCCCATGCTCTTCCTTGTAGGGTGGAAGTACAGAAGGGTGGAAGTAAATGCCACTATGCTTCTCCTTGCTGATTACACCATGTTCAGGCTAGCAGGGTGAAGTTGGGCAGGAATATGTTTGTGCAGTTCCTCACTGACTGTATTGGGCTCAGGTTTACACAGGTAAAACTGGATGCAGCTCTGTTCCTCCCTATCGACCCCATGGAAGGAGTGGATGAGACTCAGGGCAGCAGACCATCCAATAAATTGCCAATCAGCTCTGAACACAGTTGGAAACAGCAAGATTAAAATGAAAACGAACAAGACTGAAACCCTTCTTGCCAATGATGTTAACATATATGTATGTTGATGGTGAACACATCCACAGTATACCACTTTTAACACAGTATGATTTTTGCAAGATGCATTCAAGGAGACTGTTGCAAATTTAGAGTAAACTTGTACTATAAAGCTGCTGCTGGAAAGTGCTGTCAAGTTGCAGCTGAGTTACAGCAACCTCATAGGATTTTCAAGGCTGGAGACCTTCACCTGAGCCACTCAACTTCCAAACCACAGATCCCTCCTTTTGTCAGGATCAGGTATCAGAGCTGACGTACTAAAACAAATGACAGGAATGCTCACAGGAAACAATGGCCTGAAGTCCATTGGTTATAATGTGAGCTAGGTAAGGTTGCCAGGTCCTCCCTGGTCACTGGCAGGGGATGGTTTGGGTTTTTTTTTGCCAGATCCAGGTTAGGAAGCTTCTGGAGATTTGGGGATGGAGCCTGGGTAGGACGGGGATCTCACTGGGGTACAATGCCGTAGAGCCCATCCTCCAAAGCATCCATTTTCTCCAGGGGATCTTATCTCTGTAGTCTGGCGATGAGCTGTAATTCCAGGGGATTTCCAGCTCCAACTTGGAGGCTGGCATCTCTAGAATTTGTATGGGCTGCATTGAAATTACCGCACACAAAAGTTGCAACGTAAAGCAGAATGGATCTGAAGAAACCTGCCCTGGGCCTGGCAGCCCCAAAGAGAAAAGTTCTCTGGGACTGGAATCAGTGGTGCTCTGGGACCAGAATGACAGAAGGAGTGGAGTTCTGTGAGGCAGCGGTAGGGAAAGAGTGTGCGAGGAAGCTCAGGTTAGCAACGAATGGGAGGAGTGGGGAGACCGCTGCCAGGTTCTTGCGAGAAAAGGGAGAGCTGTTTCGCCTACGACTTCGCAGACGCTCGCCAGTAAATCTAGAGCTTCCCAAACGCCAGACGCACAAACATGAAATATCGCGATAGGTGTCATAGAAGCGCGGGGTGGGGTTGAACCTGATTCTCTTTTCCCTCCAAAAACCTAGCCTGGACGTTGTTGTCGAATCTGCTGTTTAGAGGGGAAATTATTATCTCTTCTAAAACCAACAGCAAAATTCTCGGCTGATTCTCTCGGGCAAAAAAAACGACCGGTTATTGAGTGGTAGAACGGAAATACTAAACCAAACAAGCAAGCCTCTAGCGAATCTGTCATTATAAAATCTAGCCAGTTTTTTCTGGCTGTTGTTGGCTGTCCCCTCTCATAGTAGCTTTAGCGAGGGGCTCTCCTCCATCTCCTTCACTCCTCCCGCTCGCAGGAAAAGAGGCGGGGCATCGCTTCCGTGATGGTTCGAACAAGCCAATGGGCAATGGCAATATCGCGAGCTAGCCAGTGAGAAGAAGGGGTAGGAGATGCCAGCTGAGTAGGTTGTACCGCCCTCTCAGCACGGCGCATCCCTTCTGCTGGACGAAGTGCGACCATTTTGCAGGGGGGAGCGGCGAGTGGTGGCGACTGACGGTGTAAGAAGGCCAGGTCTGTTGCGCGGGGCGGCCGCCTGAGTCGCTGGACCCGGGGACCAGCGGCCCCGCGGGAAGTCGAGCGAGGCCTCCTCAGACTCATCTCGGCTGTTTCGTCTCCTTAGTTGATAGCGCCCGCCTCGATTTAATCGGCCAAGATGTCTAGGCCCGTCAGGTGAGCCTTTCGGAAATGGAGAAGGGCCTCGGGCCACCCACGTCTTTTCCGATGAGGAGCCAACGAACCGGGGCCTGTCCCATGCGGGGAAGAAAGGGGAGGCCAGAAGCGGGATATGGCGGGAGATGAAAGGGGAGGGGCGTGTGTAGGCATGCAGCATGCTTCTTGGTTGGAGGAGGTGGGGGGGGGCGGCAATTCACGCCGCCGCCCTGCGGGTTCTTTTCAACAGGGTGCAGTGCTGCCCCTGAAGGTTAGCACAGACAAAGATCCACGTTTGTATGAGGGAAGAAGAAGGAAAGGTCTGTGTGGGTTTCACTGTGCGTATGTCGACTGTAGGGAGAGAAGGAAGGCATGCCACATGCGCATTGTGCGGATGAGTCGTATGCATTTATTGTTCCAGAGAAATGGGAGATGTATTGTTCGCTTGGCCCCGTGTTTGGAGTTATGTCGTCGAGAGGCGATATGCATTTAATTGGGACTTTTCGTACGGAGTTGCTGTATATCACTGTGGGGAGGTGCTTGCTTGCGAGTTCGTAGCAGAAGAGTGCACCCTGGTGGGAAGGAGCGCATGTGCATTTACAATGCACGTTGTGAGGGAACTGTGCTTTTTGCAGCGGTGTGGACTTAATCGTAGTTCCATGCATAAAGGTGGGGTTATCTCGCGTCGTTGCAATCTCATTGGGTGGTAGGAAGCGATCAGAGAATCCAGAAAACATTAGTAAGCAGGGTTCACTTAGCGATGGTTTATTTCTGGTGGAATAAGGGATACCTATGGAATATTTACCGTCCCGTTCTGGTTTTGGGTGACATCTTTGATCACTTCCTCCACTTTTATACTGGTCTGTAAGTTTGTAGCTGATCTGCTGTAATGGCCTGTAATGATCTGATCTTTTCCAATTACATCGCCACTTAAATTTGTATCCTTATGTGGCCCTGGATTTAGTCAGCAAAGGGTATAGAGTTGTGATACTGTACATTCTGGTTATTTCTTATGTGCATCCATGTATGTGGTATCACATTTATATTTCTTCCTCTAGGGAATTAAGTGGTTTATTTTATTTATTTACATTATTTAAGTTACCTTTCTCACTTGGACTCAAGGCAGATTACACACAGTCAATAGAATTAATAGGATAGGGTGGGCATTCAATAAACAGTACAATAGAGTCCGGGTTGTAGAACCAATTAGAAATCTAAAAACAGAACTGAAGCAAAGCATAAGTGCTAACCCAGGTGGGCAGATGTGTTGGCCTGAAGCAGTAGAACAAAGTTTGAGTTCAGTGGCACCTTTATGGCCAACAGAGTTTTATTCAAGGTATGAGCTTTCATGTGCACATGTATGTGAGGAAGTGTGCATGCACACAAAAGTTCATACCTTGAATAAAACATTGTTGGTTTTAAAGGTGCTACTGAACTCAAACTTTGTTCATAAGTATTAACATTACACATTAAATGATATAAAAATTACATAGTTTTAGCAAGCTAAACATAGGAGGAGAGGCAGTCTCGCAGATATGAGGGTCTAAGGCCATGAAGGGCTTTGTATGTGATATGCAGTACCTTAAACAGAGCCCAGTAATTGATGGGCAGCCAGTGGAGTGACTGTTGCATGGGAGTACTATGTGTGGCTCTGCCTTCCTCCTGATAATAGCCAAGCTGTGGCTTTCTGCACCAACTGAAGTTTTCAGATTGATTTTGCAGTGAGACCAATGTACAGTGTATTACAGTAGTCTAGTCTGAGTGTAACTGTGGAGTGGATTCGGGTAGCCAGATAAGCTGTTTCAAGGCAAGAAGCCATATTTTTAGACTATGCTGAATTAGAAGAAAGCCTTTTTTGCAGCTACATTAGCTTGCTTTCCCAGCAGTATTGTTAGGTCCTGTATAATCCGAAGGCTCTTAACCAAGTCAGTAAGGGTCAGCTAAACTCCATCAGAAGTGGGGAACATAATGCCCTTTAAGATCTCTGCCTTCCCAACCATTACTACCTCGGTCTTGTCAGAGTTTACTTTCAATTTTTTCGCTCTTAGCCAATTTTTCACATCTGGAAGGCAGGAATTTAGGACCTCTGCTGCATCACCAGGAACCTTGGATACGGTTATATAGAATTCAGTATCATATACCTATAGATGACAAACAGCCCCAGAGCTCTGAATGATTTGTTGTAAGGTCATTACATAGAGATTGAAAAGCATGGGGGATTGAATTGTGCCCCATGGAACTCCACAGGTTAGGTCCCACAGGGATGTTAGATAAAGTTAGAGTGGGGGTCAGTCCATTTCCTTTTTCCTGAGGACCACATAAGACTGTGAACTTAACAAGTGAGAGATTGGGGGGGGGTTGTATTTTTTATGTGTGTGTGTACCTGGAAGTCATGGTGACCTCTGGTGACTGACCCTACTGAGGGCCTGAAGGATATTCAAAGAGGTGCCTGAATAAAGCCTGTCCCCAACCTCTGGTATTCCAAGAAGGTCTCCCATCTGTGTACTTGCCAGAGTCGACCCTGCTTAGCTTCCGAGAACTGAGGAGATTGGGCTTGCCTGGGCTATTCAGGTCAGGGCACTTGAGAGATTATTGGAATTTAAGATGCCCCAGTCAAAGTCTAGTTTTCCATTGTATCTCCTACATCTCATCAGTGGGGAGCCAATATAGGTGTAATGGTTAGAAGCTGAACTAGACCTGGGCTGACCCAGGTTTAAATTCTTGCTTGCCATGAAACATTGGACAGTCATACTCTCCTAGTATAACCACAGCCACAGAGTTGTAGTGAGAGTACAGCGGAGGAGAACTATGCATGGTGAAGTGGGACTGTGGGCCACCAGAAAAATAAAATTCTATATAAACACTTATAAACACTCAAATATGAGACTGTTTAAGATTAGTTAGTAACTGCTCACATTAAAGAACAGTTCCGCTAGGCACAATCCAGTTTGCAAAGGACTTTTACTTATGGTGCCTAAAATTGCTGAAGTTTAAATGTCCAATCTGAATAAATGTCTTCTCTCACTTAAATTTCTAGTTAATATGCAATTAAAATTTGCCTATTAACTAGAAATTTAAGTGGCAGTACACTGGAAGGCAAATGAATGTGTATAAATACCAGAAAATTGTTTCTGAGGGAATCCCATGTTAGTTGGATTTATACTTGAATACTTACACTTAATGAATTATGATGTCCTGACAGGAGGTGGGGCTATATGTCCCTGCTTGGGAGTGCAGCTTCCCTGATGATCACTTTATTAGTGTTTTGCTTTTGGGCACAACAGTGGCTAGAGTTGCTTTTCATCATCTGTATCTAATGTCCTTGGGGCACAATTTAACATAATTTCATGACCTAGTAGGTATCTGGATGAGTAGTTACAATAATTTACAATAGTTTTGCTGTTAGAGTTTTGTTGTATATAAACTTGAAATTGAATTCAGGAGCTAACCAGGCTTGCTTGTTCCTTCTGAATCTCTTTAGGGGGGAAATTCCACAAGTAATTGGATAGAACTATATTATTCTATTCCATAACAATAATTTATTGTAACATCTGAGTATAAAATCATGCCTGAGTCATCCAAGCATTCCCTAAACATAGTTAACTTTATTTTGTAAAGTCATGACACTTGCTATTAGTTCAAATCTGTGATTACCCACAGAGGATGAATCTGCCTTAGCACAGGTCAGAACTTTTGTGGCCCAGAGCTACTTTATTTGTTTGGTCTATTAACTCTTTTGAGCTGGACAGGATACGTTGACAGACTCATCCTATGCCCTTTCCTGCTTTTTTACAAAGTATATTGTAACCATATATAGTCTCAGTTTGGATCAGGAACACACAGAGAGGGGAGTATATTCAGTGTTCCTTCTAGGCTGAATTAGTGTGAGCTAGCTCACAGTTTTTTAGCCTCTCACTCACACATTTTTGTTTTCGTTCAGGAAGGATGGTTCTAGAGCAAACTAATTTATGCAGTAGCCAGCTTGCTCACTCACAACTTCACAGTTTAGAGGGAGCATTGAGTATACTGCACAGTTTCAAAACCTCTTATATTCACACTTATGCTGTTATTAGCCTTGGGAGTTCCCGAGTTGCTAATGGCTGTGGTCGTGGGGAGGCAATTTTGATTTTCAGTCTGATACAGGCTCATAGACCATAATGGTATTTCCTTTGGTTTATCCTGGTTTAGAAACAGATAATCTTGAATTGTATTTTAAAAATCTGAATATAATTGGAGTGGGAGTCTTCAATCATGCTCTACCTGCAAGGAGAGGAGGGACAGAGCCAGCACATGAACATGCCAAAATCAGATTTGTGCCTGTCATGCTCAAACCTCTGTTTGTTCATGATTTTAATGGGAAGAGTGTAGATAGTATCTTCCCTTTTTATTTTGTTAGGGTGTTTTTAAAATTTTCTTGGTAAGGGCTCTTTGCCCACTAGTCAAGCAAGATTTTCCCTCCTTCCCACCCCCTGTAACTTCAGGCATCTTTGCTTTATGTTAATTTGTTTCACAGTTCATTTGTTTGTGTACTCAACATAAGTATCAAACAGGTTGCTGATTAAAATATCTCTCGTTCTAATAAAGTTTCAAAATGCATGACTGTTACTTGACAGTTTTTGACTCGTGAAGCTGTGAAAGGACAGTGCCTCAAACAGGATCCTGGAACTGTGAAATTAGAGTCAGGGAATATGTGCCTACCCCCATCAACTCTCTCTTACAGCCAGAGAACAAAAGTTGAGTTTAGTGGCACCTTTAAGACCAACAGAGTTTTATTTAAGGAATAAGCTTTCAAGTGCTTGCCCACTTTTTCAGATACATTGACATGAAAGTTATCAATCCATACAGAAAGGCAGAGGGTGAGCAGCAATTAGCATACACTTTAATGAAGATAATTAACAGATGCAAGGGCCAAACAGGAATAATAAGCTTAGTTTATATGGTCACCATTTGTTTGGATTTAATTCCGGGGGGGGGACATAATGAAGCAAATAAATATATAAGAATTGGAGATTGATTTGTAAATGTACCCTTCTTAATTGCGGAATGCTGAGAGTAATTATCTCAGACCCTGTTGTAACGCTCTATCCATCTCCTCTCAAGCATGGAGGTAACTAACAGCATCCTTTTCTTTAAGTTGGGGTGATTGGTTGTGTTGTGTAGTGTTATGTCTTCTCTGTCACCAGGCCAGAGAAATACATTCCAATCTACCATTCCAAATTACATTACATTTTACTGTTCATTGCATCACCATTCCAATCTGCTATTCTAAATAAGAAATACAATAAAATAAATAGGCTATATGGCCCTTCTTGGTGAGAATACAGATGTAAGGACTGAAATTAGCAAATGTAGTGAGATAAGAAACCAGTATCCCTGTTAAGTCTGGGGGGGGGCGTTGTTCCAAGCGTTATAATAACTTGTAATTCAGCAATTTCCCTTTCCAGTATGTTCCTGAAGTTCCTTTGCAATAAAACAGCTGCTGTTTGTCCTGAATGTCCTGGAAGGTTGAAGTGTTCTCTTACAGGTTTCTCAGTCCTGTGATTCTTAATGTCAGATTTGTGTCCATTTATCCTTGGGCAATAGGGTTTGACCTTCCTCCAAGGAGCTTAGGGTACTCCTATTTTATCATCACAACACCCTTAGGAGATAGGCTGAGGAAATGACTGGCCCAAGGTCATGCATTAAGCTTCATTGGAAACAGGGGTTTGAACTCTGGTCTCCCTGGTTCTAATTTAACACTAATCACTACACCACAGGGTGTTCTTGCACTAAATATCTGAGTTTGAGGGTTAAGCCATGGCACTTCCAATCATGGAGCTTAGCAGTCTTATGCTATTGTTCAATAGAGGAAAATATTCTGAACTTAATATTGCTTTTCCTCATCCTAGCCAGTTCTTTCGAAGTCTAGAACTTGCTCTGATTTTTTAAAAAATGTTTCCACCGAATGGAAGCTTATATCCTTGGGTGCTTATCCAAATGGTTTACTTAAAGAAGTGAATCAGTGCAGTGTATTACTCCTCAAATTAGATGGCAAACTGCTTTTTATTCTGCTGTACAAATTTACTTGAAGGAGTGTAGTAATATGCCATGTTGATCCTTAAGGATCAGAGTACCTCTTCTCAAGTGAACTTGAGAGGAAGAATGATAGATGCTGGCCAATGGTGAATGAGTTATTTTGGGGATTAATATTTACTAGAGAAGAGGGTGATAGGGTGACAGTAAGTAGACAGTTTGAAGAGTAGCCATCAGAGGAAAACTCTGTGCCTCCTTATCTCCAGTATTTTGTTTTTGTAGGTAGGGTAAGAAGGAAAGTTTGACCTCCGAGAGTGCTGCTGGCTGTGAATGTAGCTCAAGATGTGAATAGGAAGCAAGGGAAGTTTAAATCTTTGTATTGAGGAAACTATTGCTCTTGCCATCAATCTGAGAGCCAGTGTGGTGGTTAGAGTGCTGACCCAGAATGTGGGAGACCCAGGTTTGAACTCCTATTCTGCTGTGGAGGCTCACTGGGTAATCTTTGGCCAGTCAGACACTCTTAAATCTTTTGCTATCACATAGGTTGGTTGTTAGGGTAAAATGAAAGAAGGGATAAGGGTGCAAGCAGCTTTGGAGAGAAAAGTGGGGTATGAAAATACTGTTTTCCTAAGATTAGTTCTCGCTTGTTTGATCTCCAGGCTACCTGTATTCATTGTACTGATATGGGGCACCAAGTGAGCAAAATACTGCTGTTATTTATATAGGGTGGACCAATCTCTGTGCATTAAAGTACGCATGTTTCAGGTGGTGTTAGTAATTGGTTTGTTCAGGCTTGATTTTCTGTATCAGGTAACAGTAATTTTAAACAAACTCCATTGTTTACAGTATGGCCTGCCTACCACTGCACCATTAAAGTTCTAATCTACCTGCCACCTCAATCAGCCAAATTCAAATGTGCTATAGTGACTGTAATGGAAAGCATTTTGAGTGCCCCCGAAAAGCTGTGCCACTTATTCACTTGAAACTTGTTACTCAGGATTGTAGGACGCAGTTCCAAAGAGTTTCTTTTGGGTTTCCTGAGGACCCAAACAAAGTCTGTTGTGGCAGTACTTTTAACAGGTTAGCATGTAAATTCTGGGATATTGCTGAGGCAGGGTAGTGAGTGTGAGAATGCCAGTTTGGGGGGTGAAATACTGGCATGATACAGTTCCTGATTAATCAGGTAGCAAGACTTAATTTTGTCTTGATGGGAAACTATTTTCTTTCAGGCATATAGTTGATTTTTAATCCTGAGCTTACTGTATTGGTAGTAGGGGTCTTATAAAAAAATTGTTTAAACTTTAAATTTTTATCATTTAAATAGAAGAAACAGCCTTAATTAAAAGGGAGGAGGGATTGATCCATATAAGTATTTGCAGAAATATGTAAATGGACCCTTATCACTTACATCCCTAATTGGTAACTCCCACCAAGGCTGGAGGGAGGAACTGATAAATAAGGTCAGAGAACATGTGTTTCACAGACTTTGCATACAGAATTCAATTGTGCACATTGGTTCATTTCCACTGTTGCTCATTAAATTTATATATTTGTCTTGGAAATTAGGCAAGACATATAAATTGTTTATAATGATGAGCTTAAATTCCAAAGTTTGAGAGACACAGGTTTACAGTCTGCTAGGTGCTGCACAAAAAAAAATGAAGTTGGTCAAAATACAGAGGGTTGGATTTTTTTGTTAAACCACAACACTCCACTCACTTTTCTGTCTCCTTCTGTCCTGCAGCCCCTGTTTCACCTGAAAAACTGCTCCTTAGTGTTGGGTTCCCTGGAATAGCATTGGATGCAGTGCAGGAGCTGTAGCTTGAGTGGGAAACCTGTGGAAATTGTGGACTTCCCTTGTATGAACAGACATGCCATCCACTCTCAAAAGGGTACCCTTGGATCCAACCCAGGGACCTTACGGTGTACAATAGGTGGGCAAGAAGAGAGTTAGACCTGATGAGTGAGTAGCAGGGCTGGGGATATGGGAAGGTTAGAACAGGTCCAGAACAACATTTGAAAATATTTAGCATGCGGAGCTGGGATGCTTGGCAATTTCTGTCAATCTTTAATAATCACAAGGTTGTATTTGTTCTTAACAATGTTTGCTAAACTTTTGAGAGTAACATCTGAAATGTTGACTTGTATCCCAATTACATTTTCTGCTAGTAGAAGGAGATTTTTACTGATTTCCCCAAGGCAGCTTGCAAGTTCTTAGAAACAATAGTATAAATTAATTCTCTCTTTCATTGAAGGCCAAGTACAACTACCAGTTCTCACCTAGCATCATACTCCACCCCAAGAGCTGTCCCTGGAAATGGCCACCATGAAAATCTGTCAACAGTTCAGTTACAGAGGGGAGGGTTTCCCAGTTTCTGGCATGCAGATGTAAGCATAGCTCTGCAGTAGTGGTGTGCATAAAAAAAAATTGGCATTTTTCATGTTCTGGTATATTGAACCCAAAAAATATCAGAATTTGCTGATATTCCCAAATCCCAGTATTGGTATGGTATTGGGATTCAGGAAATAATCGGGATTGCCAAATTTTTCAGCTCCTTGGACACGTCCAGTCTGCAAGTTTACTTGCTGCTTGGAGAAGGTGTTTATCCCTTTGGACGCCTTCTCCAAGAGGCAAGCAAACTTGCCGCTTGGGGAGGGTGTTTAAAGGGACCACAATCCTTTTGGGTGCCTGGAGAAGAAAGCAAGCCCCAGGAGCTGTTGTGCTCTGTGCAACATGGGAGATAATGGCTGAGCTCACTTTCTCTTGGAGTCTGGTTTAAACCAGGCTGCTGGAGAAGGGAGTCCAAGGAGCTGCTGTGCAAATTGGAGTCAATCTGTTCTTCAGTACTGAAGATTCCTATACATGTTGCACTTAAAAGAATGGAGGCAGCTCTTACTTGTGTCTAGTTGAGTGTGTTAAATTGGAATTCCTGGGCATTACTTATTTTATATTTACATATGCCACCTTTCTGTGCTTCCACCCATGAGGCATTCAAGACATAAAACACCAGCATTAATTAGCAGCTTTAAAAAACAGGGTTAGTGAAACAAAATAAAAGAGCATGCACAAAGGTGAGTAGGGACGGCTTTATTGGCCAACTGAAGATTGGGAAAGATTTTTCATAATCAGGGTGCATCCACTAAAAAGACCCCATTGCTAGTATGCATCTGCTTAAGTTCCAAAGATGGAAGCACCCAGAAAAGGGCTTTTAGTGACTATTTCACCTGCTTTTACTTACCTTGATCACAAATCTTGAATTATACCTGGAAACAACTGGGAGTGAAGATCTTTAAGCATGGGACATTATGTTAATTGTCAGAGGCCTTTGTTAATATCTTGGTTGCTATGTTCTGGACCAGCTGGACATTCCAAAAAGCTTTGAAAGGCGGCCCGTTATGTTTCAAAGGGCATAAGGGCAATTATATTTAAAATATATAATGAAATGATAGTCTTGGTTATTAAAATTCATCACAGTCATCAACATTTCATTCTGATTAAACTAGTATGCTTTTTTGCTTTTCCAGGAACAGAAAGGTGGTAGACTACTCACAGTTTCAGGAATCAGATGATGCAGGTAACTAACTATTGATCTTGATGGGAAAATATTGAGACTCTTCTGTAACAGTATGCATTTTCATAGTTCTTTATTGTTCTGCTCCAAGTAAAGGCTTCTGGAATCCTTGCAAGGTTTTTTGTAGTTGGAAAACAGACGTGCTGTTGCTACTGTCTAGTAGATGAAGTTGTGATAATTAGTGAAAACAAAGTATGGTGCAATCCTGTGTGCAATTCTAATGCTGGCTTATTAGCCAAGTTCAGTTTGTTTCTGTTGCATGCAAGACAAATGCCAATTTATTAGAAACAATCAGAACTTAGGACATATAGAGCTAATTAGCTTCAATTAGTAGTTGACATTATGAATTGTCATCTTTATTTTTAAAAATAGACAAAGTATAGCAAAGCAGCCTTTTTGATAGGACAGATATTGCAGTGAAAAGACTTGAAATCGAAGGATACAGCACATTCTGCTCGCAGTGAAACTTTTCTCTGGTGCAATGAGAAGGCATTAAAAGGGGCATCTTCTTTGGGGGCTCATAGAATTGGACCACCTGGTCCAAACTTTTTGAAACTTGAAACTTTTGAGGAGATGCATCAGCAGCTATGTTGCAAATTTGGTGCCTCTACCTCAAAAAACAGCACCCGCCCCCCAAGCCCCAGATACCCCTGGATTGATTCTCCATTATACCCTTTGGAGACCATTGACTATAATGGTCCCCATAGGTATAATGAAGTCAAAAAAATTCAAGAATCCCAAATACTTACTGAATCCCAATACTATACTGGTATTGGGATTCGGGAATATCGGGAAATAACGATATTTTTTGGTTTTAGTATACTCAAACCCAGAAAATACCATTTTTGACACACCCGTAGTGGTTAGTAAGTTAGCATCATAGGTGTAGTGGTTAAGAGCATGGGACCGTAATCTGGAGAACTGGGTTTGATTCCCTGCTCCTCCTCCACATGAAGCCTGCTGGGTGACCTTGGGCCAGTTACAGTTCATAAGGTGCCTGTTGTGGAGAGGGGAAAGGAAAAATGATTGTAAGCTGCTTTGAGACTCCATAGGGTAGAGAACAGCGGGGTATAAAAAACCGACTTCTTTTAACTTTATGTATTCCAGGAACCCAATGTAGCGTAGCTTCCTTGCAAAAAAAGTTCCATCTCTCTCCTGCTTCTTGCAACCCAGCATTGAATTAATTGCTTTTCCTCCAGGAATCTGTTTGCTATCTTGCTCTCTTCAGCACAGATGCAAACTCAAGCATGCGGTGTGATTTAAGAGGACTGACACCCCCCCTCCCCAGTGACTGCCATTCTGGAAACTCCCTCAGGCAATTATCTACTTTATAGAGAACATTTTCTACAACATCCTGTTTACTATGGAATCCTTATATATTACAGGGAATTCTTTAGCATGCATTTGTTTCACACAGGACATGGACCAGGCCAGTTAGTCTTGAGTGAGCTGAGCTTATATCCTACAACACACCAAACACTGTACTGTAGCTCTACATTACAGAGGCTTGGTAGTGGTGAGTAAGTTGTTCAAGAGTCTTGTCCTCGACATTTGATCTCCTCAGGGAAAAATACACTTGCTGTCAGATAGTGTTGATTTCTTTATAGTGTTTACATTTTAAAAGTAATGTGGAGGACTGGCTGTTATTCTGCAGTACAGAACAAAAAATAAATCACTAGGTATGTGCTGACTCGCAGGGAAACTGGAAGTTGATTGCCTTGTTCATGCATATATTCTTCTGTGGAACTGACTTCAGTGGTTATGTCTGTCCAGCTATGCTTGACTCCTCAAAGACCATTTCTTTGTTCATTCATTCTTTGTTCATTTACAAGCAAAGGTTAGTTTTCAGGCTATATCTGACCTGTCACAAACCCATCACCTCCACAGCATTGCCAGATGGGCTAAACTTCCAGGTCAGGAAGCCCACTCCAGGAGATTGATTGGTTTGGCAAACAAACAAAAAGGCTGTTGTGAGTCCATACACCTCAGGGTATCATTGCCACCAGCCCCTTAAACTACCCAGACAGCCAGAGACCAAGAGATCAATCGTCTGGCCTTTCCCAGGTCTAAACAAGAAATCAGTCTTGTAAGGTTGTACACTAACAAAGTGAGTCGTAAAAACAAGTTATTTCAGCAGTTGTAGCCAACTTGGACCAAAATACTGGATTTAGATTGAAGCCTCCTAAGTTCCATAACACCCAAAATATAATTACAGTGATTTACTAAAAGGATGTATAGGAATATACAACAAAAGCTGAGAATAAAATAGCAAAGTTAGATAGCCAGCCTAGATACTTAAAAACAAGGGTTCTAGACATTACTTAACAAGGCAAAGTCCAAGATAATTTCCGAGTCCAGATTCAACAAGCGTCCAGCCATCATGGCCTGCCCCCAGTCAAAAATATCCCAAGGCTAGTTGTAGTCCAACCAAGAGGGCAAAACTAGAATGAAGACTTTTTTTTTATGCCTCATGGTACATGCTAGCATGATTTAGGTTAGGCAATCAGATGTAAGCCCAACGAAGTGAGTCAACTGACCATTGGTTTTACTGACCAGGTGATGTAACCAATCAGGTAAGATTGCCAATCAGTATCTGGTGTTCTGCAGTTACATCAGATCCAATTAACTGCTCCCATATATCCTTGAGTTAAGGATATATGGAATTTGTAGGCCCACTTAGGGCAGTCTTGAAACATTAAGGCAGATGAGACACCCTGCACCTATGACTGCCGCCTATCCTCCTTTATCTCTTCCTCTGAGTCATTGTCAGCTTGGCCTTGGTGCTGAGAGAGCAAAATGTTTCCATGTTCTGTAGGCCTTGTGCCTGAACCAAAATTTAGTTTGAACTAGAGACTATGAAGAGGCCTAGTCTCTTGATGAGACCCAGCTGAAGCATTAGATTAATTTTTCCTCTTTCATTTGTTTCTTTGCAAAGTTGTCCAAAACAATTTAGAAATTTTTAAAATATTTTATGAAGGACAGTTAAAAGAGTAATTTAATCAAACACTATGGAAATATTTTCATATTTCCAGCATTTCAGCTACAACATCCAGTTGCTTCATGAATTTTAGCAGGATGCTGTTGGTGCTAATTTTTAAAGGTTGCACAACTTAATGCTTGTATTATCATTACTATATAGACGAAGAATATGGAAGAGATTCAGCTCCTCCAACCAAAAAAATCCGCTCATCACCACGGGAAGCAAAAAATAAGAGGCGGCCTGGAAAGAATTCTCAGGAGGACAGGTGAGCTGTGGTTAAGTTCTCTTCTAACTAAGTATGTCAGCTTTCAGAGGTGATAAAAATAATACTTTAAAATCAGAAATTTAGAAAATTGGGTGTTTAAATAAATGTTAAATTTCTCATTTTAAAGATTACCAGGTGAAGATTAAATCTGATCACTGGCATGTAAAATCTAAAATTAAATGTTAACAATGAATCAGTGGCTGGCTCTATTATACAGTTAAAGGCTGCTTTTCTGCATAAAGAACCAATTTACTTAGTTCTTAAAGTATTTACTCTTTAACAATCAATCAAGCATGAACATTTCCTTTTTCATATCATAAAAATCAAACCACCCATGATAATGGATTTAATCTGCCTGGTAACTATCTGCTCTTGTTTTGGGAAAATTTCAGACCATTAGTAGCTCATTCAAGGCTTATATGCAAAGCTACAGGGCTTTAATGAGCAAAAATGTTGGTTTCTGTGTTTATAAGACATTGGTGGGTAGACTAAAGCAGATGAGTTCTATAGTATAGCAAAGGATCAGAAAATCACAGGGGAAAAAAAGACATCTAGTACAATTTCCTGTACTGTTCCTCTTTACCACTAAAAAGTTTTAGGCTTCTGGGTGCAAGAACGACTTCGTTGGGGAATATTTTGAAGAAAGGCTTTTCTTTGGGTAAAAAAACTAAGCCAGATGTCAGCTATGCAACAAGAACATAAGAACATAAGAGAAGCCAATATTGAATCAGGCCAATGGCCCATCTAGTCCAACACTCTGTCGCACAGTGGCCAAAAATGCCAGGTGCCATCAGGAGGTCCAGCAGTGGGGCCAGGACACTAGAAGCCCTCCTACTGCTGCCCCCTCCCAGCACCAAGAATAGAGTGCGTCACCTGCCCCAGACTGAGAGTTCCTATCTATACCTTGTGGCTAATAGCCACTAATGGACTTCTGCTCCATATGTTTATCTAAATCCCTCTTGTAACTGTCCATGCTTGTAGCTGCCACCCCCTCCTGTGGCAGTGAATTCTATGTGTTAATCACTCTTTGGGTGAAGAAGTCCTTCCTTTTATCTGTTCTAACCTGACTGCTCAGCAATTTCATTGAGTGTCCACAAGTTCTTGTATTGTGAGAAAGGGAGAAAAGTACTTAAATAGAAGTGTCCCCAGGAGAGGGTGTGGCCAGCAGCTACTCAAATTCACCCAAGGCACTTAATGACAGGCAAACAATGACCCTTTCACACCCCAACTCCAGCAGCCAGGAGTCTGTTACAACTCACCCACACACTCCCAAATACAGTCTCCCACACAGTACCTTCTCAGCTAGAGCACCTCAGCTGAAAGTAAATAAATAAAAATACCACTCACTCCTCTGGCAGCTCAAACACCTTGCTCCTTCTCAGAGCTCACAATACAAGAACTCGTGGGCACTCTATGAAATTGCTGAGCGGTCGGGTTAGAACAGATAAAAGGAAATACTTCTTCACCCAAAGAGTGATTAACATATAGAATTCACTGCCACAGGAGGTGGTGGCAGCTACAAGCATGGACAGTTTCAAGAGGGAATTAGATAAACATATGGAGCAGAAGTCCATCAGTGGCTATTAGCTATAGGGTATAGATGGGAGCTCTCAGTCTGGGGCAGGTGATGCACTCTATTCTTGGTGCTGGAGGGGGTTAGCAGTGGGAGGGCTTCTAGTGTCCTGGCCCCACTGCTGGACCTCCTGATGGCACCTGGTATATTTTGGCTGCTGTGTGACAGAGGGTTGGACTAGATGGGCCATTGGCCTGATTCAACATTGGCTTCTCTTATGTTCTTATGTATGTACTTCTTTTTCAACCTGCTCTATCCCATGCATAATCTTATAAACCTCAATCATGTCACCCCTCAGCTGTCGTTTCTCCAAGCTAAAGAGCCCCAAGCGTTTTAACCTTTCTTCATAGGGAAAGTGTTCCAACCCTTTTATCATTCTCGTTGCCCTTCTCTGCATTTTTTCCAAGCTATAATATCTTTTTTGAGGTGTGGCGACCAGAACTATACACAGAACTTGCATCACAAAAGTACAGAAAGCTGCAGTAAGAGAACTAAGGTTGCCATTTGGTGTCTGTGATGGATGTGCAAAGGTCCTGCCCCTTTCTATCAATCACCAGTCTCTTTTTTGCCTGATTGGTTCGTGTGCAGAACAGCCAGCAGCCAAACAGGACCCATGCAATGCTTGAGGAGCCAGGGGGAAGTGGAGAGAGAAATCAGTTAAACTTCTGGTTCTGTTGAGTTGGGGAAGGGAAAGGGAGATATTCTAAGCCTGGTTTGTGGAGAAGGTAGATTGATATAGTGAATGCTTTAGAAGGTAGGCTCTGAGTTTCCAGAGGATAAGGTTTAAGAAATCCTTTCTCAAGAGACTTTGTATGTTTCAGACCCTAGCTTCTGAAGAAAGCTGGCTAAAGAGTTGGAATAGCAAGGAGGAGCTCACACTCATGCTGTGGGTTTTTATAAGGTTGCGCACATGTCAGTAGTTTTCCTCAATTTTTTTAAAAGCATGGCTGTTAACTGCTCTGTGTACTAAGAAAGCTTTTGTAACAATATTACTGAGTGAACCTAGCTAATGCTGTGTGCTGCAAGTGCACATCGTTTCAAGACTTTTTACTGAACGTCCTTATTCCCCTAACCCAGGAAATAAACAACAGTTACTGTTTTTCCTGTTTCCCACCGTATCTCCCTTGAAGTTGGGCAGGCATGGCATTTCACAAACATAACACAAGCAGTACAGGAGTGAAGAACTGTAATTGACTATAGCCACACTGATTAAGCTGTGGTAAATTTCCTCACATGTACTGAAATAACTACAGTTAGAAGCCACCTGGCATCTGTTGTCAAGTGGAAGTTGCAGTAGAGACCACACAGGAAAGACTTCACATCGTGCTACCTCTGCTCTGATGTTTTCTAAAATTCTGACCTTCATATTGTAATTCTAAATGCCATTGTTTTGGAACATAATGTGCTTATATTTGTAGATATTTTATTTTTAAGAATTTCTGTCCTGCTTTTCTCCTCATTGGTGACTCTGATGTCCCAGCTCACTCATGGCCATGGGCCAAGAGATCTTTGGCTGTGTCTAGACTCAAATATCCCACTTCTCATTCAGTTGGCAGAAGTGTTCCCACGATTCCACTTCCCTGCTAAAAGAGTTTCTGCCAGAAGATGCCTTCTGGTCACACCCAGACAAAATACCTGAGAAGGGGGAGAGAAGCTCAGCCTAGATTTCCTATTCCCCTCCCGTTAGCACACTTGTGAAGCCATTACACTGTTTCATATTTTTGTAGAATAAACACATGTAGCCTCATGCTAGGCTTATTTACTTAGAAGTAAATTGGAGTTGAGTTCAGTGGGACTTACTTCAAGTAAGTGTGCATAGGAATGCAGTCTTGAATTTGGCATCCTTACTGTTTTGCTGTTAATGAAAGAGTTCAGTGGATAACAGGGTGAGAATGGCTTATTTTTTTCTGGATCTCAGTTAAGTGCAAAAGGCTATGGGAGCTATCCTAAGCAGGTCTACTTATAAGTAAGGCCCATTTTATTCAGTGGGGCTTACTCTTAGGAAAGTGTCCTTAGAGTTGCACCCTATGACTGTCTTTTTGAAATTAAAAACATTGGTTAGACTTCCAGTAGCGGTAAATGTACTTCACACAATAGATTATCAGTAGAAAGCAAACAGGTGGTTTTTTTTTCCATTCATCCAGTAGAGCTTCCGTGGATGGGTTTGTTCTAAGCGCCAGCATTTACCAGCAAGATATCATAGATGAAAAGATTTGCTTGCTTCATTTTTGCCAGGAAATTCTCCTGTCATATTGTTAAAAATAAGCACATTGACATGGTTGACTCATGGCCTGGCCAATGTTCCCTCTAAGCAGTGGAGTCTTGTGAGCAAACTTCTACTTTGTGAGCTCCTGGCATTAAAACTGTGAGCAAGCAGTTTGGCTGCTGCATAAATGAGTTTGCTCCAGAGCCCTCCTTCCTGAGCTAAGGCAAAAATGTGTGAGCCGGAGGCTAAAAAACTGTGAGCTAGCTCACACTAACTCAGCTTAGAGGGAACACTGGGCCTGGCTACACTATACCTGCTAAAAGATCGATTGACATATGAGAAGGAACTTGGACAGTGTGCAAGAAAAACTAATAGGAAGTTGCCAGTTTAAGACTCAATGCTTAGAGCAGTGCACACATTGATCTACTAATATATGCTTGTCTGATAACAGAAGATAGAGTTGTATATCTTTCAGAAATGTTAGATTCCTCAGGAAATGCCTGCACATCAGAGTTGCTATAAAAACTAATGAACTGTGAACAAAAATTTGAGTCACGTGCAGACAAAATAACTGTGTCATAATAGGTGATTAACTACCCACACATTGATTGAGTCAATATGTGTTCAAGTCAGGAGAAGGAGATTGGGTTTCTAGATACTCACAGTGACTGTGTGACAGAACTTACCGGGGGAGGCAGTCCTGGACTTGATCCTAAATAATGCTCAAGAACTGGCGAGAGATGTAAACATGATAGCACCAGTTGGGAACAGTGACCATAATGCTATTAAATTTAGCATTTATGTTAATAGGGAGTTGCTTAAAAAGACCAGCACAACCACATTTAGCTTTAGAAAGGGGCTTGTGAAGAAGAAACTGAAAGGAAAGGTAAGGAGGATTAAATCCCTTTGGGAAGCTTGGAAACTATTTAAAACTACAGTACTGGAAGCTCAGATAAAATTCATGTTAGGAAAGGTACAAGCAGGTATGAAAAAGGCCTGCTTGGTTGACAGACAAAGTAATGGAAGCAGTAGAAGGTAAGGATTCTTTTCAGCGGTGGAAGGCTAGTCCAAGTGAGGTTGTTGTTGTTGTTGTTCAGTCGCACAGTCGAGTCCGACTCTTCGCGACCCCATGGACCAGATTACGCCAGGCCCTCCTGTCTTCCGCTGTCCGCTGAAGTCTGCTCAATTTCATGTTCGTTGCATCGATGACACTGTCTAACCATCTCATCCTTTGCCGTCCCCTTCTTCTTTGACCTTCAATCTTTCCCAGCATCAGGGTCTTCTCCAGTAAATAAAAGGAAACACCGGCTTTGGCAAATAAAATTCAGGTCTGTGATCAGACAGGCAAAAAGGGCCTATGAGGAACATATTGCAAAAAAACATAAAGACCAACAATCAAAATTTCTTCCGGTACATTAGAAGCGGAAAACCAGCCAGGGAGGCAGTGGAGATCTTTGATGACTAAGGGTTGAAGGGATTCCTAAAGGATGATAGGGAAATGGTAGAGAAGCTAAAAGGATTTTTTGCCTTTGTCTTTGCTGTGAAAGATGAGAGGTCTTTGCCCACTCCAAAACTGCTGATTTCAGGAGGAGTGTCAATAGACCTGAGTCAGATTGAGGTGACAAGAGAGGCGGTCCTATGACTGATGGACAAATTAAAAGCTGACAAATCACCAGGCCCAGATGGCATATATCCAAGAAAAATGTCCTCCTGAATAGTTCAGTTTGCAGAATAGACGAGTAGGGAGCTAAGGCAATCTTGCCATCTTTCCTCCCTCACTTGCAGGGTTTCCCCTCCATTTTTCCTTGCTTTCTGGCTGTGGAGCTGTTTTTATCCATTTTCTTCTTATTTGAAGGTTTATGACTGTTCCACGCCATCACGTTATTATATTTTGATGCTGGCTCAGCCCAGGGACGTGAGGGAAGAGACAAGATCCCCTTCTTATACTTCAGAAATAAACAAAATACTTTATTCAACGTAGAGGGGGAAAGTTCAGGGGTAAAATGTCTGAGGTGAACCAGTAATAAGGCAACTTAGTAATTTCACAAACTCCAGTTAATGTTTCCAGCAAGTGAAAGTTTTAAGCTTTTCACCAAGTCTTAGAATTTTTGAGATGAGAAGTTTTAGTTTCAGTGTCTGCTAAACACTCCAGTATAAATTCTTCGATTTAACTGACTCTTCAAGTTTCAGAAGGCAGGGATACACTACCAAGTATCTAAAATCCTCTAAACAAACCAGGGATCACTCCACTCTTTAGAGTTATCTCCCTTTTCAACTGGGCAGGGAATTACTTCTCTAACCTAGAAGTTCCATTCCTTTTTCTGGCCCCAATGATTGTTCAGAGAAATGGCCTACCCACTTCAGTCCACTAAGTTGGTAGACTTGGACTCCAAAGAACAGATCTACCCACCCCTTTCCACTATACTGGTAGACCTTGCCTTGAACCGTTGCCCTGCACTGACCCTTAGAAAATATACCAGTGCTTGCGGGGGAGGGACTTTTGCAGTCTACTTTGGTTACAAACAGGAAGTTGCTTAAACATTATCAACCTGTCCAAACCACTTATTTATTCAGATATTTATTTCCCTGTGACTCAAGGCAGTTTAGAAATCACACTGAAAAGCATAATAGGGGCACGCAAAAAAAATCATTGACCAGTTTGGTGTAGTGGTTAAGTGTGCAGACTCTAATCTGGGAGAAGCAGGTTTGATTCCCCACTCCTCCACTTGCACCTGCTGATGTGACCTTGGGTAAGTCAGAAGCTCTGGCACAGCTGTTCTTGAAAGAGCAGTTTCTGTCAAGAGTGCTCATAGCCCCACCTACCTCACAGGGTGTCTGTTGTGGGGAGGGGAAGGGAAAGGAGATTGTAAGCCGCTGTGCGACTCCGAGTGAAGGGTGGGGTATAAATCCAATCTCCTCTTCTTCTTCTTCTTTAGTCAGTGGGCCCCATAGGCTATAATGGAGAATCGATCCACGGTATCGGTGGCGGGGGGTGTGTGTTTTTTTTGAGGGAAAGACACTAAATTTGCAGCATAGTTGCTGGTGCCTCTCCTCAAAAAATCTCCCAAATTTCAAAAAGATGTGGACCAAGGGGTCCAATTCTGTGGGCCCCAGAAGGAGGTGCCCCCATCCTCCATTTTTTCCTGTGGAAGCTTGGTTGTGAGGTGAAGCAGAAATCCTCTGAAGCTGGCTTCTGAAATGTGTGCCAGCACCCCCTAGTGCAGTTTAGAGGGAACTGGGTCATGAGACCTGCATTGTGACCTATGTTGACTAATAGATGCTTTTCTGCAATTGGAAAAGATTGCTTAGGGAGACAGGAACGAGAGGAAAATTCTTGCATCCATGGATCATTGGATCCAACCATTGTTTTTTCAGTGGTGACACCAAAGCTGTGAAATATCCTCCAAAGGGAAAACAGCATGCTCTATTTTTACTGAGGTAACAAGTAAAAACTGTTCTGTTTCAGTGGGTGTTTAGATTTGATTGAATTTGGGGTTTTGCTAGGTAATTATTTTTGGTGTGTTTTGGTACAGTTTTTGTGTTACATAACTTGCATTTAGATTTTATATGATTTTGTATATTTGCATCAAAATAGTCTTTCTGTTGGTACTTAGAATTGTTTTCCTTTTTACAGTGAGGACTCTGAAAAAGACATGAAGACAAAGAGAGACGATTCACATTCAGCAGGTAGTTATGTTTTTATTATGGCATAGATAACCAACCAAGTGGGGATTGGTGATGTCTAGAACATCATCTGTGATGTTGCTCTATGATTGCTGTTGTCCAAAACCCTAATGTGTCATGCCCTAAATAATTTGTAACTGTACCACATTCATTTTCTTGTTTTCATCATTTGCTCATTAGCCCGTACTATTGAAGGCTGAAACAGCTTGCTTTTTCTTATTGCGCTTCTCTGCAGAAGATACTTGTTAAGTATCATTTATCACTGTTTTCTCTCAGATGAAGATTTTGGCAGTGAGGATGATTTAGGAGCAGATGATGGCAAAGCTGATAGTGATTATGAGAGTTCTCAAAAGAACAAAAAAGGGAAAAAAGCCAAACCTGACAAGAACAAACGAGCAACTTCCAAATCCAGGAAAAGAGCTGCAGGTAAAAATTGTATATCAAAACTGTTGTCACTGTGATAATTTCAGTATTTTACTGTTGTGTGTACACAATTCAATTAACACATGCTAATTATTCGGGAATGTCAAACTTGTGATCCGGGGTCCAAAACCATCCCATCCAGGTCTGTTTTCTGGCCCATGAGCAAGGAAGAGGAGGGTGGTGGTGGCAGCAACAGCAATGAAGAGACCTGCATCAGGTCAGCTGACTGGAGGGTCCATCCCCCCTTCCTCTCTCTCTCGGTTAGGCCAGGCTGTGTACGTGTGGCTGCTGCCCCCTGTCCTTCTGTCAGAGGCAGGGGCCTCCCTGTCAGTGTGCATGCACACTTTGCCTCATCCTTCACTTCAGCAGCAGAAACCACCTCCTTTACCACTGTCGCTGCCACCTTCTCCTCTGCCTGCCTCTCTTGCTCTTTCTCCACTGCAATGGCAGAGAGGTGGCTCTTTGGGAGGATGGAAAGAAGAAGGGAGGGAAGGAGGAAGTCATTATGTGTGAAGGTAGTGGTAGGGGGAGCTGTTGATGGAAACGAGCGTTAGAGGAGTAAAGGAATGGGAATGCTAGAATATATTTGGAGGAGGGGAGTAAGGACTGGAGGGAGGGGCACAAAAGGGAAGGACTGAAGTGCGTGTGGTGGGATGTGTGGTGGGAAATGTGCTTGGAAAGGGAGCGAGGGAGGGAGGAGAAATATAGCTGTTGGGGGGAGGGAAGGCTGTGTGTTTGTGTTTGGGGGGTGGCATGTAAAAGCAGTGAAGTAGTTGGAGGCTAAGGTAAAACAGGAATATTGAGCCACGTTAAGGGCTTAATGAGATTCTGGTGTATCGTTCCTATTTTCTAGGCAACTGTACCTTGCTTTTCTTCCCAAATAGGATCCCAAAGCAATTAAGAGCCAGTTTGGTGTAGAGGTTAAGAGCAGGGGACTCTAATCTGGAGAACCAGGTTTGATTCTCCACTCCTCCAGATACAGCCAGGTGGGTGGCCCTGGGTCAGTCACAATTTCTCTCAGAGATGTTCTCTCACGAGAAGTTCTCTCAGAGTTCTCTCAGCCCCACCTACCTCATAGGTTGTCTGTTGGTGGGAAGAGGAAGGGAAAGAGATTGTAAGCCGCTCTGAGACTTCAAGTGAAGGGTGGGGTATAAATCCAATCTCTTCTTTTACAAGTATCGTTCTCCTCATCTGTGTTTTTGTTCTCACAACTGTGCAGGGTACGATAGGCTGAGAGAGTGATTGGCCCAAAGTCACCCAGCAACTTCCACGGCAGAGTGGGGTTTATGAACCTGGGTCTCCCAGTAGTTAGTTCCCATGCTCAAACCTTGGCACCTTTGGGTGTACGTATGTCTTTGTGGAAGGCCAGGTCTCTAAGTGGGACTGAAATGCAAGGAAAGGAGTGGTCGGTGGGAGCAGACTTGGGATTCGAAGGGGAGCGGATTGGTGTGGATGAATCACACACGGGGTGGGCTGATTTAGGCATTCTGATCATTGACAGGTCACTTGTGAATCTGTGGAGGGTTCATGATTTTTGTGGTGGGTTGAGTAAGTATTGAGGATAGTGGCTGCAGTTGCTTGGAGAGTTTATATTATATGTGTACATTTTGGGGTGGGCCTCTCTTAAGTGTGGGGAAAAACCCTGCTTCACACACACAAATGCTTTCAGGGTTGCAGAGAAAAAAGTTGCTGATCTAGTATAGTGGAGGAGGGGAAGAGAGGGAAGAGGACCCCTGGGATTACTTGTGCCAGGGAGGGGAGATGGACAGGAAAAGTTTCTCTAAGGTGGAATGTGTACCCAAGGCAGATTACATATAGTGAATTAGTAAAGTCGACAAAGTGGGATATTCCCACTGCTCTTCACCTACCAGTCGCAGGCAGGTGAGAGCAATGTGAGGCCGTACAAATATAAGCAGCAAATTTTACCCTCAATTTAAGGCTTTTGCTTCTAAAGTTCCGTCTGTGTTTGGGACAATGTACATCTGTGGACAGCTCTTTTCTGTAATGAATGTCAGTAAATCAAAAGTAAGTTCTCAGCTTACAGTTAAACGCCTAAGCAGCGAACTCAGGGTTGCTATATAGCACAGACATTGACTCCAGATTTTGATGCAGTAATTCAGAGCAAGAGGTGTCAGCTATCAGTGTTAAATAAAGGAAATACTGTAAGAGTGTTAAGCATGTTAGTTAGTTGAGTTTTCCTGTGTCTTTTATAATGTTTATAACTCTGATACCTAGCATTACATTTTATAGCACACAGCCCAGCCCAACAAAGTGACATTTGTGTCCTTGTAACAAATGGGTTAAACACTTCTGATCTAGATAAAATGCATTGTAACATTTTCAGGGAATGTATTTCCAGGAAAATTGATAGGATCCATACCTTAATTAACCAGGTTTCCATCCACCCACTATGTACTGTATGTGTGAATGAAAGACTAGTAAAAAGCAAAGGTTGAGCCAGTTCAATAAAAGATTGTCTCAGTGCTTGAGATGCTTTGAGTTTAAATAAATTTACTTATGTGACTTCTGTTGGATTGACAGTTGAACCTTCCTGTGTCCTTTTCTATTTACCCGTCTCCTTATCCTAATTCTGTGTTGAAACATCTGAGCCAGTTTGGTGTAGTGGTTAAGTGCACAGACTCTAATCTGGGAGAACCAGGTTTGATTCCCCACTCCTCCACTTGTACCTGCTGATGTGATTTTGGGTCAGTCACAAGATCTGGCACAGCTGTTCCTGAAAGAGCAGTTTGTGTTAGAGTTCTCTCAGTCCCACCTACCTCACAGGGTGTCTGTTGTGGGGAGGGGAAGGGAAAGGAGTTTGTAAGCCGCTCTGAGACTCCAAGTGAAGGGCGGGGTATAAATCCAATCTCTTCTTCTTCTAATAGAGAGTATTCTAATGCTTTTGTGGCTTAACTAGCACATAACATCTGGTTTTGTTCAGATGTTCTCTTCTGAAAACAAAGAATTAGGCTTTCTCAAAAACCTTTGCTTAAGTGAAAGAGAAAGAAGGAATGGGGATTGTATTCTGCAAAGGCAGGGACCATTAATTAGCCCTTCTTCTGACCTGCAGCAGTGTGCAAACAGCAGCACTCTTTTCCCCTGTCAACCACAACTCAAAGCACCCTTTAGTAATTCTTCCAGTTATCTTTTGATACATTCAAGTGCAGGTGGATCCTAACTTTTGGTCTTATGGCGTAAGGTTGAAGTATTACCAGATATACCCTCATCTTTTTGGTACACTTTCCCTATTTGTTGTTCTCTTTTAACTATTTCTCTGATCCTTGGAGAATATTTAGTTTAAAACCATTCCAGAGGGCAAAACTTTGTGATGAACCAGTAAAGCCATTTGGCTATGTAAATTATAATAGGCAAATTGTTGTTTTATGCAATGTAAGGAATAGGCTTTGATCAAATAAAGGAAGATGGTAAAATTGTTTATTAAATATTTTTATAAATATGAAACATGGATGCCACTTGATGTATTTGTGAAATGGCTTGACTGGTTTTCAGTAAATTTTGGCTCATCAGACAAATAAAAGCAAGTGGATGTACCATGCTTTCCCCCAGCACCAGTTTGTGCTTTCCCAAAAGCCACTGTTGAACAAAATTCCATGTTATGTGGAGATATGGGAAGAATGGAGAGCTAGGAGATATCCCCCCCCCCCCCAAAAAAAACCCCTGTCATGCTCTTATATGGGCAGAACAAGCATTTGCACTATACCATTCTTTTCCTGTCCCAGGTCCCCTAGCTGAGGCTTTCAGGAGAAGAGCTTAGGAAACTGCTGGAGGAAGGAGAAAGTGTAGAAGAACTGCTTTCATAAATTCCTTCCGTTTGCAGCGCATAACAGCAACTAGAGAATAAAACACAGTAAGCATTATAGTAGCAACATTTAAAAGACTACAAGGCTGGGCAATCAGAGCTAAGATTATGGAGATCAGGTAGATATTTTGCACTGAGATGTCTCCAGAATGACCATCAATCTGATACGTTTGGTGTCCAGTAAATCGCGGTATGACTAGAGAAACATTTTGTAGCAGCTCAGTTTTTTTCCTACCCCAAATTAGTATTGTCTATCTTCAGTGTTCTTTGATGATTTTGTAACAGATGACAGTGAGGATGAGAAAGAAGACCACAAAAACGTGCGTCAGCAGCGGCAGGCAGCATCCAAAGCTGCTTCCAAGCAACGGGAAATGCTAATGGATGATGTGGGCAGTGAAGAGGAAGATGAGGAGGAGGAGGAGGCATCATTCCAGGAAAGTAAGTGGGGCTGACTGGCACACAAGCACACTGAGAATAGGAATGGGATTGACAAGCTGTGGCTATATTTTATGTGGTGTCCAGGGTAAGCTGGTCAGATAGACAAACACAATACTTTACTTCTTGACTACGAAGTGCGGACTACTGGCAGTTGGCAACAAAGAGAGGAAAAATCTGAACCCTCAGTTCAGGGCACCAAATCTTTTCAGACATGTCAAAAACTTTTTGAAAATGTTACTACCTTGTGACAGTATTTCCATGAGTAAATTCACAATGAAGTCAAGATTGCCATATTCGTCACTGTTTTATCTTCAGCACTGGACAACTAACTGAACAGGCCATTTGATTATAAATACCATCCTATTTGGCTTTATGATACTCCAAAGGGTAAAATCCCCTCTTGTGTTCATCATTAGAATTTACCAGCAATTTAAAAAACAGAATGTTAAAATATGTAGCGTTTGCTTTCTAATTTGTCTGTGTGAATTAACAGACATGTGCTCTAAAAGGAGAACGTTGGGGGCCAACTATGAAATTTGCAGTGAATGTGTACTAATAAACACAGAAACCCAGTGAATCAGTGAACTGATGAACTGGATGAATCATGGACACCTGGAATCAAAACATGGAAGCTGTATAGTACTGCTGTGTATCCATATGTAATAAGATACTGGTATTGGCTTCAGAGGGCACTTCTACAACTTGCTACAAGATGGAAGACCATATTGAACAAGAAAACAGTCAGGCTGGTAAGGGCATTGATGTAGAATCTACAGCAGCTAGTACAGGAAATGTTCGCTCTGAATCTACATGTAGTTGTTCTTGAGGAATGGAGAAATTTACTTCTGCCACTAATTAACGTAAGTGCTACATGGCACCAGTCATAAAGCAGATTTACATGAGAAAAAACTGAGGCAAACAAGTCGTGATTTCTCCAAGTTCTAGCAAGTATATTACAGGATATAGAAGCCAAGAATACTGACTCCTATCCCTTGATCAACCTACCAGATTCTCTCCCTCATTCTGTCTCCCTTCCAAGTGATCAAGGACAGCCCTTCTTAGAGACATTTCATTCCTCTCTCTCTGCACAGAAGATTCTGGCAGCGATGAAGACTTCCTTGTAGAAGATGATGATGATAGTGACTATGGCAGTTCAAAAAAGAAGAACAAAAAAGTGGCTAAGAAATCCAAACCAGAAAGGAAAGAAAAGAAAATGCCTAGGCCCAGGCTAAAGGCTACAGGTGAGCTCAGCTTGCTTCAAGTTCTTATTTTGCCCTGTTGGCAATCACATAATGGAGTTTTGCTTGCAAGGTCAGTCTCAAATACTTGTTCAACTAGCATTCTGTTCAGATGAACATTCATGGCAATCTCTTTAATAACACAGAACTGATGTACAGTAAAGTATGGATTACTCCTATTTTCAGAGATTCAAAGGACTTAGTGGCTGAAACAGGATGGGATTCTTAGACTTCCTAGTTGCCAATATTGTGTTCAGACCACTTGCCAGTGCTGATTAAAACAGGTGATGTTTTGAGCCTACCAGTCCCCCTGACTGTCTCCTTTTATCCTAATAGGAATGAAAATAAGACGATTAATGTTAACATAAACCCAGGTGCACCAGAAATATACACACACGAGGGGGGAGGGGATCTCAATTTCCTTAAGCCTTGCCTTTAGGAAGCTGCAGTGATCTCCTTCATTTGGTGTCTTGGATTAAATAATTTCTTAAATAGATTGATCACTGTTGTGCCAACTGTACATTTCTTAAATACACAGGGTGTGTTATGCTCGTGGGACAAACAAGGTGATAGTGTTCTTCTCTCATATGTGCAGGGTGAATTCAAGAACCAGTGTCTGTACAGCAGTTGTGTTCAAAGAGCCTAAAATAAAATAAGATTAGAAAAATTAAGCTGCTCATTATGTAGGTGTGCAGGGCCGGATTCCCTCTCCAGAAAGGCTATATGGCCTTCATTTTGTGGTAGGTCAGTCTGTATTGGAACTCCTGCTTTCATCACTGTAAGCTCTTAGAACTGATGCTTGCCTTGCAGCTATTCCCAGCAGTGATTATTGCTTCTTCAATATCTGTTCCATGGAACAGAGCAGAAATGTCGAATCTAAAGTTTCTAAAAGAATCTTAAAATATCAGTCTGATATTTATCATAGGCTTTGGATTTAAAAATAATAGTTCTTAACTAGGTTAATAATAATTCTTACTAGCTGTGACTTGACAGTACTTTCCACCACAGATTGAATAGGGCAAGTTTATTTGTAAGATGTATTATCTTTTGGTGCTTTCCCCCCCAGTTACGCCAAGTCCAGTGAAAGGCAAAGGGAAGGTAGGCCGTCCCTCAGCTTCAAAGACATCAAAAGAAAAAACCCCGTCTCCAAAAGATGAGGATGAAGAGCCTGAAAGTCCTCCAGGAAAGAAGAAATCAATTAGTCCTCCTCCAGAGAAGTCTGGGGATGAAGGGTCCGAAGATGAAGTCCCCTCTGGTGAAGATTAAATGGTGGTGTGGGAAAGAAACTTTTTTTTGAAAGAGGAAGGAAAAGAGGATATACTTAGGGGTAGAACATGGTTTTGGTTGTGGCTTGACTCATGGGCTGTGAATGCCACCTTTACTTTAGCTGTTTTAATAGTACAGTATTTTTTTTCTTTTTTTAAAGAGAATCCTTACACAATAATGTTTTGATGTCACAGTCTCTACAGGCCATTCCATTCTCCCCAACCAAATCTGAAAGCCATTTAGACTTAATTTAACAGCTTACTAAAGATTATATTTTTGGAGGCTTACTGCAGTTGTAAAGCAATAAGATTGATGCTGTCACTTGGAGATCATAACTAACAAAATAGAATAGGTGTTCAAAAGCTGAGAAAGTTCTTCTAAGGCAACTATTGCTTAATTGAATCCAAAATGCATATTATTGCGTATAGCATTTCTGATGAAGAAAATTCATCCTTAATGAATAACTTTTATTATTTTAAATTCCATCAAGGGTTTTTGAAGTTCCAATATTCTGAATGTTGGGTTCCACAATTCTATTTTTAATAGCCAAGATAATTTGAATGACTATGTGGCCTGTTAAGTATTTAAGTCTTTAGAAAAGAGCCTACCTGTTCACACTGTGGTATCCTTTTTTCTGGTTAGGTTAGTGTTCTGTCTGGCCAAATAGCATTCATTTTCTTCTGATATTTGTTAATTTTGAAAGTCCTGTTTTTTATGCTTTTAAAATATCTTCATAAAAATTAAAGTTTGGATATGGGGAGATTCCTAAAACAACCATCCGATGAGTCATGGCTGAAATGTTTCTTTTCCCTTTTATCCTCCATAGGCAGACTACACAGCTTCCATCAAGAGATGATTTAATTTGCCCTTACCCATTGCTTAGCTTAGTTTCTGCTCCTTACAGTGTGGATTGCAGTTCATGCTTCTCCACTGTCAGGTCTTACATACCTAGGCTAAGTAAGGAACAGGGTAAAACTGGATGACTTAAGAGATGAAGGCCTTAACAGTATAGTAAAATTGTGGCACATCACAAAACTAGGATATCCTGCCAATGTACAGTGCATTTCAAAGTGGGTGAGTGCTGTCATTTAGATGACCTCTAACTGGTAGATTTGCTACTGCCAATTTAAACACAAGTTGAATTTTACCCTTTTGTCCTAGATAAAGGAATTGCAGTATTTAGAATAAGTTGGAGTGCCACCAGCTTTGTTTTTCATGTTGTACAATCATAATATACACCCTCAATCACAATTGAATAAATTGAAATTGAGTGATAGTCTTCTGAAGGCAGATTCTTTGACTTCTCCTACATATTCTCTGTGATTAAAAACCAAGTAGATTCTGTTCACCAGTGTAATCTTCAAAGACCATGCCTGCCTGGGTAGTATTGGAAAGCCAAAGCAAAGAATGCAAAAGCAATGAATTACCACGGCTGTGTTTTCACAGTGGTGACAGGTATGTGTAGCAGCTCTGTTCATGTCTCCATGATTTTCTCTGTAAATCTGTTTGGAAGTTTAGCTAAGCAGTACAGGTTCAGTTTGCTTGAAGTGTCCATTTTGATCAACATGTTGTCTTGTGTATTTTCAAACAATCCTAAGAAAGTGGAAATACTCTGTTCTTTCCTGGGGTGAAATCAAGTCAAATAGTAAATATGGGCAATTTATCCAAAGTCCAAAAGTTATCTATCAGGATACTCTGAGCATGAAAATTATAGTACTCTATTTGGAGTGTTCAGTCCTTAATGATAGTTATATCTTATATAATACTTTATGATCTCATTTTATTTGGGTACTCCAAATGTACAGATTTCAGAGTGATTACTCATGGAATCTGAACATAGCTGATTTAACTGCTGATTTATAATTGTTCCAAAGAATGTGCTGCTTTTTTTTCTTTAACAGATACAACTGTGTACAGACTAATAAGCATTGGGAAAGCCATTGAGATTTCCCCACTTATTCTCACTTCACAAGTATTTAAACCAGTGAAACAGTATATGTGCTTGATATCATGTACAAGTTACTTGTACACTGGATCTCAGAACATAAACTCTCTTCCCATTCTTTTTGATTGCCTCTGTGTATATCCCCATAGAAACAAAACTCTTAGGAACCTCTGCAGATTCTAAATTTTCATCTAGTTAATAAATGATCGCTCTCCCCCACTAGACACTCACTTCTATATTTTTGGGGGTCTGAAGGAAAGTATCTTCTCTGCTGTTAATATAACAGTAATGAAACAGTGTCAATATTTTAATATTTCACTGTGTTTTACAGAAATTCACTTCCTTATTCTCTCTCTCTCTCTCTCTCTCTCTCTCTCTCTCTCTCTCTCTCTATATATATATATATATATATATATATATATATATCACTTTTGTATGCATTGCAACTATTCCATCCCTAAAGTATCAGGTCAGTTTTGTTCCATGTAAACGCCAGTGAAACAAAGCATTCTACTCCAATACGTATTAATCACTCTACTTCAGTTGCTTCCTGGGAATAGCGGATTAATAATACCCTAATTTAATTAGCTTATTTCATGCAAATTTGCTGGAAAACCAAAAGCGAACGTGTTTAGTGTATCTAATAAAAGCTTTGCAAGCAGTTGGGAAAGCAACAGAGATAGAAATGAAATTTCAGTAAGGCTTTGGAGGGATGCTTGTAGTTTTCCTTTTGGATTTGACCGGGTAATGGTTGCCGTGGTGCTGAAGAAACAGCCTATACACGTTAACAGCCTGCACACATTAACAATATCCAAATACCATTTTTATGGTGACTTTTCTCTTCGGTATGATTTTTAGAGGCAGAGCAAAGAAACTTAAAAGCAGGAGCTTAGAGTGATTGGTTTGATCTAATATGGAAATTAGATATTAGGAGCAGTGGGGAAATTATATACATTCAAGTGGTCTGTAAACCCTTCTGGAGTAATTAGAAGGGTTGATGTAGAAGTTGATTATACTCAATCATAATGTGATTGCACCAAGTAGTGAAACTGTTAAATTATGTCAATTGAAGAGATTTTAAAATTGATTTTAAAAGCTATTGCCCCAAGTACAATAAACAGCTAAACTAAAGTGGAGTTGAGAAAGGGGAGAGAGTTATAACATGCTGGAAGCTTATGAGCTGTAGAAATTGGTGCTTTGCTTTATGTAATTTTTCTGTGGAGTGTTTATTTTTTATAACAAATCATAATGTTGGCACATGATTTTATAAAATAAAAGGAAATTGATTTCCATGATTTTAGGTATTTGGGAAGTGATATTAGTACTTGTGGGGGTGACTTTTTCTTTAAGTAGTTTCATTGAATTAGGCCCTGCCTGTGTGGCTTGAATCCAGCTATAGCTGAAATCTGATGACCTTCGCCCCCTGCATTTGGAACAAACTACTTGTGGAATTTGGGGCCTAAATGGGAATTGTGAAACTGAATAGTGAATCCCTCTTGTGTGTGAGAGATAATTGGTCATGAGTGATATGTGCAAGGCAGAAGTTAGAAAGGTTCTTAAAACTTGGGTGCTCTGTATAATAATTTGAGGGCCCATAGTTTAACACAACCCAGGTAACTTGGGGATTCTTTGTCTCCCCCCACCCTCATACAGATTTTCTGCTTCACTGGGTAGTTCACATTTTGTTGTTCTCTACTACTCTCTTTTGTAACCCTGAAAACAGATGCTTCTCTTCAAGTCTGTTAAAGCATTCACTACATGATCTTGATTGTTGACCACTGTTAAAAACATCCATTGCTCCACCTGCCCTTGTACAAAACTGTAGAGAATGGAATGGCTCCATCAGTCTGAGCATGTTTGGTGTGACTGCAAGGTACCATTCTGCACATGTTTTGTATAACTGGGGAGGGGATTTTTTAATAGGGGTTTCAGGCAGAACAGTACACAAACTTGCTTAAGCCACAATAATATGACAACCCCTTCAAGTATTTGTGTGTGCGCGTGTGTGTGTCTGAGAGAGAGCATGTGTGTATGCATGTACGAATGTCTGACAACTTAATGTGTTTTAGAAATTTGTGAATTTTACTTTTCCTGCAGAAACACTTATTACAAAAGTTGTATATAAGAGAATTACATAATTTGTTTACCGAGAACATGTCACAGTAAAACCCTGAACTAATTCTCAGATATAAAAATACTCCCAAGTGGGGCAAGTGCCCTTAGCCTCAGCTAGGAGTTGCTGAAATGGAATGCAGTAGATATTTGTCTTGGGTGTTCAGTACCCTGTTGGGCCCTGTGTCTCCTCTTGATATTTTCATGAGTGGCCATGGAAAGAGGCTGCTGACTATAATACTTGGCTTCTGCTAGTCACTTATCTGAAGGAATTTTGCTAAACAAGGTACCGTGGTCACCAGTCATGATAATAACCAGTTGGGTTGTTAGTCCCTTGACAATGAAATCTGCAGCATGGTACTGGGAATTCAGTTTGAATGTAACATTAATGCTTTATTTAAAAATGCATTTTTAAAGGGGGGGTGAAGTGAACATGACGTTGTTGACCATGTTCGTGAATTATAGATGCAACATGCATTGGTAGAATTGTGTGATGGTCTTTTGTGCTACTTAATTTTACATATTCCAGTCTCTGTATGTACTTGCAATTAAAAAAAAATTAACAATCCCTGCTTTGCTTTTTATTGAAGGGTTCCCAGGAGTGCATATCTGCTCCTGAGCTCTGTTTTAAGTATGTGTATCCTTGGCTTGTATTTTGTATTAAAAGAGAACATGGAAAGAACCCTTTATTGTTCAGCATGTTGGAATTGTGTCCCTCTTGTTTTTTTTTTCCTCTTCATCTTTTTTTGAATATATTAAACAACTTATTCTTCTGTATCTTATTTTCTTTTGTAAACTTTTTGGTTTTGTTTAAAAATGGCTTTATAAAAGGGCTTTTATAACCCATACATATGCCTTCTGTGGTTTTTCCACTTCTCAGTGCCAGTAGCAATTTTGCATTTGCTTTGTTAAAACACTAATAGTCTGCAAATAATCTCAGATTCTGTGTTGAGACAGTATACTTTGTGCTTTGAAGATTTGCATTCAAGATTTACCATTTTTAACATACTTTGCACATTTTTGAGGGAACAAGAATTTGAGATTCTTTTGGAATTGGTGATGGAAATGTGGTCAAGTCACAGCTGACTTATGGCCACCTCATAGGGTTTTCAAGCAAGAGACATTCGGAGGTGGTTTGCCATTGCTTGTGTCCTTGTCATGACCCTGGTATTCCTTGAAGGTTTCCCATCCGAATACGAAACAGGGCCAGCCCTACTTAGCTTCTGAGATCTGACAAGGTCAGGCCAGCCAGCTTTTCTACATGGTTACGGGGCAGCTCCAGATTCGAAATAGTTTTGGTATTCAGTTGAAAGGTGACACTTCATCCATATTCGAACTTTATACTGATATACTAGAGTGCTACAACAAGTTAATCAGCATGTATAAGTGCTCTGTAATACAAGATTGGATCCTGTGCTTGGCTGGCATAGAAAGGATTTGCCTTCCCTGTGAGCTCTGATGTTGGGGACATAAAGCCATGGACAAAATCTTTCCCTCCTGCCTCTTGTGCCAATAGAAGGCCTGTTGGCGGAAGAGGCAGGGATGATTTTGTCTACTTCTCCATCTTGCTTGTAGCTGTCTGTTTTTTGGTGTGCCCCCCCATGCTGGTCCCATCAGCCCCCAACATTGCTTTTGTAGCAGCTGGTGGAAAGTAGGGAAATAAATGGCTTGTCTATTGCATTCTTGGCCACAGATCTTGGTATATAGCTGTTGATTTTCCTATTTGTTTCAAAGTATATCAGTGGAGCAGAAGTCCATCAGTGGCTATTAGCCACAGGGTCTAGATGGGAACTCTCAGTCTGGGGCAGGTGATGCACTCTATTCTTGGTGCTGGAGGGGGCAGCAGTGGGAGGGCTTCTAGTGTCGTGGCCCCACTGCTGGACCTCCTGATGGTACCTGGTATATTTTGGCCGCTGTGTGACAGAGTGTTGGACTAGATGGGCCATTGGCCTTATTCAACATTGGCTTCTCTTATGTTCTTATGTCTCTGAATAATTGATTTTTTAGTTCCTATAAAGTAAATTCACATGAATATGTAGATTCTAAATATCCCTGCTAATGGTAACATAGGCAGCTTATATGCTAGATAGGGAGTGCAAGCGGCTCTCAACCTTAGCTGTGCACTTGTTCATCTGAGCAGCAGAGGGCACAGTTCAATCAGTAAGTTGCACTTACTGGAAGGAATATGGAACTGTGTATTTAAGTTTTTTGTTTTGTTTTCCTCTAACCTGGGTTATGCTGGCACCTGTTAAAAGTTCTTTTGGTACTGTTTTAGACATGATATTGAAAATAGTCATATTCCAATGCCTTTACATGCATTAGTTGCTGTAGATTTTCCAGGTTGTGTGGCCGTGGTCTTGGCATTGTAGGATCTGACGTTTTGCCAGTAGCTGTGACTGGCTTCCTCAGAGGTATAACACAGAAAGATGGAGTACTCTCTGTGTCAAGGTGAGCAGAAAACTGATAGGCAAGTAATTTATTTCTACCCTGGAAGGTGGGGTAGGTCAGGGTAGAAATAAATTACTTGCCCCTGCGTTATACCTCTGAGGATGCCAGGTCCTACAATGCCAAGACCACAGCCACACAACCCGGAAAATCTACAGCAAGTAATGAACTCTGGCTGTGAAAGCCTTCAACAACATATTGCCATTACGTGCACTTGCAGTTTATGTTCATGTTTTGACCATGCAAGCCTAGCATCCTCAAATGATAGAATGTAAGCTGATAAAATACTACAGTTTGTATGGAAGACATAAAATTGGGAACATATATGGCTCTGTAGTTAATAAGCCAGAGAAATTAATTAAATTGGGACAGCTTCAGACACCATGATCAGAAGAAAATCTTAAATATATTTAATATGATTTAAGGAAATAGTTCAAGATATTTGAATTTCTGAACAACTTCATTGATGCATCACTTGGTAGAAGCCGTTATTTTGCGCTCAATGTTTACAGTGTAATCTAAGAACACTTTCCTGGGAATAAGCCCTGTTGAATAACCCAAGTAGGATTCTCAGTAGACCTGCTTTGGCTTGAACTCTGTATTAACTATGGCTGAGTTCAGACTGGCAATTTGCTCCAGTAGGGCCCCGGGCCAGCAACGATTCAATCCCGCAGTAAACTGGGCGGTCACACAGGCACATCTGCCTGGCATCCCCCACCCGTAGCCAACCTGTGCCGTTGTGCTTCACTGCCACGTTAAAAAGATACCTCGTGTAACCAGTAGCAAATCCTAAAAGCGTGTGTGTGTTGCGCATTTCTCTGCTTCCAGGAAGTCTGAACGCTCAAGCCGGGAGCAACCCGCATTGGGCAGCAGCGGTATGATTGGCCATGCTCTGCTTTACTGCCCAGTGCGGTGCCGGCGCTGTGGGGTCCTCCACCAATCGGTAAAATGCGGTTATGCACATGAGCGCTCATGCGCACATACACCCACAGCCGAATTAATGGGGAAACGGCGAATACAGCGTGCCTCCGTGGCAGCAGTCTGAACGCTCCCACCCGCCTCCGCCCCATATCTTCCGGCAGCAGCCCAGGCTTTTTTGCCACGACTGGCTACCGGAGCAAACTGCCAAGTCTGTCCTCAGCCTATGTAAGCCCCATACATTCTCATTGGCTCAGTTAGTGAAATATGTTACAGAATAGAATTTAATGACTAGGAGCATATTAAACCAGTGGCATTTATAATACTGATTCCTTAAGAATTGTTAAAATGGCACTGTGGTGGCCATCTATGAAGCTGATACTACATCCTGGTAGAATAAGATATCAGAAAATAGTTCCTGTTTTTCATAACTTACACAGCAATAAGACAACTGCAGCATAAGACGTGGTCTCCTTTCCGATATAAGAGAGAACCCAGACCACCTCTGGCTATCCTTCCAGTCCTAGAATTACTATCTGCCATAACCACCACAGTTGGCAATGACATAGTATGTAGCTAGGGATGTATGGACTTCATTAAATTAAGTAATCTAAATAGCTTATATGAGTTAAATTTGCATAGTTTTTAAAAATCCATTCTGCTTATACTGCTAGCCATGGGTGAGACAGAATTGCATATCATCCCCTACAGCACCACTAGAAAAACTGGCCAGTCTGTATTTTGACTTCTGAAACTTCCCAGTGCTGTTTTCATGATTTCAGGCTTATCTTAACAAATGTGAATCTTAACTGCATACTCCTAAAACTGAAACAGGCAACGAGCCAGAATTCTATAGCTGATACAAAATTCAATTTTTGCATCATGCTATTGTAGAACACAGCCCTGACTGTGACCAGAAAAACTTCACACTTCTGCAGTCCCCTTGCTTTTATTGGATGCTCCAGCTGTCATTAGTAGGTATCATCTATATAATAGTGATGTGTGGCCCCCATCTGCAGATATCTAAATCCACTAATTGGGAGCACATGGACAGTATAAACAGATGGTTCTGAAAACTTTAAAAAATGCATTGGGGGGGTTTAAATCTCCCCCCAACACATTTGTTGTCTCCATGTGTGAAGACAACGTACCTGCCTTCTCTGGCAGCTGCTGCAACAGTGAAGCTGATGGCTGCACAATGGGCAAAGTAGCATAGGCTGGATGCCATGCCAAACTGATGGTACTGTGTGGGGCTTGCCATTGATGGAGGGGTGGGAGATGCAGTGGGCCTGGTGTTGGAAGCCGGGAGCCGCACCAGGCTCACTGGAGGGAGAGAGCTGGAACTGGGCCAGACCTACCAGTAGTATAGACCGTGGGGGGCAAGAAACACAGTAGGCCCAGCAACAGGAGCTGAATACCACGCCAGGCTCACTGGGGGGAGCTGGAACTGTGCTGGGCTTGCTGGCACTGGAAGCAGTTGGGAGTGGAGAATGCAGCAAGCCTGGGGGGGACCTGCACCAGGCTTGCTGGGGGTGGAAGCTGTGGGGAGAGCCAAGCTCACCAGCAGCGGAGACTGGGGAGTGGGAGCTGTGGCAGGCTCCTTGGGATCAGCAGCAATGGTTGGGTGGAGCTGTGGCTAAGAGGGATAAGGGATCACCTACCATGACTACTGTGGGTTCTAATTTGTGTATTCTAATACCCAAGTTTGCTGAATCTGAGGATGCTTAAATCTAATGACTGGAACTGTGAGTGGGTGGGATGGTTCTGCAAAGCTGAAAAATGCCCCAGGTTTGCAGAAGAACATGAAATCTAAAAAAGATATATACTGCGGTTTAAAACCCCAAAATGGTAAAAGGAGTGCATGTAGCTTTAAAAAATGGATTCCCTCAGCAGCCACTGCTAGGCAACCACAGCATTTCAGGGCTTGGTTTGTGTGAATGAGTAAAAGACAGATGAGGGGGCAGGGTAGTTTCCAGGGCTGTTTGGGTCTAGCAGCAACCATTTCTGACTCATGACTCAACTAGGCCTAGCTGCTTGCTACTGATTAACAGCAGCTACCCCATGAAAGCTAGTGTGTACAGCAGTTAGAGCTTCAGAGTAGGGCCTGGGAAACCTGGGTTCAAATCCCTACCTTACTGTAGACACTCACTGAGTGATTTTGGACCAGTCACATTCAGCCTAATGTACCTCACAGGTTTGTTAAGAAGATAAAAAGGAGGAGAGGAGAATAATGCAAGCTGCTTTGGTCTACATTGTAGAGAAAGGGGTATAAATGAAGTAAATATTTTTGAAGTCGGAAGGAAGATAAAAGGTAGATTGAGGAGAGAATGAGGCAGGAAAAGAGTGGATATGGGGGCTGACATGAGTAAGGAAACAGGAAATAGTGCAGGGAGCGGTTAGAGGGGAAAGGGCCACCAAGGGGGGTATTGAGGGAACAAAATTCAGGAGGAGGGCCCCTGAAGCCAGCATCATGCTACATGAACTCAAATGCATTTCCATTTATTTTTAATGCAGTTCTGGCTGCAGCCTCTAGGGATGCAAGGAAGACAGAGCACAGTAAAAGGCACTCTGTCTATGGGTACACTTGCCTTTCTGCAAGACTGAAGCAAACTTGCCTAACAGATCATGCTAAATTCATCAGCCAAACCACCACTGGAGCAAGACAAGCCAGCATGAGTGGTAGAGCATGGTAAACAGAAGGTCTCAGGGTCAATCCCCAGCATCTCCAGTTATTTATTTATTGTTTAGGCTTTTAGGCCGCCCTTCCCTGGAAGCAGGGCTCAGGGCAGTTTACAACAGAATAAAACACAATAATCCAAGTTAAATTAAACAAGTGTTAAAACTCAATACAGAGTCATAAGTAAAAAGCAATTCCAAGGTGGTAAATAATTTGAATAGAAAATTGAACTATCCAGAGCCTCCAAGGGGACAGGTAAAGGTGGGCGGGAAACCTGAGTTCGAATCTTTGTCTCAACTCCTTCTTATCCCTATCCTGCTTGGCAACAGTGTACTATTCTTAATAGTATAGTAGCAAACTTTTGTTAATATTATGAAAAGAAGGGGGAAGTTAATGTTTCCCCATGATCTAATAACGTAGTTAAAAGGATGTTTCTCCTGTCCTCCACCCTTTACATGTATGGTAATAGAACATTTGTTTCAGTGGTTGCACATGTGGAACAGAAGTTAGAACTCCCAGGTCAGGCACTGGGCTGTTGTGATTATTATCGTGTTGGTAGAAGATCTAACAGCCCTTTATAAAGGCTACTTTGCTATATGACAAATGGCATACTCTTTTTAATGTCATTAAAATTAGATTTATAACAAATGTCATACCTAGTCTTTCTTCCAGTGGGGACCCAAAACTGCATTATTTTCTGGTCCTCCAATCCTGCTAGGTGGGTCTGGCTGAGAGAATGTGTCACCCAGCAACCTTCCATGGCGGATTGAGTATCTGAGTATTAGACACACATGACATGTCGCTTAAAAGCTCTCTTATTACAACTTGGATATTATGAATATAACCTGGTTCAGGGTGTTCCAGTTCCCTTCATTTTTGGCACTGCAGCTTCTTCCATCATCATTCTGGGGTTGTTGGCCAGGTTTCAGACATGTAACATTGTTTATGATGGGTTATGGCTGCACAAACAGAGGCTTTGCAAGTAGCAGGGGTGGGGATCTCACCTGGGCCAGGACATTTCCATGCCTTTTAATTTTGGCCCTGGAGCTCCCACAATCATCCTGAAGCTGATGGCCAGTTTTGAGTCTCCTAGCTTTATTCTCTGCCAAGTTATGCCTGACATAAATGTACAGATGGATAGACATAAATGTACAGATGGACACTTTTATTAGTGTGTATTCATGGTAACAGCAAGCAACGTGACTTGTTCTATTGTGATATTTGATTTGGATCAGGGTCATGGCAGGGGCCCAGGTGGAATCTTTGTCTGGTGGCTCATGGTGGTTCTTGGCAGTCCTGTCAGGGGAAAGTGAAGTGCCCCCCTCACAAGTTCTTGTGGGTTCCTAGGGGCCAGCACCACACAAGTACACCATAGTTTTCCTGGGTAGAGGCTGCTGGTGCAGGGAGAGGGAAAGCTGAAGATAGGGGGGCAGATAATGATTGGTTAGCTGTTGGGTGGGAAGGAGAGAAGGAGGCAGGAAAAGGGGAGAGGCTAGGGGGGCTTTCAGGAAAGGGAAAGATGAAGTAGTGTGGGAGGGGAAAATGAGATGTCTCCCGCTTGTGGGTTCCCACTTGTTTATTAAACTCTGTTGTACTCAGTTTCTTCCAATCTGCTATACATATGTTTTTCTTCCCCCTTTCCTCTTGATCATTTGCAGCTAATTTGTCTATGGATGGTGATTGTGCTTTGTTCCTGCACAAGCTGTGCCATGCAGAGTTATAAACACATTCCCATTGTTTTTGATGAATTGGAGTGTCTATTATTTATGCATGGGTTGGGTGCCTGTAACAAAGGGCATGTTGTCACCTGTAACTGGAAAGAATTGAACAGGTGTTTGAATGGGGTAATAGCCTCTCCGATGCCAAACCGTGATTTATGAAGAACTTATCTCTAATCTAAAAATACATGGAGCCTTTCTGGATGGCATGGCTGTCTGGTTGTGTGATCCTAGGGAAGATAATTTTGTTTTGGAAGTATTTGGATAGTAGGTGCAGAATGCAGCACACAGAAAAAGTTCCATTTTTTTCATCTACTAAAGTAGGTCTCTGGCTCCTATGTTTAGCTTGAAAGTGTGGACAATGTTTGATGAAGCCTCCAAAACTTGGGAGATGGCACATTAATATCTTGCATAATTCAGTTCCCATCCCCGTGATTAGCAGAATAAATTAAGGACATTTTAAAGTAACTGTGCATAACTTATACAAGTAGTAAAATTCTGTGTTTTTTTTAAGTAGAACTGACTAAGTTCAGAAGTACAGTTAACCTGAAAAAGTAAAGGTGTACATTTTTGATAGGGCTCTTCTGTATTTCAGATCTCCAAGACACCAGCTGGAGTGGTGAATTGTGTTTGTGTTATTGCTGCCCTTGATCATTCTGCTCAGTCTTCAGTTTATGGCAGATCCTGAGAATCTGGTATATGCATTCATCCATCTGTCAACTGCCAGTCACTAACCTAGGGGAGTGTACATGTGCAGAAGGCTATTCAAGTTGCATCCACAACATCCCTAATTTACCACTTGGTACTTGTGATAGTGCCCTGACCTGGATGGCCCAGCCTAGCCCAGTCTCACCAGAACTTGGCAGGTAATCAGAGTAGACCCTGGTAAGTATTTGGATGGGAGACCACCAAGGAAGCCCAGGGTCACTACACAGAGGCAGACAATGGCAAACTGCCTCTGAGGTCTCTTGCCTTGAAAACCTTGTAGGGTTGCCATAAGTCAGCTAGAATTTGATGGCAGTGACCACTTGTGGTAGTGCCAAGCATCAGCAGTTCTTCACTCATGAGGAAATGCACACACATTATTAGACCTCGTGCCATTTTGTCTGAAATGTAGTGTGGCTCTGATGGTAGAATTGCTAAGCTACTTGCTGTAAGTTACACAACTGTGCCCTGCATATGAGTACTGAAGACTGGTACAAAATGTAAGTGGATTTGCAGTCATAGTTCACTTTTCTGGATCATCTGGAACTGATCATTTATGAAACAATAGCAACTGGACTGGACTGAATGGATTGATTAGATAAAGCTGCTGCCTGTACACCTTAGTAGTGGGGAAAATTACAAAAACCTGCATTGTATCTTTTGCACAAACTATAGATGTGTTCCTTTACAAAAAAAATAGCAGGCAGGTTGAGGCTAGACTTCTTTCGTCCAAGGTGCACCAGAGATCTTTTACGCTTGGCCACTCAACCCATGAACAGCTGACCCAGCATCCATCATGTTTCCAACATGCTCAACATCCCTTTGTCACAAATAGTAGAGGAAGGTCTAGGATACTGAACCAAGTATATTCTGAGCAATCATGTCTGCTGTTGCTAGCTATTTTCAAACTCCAGATAAACTTAGCCCTGGAATTGCAGGTTTCTGATTAAAACAATTTGGCCCAGGAAGGTGCTTTTATAAATGGGACTGTGAACTATACCATTGTGTGTAGTATGTATTATCTGTTTTGCTGCCTGAATATATTATCCTACTCTCAGTGCATAGTTACATTTACATAGCACTGTTTTATGCACTGTTTAACATATCATGTCTAAGAGTTTTTGCTCTATTCCAAATTTCTGTGATCCTACTCTAACTGTATTACTAATTAGATGTCACTTGCTATTGATTACATTGACTTAGGCTGTGTAATCCGCTTGGAGCTTCATTGAGAAAGGTGGAGGATAAATAAAATAACTCATGGGATAAGCAATAGGCAAAGAATGAGTAATCCCAATATTAAAAATAGCCCTGAGAAACATCACCTGTTTTTGTGTGTCTTTGAAGGGGTTCTAATTTAGAATATACGTTGTCTATGAAGCAGCAGTCTTCAATTTTTGCTGCAAATAGCTCCATGATTGTTTTCAAACCTGATCTGGTAGAAGAAGAGGAAGAAGAAGAAAAGAAACTAACTTCAAAAAAAGCAGGGAATGGTGCAGAAATGAGTCAGCAAGAGCTTGCTTTGCCCCATATAGAACTTACAGACAATTGTGAGAGTGGAGTCCAATCCCCAAATTAAACTTCCTGGAATGCCCTTTAACAAGCAAAAATTACAAACAAGTATCAGAGAATATTAATTGACCCAGAAAAACAAGGACAGTTGGTTATGCATGTAGACACTTCACATGGTAAATTTAATCACTAAGATTTTCATAACCCTTTATCCTCGTGGAGAAGGTGGGTATATTTAAACATGAATTTAAACTTTGAAAAAGACTATGCTTTTCAACACACACACACACATACCCCCAGGCTGTCTTCTGGGGTCTGCTGTTCAATTATAGTCACTTAGGACAAGAAACTGATCGATACCCTTTAAACCCCTTGGCTCCTGAATTCAAAACTAAATTCTCTGCTCTGTGTGTGTGTCCTTGCTTGCTTCCTGCTGAGGGTACTTTGTTCCAATGTCTGCATATGATTCTCAGAGCCATTAACTGGAAGGAGACCCAGGACTGTATGGTTTGTCACACCGGTGGAACACTTTTTTTGCTTAAATGCAAAGCTTTGTCTAAAAGCCACATTCAATCTGGTATCTTTATTTCAAATAATCCTCTTATATTTCAGGTTGAATAAGATCATTTGTGTTTACAGTAGATAATGCGCCTTTCCCAGCAGTGATTGATTTCTTTTGTCATGCTAGCAAGCTTTTGCCCCTAAGCAGTTTGGACTGGCCTTGGATGGAGACTCATAGCAAGTGTTTTTTCTAAAAGGATTCTGCCAGCGCTAAGTATTGTGCAGAGCTCACCCTCCTCTCCAGTATTTTTGATGAATGAGAACATTGTGGGTCGTGAGAACCGCTCTGGTGAATTTTTGTGAGATAGCATTGAACGTGTTGGCTTGTCCTTTCTGCTTTTGCAGTCCAAGATCCCAAAATACTTGATTGCCTTTGTCCTGGTACTGTGAGAAAAAACCCCTCCAAAGTCTAAAACTGACTGCTTCTGAGTCCAGTGGCACCTTTATGCTCTTAAAGTTTTATTCAAGGTATGAGCTTTCTTCTGCACAAACACTGTCTGGCTCTGCAGCTAGGTGAAAGATGCTGTTTGAAGGCTCTGCAGATGCAGATACAGAGCCAGACAGTGTTTGTGCACAAGAAAGCTCATACCTTGAATAAAACTTTGTTGCATGTAAAGATACTGGACTCAAACTTCATTCTGCTGCTGCTTCAGACCAACATGGCTACCCATTTGAATCTCCCTCAATACATGTCAGAACAAATAGTATCTTGCCAGTAAGGAGTGGGCTTTGTAAAGCTTTACATACGATGGGGAGGATCTCATTCACACTTCGTGATCAAGTACATGCAAATCTTTGAATAATTACATTTGCACTTTACACTGAGCTTTCCAAAGAACCTGTACTCATTTTTCAATATGCCAGTATTTTAAATAAATCCATACCGAGGTTACAAGAACTGCTGGGTGTCTAGCTCCTTGGCAGATACGGATCAAGCTCACTACATTAAAAACAAAATAGATTTTTCATCTCTCACAGCTGCATGGCTTTTCCCACAGTTTTTCTCCAGAAATACATCTTTGTTCCCACTTCTGGCTATTGCTCATATGCATACTATGGCATTCTAAGTATTATTACCACCAAGAACATATGATACATACATACATAGCCATCTAAGTGTGTACGTTAGAACAAACATCTCATTTCAGATGCAGTTTAGTTTTCATCCTGATAGGAATCAGTGCTTCAACTTCAGGCAGCCATTTTCTGCTTGATTGGTTACCTAGGACTGACTTCATATGGACAGAGTCCAATTGCCTTAGGTACGTCCGCAATATTAACATCCACTTTATGTACAAAAGTACATCTGCTGTGGTTTTCCCCATCACAAAGAGCATAATGTTAATTAAACGTCATATGAGTGTCCCAGAGTTCTGTGCTTTGTTTTCTAGAGGAAGTAACCCTTTTCTATACAATGAATACCAGCACCTTAGAGCAGGGGTGTCAAACTCATTTGTTATCAAGGCCAGATCTGACATAAATGAGACCTTGTCGGGCCAGGCCTTATGTGTCATAAAATGTAATGCCAGGTAATGGAGGTATAAACTTTTTAAAGGACACAGACAAACACAAAGATTTTTTTTAAGTTAAAATAAAAACATGCTTAAAGCATTAGCACTCTTGCAATATTTTATTTATTTAACAGTCTCTAACTGACACCTCTTGCTCTGGATTATTGCATCAAAATCTAGAGACAATGTCTGTGCTGTAGCAATCTTGAGTATGCTGTTCAGATGTTGTTCAGGTATGTATCTGTAAGTTGCAAACTTACAGATTTATTGACATTCATTACAGAAATCTCATGGTTAATGCTTTCAGCCTAAAACCCAGAGGAAAACATGAAATGGCTGGGCATTGTAAGCTTTGGTACATAAGTTGCTTCGTGTGCTGGTCAAGAACCTGTGAAGGCACCATGACACAGATTGAGGACTATGTGCTCTTCTACAAAACTATAGTCTTTACCAGAGAAATAACTACAACTCCTATGTGGCAGTGCAAGAATAGAGAGACAGCAATGTATAGTAGTATCAGCCTACTATCTGGGAAGACTAAGCTCAAAATCCCCCATCTAGAAAATGTGCTGGATGAACTTGGTCTGGACACACACTCTCAGCCTAATCCTCCTCACTGGCTTGTTGTTATTCCTCATCTAAATAGTTCACATTGCTTTCCTACTGAGAAAGAATGGATCAAGAGGGCAAGAATACAGTGAAAAAGAAGAAGGGAACCCAGTTGCACCCAGGAGAGCCCTTGCAAAATGTGCCCAACAAAACACACACACACAATCTCTGTAGCATGACAAAAAGCTAATCTCTCCTTATATATAAAAGAGATTTGGTGTCTCTCCTGGACACGCTTCCACAGCCTTTGGCCCATTCAGCTGCCACTCTCATAGTCTCCCAATCCCATGGCTGCATTGGCTCGGCCCTGCCCACTGAGCTGGAAGGCAGCGTTTCGCCCTCAGTCTGGAGGGAGCCAGTGAAGGGGATGGACGCTCCGCCGAGAGAGCAGCAACCCCTCCATGGGGGAGAAGGAGGCAGACCTAGTGAGCGGTGGCAAGCAGGGGAAGCATTCATCTTTGCTGCCCCTCGCGGCCCCTTTCCCTTGGCCACAAGGCCTGCACCACAGAGAAGGCTGCCCAGCGCCTTTCAAAGGCTCCCCCACCTTCCTTCAGCAGTGGCGGCAACGCCAGGGAGGGTCTGGCTTAGAGGAAACGAGCTGTGGCTCTTGGAAAGCCGGACTCTCTCCTGAGGAAGACACTTCTCTTGGATCCTGTGTGGGACTAACTGTGACTAACTGTCTCCTCAGTGGCTGTTGGTAGGCAACCAAACAACCAAGCTTGCTTCTGTGAGTAAAAAAACAAAGGACTTTCAGCATAACCCCCTCCCCCGCTTGGCCACTTTCCTGTCAGAATAAACTTAACATGCTTCTCTTTTTTGGCTCCACCATGGCTGGCTGGCTGGCTAATGAGGTGGGCCAGCGACCATCAAACCATTCTCTTCAACACCCTGCTGTGTGGCTGCCTTTCCCCTAGGGTTGCCAATCTCCACGTGAGACCTGGAGATCTCCCGCTGTTACAATTGATCTCCAGATGAAAGAGATCAGTTCCCCTGGAGAAATGGCTGTTTTGGAGGGTAGACCCTATGACATTATCCCCTGCTGAGTCCTTCCATCCCCCCCAGTGCTACCTTCCACAGGATCCAACCCCCAAATCACCAGGTATTTCCCTAATCAGAGGTGGCAACTATGCTTTCTCCTCAGTGCCTGTTGCTAGGCAACCAAGTTCTGTCATTAAAAGGCCCTTTCCACACCTATTTTGGCCTTTGGGAGAAAACTCATTGGGGCCAGTCCTAACAGAGTTGCCAACTCCAGGTTTGAAATTCCTGGAGATTTGAGTGGTGGAGCCTGGAGAGGGTGAGGTTTGAGGAGGTACAGTACCATAGACTCCACCCTCCAAACCAGCCATTCCCTGATGGGGAACCATTGTTGCCAGCCTCCAGGGGAGGGATGGAGATCACGCAGAATTACAACTACTCTTCAGATGGCAGAGATCAGTTCCCCTGGAGAAAAAGGTGGGCTCTGTGTCATTATACTCTGCTGAGGTCACCACAGCAAATTGGCACTGAGTGTCCAAGGCCTTGGCACTCTCCCAGAGCCTGTTTCTAGAACTCGTTGTATTTATTTCCACAACAGGCCTTATTCCTAGTACCTTGAATAAAACTATGTTGGTCTTAAAGGTGTTTTGTATATCTCTGATGCAATTGAGGGAGGGAACTGGGCAAAGGAAGCTCTGGCTCTTTCCCTCCCCCCCAGGGGGGGAGGCACCTCATCCAATAGAGGGAAGAGAACCTTGGCTCTGTAGCTGTGCTGTGTGATTGAGAGAGCCTGGCAAAGCAAACTCTCACTCCTTTCCTCCCTTCCTCCCCCTCTCTTCCTCCCCTAGGGAGGAGGAGCCTCAGCCAATGGAGGGAAGAGAGGCTTTGCTCCATAGCTCTTGTGTGGTTGAGAGAACCTGGCAAAGCAAGCTGTGATGCAGAAGGAAGCAAGAGAGAGGGAGAAGGAAGCAGACAACAGCCAGTTGCTCACGGGCCTCATACAAGCCCTGTGGGGGTCAGATCCAGCCCATGGGTCGCATGTTTGACACCACTGCCTTAGAGTGTGGTTAGAGTTTATTTGAAAAAAATATTATTTTCTTTTGGAAAAATAGTACAGAAACTTTGTTCCGTGATGGGAAGTTAAAACACTTTAATAGTTTGACTTAAGTAAATGTGTGAACGTAACCATGCTCTTACCAGTGAAAATGGAATCTTTGTTAGAGAGGATTGCAGCAGCAGCATGTTTCCAGTTTAGCACCCTTCATGAACTATTTCCTGAAGTTTCACAGCTATAAGACACTGGGTGATCAAAGCCACTATGGAGTGTAACTGTTTGGATTCTGTTTCTGGCTCTACTATGCTCTTACATGGCAAGTTGCTTCATATCTCAGTGTTTCCGATCCAATGATAATATATTGATTTATTTTATGAAGCATAGCAAAAATTGCTGCTCAAAAGTACTACATGGGAGCTAGGTGTGCACTTTGGTTATGAAATTACCATGGTTCTCGCCATCTGACTTGCTAAAAGTTATGTCTGACTCAGTCACACTGTTTTATACCTAGCAGACAATGAGGTTTCTATTCAAGGTCTAAGATGCATCTTTACATAATGAATAGGCTCCAAGCTAACCAAGGTTTGACTAAATGATAGCACCCTGGGGGTAGGTTATAGTATTTGCTTGGTAATCCCCACATATATACCTATCTCTCCTATATAATAATCCTGTTTTGGGGTGGCAAGATTCCATGCTTGCTCTCAGCCATTGGCCTATCAGCCGCCACTCAAGAGTACTCATGTGCCATTGGCCGGGTGCTGGGTCTGCTCCTCTTCCTTGCCCACTCCCCCTTCAGCCACTGTGCCCTGTCAGAATGGCTTTCTCTCTTGATGAAGACACTTCTCCTGCTTGCCTCCTGTGTGGGAATAACTCTTCCCTCAGTGGCTGTTGGTAGATGTAACAAAATGGCAGTTTGTAAGATGGCTGTGATTCTTTGTTTAAAATGTCCCCCCATCAGGTTTAATTGATCTGTAGTTCCAGAGAGGGGCCTGCAGGGGTATCACTCACTGGGTTGAATGGGGCTTCCACATCTGCTGGCCTACAGTTCCCAGCTGCCCCAAGGCCAAAAAGTGCAGGAAAACAGGGACTGTCCCAAGGCAGTCTTCGTCCCTGGGAGCAGCAGAAATTCAGCCACTCCACAGTTGGCTGGACTGGGGAATGAATGGAAATTTCCCTGCTCTCTTGGGCAAGAGAGCGTGGCTGAAGTACAGGTGAGCCCACAACCTCCAGAGGTAGAGAGTATTGCATAGGTTGATTTATTCCCTGTTGGTTCATAGTGTGTGCTTACTCCTACAGTGTGTGTGTGCTCCATAACTCTGTAAATAGTTAATACAATGCCATAGACTCCACCCTCCAAACCAGCCATTTCTTCCTGGGTAACAATTGTTGCCAATCTCCAGGTTAGGGCTGGAGATCACTGAAAATTACAACTGCTCTTCAGGTAGCAGAGATCAGTTCCTCCAGAGAAAATGGTGGACTCTGTCATTATACCCGGCTGAGGTTGCCACAGCACATTGACATTGAGTGCCCAAGGCCTTGGCACTCTCCCAGAGCCTCTTTCTAGAGCTCATTGTATTTATTTCCACAACAGGCTTTATTCCTAGTTGTATATAAAATACAAGATCGCAAACCCTAAAGCATGGCTTACAGCAGTATTTGACAACTCAGCATTTTCCCTTGGGATCAAGTGTCAGGTGTATCAGGAGCGGTCAAGGAAAAAATGTCTAATGAGGACTTGCTGTTATAGAACCTTGTGATCTGTTGTTTACTGAAGGTGATGAGCTGTTATTCCCAGGCAAGTCCCTGAGTGGCAAGCTGTACCTTTTTTATAGAGTTTCACAGAAAAAGCTTAACAACATAACAGATTACACAAGCGAGTAAGTAGAGAACAGTCAAAACCTGGGGTAGGTAAGCACTGTTGTGAATTGTGGAATAATAAAAGTTTTGTTCATAAATACTAGTAAATTATTAATCTCTTAAAGCAGTTTCAGACTGAATCAGAGTGGTAAAATATTTAAAATGGTGTTACACAACCAGCTTACTACAGAGAAAAGAAGTGTAGAGACCATATGTTTTAAGTGTAGAGTAGTTTGAGGTATATTTTTGTGTGTGGTTGAATGTCTTTCTCGGTTATTATTTCAAAACAAGGGAACCATTTTGCATGGAAGTTGGATTGTTAAGGAAAGTGTTCCACCCGGTGTATGATCTGTGATTTTCTCTAATATGAAGAGGTCCCAGACCTTTGTGTACCAAAAATCGATTGTGGGGGTTAAGTGGGATTTTCACCATGAAGCAATACAGGAGTGAGCTGGTACAATTAGGCTTGATATTAGCTCTTTTCCAATGAGTGGGATTTGGAGATCATGCCAGACGTTAAGAAAAAGAATTTTAGGTTTAAGCGGTACTTTATAGCCTGTAATGGATTTTATCTGTCCCAGGACGTCTTGCCAAAAAGATTGTATTATTGGACACTCCCACAAACAGTGGGTGTAGGTTCCTATATTTTCACATTTCCTCCAACATAACGGTGATGAGGATGATGAAGATAGTGCAAGTTTCCGGGGAGTCAGGTACCAACTGCAGTTGCGTGTTAATGATTGGTGAAGTGAGCATAGGTGAGGACCAAATTTGATCCCAGATTTCATCTGTAATCGTAAAGCTGCAGTTCGATTGCCACTTGTTGCAGAAAGGTAAGTCAGTAGTACTGTGAAGACCCAGTAGAATAGTGTAAATCTTGGATATTAACCCTTTAAAGGAGTTCCCAATGAGTCCCAGAAGATTCTCAAAAGCAGATTTGGTTGGTGTTTGGGAAGATGTATTTTGGATAAATGACATCACATGATTCAATTGCATGTAGAAGAACCATGGGATGGAGCTCTTCATCTTTTGTTCTAGGAGCCGTTTTAGAAGTAGGCCCTCTGAGTTAGAAATATCCTTGATACTCATTAAGTTTTCCTGTCTAAATTTCCTGGCTATTACAATATTGTTACCTGGAGGGAACCAGCTCTGAAACAAAAATACGGTTTGTTTAGATATATTTGGAAGAATCTTATGCCTGTGAATGTCCCAAGTGCAGAGAATAGATAAGAGGAAGACATTGGAGTGAATCAATTTAGGTTGTGACTGAGGCTCATTCCAGATCATTTCCTGGATGGTTTTGGGGAACAGCAATGGAAAAAGTGGTTGAACCCAAATGGTGTTGTCCCCATGACGTAGCATCTTGACTATAGAGGCCAGCATCAGGATAATTAAGCCCACCATGGCAACGCCGTCGTCTAAGAGTTTTGAAGCTTGTTCTCTGTTTTTTGTTTTGCCACAAAAAGGTGTTGAGTGCCGTTTGCCATTTGTGTAGGAGAGATAAACCAATTGGAATTGTGTGAAATAGAAAAAGAAACTTTGGAAATATAAATGACTTGATTAGGTGAGGTCTGTCCAGGAATGAATCGAACACCTTTTCTGTATCAAGGGATAGAAGTACAGCTTCCAATTTCATAGATCCACATTCAGATATGATGTTTAATGAATCAGAATCAGAAATCTTTATTATGGTTCATAACCAGCACAAACAGTCCAACCAAGCATACATCCATCCATCTCAAAATAATTCAAAATCATTTTCGATCAGGCATTGGGCGTTGGCCTAAGAGTCTTTAAATTATGCTTTTAAGAGATCTTTCCTAATTCTGTAGGCCGCTGCCAAAAATTTGGCACATGCTAATGTCACCTGTGGATTGGCATCTATCATAAGTGAAATACTAATATCAGAATGCGAAGGGCCTGAAAGTCTTGCCCGTATGGGTTGGATAAATGTAGCTCGTATATTTTTATAGAACCCACACGCAAGCAAAATATGATTGATAGTATCAGCCTCACCAATACCACAAGGACACTCAGCCATACGTATCTTCTTGTAACAACCTATTACGTCCTCAGAAGGAAAACTATTACAACGAGCCAAAGAGAAGGCCATTCGATGAGATGGAATTACCAAATTCATCAGATATGAAGCTGGAGAGATTACATATCTTATTTGAGAGGGAGCCAAAAAACTTGGGGCTCTAGCAATATCATTCTGTCTCTCTAAATCAAATAGTCGCTGCTTTACCACAGCTCTTGCTTGATTTAAGGCCATCATTTGTAGAGATTCGGGTGAAAAGCCTAGCAAAGCCAACTTCTGATGTACAGCCCTAATCCAACAAGAACTGTGTCTATCATTCAAAATTAGCAAGGTAATGTCCAAAGGGAAGTGACTAAGCTTGAGCAGGGTGTATATTGATGTAAGGGTCACCCTTACTTCCATCCTTATCAACCCGGATTCCAGGCACATGATAGCATTTGAGGCACCTTTAGGGAACTGAAATATGGCGCTCAAGAATTTAGATTGTATTTTTTCGAGAGCAGAAAAGCTTGTAGATATTGGACCCAGCATCGTCCCATACAACAGTTGAGGCACAGTCTTGGCAAGGGCCACTGGAACATATTGCCCCCCTTTCGTATATAAGAATCTGACAATACCCTGCATAGATTTGTGACCAGAATTCGCAGCATATTCATGGTGCTTTTTTGCCCCTGAAGATTGAATCATAACTCCAAGGTATTTATAAGCTGCTACCTGTTGTAGCTTATATCCATTTATGCTCCACTCTCTGATCTTAGGTTTAGAGCCAAAGGTCATTATTTTGGTTTTGTTAAAATTGATCTCCAAATGATTTAAATCACAATACAGGGCAAACTGATTTAGTGCCCTTTTCAAGCCAACTGGCATCCTGGATAGTAGGACCGTATCATCCGCATACAGTAAAGCTAGCAGATGCCGATCAGCTAAAGTGGGCGGGTGGGTATCCACCAATCCCAGATAGCCAATTAAATCATTAGTGTATATGGCAAAAGGGGAAGGGGCCGATACACAGCCTTGTTTGACCCCTTTATTAGATGGAATAAAGTTAGAGAGAAGGCCCTGCTTATTGCATCTAACCCTAATTTCGGGATCTGAGTATAGTGCCTGTATCAGAAATAGGAGTCTCCTATCAATTGAGGTCTTCTCCAGCTTCTTCCAAAGTTTTTCTCTAGAGATGGAGTCAAAAGCTGACTTCAGGTCTATAAATGCTGCAAAAGGGATACTATTTTATTAGATGCATATTTATCAATAAGATGGGATAAAATCAAGTTATGACCCAAAGTAGATCACCCTTCCCTGAAGCCTGCTTGTTCATCCATTAATATATTTTCTTGAGTTATCCAGGTTAGTAGTTTCTCTAGTAAATGGCTGGCATAGTGTTTACCCAAAATACTCAAGAGGCTAATAGGCCAGTAACTGCCTGGATCCTCCCTCTGCCCTGCTTTAAAAATACGTATGATGATGGCTTGTCTCCAAGCTCTTGGAATATTGCCTGTTGCATCTATATAAGTAAATACTAGGGCCAAGAGGGAGGTCCACCAATTTGCATTAGCCTTCAGTTGATCTTTCCTTTCTTGAGTCTACCAATCAATTATTTGATCTCTTTGATGGTCACAGGAGGCCATGCCAGCAGATCTGAAGAATCCTCTTGATTCCTTGGAGTTGAGGTATAGTGAGTGTCAGAATAAAGTTTGCAAAAGAATGCCTCCCAGTCTGCAGGAGAAATAAAGGAGTTGAGAGGTGAAACATTCTTAGATGAGTGATTCCCTATCAAATTCCAAAACTGGGTAGAAGATGTAAAAGTTGATGTTGGGCACATACGATGTCACATCCCATGTAATTCTTATAGACTTTATAGGCATCATTAAGGGCTCTTTTTGCTTTTTGGCAATCTTTGTCAAACCATTGCTTAGAAACCTTCTCTGAGACCCTTCTTTGAAGGAAAGCATCTTGTACCAGGGAAGGTCCTAAAAGCTGGATGATATACTTCAAAGGAATCAATGGATTTCTATCAGAGGGGCCATCTATAATTGCTGCTCTCCACTTGTGAACTTCCTCCTCTTCCAAAATCTCCTTCATCCTGTGTGCGAGATGATTTGTCGATCTGTTATCAGATGTGGTTCAGGCTCAATAATGGGGTGGATCAGATTGGGGTGAAAGCCAACTCAAGTTTGAGAGAAAAATGGTCACTGTCAAACTCTGGTAAGATCTGGAGATATACTATCTTGTGCAGTAAATAAGGACTGACTATAAAATAGTCAATGGTACTACCATTAGAACCTGCCATAAAAGTAATTTCTCCCGAGTAATCACCCATTGTGGAGCCATTTAAAATGCATAAGTCAAATTTCCTTGTCAGGTTTAATAGGCAAGGACCTGCAAAGTTGGCTTTTGTGTCTTTTGAGAGGCATTGATAATGAGTACAGTTGTATGTATCTTCTTCGGCATATATAAAAAATCTAAACTTCTCTGTTAAGGTCACATCATTAGGGCCAAGTCTGGCGTTAAAATCTCCTCCTATCAGGATCATATCTATTGAAGTGTCAATTTCGAAGTTCTTCAATAAAATAATCTATTTCAATCAAACTTTTGAGTATGTCAGTTTGTTTCTGCTGGGGAGGTATATATATTGATGTTTAATGCTTTGAGTATGTTATCCGTGAGATCTTGACCTGACATAAAGCCTGATTGGTCATGATGTACATAATCCATTATGATGGAATTAAGGCATTTGGTGATAACTGATGTGAAAATCTTGTAATCTTGGTTGAGCAGGGAGATGATTGTAATAATAGAAGCCAAATTCCATGAAGAAGGTAAGTTACCTGTTCTGAGGATGTCATTGCATGTTTTGGTTAATTGTGGAACTAGAATTGGCGCAAATTTCTTATAGAATTCAGATGGGAATCCTTCAGGTCCTGCTGTTTTGTTATTTTTAAGTGCTTTGATGGCATCAAAGACTTCCAGTTGGTCGATCGGGTTCTCCAATATTTGACAATGTTCTTCTGTAAATTGCTTAATATGTGGGTTTGAAGCTAGATAGTCCATAATCTTGGATGGAGATGGATTAGAGGAAGAGTGTAGTGAACGATAGAATTCCAGGAAGACCTCATTTATAGCTGTCGGTTTTGTGTGAATTTTGCCTTTTGTATCACGGGCTGACATGACTATTGTGGTTGACTTACGATCTTTTATTTTCCAAGAGAGTAGTTTCAGGGATTTCGAAGAGTTGACCCAGTATTTTTGCTTTAGGTAAAGAAGGTTTTTCTGGATGTCGGCACTTTTTATAGACTCCAAGAGTTCAGTGGTAAGTTTAAGTTTTCTTGCTTCCAGTTAGCTTGTGTAAAGACTCCAAAGTTTTGATCCTGGACATTAAGTTAGTCTTGAGTGATTCTCTGCATTTTTTCAAATTGGATGCCAGTGAGATGATTTGCCCTCATGTGACTGCCTTGAGAGCACCCCATATTGTGGCAGATAAGACATCAGCAGCGCAGTTGATTTTGAAGTATTATTTAATGGTGTGTTCAATTTTACTGACAGCTTCTTCTTGAAGTAAGAGAGCTTAGTTTAAGGACCAGTGCCTAATGCTCAGTACATCCAGGCATGGTCTGACCACAGTATAGGCCCAATTGTGGCATCTACAAGTTTGTCATTCAAGGTTGAGGAAATAAGAATGTAATCTATTTGTGTATATATTTTGTGTCTTGGTGAATAGTAGGTATAGTCTCTGGTTGAGGGCAAGGCCGGCCCAGGTGTCTGGGTGTCCTAGGGAGGACAGCCTGGGATGCCCACCCCACCCGGGATGCCAACCTCCCGGTGGGGCCTAGAGACAAGGGGTGGGTGGCAGAGCACTGGCTTTCCTGGAGGCTCTGCAGCTGCGGGACCCTCAGGAAAGCCAGGGAGGGGGAGGGGGTTCTAGCCCCTGCCCCCTCCCTCCCAGCGTCAGAGACGGGGTGTGTGTGGCAAAGCACCAGTTTTCCTGGAGGCTCCGCAGCTGCGGGGCCTCCAGGAAAGCCAGGGAAGGGGCGGGGGTCTAGCCCCCACCCCTTCACTTCCAGTGCCGGCTTTGAGCGCTCAGCTTTGAGCACCCGCTGGAGTCACTGCCAGCTACTGCCCCTGCCTTCTCTCCCCCCCTGGGGGGAGGGCGGGCAAGCTCTGCCACCGACTCCTGAGCCCCGCTGGGTGCTCTTCGTGGTGGCAGGGAGGTGGCAGCAGTGGCGGAGGGGCTTTGCATGGGGGGGCGGGGGGGCGTTTGGCACCCCTGCAGGCCCGGTGCCCTAGACAAGCGCCTAGCTCGCCTAGTGGGTGAGCCGGCCCTGGTTGAGGGGTTTGAAGATCTCCATGCATCGATTAGATGGTATTTTCCCAATACATCTTTCATTTTGGTGAAGGAACTAGGTCTTTTCTTCTGTTTCATGAATTGGTGTGTACAATCCAAAGCAGTGTCCATAATATAGTTGAGGTCTGCACCCAAGATTACATTCTCCTTCTTGAAAGAGACTTAATTTGGAGAGAGTTTCCTCTACAAAGGTCACTTGATTGTCACTGGGGGCGTAGATAGATGCAAGGGTGATTTTCTTATCTTCTAGTATTCCTTTTATAAAAATGAATCTTCCTCTTGGATCTTTTTTAGTTGCTTGATGTTGAAATCGAATGTGTTTGGAGATTAATATCACAACTCCACGAGATTTAGAGCTTCTATGTGTGTGAAATTGTTGGTGGATCCACTTTGCTTTCAGCATACATTGGGATGTGTAATGGAGATGTTTCTCCTGTAGAAGGGCAATATCTGTGTGAAGTTTGTTCAGATTAGTCAAAATGCCTTTTCTTTTAATGGTGTTGTTCAGACCTCTGACATTAAGAGAGAGTATGTTCCAAGATGAGGTCATGTCTGCAAGTGATAATATAGGACCTTGATAGGTATATTTGGTTCCTGACCTTTCACTGTTGTTGCTTTGTTCTGTGTTGTGTTATTTCCTATATTCCCTCAAAATATGTATCTATGTTGTAATGTCAATACTTATTTGGGGATAACTGGTTCAAATAGGAGTTGAAAGCGTTGCTTATGTAGGTATAGGTAGTACTCAGAGTTATTGACTATGTGAGTAAGTTCTCTTCATCTGCTGATGGTTGTGTGTAAATAAACTGCAATGTGTTACTACCAAGCTATTATGTTGTGCAAATCAATGTTGTAGTGTTTGTGCTATGAAAGTGTAGTATGAAATGATGTTAAAAAAGGTGTGCTCTCAAGAAGTTGTCTTAGTGGCTGGTTGGTATGAGATTAAGATAGTTAATATAAAACCAGTGGACAATAGAATAACAATATGAACCTAAGAAAGTACCTATTCAAGTCAACTAGGTCAAAGTCAAAGCATGGTTATAAGGGCAACAGCTGTAATCTTTAGAACATCAGTTGGAAATATCAATAATGACTCTTTAAACGAGGAAGGAAAATGAACAAGATTCTCAATTACCACACTTAGAATATTGAATAACAGTCTTAATGTTAATATGAATGAGTTAAAAACAGTAACTAGCTACTAAAAATTACACAAGTCTATAAAGTCACTGGAATTAATTTCTATATAACCAGTTAATTATTAGACTTATACTATTCTATTATCATGCATAATAATATATATATCTCCCTAACAGATTAAGAAAAACAGTGCTATAAGGTAACACAAGCACCAATTAAAAATAAGTAAGACAATGTATGAAATTGTCAATTAGTTGCTGTAGATTTTCAGGGTTGTGTGGCCGTGGTCTTGGCACTGTAGGACCTGATGTTTCGCCAGTAGCTGTGACTGGTATCCTCAGAGGTATGACACAGAAAGATGGAGTACTCTCTGTGTCAAGGTACTCCATCTTTCTGTGTCATACCTCTGAGGATGCCAGTCACAGCTACTGGCGAAACGTCAGGTCCTACAATGCCAAGACCACGGCCACACAACCCGGAAAATCTACAGCAACTAATGAACTCTGGCTGTGAAAGCGTTCGACAACAAATTGTCAATTAATTGCTAGAAATTGTAGATATAAGCCCCCCCCCCCGGAAATCAAAGTGGAATTAATTTGATTCAAGTTCAAAATTAATTAAAATGTATAATCAGTATTGAATTAATTAGCTGATATGTGTTTTTAAAAATGCAAATCAGAAGAAATGTGCCTTAAATACAAATAAAATACGGTCTCTGTTAGCCACACTAGTGCCTGGAGTGAATAATGGAGTACTCTCCAAATATTGAGACTGAAAGTAAATAAAGAGGCAAGTAATAACAGAACCCATCCCCCTCCCTCCCTCCCCAAACCTTCATATATAAGTAAATGGCATTAGACTGGGCATATTTAACGTATATACATTGAGCTATAATGCAGTACTTTATTTGGGAACATAATAAAAGCTTAACCGAGATAAAGGTGAACTGTATACAGCAGTTAGATGTGTCTGACTACCAGCTTGCTTTCAGTGTACAGGTTTCTGGTTTCCTTGCTTGAGAAGCCTGGGAACTTCCATTTCTGCGATAGTTTATTAGAATCAAGTGATGTCACGAAATTAATCGCTTGAAGGAGATGTTTACTGTAATCTAAATTGTTTGCATAGTAGACCTTGTCTTTATAAGCCACTTGCAATCTAGTCAGGTTAGACCATCTGTACCATATCTTTGCTTGTCTCAGCATTTCAGTGATCGGGCGAAGATCTCTTCTCTTGTGAAGGACTTCATGAGGGAGATCAGGAAACATGAAGATTTTGTTGCCTTGAAAGGAGAATGCTCCCCTGACTCTAGCTTCGTCAAGGATCCTTTCCCTCATTCTTGTGTCTGGTAGGACTGCTAGGACATCTCTGGGGCCTTTGTGAGATGAGTGAGTTGCCGCGCCCAGGCGATAGGCTGCTGTTATGAGTGGGACGACATTTTCTTCTAAGTTTAGTTCTCACTTCAACCAGTCCGCAATAAAAATGGGCAGATCTACAGAGATGTTTAAAGGTTCATGAAAGCCTCTGAATTTCATGTTGGGATGTTGGGTAGCCGCCTCTAGAGAAAGAACGCCCTATTTCATGTCACTAACGTCAGCGTCAATATGGCATACTGCATCTTTAAGGGAGAGGCTCATTTCTTTTGCTTGATCTGCCGTTTGTGCTACAGTGGTCAGGGTTTTCCTAGGTCCACAAATTGATCAATTATGGGTTTGATTAAGGCCGACATATTTTCAAGCAATTTATGTTCCATATTATTTAGTATTGTTGCTAAGGCTGATTCAGTCAGGGATACTGAAGGGATTGGCGTACCTTGCTCTTCAGCCGCCATGCTGTCAATTTCAGTGTCATTGTTCTCAGGAGATGAGGGTTGATTTCCCTTGTTAAAGAAGTCCAGAATGCTTTTTGGGGTCGTCAAAATTGGCGTTGATTTGTCCAATCCTGTTTTGCCCATAATATTTCTTGACAAGATAAGCTTTGGTATGAGATTAGTGAGGTTTGGAGTTGAAGGGAGAGCAGAGTCGAGTCCCTAGGCATCCATACTAGATGGCACCAACCCCCCCCCCCCCAGGAAGCTGATTTTGGTGTTGCAGTTCCCTACGAAAACATGTATAGGACAAGGATGCATGATTGTAATGTTAATTCAGCCACAGTCCTGTGTCTTGTGAACCACCTTCCTGTGTTTTCCAGTTGCTTCTTGTACACTTTAATAATGCAAGTAGGGGAATGAAAAGTTGGGCGTGGTTGTAATTTTGGCTAATGTTAATAGAACAAGTGTCATCTTTCATATATTCTTATTCACACTCTAAGATCTAAATCAGAGACTATAGAAGTACTATTTGGTTATATTAAATTCATGGCTATCCAGCTTCCGGCTGTGATCAGTGAGATCTAAGGTTCTAGCCACAGGACACCCCAGGGCAGCTGCTGAGACCCAGGCTAGGTAGGGCTCTGATTGCCCTTGACCCTGCTTCCCCCAGTGGAAGGGGAAAGAATTCCAGGCCAGGGAATTCTGGTGCTCCTGGGGAGGGGAAAGTATAATGGTGGGAGCAGGCACATCATTATGTGAAGGGGGCGGAGAAATGGGAAGGCTCGGCCCACTTCCAGCCTGCGTCCCATCCTGAGGGATGTTGGCAGTGGGGCTAGGAATTATAACCCCTCTCCGACACTGGTGTCGTGTAACGCCAGGTCCCTAAATAATAAGACCATAGTCCTTAGGGAATTCCTGCAACAGCAGAATGCGGACCTGCCGTGCGTGACTGAGACCTGGGTGAGGGAGGGCCCTCCTGGGTTCTCGGTCCTTCACCAGTCTTGGACTAGGGGCCAGGGGGAGGAGTGGCGCTATTCATCCGGGAGGCTTACTCCTTTAGGGTGCTCCCACCTCCAAGGATCACGGGCATCGAGTGTGCTGGCCTGGTCTGGGAGGCTAGGGAGAGTTTGGCAATTTGGCAGGTGTACCAGCCGCCTAACGCACCGGCCAATAGTCTGCCATCCCTGATGGAGGCTGTAGCAGGCTGGGCATTGGAACACCCTAGACTGATCGTCCTGGGTGATTTCAATGTTCATGCTGAGGACACGACCTCTATTCAGGCAGCGGATCTGGTGTCATCCATGGCAGCGCTGGGAATCTCCCAATATGTAAGGACCCCTACTTACCAGGCTGGGAACATGCTTGATTTGATCTTCGCGGCGGGGGTAACAGTGGACCGGGTTATTGCTTCGGCAGTCCCATGGTCAGACTACCATGCCCTGGGGGCCACCTGGATGTACCACCCCGACCCTGTTTAGGCAGCGAGTGTATTTTGCCTCACCCGTGGAGCCAGATGGACCCTGTATGGCTCCAAATGGCCCTGAGGGATCCGATGCCCCCTGACAGTTCATTAGATGAGCTTGTGGAGGACTGGAATAACCAGCTTTCTGCAGCCATCCACGAGATTGCTCCACGGCGCCCTCTCCACCCCCACACCAATCTGGCTCCTTGGTATACCCAGGAGTTACGGCTGATGAAGCAGGAGCTCAGATGGCTAGAGAGACGGTGGCATCAAATTCGAGATGAAGCAGCAAGAGCATCTTATAGGACATTTATGAAAGCCTATAAGATGGCAGTCAAGGCTGCAAAGAAGGATTTCTATGCAGTGGCGATTACATCTGCTAGCTCTCGCCCAGCCCAATTATTTAGAACGATTCGGTCGATAACAGCTCTGCCACAGGGCAGACCAAATGCTAGGGAATTGGACATTGGCTGTGAGGCCTTTGCGAGCTATTTTGTGGATAAAGTCTTGGTGCTCCACCGCAACCTCCCCGCCACACTTGAAACAGTGAGCGAGCTTGAGGCCCATTGCACATCTTCATGTTTGACCCTGGATTGCTTCAGCCCTCTCAGCCTGGAAGAAGTTGACAGACTACTCACAGCTGTGCACCCAACCTCTTGCAGTCTTGGTCCGTGCCTCTCCTGGTTTATTAAATCTGGCCATGAGAGGTTTCTTTCTTTTTTTTTTTTAAACTCTCCTAAAAAGGAGAGAATTTTATTACTTTTTATAAAAAGAAAAGGGGAAGGTATATAGAAGGATTAAGAAAAAAAGTGGAGTGAATTTTTCCTGTTAAAAAATTAGTTTTGGTTAGTATAATTACAAATTTTGGCAACCACCACGGTTGGAAGATCTTCTTTTCATCTTACAAAAGTCCAAAATAACTCTGTTAGTAAAGTTAGTAAAGTCCATTGGGGTTAGTTATTAATCAGCTCCTTTCTGACGTTCCACGAACTACTTCTTTGGATATCTTCCTTTTACATCTCTCAAGTTGTACGATGGGCTCTCTTTAGGCTTCTTGTCTCCCACTCCAGCTCCTCCCTCTTCCGGATCGCTGTCTTCCTCGCTGCTTGAATCGGTCCAAATTGCGAGTGCTGCATCTTCCTCTGTACTGGCGTGTCTCTTCAGAAATTCTTGTGCTTTGAAGACGGAGTCTATCTTCTCTCTTTTGTCGTTATATTTAAAAATTAGTCCTTCGGGAATGCACCATCTGTAAATTGTCTGATGTCTTTGTAAGAACGTGGTCAATCCTTTATATGCTTTTCTTTTCATAGGGATTTCATAGGGAACATCTTTCAAAGTTCTAATGGTCTGCTCCCCAATTTTCAATGGCACCGCTGAAACTGAACACAGAATTTGATCTCTGGTATGCTGCTCTGTGAACTTGACAACCACTTCTGCTGGCAGATTATTTTGCCATGAGAGGTTTCAAGGTGCCCTACAGGAGATTATCAACAAGTCCCTCTTAGAGTGGCTGTTCCTGGGGCACTGAAGGAAGCGATGATCCGCCCTCTCTTAAAACAAAAACTCTAGACCCAGCCGAATTGGCCAACTACCATCCGGTCTCCAATTTGCCCTATTTGGGCAAGTTGATTGGGAGGGCGGTGGCGATATAGCTGCAGGGTTTTCTGGACGACACTTCCATGTTAGATCCCTTCCAGTCCGGCTTCCATCCAGGTCATGGGACAGAGACAGTGCTGGTTGCTCTGACTGACGACCTCCGGAGACATCTGGATCAAGGCGGAATGGCGGTACTGTTGTTGTTAGATCTGTCGGCTGCATTTGACACAGTCAACCGCCAGTTACTAGTCCACTGCCTCGCTGACATAGGGATTAGGGGGTTCGCCCTGCAATGGCTTGCCTCCTTTCTCCAGGGTTGGTGACAAAGGGTGGCACTAGGGGAACAGCAGTCCAGGAGGCACACCACATTCAAGGGGGCTGTGCTGTCCCCAATGTTATTTAACATCTATATGCACCCCCTTGCCCAGATTTCCCGGAGGCGTGGGCTGGGATGTCACCAGTATGCTGATGACACCCATCTCTAACTGATGTTAGGCGGCCAGTCAGACTCCAGACCAGAAGACCTGGATCAAGCTTTGCAGGCTGTGGCTGGGTGGCTCAGACTGAGTCGGCTGAAGCTGAATCCAATGAAGACGGTGGTCCTGTACCTGAGTCGGGGCAGTTTGGGGGTAGGGATCCCACTCCTGACCTTTGGGGGGGCCTCATTGGTCCCAGCGCCGGAGGTTCAGAGTTTAGGAGTGCTTCTGAATTCCTCCCTTACCATGGAGGCCCAGATAGCAGCCACCGCCAAGTTGGCCTTTTATCATCTCAGGCTGATTAGGCAGTTGGTTCCCTTCCTTTACCGTGCTGATCTAGCTACAGTGATCCACATGATGGTCATCTCGAGACTAGACTACTGTAACGCTCTCTACATGGGGCTGTCTTTGTTGCAGATTTGGAAGCTGCAGCTAGTGCAGAATGCTGCGGCCAGGCTCTTGATGGGTCTCCCTAGATGGGAGCACATCCAACCTGTGCTAAGGTCACTGCACTGGCTGCCAATAGCATACCGAGTCTGCTTCAAGGTGCTGGTTCTTACCTTTAAAGCCCTATATGGCCAGGGTCCAACATACCTATGGGACCGCCTTTCCCCATACATACCCCAGAGAGCACTACAGTCTGGGTCTCAAAATCGCTTGACCCTCCCTGGCCCGAGGGAGTCCAGGCTAGCTGCTACTAGGGCCGGGACCTTTTTGGTGGTGGCCCCTACCTGGTGGAATGGGCTCCCAGAGGAGATAGGGCCCTGTGGGACCTTTCACAGTTCCACAGGGCCTGCAAGATGGAGCTCTTCTGCCAGGCATACAATTAGGGGCCGCTGCCGCTGAAGCGTACGGCCAGCAATGTCATCATCGAGCAGCTGCCATAAGAGTTGATGGGCAGAATAACATCTAAGCACTTCCATGCTGGAAGTGGGAAATCCATCTGAAAGTATTCCATCTGACTGAACTTTTAACCGCTGCTAGCATTTTGTAATGTATCACTTTGTATGTATTATTTTAACTATGATGTTTTAATTATGTATTATGTATGTTTTTATTTGTATGTATGTTATTGGAAGCCGCCCTGAGCCTGCTTTGCGGGGAGGGCAGGGTATAAATATGACAAGGAAGGAAGGAAGGAAGGAAGGAAGGAAGGAAGGAAGGAAGGAAGGAAGAGGGAGGGAGGGAGGGAGGGAGGGAGGGAGGGAGGAAGGAAGGAAGGAAGGAAGGAAGGAAGGAAGGAAGTGGATTGCAACCTGACGGCACACAATTATTATGATTGAGTTGGATCTGGCACAGTGCTTCTGTAGGTGCAAAGACTACCTCCTGTGGAACACAACTTTTGTGGCTCTCCCTTTTACAGCAGCCTGGGGACCCTCAGGAACAGGATTTCAGGGCCATTTCAGATTGCCACAGGAGAAGGCAGCCAACAAAGTTGCACTTTGCAGGTGGAAGTCCTTGTACCTGCAGAACTATACAGTCTTTGATCTGGCTCTTTTATAGTTAAAGAGTGAGTTTGGATTTGGATTATAGACCTGTTATGGGTTATTGCTTTGTTTAATTTTGCCTTTTGGTTTTATTGGTTGTGATATGGGTTTGTGGGTTTTTTACTATTGTTCACTGGTTTGAAAGTGTGTTCTCACTGAAAAACAAATTATAAATATCTCCATTCAAACCTGTTTTAAATGGAAAAGCAAACCAATCTTTTTCTGAAGTAGTCCAGCAATGGTTCTCTGAACAGTAAATCTACCTATGACAGATTTAACATAGTTCTGGACAGCTTCATTTTTGGATAATTCTGTCCCTGTTTTAGGCCACATATATTGCTCACTCCTGAAGTCATTGATTATTGCTCTGTGACAAGGCCTGTTACATGACTAGCAGTGCCATCCTGAGCAGACTTACACCCTTCCAAGACCATTGACCTCAATGGACTTTGACGAGTATAACTCTGCTTAGGATGGCACTACAGAATGTTCATCAGCTGAATGGAATCTTCATGGGGTTGGCAGATTATGAGAGTGATTCTGCCTCAAGCGGTGTTCTCTGATAAACTAGAGATATTCACTCAGAAGGTGTGACTTCTGTGATAAGGCAGGAGTATCTTTAGCCTGTTAACAATGTAGTTAAATGCTGCAGTATACATTTTAGCATGCCATGACAGGGCTTAATTTGAATAAGGGTTCAGCCTTGGAGATCTGTTTTGGCTGACAGTGTTTAACCCTGGAATATGTGAATTAATATGAAGGCTGCTGAGATTTCCTCTCCAGTGAATAACTACAGCTAGATTCTGTATAGCTAGGATTAAGATATTTGATTCCTGAATCCAGAGGCATGACTGTCTTTAGTGCTTAATTTATTAGAACACATCTGAATTGCCTTGCATAAAAGTTTCACAGTGATATACATAAAATCATTAATACATAAAACCAATTTTCACATCTAAAACAAAACAAAACAAAAACCAAGCACCTAAAACCAGAAATTCCAATAACTCCTTAAGGAGCTACTACAGCAGCGGAAACCTTTCTTCTTGATGTACTTATTTATTGCATTCAGAGATGTTATTTTCATATACATGCATGGGAATCATCAAAAATATGTTTCCTTGCTGACTGAAGTAAACCAGAATGAGATTAGCCTATCTGATTTTGCACAAAGTGCAGAATAGCCCTAAGCACTCTGCTGTCTTTGGAAAGTGTTAAACCTTATTAATGTCACAGCTGGAATTACTAATGAAGTTCTGGATTTGTCATTTTGGGTGCATGTAACTGAATAAGAAGGTGTTACAGACTCAGAGCTGAAAAAGGAAGAGACGCAAGTTTAATTAAGTCAACGTAACAGTGAGTTCTGCAGTAGGAAGTTAGTTAATGCTGGGTCAATATTTTACATAGCATTTGTCAAAGGAAGCTGTCTTGACCAGTTGTAAAGGACTTAAACATCTCCTAGCACCAGGCTCCCACCCACACTGTTCCAACAGAGATGCAGGTAATTATGGTATGAGCTCCTAAAGTTAATTTTGCCACACAGTCTTTAGTTTCGGCTTCCCATTGCCCACTGTAAAATAGGGCAGGCAAAGTGCAGGCCATTATCTGAAATATTACCTTAATCTTTTTCAATAGTCAGATCACATGGTATGAACAGTTACTACAGAACTACTATGCCCCAACCCTGTGTTTGCCTCTTAACACTACTGTATGTTTGTGTGTGGGGGGGGAGGAGTATTTGTTTGAGAAAATCAGGCAGGGATATGTGTTTAAATCTCCACTGCCAGCCAATTTCTTCCCTGAAAATGCCCTCCTCGGGCTTTTAAATTCCCCCCACCACTGGGCTCCAAGACTGAATATCAATACAATTAATTATGAATGTGGCCCCATCTGTGAATACTTAAATCAGGAGACTGGAATCATGAACAAACAGGACAGTTCTTTCTACAGATCTGAGAAAGGTCCCAGGTTTGCAGAAAAATCTGATATCTAGAAAAAAATACATTGGGGGGTTTAAAGGCCCCCCAAACAATAGAGTCAGTGCTTGTAGCTTTAAGAAAGGTGATCTCAGTGGTCACTGTGGGGATTGCAAGGCAACCACAACAATATTGACAGCCTTCAAACCATGGTTTCTGTCACTAAAAGGCAGGGGGAGGAGCAGGACACTTTCAAGGGCTGTTTTGATTTCTCAGTACATCCTGACTGCTCTCCCTCCTGCCCTTGGCTGCCACATGACTCCCCGAGCACCTTGCAACTTAACTAGACTAGGGTTGCCAGCCTCCAGATAGGGTCTGGAAACCACCCATAATTAAAACTGATCTCCACACAACAGAGATCAGTTCCCCTGGAGAAAATGACTGCTTTGGAGGGTGGACTCTGTGACATTATATGTAACTGAGATCCCTACCCTCCCCAGACCCCACCTTCTCCTGGCTTCACCCCCAAATCTCCAGGAATTTCCTCACCCTTTTCTCAAGGTGAAGCTGCCAGGAGGAGGAAATGAGGGAAAGCTGAAAGCCAGTGCTGTGTAGTAGCTGGCTAGAGTGTCAGAGTAGGATCTGAGAAATCCAGGTTCAAATCCTCATTCTGCCATGGAAGCTTCTTGGGTAACCTTGGGCCAGTCATTCTCTCAGCCTAATCTTTCTCACAAGATTTTTGTGAGGATGAAATAGAGAAAAGGAGAATTATGTATATTTCTTTGGGTCTCCATTGGGGACAAAGATGGGGTACAAATGAAGTATATGAACAATAAATAAAGCTGAAGACATGGGGAGGGTAGTTGGTTGGTGAGTGGGAAGGTTAAAAGAAAGCAGGGAAAGGGGAAGAGGTATGGGGGCTACCAGGAGGAGAAAGAGATGAAAATAGTGTGGAGAAGGGGATACAGGGGAGGAATGAAGTGATTCACAATTCCCTGTCAATATATCTAATCCTCAACATGGCCTCAACTATGGATACTTAAGTTCAGAGACTGTGGCTCTTTCTAGGATTGGTATGGCCTTTGAGGGATGACTCATTGCAGCCAGAACCACTAGTTCAACAGTAGCAAATACAAAACCCGGTGTGGTGTACTTAGGGTTGCCAGGTCCTGCCTGAAAGCCGGTGGGGGAATCCAGGCTCCTTCCCAAGATCTTGTGCTGCATGTGTGGTGTGACGATGTCATCCAGAAGTGATGTCATCATATTGCCGATGTCAGGGGTGATACTCTAGTTTTTGAGCAAAACTCTATGGTTTGTAGGCAATTTTACCATAGAGTTTTGCCCAAAAACTAGAGCGTTGCCAGGTGACTGCAGTGATGTGATCATGATACCTTTTGGGCCAGTTGGGAGTGGGATTTCTACCCACTGGCCAGCTGGCTGTCAGCAGGGAAGTGCCCCCCAAAACAGGGCTTCCCCCACCCCTGGTGGTGGTCTGGCAACCCTAGGTGTAGTGGTTGCTTACAATTTCAGACTAGGTTCTGGGACAATCCAGGTTCAAATCCCACTCTGCCATGGAAGCTTGCTGGGTAACCTTGGGCTAGTCACACATTTTCAGCCTAATCCACTTCACAAGGTTGTTATAAGGGTAACATAGAGAGAAGGTGAATGATATAAACTGTTTTGGGTCCCTACTGGGGAGAAAGGTGGGGTATAAATGAAGTCAATAAATACTAATAAATACAGCTGATGATGGGAGAGTAGATAAATTGGATCCGACGAAGACGGAGGTCCTGTGCCTGAGCCGGGGTGGTCTGAGAGTAGGGATCCCGCTCCCGACCTTTGATAGGGCACCATTGGTGCCAGTGCCGGAGGTCAGGAGTCTGGGAATGTTCTTGGATGCCTCCTTAACAATGGAGGCTCAGGTAGCAGCCACTGCCAAGTCGGCCTTTTACCATTTTCAGCTGATCAGGCAGTTGGTTCCCTTCCTCGAATGCAATGACTTGGCTATGGTGATCCATGGGATGGTTACCTTGAGACTGGACTACTGTAATGCTCTCTAAATGTGGTTGCCCTTGTCTCAAATCTGGAAGCTGCAGCTGGTGCAAAATGTCAGGCTTTTGATGGGGATACAAGAGCACATAAAGCCTGTGCTAAAGGCATTGCACAGGCTGCCAATAGCATACCAGATTCATTTCAAGGTGCTGGTTCTTACCTTTAAAGCCCTTTATGGTCAGGGACCTACATACTTAAGGGACCGCCTTCTCCCACATGTTCCCCAGAGAGCACGGCGATCAGGGGCCCAGAACTGACTGGTCCTCCCGGGTCTTAAGGAGGCTAGGCTGTCAACAACCAGGACCAGGGCTTTCTCGGTGGTAGCTCCATTCTGGTGGAATGAGCTCCCAGAAGAGATCAGGGCCCTGTAGGGGTAGAAATTCAATAATAAATAAATAAATAAATAAATAAATAGGTAAGTTGCTCAGTGGGTAGAAAGAAGAGAATAAAGCAAAGGTGAAGATTTGGGGGCTGCCAGAAGGAGGAAATAGTGTGGGGAGGGAGATAAAGGAGAAAGTGAGATGCCCCCCGCAAGTCTTTGCAGGTTCCCCATGGCATAACTGGGCTCAGCCCAAACTGGCAGCCCACACCACACAACTCATCCAGAGTTTTTCCAGGGACACTGTGCCAGAAAATGGGAAGGAAGGAAAGTCGAAGGCAGAAGGGAAGATAATGGTAGGTCAGCTAGTATGTGGGAAGGAGAGAAGGAAGCAGGAAAAACAGAGGCTATAGGGTTTTCAGAGAAGGAAAAGAGGAAATAGTGGTGGAAGGAAAATCTAGATTCCCCCACAAGTCCTTGCAAGTCTCCCCTCCCCCGTATGACTTGTATTCCTCGAAGTTTGAATATAACCATAATTTGGAGGGGAAAAATCAAAGAGGGGCATGTACAGCACATCTACAGCACAGAACTGTCTGGTGTGGTAAGGACTGCATTCCTTCCGCTATGGTTTCTCACCTGAAAATGTCCCCTTGGCCTGCATTCCTGCTACCTTAGTAAGCACTAATTTAAGAAAATACATTTGCTGAAGTAATATATAATGTTGTCCTTAGTGTGATAGAGTGGTTCAACACTCATATTTGCATGCGGAAAGGATGGGTCTGTGCTGCATCCATGATTGGTTACTCTTGAGAGCCAGTGTGGTGTAGTGGTTAAGAACGGTGGACTCTAAACTGGAGAACCGAGTTTGGTTCTCCACTCCTCCCCCGGAATCCTGTTGGGTGACCTTGGGCCAGTCACAGTTCTCTTCAAACTCTCTCAGCCCTACTGACCTCACAAGGTACCTGTTGTGGGGAGAGGATGGGAAAGTGATTGTAAGCTCCTTTGAGACTCCTTCAGGTACTGAAGAGTGGGATGTAAAACCTTCTTCTCTTTGTACTCTACTTCCTGGGGTTTTTTAAAATTCATACAGAGTTGAGATTTAAAAAGGGATTTGGAAATATAGAGGTATTGTTTTTTAATTTAAAAAAAAATCTCAGAAAAAAGTTGAAATACAGAAGGGAAAAAGGGGGTGAGGGGAAAATATAAATTGATAAATTTTCATAAATAAAGTTTTTCAAATATTATGAGTTGTTATGTACAACAGGTAAGATCAGATGTATTACCAAATGTATTACATATTTCAAATATAGAAGCAGACATTAAAACATCAGGATTACAGAATTTGGGGATAGGTTCTCTCTTTAAAGAATAAACAAGAACTTTCCTAAGGTTAAACTAAAGGTAAAGGTTTCCCTTGCTCGAAAGCTAGTCAAATCCAACTCTGGGGGCAGTACTCATCTCCATTTCCAAGCTGAAGAGCCAGTGCTGTCTGAAGATGTTTCCGTGGCCATGTGGCTGGCATGACTAAATGCCGAGCTCCACGGAATGCTATTATCTTCCCACCAAAGTGGTACTATTTATCTACTTGTAATTTCTTGCTTTCGAACTGCTAGGTTGGCAGGAGCTGGAGCCAGAGACAGGAGCTCACTCTGTCACGTGGCACTCAGGTCTAGAACTGCCAAGTTTGCGATAATTTATTAACAATAACAAAAATTACATCTTTAATAACTGAACAAACTTCTATGCTAAAATTAAATCATTGTAAAAACCTTAATATTGTCTTAATTGTTTATCTAAATTTTATTCTTACTAATTATTTAATTACTAGTAGAATACAGAATAAAGTATTGGAACTATAATCAATATCTTCATCACCTTTAATATAATATTCAGGTAAATCCAGAACTTAAAAAAACCCTGATTCTTCCCATAGTAATAGTAATAAGCTTGCCATTTCTGCTGAAATTCTTTCAATGGTCTTTTGTTTATCTAATTGGTTAGTTTTGCTGAAGTTGCATACACTGCTAGTTTTTCTTTCCAGATCTCTGTTGTAGGACAGTCTTCTGTCTTCCATTTCATTGCAGATATTACTCTGGCTGCTGTCAACATATATCTCCGTAGGTCTTGTGAGGTTCTATCTATGTTGTCTGGTAAGATTCCCAGTAACATAATCTTTAGTTTAATTGGAAATTTGATTTTTAAAATATTTTGAATTTCTTCATGTATATTTTTCCAGTATCTTTTTGTCTTGATGCAAGTCCACCACATATGATAAAAGGTGCCATCTTCTTTTTTACATTTCCAGCAGGTTCCTTTGTAATTCTTATCCATCTTTGCAATATCTTTTGGAGTGATCTACCATTGGTAAAACATCTTGTACCAGTTTTCTCTTAATGCTTGGCTAGCAGTGAATCTAATACCTTTAGTCCATAGATTTTCCCAACATTGAAACTGTATTTCCTCCCCAAAATTTTGCATCCATTTAATCATGCAGGGTTTGACCTGTTCTTCTTCAGAATCATATTGAAGCAATAACTTATAGGTTCACCCTAATAAATGGTCTTTGGATTGTGAGACAATCTTTAGTCTGTAACATATTCTTATGCGTGCCCCACTACTCCAAGCTGTGACAAATTCCAGGGGTAGTGCATATCTTGGTTAATTCCCTATGGCTGACAGAGCATAGGAGGTTTGTGATGTTTTCGTAGTATTTGCTTTATTTTCGGATGTACAGGAGGAGCACAGATAGAGGCAAAGAGCTCCAGGGTGATAGCTCTGCCATTCTACCTCACATCAGATCCCCCAGGTGCATAGGCAACAACTCAGCAGAGTCAGATTCTCTTTCTGCACCTGAATTAGGGTAGCTACTCCTGGACTGGTAAATTCCTGGTAATTTGGGGGTGGAGACTTGGGGAGGGTAGGATTTGGTGAGGAGAGGACCTCAGCAAGGTATAATGCCACAGAGTCCCCCCTCCAAAGCCACTATTTTCTCCAGGGGAACTAATAGCTGTTGTCAGGAGGAGATCAGTTGTGATTCCAAGAGATCTGCAAGCCACACCTGAAGGCTGGCAATGCACAGGAACGGAGTTCCGACTGGCTCCTGAGTTGGCCATGCCCAGCAGGGACTCATTAGCATAACAGGCCACACCCAACAGCAGAAACTCATTATGATTGGCTACATTAGGGGTTTGTGGCCTAGCATGCAAAGAAAGTTCCTGCTACAAAAAAAGCCCTGGGTTTTGACAACAAAGTCAACAGAATAAGAGACAAAAGATGGGTGTGGCTGTATGACCACACTTCTGGTGACACAGCGGTGTGGCCTAATATGCTAATGAGCTGTGTAGTCAGGGTGTGGCTTGTTATGCTAATAAGTTTGTGCTGTTGTGTGTGGCCTATTATGCTAATGAGTTCCTGCTGGGCTTTTTCTACAAAAAAGGCCCTGGTAGAAACTATGTGCCCTTTTTACACAGAAACCTATCTGCTCACTCCAGGTAGCCAGGAAGCACATCTCTTCTGAACCCTGATGGGGCACTTGAGCCCTTACACTGAAGGAGCTATCTAGAGTTGGTAAGACACATTCCTTTTGTCACATAGGATCCACAGTGATCAGAGGCCAAGACTTCTACAGTATACAGAAGCCTGAGCCATTTAAATTTTTTCTTACAAGAAACTTTCCCAACTTGACTTTTCTTGTTTGAACTTGCTTCCAAAAGAATCATTTTGAAAAATCTACATGAGTAGGAAATATTACTTCTCAGTTGGCTGCAAATATCTACTCTGAGTACCAGAAATACCACCATTGATTTTTAATCAAGTAAATGGATAAGTGGAGCTTTTTCTGGAGGTAGAAAGAAAAGGCTGAAGGATGGTATCTTTGTTCTTTAACTAAACTCATATGGTTTGCATTTATCAACACAAATATTTTAATCATTTGTCCCTGGTGATCTTTATCTTCTAATACTCTAAACTGGAGTTACTCCGTCTTGTTTGGGATCTGAGATAATTGCTAATGGATCACTAAGTAATAAATATTTGGGGGGAGGGAGTTGGATCCTAAGCCAGCATCTTCACCAGTCATCATTGTTTTCTTAATCATAAGACATGAGGCCCCTGCTGCTTGTGAAACTTAACAGTTCTGTTTGGCCTGAGAAAGAAACTTTTTGATTCCTTTTCAGCTAAGGATTGAACATAATGGGCTTGAGCCAAATGTTGATAAAAAACATTGCTCATCTGCTTTCCCTTCTGCAGTCACTTCCTGCTTATGTGGTGGAACCATTTCAGAGTAAACATGCTGGGAACTATTTGCACTGTAGTGTCAACAAACAGCCCTGGGGTGTTTACCTGAAGCAAACATCTTATCTTTGCCTCAGAGTCATCTGTAACCAAACTAATGAACTAGGTAGATCCATGTCAGAATGCAGAGCCAATCACCTGATCTAACCACAAGATTTTGTTTGTGAAATGGTGGTAATGATGTTTTTGTTGCTTCTTCTTGTGCTTCTAGCCCTCCAATAGTGTAACTTTGATGCCCCCAGGGACAACCTGCATGTCATGATTTCTTAACAGGAGATTGGCTAGGATGTGATGTGTTTATTTGCAAAATTGCTAAATTTATGTTTCACCTTTCAGATAACTGCCCCTCTGAGGGTTTCTAGGTCTGATTGTCCTGGTGGCAGGGGGGTGGGAGGGAGCCATCCAGGAGTGTCTGGGGCAGGGTGTCAACATGATTACATCACACAGAAGTGACATCATCACACTGGAGACATCACACATCCATGTTCTAGCATTTTGGCTGAACCTCTATAGTTACCATAGAGTTTTTGGCTAAAATGCTAGAGCATCAATGCACTACATCCCCAGCATGACGACATCACTTCTTTGTGACAACATTATGCCAACTACACTGACATATGTGACAGGTCTCTTCTGGGGGGTTCCCCTCTGACCAGCTGGCCGGTGGCGAATTGGAGTCCCGAAGATCTAGGGATCCCCTGGCCGGACCGGGGGTCTGGTGACCCTAGTCCCTCAATTAGCTCATATCAGTATTATTTATTTATTTAATTAATTAATTAAATTTATATCCCGCCCTCCCCCCATAGCAGGCTCATAGTAAAGACTGAGAGGCCCTGTCCTCAGGCTTACACCCCTTCCCCTTTTGCCTTTGAGGAAAAAAGCAAATTACAAGTGGCCTTATAAATCAATACGATAAAACATATAAGAGAAAAGAAGTGAAAATAAAAGGTAGAGGGGGGAGATTCATTTGAAGGTATTAGAATGTATAAGCAGAGGACCCCTGGGGATCATATGGGCATCTCTTCTTCCTGTATTCCCAGCATGAGGACCCCTGGGAACTCATATGGGCATCTCTTCTTCCTGTATTCCCAGCATGAGGACCCCTGGGAACTCATATGGGCATCTCTTCTTCCTGTATTCCCATCCCCACACTATATCTTCCTTCCTTGTCCGGGTGGCCTCCAGATCCTCTCCCCTGTCCCTGCTGCCCTCACTTATTCTCACCCACCAAACAACCTACCTTTATCTGCCTCCCCAGCCTTTAGTTTTTCCTCTTTCTCCCCTGCTGCTTCTATTTTGTTGTTGTTTCTTTTTAAAGATTTCATGTTTCCCCCCCAAACCTGAAGCTTCCTGCTTGGATAGAAGTTGTGCAGCTATCCTGTGGTCCTTAAAGCTAGAGTATCTTTCTCCTCATTTTTGAAAACTTGAGGCAACTGGCAGGTTGAGCAGAGTGGTAGGCATTGAAGAGGCAAGTTCCCTGCAGCTGTGCATTCTCTAGCTAATAGCTAGGGTAGTCTTCTTGAACCTTAGAGACCAGGAAGATTTTCAGGACATAAGCTTTCATGAGTCAAAGCTTGCTTCATCAAATACAATACATTTATTGATATTTGTTGACTCCAGAGTTCCCAAATTCACAGGAATTAGTTATTATTGATATTTTTGTGCTGTTTTCATTTCTGCTCTGTCTTGGACTCAGATTGTGGGTGTGTCTAGTGCACCATTTGGTCCATTTTGCAGATAGCTTTGGCTTGGTTTTCCTGTGCAGTGTCGACAGGGTTTTAGGAGTTGTGAAGGCCACCACTTGTAGTCTTGATACTTGCCTGTCCTGTCTGGTAAAATCTTGCTAGGAAGCAGTGAGAGCTGATATGTATCAACACCCCATTGGTACACGTTATCCTCCCCCCAAGAGCATTAAGGGAGGTGGCCATCCATCATCGATTGATAAAGAAACCTTCTTTGGATTAAAAAAATGTGGCTAATTATATACCTGTCCCAAATCTACCCTTTCTGAGTACGATGATTGAAAGAGTGGTGATAGAACAATTCCAGAGTTTTATGGATGACTCATCTGACCTTGACCCATTTTTAATCAGGTTCAGGCCCGGCTACAGGTTGGAGACTGCTTTAGCAGCCTTGGTGCATGGTCTCCATTTGCACATGAATACAGTATGTGTTGCTTTCTATTGACAACTTTTGATAAGCTGACCACACAATACTATTAAATTGTTTGGAGTAGGGATTAGAGGGAACCTTTGGAATGGTTTAAATCTTTTTTTTACCAGCCATGTCTAGAAGGTTGCCATTGAGACTCCAAATTCTCAACATGGGGTTTGCCATGTAGAGTTCCATAAAGATCTATCTTATCCTCAATGCTTTTAAATCTGTGCAAAATCTTTAGGAGAGTTCATCTGTAGTTTGGGGGTTGGGCATCATCCCCAACATGTTGATGACAGCCAACTCAGCGTCTTTGTCTAAGTCACAAGAGGTTGTCTGTAGTACAAACATTGTAGTACAAACAAAATATTACCTTTTGTAACCAGCTGGGTCTGGATTCTTCATATCTGACTCACTTTCTCCGTAGGAAACTATTTTTAAAGTGATGTAGTGCCTGATTTGGCTCAGGACTACAGTGGGGTGAGGGCTTCTGCCCCATTTTCAGAACTGTCAGCCAGCGGCAGTGAAATGGAATCCAGACAAGATGGAGGTGATGTGGATCAGGAAGGCTGAGTGAGGACCCAGAGGGAGTTGTGCTTCCCGCATTTGACAGAGTACAGCTGTCTCTGGCTGACTCAGTTAGGAGTCTGGGAATGCACCACAAATTAAATCAAAAGCATAAGACAATGTCATTTTAATGCAGCTGCAATACATACCTTGTCCCCAATACACTGGAGTGGTTTGGTGATCTGTGTTGAGCCAGGAAGCAGGTAGAAGGACAATATGAAAGAGGCAGGCAAGAATTTCAGCCTGAGCCTCTCTGCTATAGCTGGGCTCACAGGTCCTCCTGTTCCTATCCAGGTTTTGCTCCCTGTAGTGAGTCCCCCTCCCTGCTCTTCCTGAGCATTCTGCAGGATAGTCACTCATGCCTCCAAACACTGGAATGTGAAGAAAACTTCTTTACTCTTTTTTGAGTGCTGGAACAGCTGGTAAAGCTGGGGTGGGGGCCTTTCATTTGGTCTACATCACCCTCTCTGGTGGTCCTGTGTATAGTAGCTGCTGTTCCTGCCGCACTCAGCCTCTTAGCTGTTTACGTGGGGGGGGGGGAAGCGCTATGCTGAGTAATCCACAGGCTCTCTTGTGCGTGTGTGTCTTCCCCTTCAGAGCCTCTGCATTTGTCCCCTGCTGTGCACAGCTGCTAGACAGAGAGGGCAGAAGTGTCCAGTACAAAAACCTCTGTGAAATAGGATTGGCCCCAAGCCCAGACTGGTGCAAAGGAGCTAGAGGCCACCATGACCTCCTCTCTACAGTCCCACAAGGACTCCCAGAACACATAGCTAGGAGAATGGATAGGCACGGAGCCGTAAATCTTCTTAAAGGGTATCTGTCTTTGCTACCTTGCCCTTTTCTCATAGCTACCATAATATGCAGCTGGTCTGCCAGTGGGAAAAGGTGGGATTTCCCCCCCTAAACTTTGAGAGAGATTGAGTGGACAATTGTGTTTTTGAAATCTTTGTTTCTCTGACACATTTTTATCCTGTTTTTTTCTATAAGGAACTTAGGGCAGCACATATATGGTTCTCCCCTCCTCCACTATTTCACAACAAACCTGTAAAGTAGCTTAGGCCAAGGAAAAGTAATTGTATTCAAGGTCACCTGGTGAAATTCATGGATTTGAACCCAGAGCCCTCCTGGTTTCAGTGCATCATTCAATGATACTCACTCTGCAGGTTGCAGAGAGCCACATTTGCAGATACCATCAACCAAAACGGTCACATTTACTTCCAACCCTCTCGTGAAGACTGCACCTAGAGACGCTCAAAACTTGTTCCTCTGGTGTCCGTTATTTCATCAACCACCCACAAGCCTTACCAGGCAAGGGCCTTTCCTTCTTATTCTGCCCCATGTTTCAAGAGCCATGTTGGATGGAAGTGTTCAGAAGAGCCACAGTGGCATGTCAAAGAGCAACATCTGGCTCCTGAGCCACTATCACTGCTCTTACTGCTCTGTTCTGTGTATTCCCTCCATTCCACCTACTTGGGGCCAGGTGCTAGAGAAGATCATGGCAGAAAATACAGATTGCATTCTGATAGCTACTTGTGGGCTATGACACATGTGGTTTGTGATTCCCCTTCAGTTAACAGATCCAGAATACATAGAGCTTCCTCCAGTCCAGTACCAGCTGACATGGGGACCCCATTACACCACGATGTGGTATGCCTGCATCTCATGGTGTGGAGAATTTGGCACAAGGTTCTATGTTCACCCCTGAGGTCTATGACGTATTGATTCATGCTTGGAAGCTCTCCACAAGATATTCCTACTCTAGGAAGTAGTCACTGTTGGAGGAGTGGGCCAGCACCAAGGGCACCTCACCTTTCTCCTGCCCAGTGGCATTAGTTTTTGAGTATTTGTTATGATTGGCACAGAAGGGGTTGGCAGTAGGGATGTGCATTAAAATCTATCTGAGCTGAAAATTGGGTAGATTTTGGCATCCCTAGAGTCGGATTTGACTGGCTTTCGAGCAAGGGAACCTTTACCTTTATGTATCTGGGTTTTCGCAGGAAAACTGAAAAAAATCCCTGAAAAAATCCCAGATACATTTGGGAATTACCGGGTAGATCCAAAAACAGTAAAGAGGCAGGAGCAGATTGCTCCTGCCTCTCAGTTGTTTGTTGGGCTTCTACCGCAGCCCCTTTAAAGTTTAAAGTGTAAAGGGACTGCCGAAGACAGCCTGAGGATCAGGTGTGCCCATGGGGAGCAGACTGTTCCTGCCAGCTCGGCTTGGGGCTGGGCTTCTCCTGCAGCCTGGTTTAAACTGGACTGAAGAAGAAGCCAGCCCCAGGATCTCCTGTGCCTCCAGGAGCAGATTGCTCCCCATGGACTGGGCTTTGTGCTGGCTTCTCCTGCAGCCCGACTTAAACTGGATTGCAGGAGAAGCGAGCCCAGCCAGGATCGACTGTGTCCACAGGGAGCAGATTGTTCCCTGCTGGGTCAGCTTTGTGCTGGCTTCTTCTGCAGTTTAAACTGGGCTGCAGGAGAAACCAAGCCAGCCCCAGGATCGGGCTGCCTTTTCTAAAAACTGGTATTTTTCTTCCCAGGTCTATTGGACACAGAAAAATCTGGGACATCTGGAAAATCACAGATCTGAATACTGTACTGGTATTGGGATTTGGGATTTTTCAGAAATCCCAATTTTTGGGGGGTCCAATAGACCCAAACTGAAAAATACCGATTAAAAAAATATTACTGGGAATCTTACCAGACAACATAGAAAGAACTTACAAGACCTACTTAGATATGTGTTGACAGCAGCCAGAGTAATATTTGCAATGAAACGGAAGACAGAAGACTGTCCTACAATAGAGATCTGGAAAGAAAAACTAGTATGCAACATTGGCAAAACTAACCAATTAAATAAACAAAAGACCACTGAAAGAATTTCAGCAGAAATAGCAAGCTTATTACTCATATTATAGGAATAATTATTTTTTAAAAAAGTTCTGGAATAACCTGAATATCATATTAAAGGTGATGAAAGTATTGATTATAGCTCCAGTACTTGATTCTGTATTCCACTAGTAATTGATTAAGCGTTAAAATGCTTGGGGCTCTTTAGCTTGGAGAAACGATGGCTGAGGGGTGACATGATCGAGGTTTATAAGATTATGCATGGGATAGAACAGGTAGAGAAAGAGGTACTTTTCTCCCTTTCTCACAATACAAGAACTCGTGGGCACTCTATGAAATTGCTGAGCAGTCGGGTTAGAACAGCTAAAAGGAAGTACTTCTTCACCCAAAGAGTGATTAACATATGGAATTCACTGCCACAGGAGGTGGTGGCAGGTACAAGCATAGACAGTTTCAAGAGGGAATTAGATAAACATATGGAGCAGAAGTCCATCAGTGGCTATTAACCACAAGGTATAGATAGGAACTCTCAATCTGGGGCAGGTGATGCACTCTATTCTTGGTGCGGGAGGGGGCAGCAGTGGGAGGGCTTCTAGTGTCCCGGCCCCACTGCTGGATCTCCTGATGGCATTTTTGGCCACTGTGTGACAGCATGTTGGACTAGATGGGCCACTGGCCTGATTCAACATTGGCTTCTCTTATGTTCTTAGTAAGAATAACATTTAGATTTAGATAAATAATTAAGACAATATTAAGGATTTTACAGTAATTCAGTTTTAGCATAGAAGTTTATTTAATTGTTAAAGATGTAATTTCTTTTATCATTAATAGATTATCACTAACCTTAGGAAATTTCAACAGCCAATCCATATGCAAAAGAACCTCCTCAGGAAAGCTCCTCCATTAGCATGTCACAGCCTGGGAAACTCCTACAAGATAATGACTCAGCCTTACCCCACCTTCCTGAGTAGATATAAATTACCTGCCTACCATTTTTCTTCTCACCTTGACACAGAGAGTACTCCATCTTTCTGTCTTATACCTCTGAGGATGCCAGTCACAGCTGCTGGTGAAACATCAGGTCCTACAATTCCAAGACCACGGCCATACAGCCTGGAAAATCTACAACAACTAATGAACTCTGGCCACGAAAGCTTTCGACAACATATAAAGATTGTATGCTTTTGATGATCATTCTGTGCATGCCAAAAAATGTAGTATGTCAGGAAGGTGCAAGTACATCCAGGCCAAATTTGCTATGAAGGCAGTGGGTCAGTTGCAGTTCCTGCTAGTGACCTGAGGGGGGAAGATGGTATTCCTAGACATGTTCACAGCTATTTAAATGCACATACATGCAGCAAACTCTATTTGTCCATTTGTTGTCTGTGAAGTATACATGCTGCTTCTTGCATCAATGTATAAACAGTGTCATAAGAGAAGCTGCTTTCCTGGCAGAGTTACCAGCCTGGAACAGGCATCAGCCAGTTAACATGACAATTTCTAGCATCTTTTAGGAAATTAGCAAATATGATCAGATGATCATCAGAATAGATCTAGGAAGAAACATTGTCAGCATCAGTGCTGGAAATGTCTTATCTATAAAAACAAAGACAAGGCGGAGGGCAATGGGTAGCCCACCTGAAATGTATTATTAAAAAGTAAACTTTTTGTTCCAGTATTCCTGGCAAGGTTTCTATCATTCCTTGTCAACTGCCACTTTTTAAATTTGTTTTGTACATTGCAAAAAAATAAAATAAGTGGGAGTAAGCTAGTTAAAAAACAACAACTAAGGCTGCTATACTCAAAAGATTTTATGCGGCAACTTCATTGCACAAGGCTGGAGGAAACCAGTTTGCTGCAGATTAAGAGTAGGCAGAACCCACAACTTGGGCTTCCCCAATCAGTTAGGCATTACATGGTTTACATTAACAGTTTATTCTAACAATCTAATCAACCCAAGGTTTTAATTCATAGACTGAAGCCACAAATTGCTGTCTTATATATGGGAAGCCACAAATTATTCCACTTCAGACCTCCCACGTTGTGCACATGAAGTACAACACTGAGTTAAAATATGGTCTCTTTGTTCCAGGCTAGCATGTTTTTCATACTATACATTTAGAGTTTTTACCCCACTTAGTTGTAGGAGTTTGTGTCGTTGTTGTTGTTGTTGTTGTTTTTTTTTTTTGGGGGGGGGGGTTACAGAAAGATGCCCCTTTCCCAGAATAACATGTAAGGATGCTCCATTGTAAAAACTGTAATCATACTAGCACCAGAGAAGTGTGGATGTTATTGTCCAGAAAATCAGGGCCTCTGAAGTTGCCAGATCATCAGCTCTAGTCTGCCTCTCTCCCCAGTCTCCTCAGTCTCCTTTTCTGTGTTAGGTATACCTGTGTTTAAACTGGGGGCCTTGTTGACATTGGTTCCCTGTGCCACTAGGGAAGCTGATCAGTGGAAAGCAGTACAAATTATTCTATCTAGAGCATTCATACCACAGCCCATACTCTCCTGGACCTCTGGGGTAGCTTGATTTAATAGGCCAATCAGATACTTTTAAAAAGGAAACATTCTTAAATAAAATAAATAATATAGTATGCGAATAGAAATACTTCTTCCTTACTGGTGTGAAAGAGCTGTTCACTTGCAAGAAACATGCACAGTAGTACTCTCAGTTTTGAGAGATCAAGTATAACTTCTAGCTCATGAGATATTTGGATTTAATTATATGTTTATTCCTATTTTATTGTATATTTACATGTTGTGAGCCACCCTGAGGCCACTTGTGGGATAGGGCCAAATATAAGCTTAAATAAATAAATAACAGAATCAGGGCACCACCACTTGCATTCATAAAACCTGTCTGGATAAATCTCTGCTTGGGATGTTTTGAGGACTTATTAATACTACCTGCCTGAGTGCAGAAGCTAGATAACTTTTCAAACTTAACCCCTCCCCCTTTAAAACTCAACATTTCATCTATGTTTTAATCCATCAACAGAGTAAAACAAGATCAGGCAGTATATGGTGGACACAGTTTGTACCCTGCAGGTAGCCAAAAAAAGTGGCTGTACATGATGCAAAGTGTGTGGTAGTTTTGTGTTTCCCTAATAATAAAAAGGCAGAGGAGGCAGAGGGAGGCCATGGGACTTAACGCTAAAATCTTGATCTCTTGTGAGGCAAATAAGTCCCCCAGGCAGCTTGTCATTCTTCAAAAAGGTACTGGGCACCTTTCCAGAATCAATAAGGTGCTAGCCAGGGGAGCAGGTTTATTTTGTTGGTTGACAAAGACCTGGTAATGCCATAAGCATTATGCAACAATCTCATCTCCATTCAAAAGCAAGCACAATGCCACTTCTGTTTGAGGCTGGAGTTGCAGGATATGTACTGAAGAAGGAAGACCGCTTGTCCTGAGACCACAGAGGCTGGTGGCTAACCTTTTTTCAAATCTCCTCAAAGGGCCATTCAGATTAGTACTCTTGAACAGAGCTTCTTCCTGGTGTATGGTCTGGCTGACTCCATCTTTGTTACATGCTGGTGCTTAGTTGCCCTGAATCTTGTGGGAGAATGGTGTTCAGCCACTCCCAAGGGAACTTTCCTCTCTCTCTCATGCTTGTTAGCAGCTCTTATCTTCAAAGTCTGGGTAGTGTCTTCCACCCACTGGACGCCAGGTGCAAAATGGCCTGGCTCATCCAAGTGTTTGGAATACCTAAATTCATGATTATTTGACTGGTAGGTGGAGCTGCGGTGGCTCAAGTGGTTAAGACGCTGAACTGCAGGCTGTGGAAGGTCAGTAGTTCAGCAGTTCAAGACCCGAGAGTGCCGCATGACGGAGTGAGCTCCCATCTCTAGTTCCAGCTCCTGCCAACCTAGCAGTTTGAAAGCAAGAAATTGCAAGTAGATCAATAGGTACCACTTTGGTGGGAAGGTAACAGCATTCCGTGCACCGTGGTGTTTAGTCACGGAAACGTCTTCGGACAGTGCTGGCTCTTCGGCTTTGAAATGGAGATGAGCACCGCAACCCTAGAGTCAGATTCGACTGGCTTTCGAGCAAGGGAACCTTTAACTTTACCTAGCCAGCATTTAGGATATAAGATGCCTAGTTTTAGTTATGCATGTGGTCTTGTATTCTGGCAAGCTTTGCTGTGTGTGTTCAAGGCCCAGTTGATAGAATCTTAGCCTGCATTTTCAGTAAGTTTGATGCTTTATTAAACATCTCCTTTAAGCAAAACTGGATCTTGCATATTGTTTCCTTGGGACTTCTTCAAACCTGGAACAGTTGGCATAGCTAGCACTATTCCTGCAAGAACTGATACACTGAGACTCCGAGGGAAGGAGGATGGGGAGGCTGCATTGGAGTGACAGCTCCCCAGCTGTGCCCAGCAGGTCATGCAGGGCTCAGGCATAAAATCTTTGGGGGTCCTGAATGGACCAGTGGCTTGGCCAGAAGTGGAAGAGAATTGCGCCCTGGCTGATTTGGCAGCTGCTGTAAAGAAGCAGAGTGCCAGCCTGCTGGTAGGGGTTTTGCTTGCAGCTTGGAGAATGGCTGTGCAGGAAAAATTGGCATGGAAAGGGAAAGCACAAAAACTAGAAGTGGAACCTGAGAATGGAAGAGATTTGCAAGTGCTAACAAGCACTCTGGAGAGAAAAATCCTCTGGAAACCGCTAGGGAGAAATGCACCCGTGGTGGATATGTTGCAGTCTGTGAATGATTACACCAGCCAGGAGCTGATATTGCAACAGCAATATCAGCAGAAGAAGGGCGTGTCTGTTCCTACCTGGGTGGTTTGACTCTGGGATGAAATGCTGAAGCAGAGAAGAGTTATCATTCAACCCACATGGAGGGAGATGCTGTGCATGGATCCCCTGCTCCCGAGGAAGAGGAAAGTGGGAGCTGAAAGGGTGAGGGGACTTCCAAACCTACTCAGAAAATGACCAGGTAGAGCTGTTTGCATCCTGACTTGTCTCACCCTCCTGGCTAGATGGAGTGGACTCCCCCTGAACCCCTCTGATGGGAAAGCCCTAGGTGCAAAAGGCTGTGGTGGTGAGGAATCGATGCTGTAGACTTGTTGCAGGAGCACACAGCAGAGACTGCACTGAGAGCTTTTCCATTTGGACGAGCCTTGCATGGATAGCCAGATGATGGACTGCACTTTAAAAGCAGGTTTCATAGTGCAGCTAAATCAGAGAGCTGGAGGTAAAGAGTTTTCAATTGAATAGAGAGCTTGATTGACAGGCTGCTCCTCTTCTCTGATTAGCTAATGCCTGCTGAGGAAAATATATGATCAGCTGTGTGCTGAGGGGAAAGTCAGTTCAGTTTGGAGCTGTTCTGTCAGGTAAGAACTATTCTGAAGGCGGACAGCTGGTTTCTGACAGAGTTTGGAGTCAGTGTGTCTGACAGGAAATGTCAGACAGGTTCACCTAACTGAGTGGGGGGGGGGAGAGAGACTCATTGACTTAACTATGCTATATCCATAACCTGTGGAGGAATTCAAATTAAGAATTCATAGTCTCAGTGTCAGCATAAATTGAAGTCTGTTTTACACAGACACCAGATTTGGGAGTTTTGGCAAGAGTGATTGGGTAGTGTGTGGAAAATTCCTTTCAAGCAAAAAAAAAAAAAAAGAACAGGGTTAATTCTTCTGAGATCCTGCCCAGTGTCAAAGAGGGTTTAGCTCTGAGGAGGACCCTGGTCTGATGTGAAAGGAAAACAATTTTAGAAATCTCATGAAATAGAAATAAACTGTAATTTAACAGGAGTGAGTTAGGTTTACAAAGACAGTAACCAACTCCAAGAAATCTGAACTGCCATAGGAAACTCTCTGAAGAAAAATTGTTGCTGTAACTGAAATACTCAGTAAAACATCCCTTACTGCTAAGAACTAAGAATACCTGAAAACAAGCTTTAATAACATCATTTTGCCTGTTTAAAGAAGTGAATTCTGTATCATCTACAATTTTTACTTCAGCAATCCCAATCCCTGACTTCACCTATTCAGTCCCTGCCCATTGAATAAACTTGTTCTTTTGCTTTACTGTTAAACCATCTCCAGTGCCATTTCAAAAGGGAAATAAGCAGAGGGCTTCTCCTTTTCCGCAAGAAGTTCCTTGGACTGGGCTAAAAGCTGAATTATATCCTGCAGATATGGTGCAACAGAAAGTCTTTTTAAAACTACATTTATTTACATGTTACTAGCAGCTGGTCAGTCACAGCAGGGAACTATAAGAATTTTGGTGGGAAAATCTGCCTCAGAGTGGGGAAATTGACAGAGGTCCGTCATACCCCATCACCTGAGGAAATTGCAACTGTTCTAGCACAGGAAATCTGGACTCTAAAAAAAGCCAGAATTTGCCGGGGGAAGAGGGTAAGGAATTCAACTTTCCAGAAACTTCTTGGACTATGTGGGTTCAGTTGTGTATGATAGATGTGCCCCTTGCTCTGGAAGGAGGGGAAGGGGCCCGGGCCCATTTGAATCCTTCTCAGACTATGTGGGTTCAATCATTTGGCAGGAGCAACCTCAGTGGACCATCACCTCCACACAAGGTCTGAAAATAGAGCTGATGCGTGGGGGAGGAAGAGACTAGTTGGATTTATACCCCACCCTTGACTCGGAGTCTCAGAGCAGCCTACAATCTCCTTCCCTTCCTCTCCCCACAACAGACATCCTGTGAGGTAGTTTGGGCTGAGAGAGCTCTGAGAGAACCATGACTGGCCCAAGGTCACCCAGCTGACTGCGTATGTATGAGTGGGGAATCAAACTCGGTTCGCCAGATTAGAGTCTGCCACTCTTAACCATTACACCAAGCCTTGTAGAACTGTCTTTGATCGTTATTGTGCCTTATGGATTATATTTGGTTATTAAAATGCTTTAATAATGATGAGTAAAAAGTAGCTAATGTGCAAAAGGCAATCAAGCTTTGCTGGATGTGTATTTTGATGCCCACCATTGCAGTATGAGAGCAGCTGTTTTTCAAAATAAATTAGCTTTAGAATTATCACCACGGCCCAGGGTGGAGTGTGTGCCGTGCTTCAACAAAGAATGCTGTGCTTATATTACTGATGCACAGAGCCTAGTTAGTCATAGTGTAGAGGCCTTATATATTCAGTGGGCCAACATTCATCATTTAGAGGACCTTCTCTTTGTTTCCATTGTGCACGGATTTACTGGAATTGGGGTTTGTGTGTGAAATGAGTTTTAGCCATTGGTATTATCATAATATGCAGCCTTTGCTTATGTGTATGAGCCTATATCATTGTTTGCAATGTGCTAATGCCATATGTAAGAAATCCCAAAAAACTTTGTTAGAATTCTACCACCTCAAGGCCAAGTAGCAAGGCAGTGACGATCCAGCCATTAGGAGCAAGAAGAGTTTGTAATGACTTATTCTTGAGAAACCCATGCTGGCTTCTGTGTAATCACAGCTGTCCTTCCTAAATGTTCAAGGACTGTCTGTTTGATGATTTGTTCTAAAACTTCCCCAGGTATAGACGTCATAATTTGTGAAGTATAAAGCAGCATAATCCATTCTACCACCTCTTCCTGCAACATATATACACCAAGCTACAGAATCCCATTTGGGCTTGATCTGCACAAAGGGGTTTCTCAACGGCAAGGGGCCCACTGCATACCTCCACCTTGCCTCCTATGCTGCTATAAGAATCTGCTGACTCTCTGGAGCAGAATTTGGGGGAGATTCAGTGGGCTGTGGTAGGAGATGCAGGTGGGGAACTCACACTTGAAGAACTCTTGTTTATCAATCTTGTAGGTTCCAGGCCAAGATTTCACAGTCCACAAATGTTCTATCATGGGTGTTGATGTTTTGCATTTGTTTAGCATAAGATACTGTAGATAAGGGTAGTTGCTTCCTCAGCCCAGGGGGATTTTGCCCTGTGTGGAAATCTCCATTTTCACATTAGTAATGTCTGCAGCAACATCCACCAGCATATAACTAGCAAGCCCATTGGGCAAAAAATCCAACAAAAAGTGGTCTTGAGGTTCCTTAATTTGATGAAATAAGCTTTTGTGGATTAGTGCTATTCAATTAATCTGTTAGTTTTTAAAGTACCCCAAGCCCCCTTTTGTGTTTTGCTGCAACAGCAGCCCCACAGGAATTTCTGATCCATTGAAATAGGGTTACCTACCTCCAAGTAGACTAGGGTTGCCAAACTCCAGGAGGGGCCTGGAGTTCTCCTGGAATTATGACCAATCTCCAGATGACAGAATTCAGTTTCCTTGGAGGAAATGGCAGCTTTGGAGGGCAGTCTTTATGGAATCGTATCCCTGCTGAGCTCCACCCTCAAATCTCCAGGAATCGCACAAACCAGAGTTGCCAGCCTTAGTGAGCACTGGTGTTCTCCTGGAATTACAACTGTTCTCCAAACAACAGAAAGAATATTTCTGCCTCAGCTAGAGCAAATCAAGCTGGCTGTTGTTGTTGTTGTTGCAAAACTGTGGTGCCCAAGCTCAGCACAAAGAGCACTGCCATCCAAGAACCATGAATAAGCCAGTCTAATTAAACACTATAATTTGCTTTAAGGCACATAAAAAACCCCGTAAGTGTTTTATTCATTTGTTCTTATAAATCACAGACTCTGCTTTTTCAGCCTGGCTGTGATCCAGCAGCAGTTATCTAAATTATTAGGGAAAGTCCAGCTCAAGGCTTTTCCATGAAATAAATAACAGAATACTGGGATTCACTAGTTCTTCTGGCTTTGTACCATTATAGGACTTAAAGACGCAAGCTTTTGGTGAGAGTCAAAGGGCTTTTGATCTATCTCTCTTAGCCCGGGATCACGCCTGCGGATCCTGCATCACTCTAGATACCTTTAAACCACTAACCAGTTGTAAAGGTAAAAAGCCAGCAGCAGAGTGGGGGCTATCTGGTGTTTCCAGAAAGTGCCTAGGTGGAAATTGTGGGTGTGTGCTCGCTGCATGGAGCTTGTGGCTCTCAGGGAGAAGAAGAGATTGGATTTATACCCCACCCTTCACTCAGAGTCTCAGAGCAGCTTACAAACTCCTTTCCCTTCCCCTCCCCACAACTGACACCCTGTGAGGTAGGTAGGGCTGAGAGAGCTCTTTCAAGAATTGCCCTTTCAAGGACAGCTCTGACAGAACTATGGCTTGACCAAGGTCATCCAGCAGCTGCAAGTGGAGGAGTGGGGAATCAAACCTGGTTCTCCCAGATTAGAGTCCATGCACTTATCCACTACACCAAAGGTTTGTTCCCTTGAGGTGAGGGTTGCCGACCTGGAGAAGCTGAGGCAGAGAGAGAGAGATTTGGAGAACAGTCCTTTAGGGACTTACCAGAACAGTCCCATTTCTGTGCTGACAGCTCTTTTCCTTCGGTGGGGGAAGTAATCCAAACTGGTTAGGTCATGCCTCCACTCGCTCCAGGCAGGGCTATGCAAATTTGTTTAGACTGTATTGGCTCAGAATGAGGCTGACCCTCAAATTTTAATAGCTCTGCCACTCCAGCAGAATGCTTGAGCATAGCTCTGCTTTCTTGGAGACTCCTGCCTTATTGGTATGGAAGACGGAAAAGCCATGAACAAAGGTCCTATTGCTAGTCTAAAAAATAATAAAAAGTCCATTAAGACAAGACTCTCCCGCCTGAGGTTCCAGGTATCAGAGACTGGCCAATAGTAGAAACACCTACAGCGCCACAACCCACTGTCAGTGCAAGACTGTTGTGGCAGGCCTCTCCCATGTGAGGCTTCAGGCATGGGACTGGCACAGGCCCCTCTTGGTGCAGGCAGACCTGAGGCTTTGGGTCATTCCTCAGCCGGTGCTCGGCTGCTCTGAAAACACCTAGCAGAGAGCTTCTTGATTTGAGGCTGGACACACTCTTTTGGAGTCTCTTACACTGTAAGTTATGGGAGATGGAATGGCCTTGAGGAACAGCCCCATTGCCAGTCTTAGAAAGAAGGGGGAGACCGCCGTGGCAGGCCTCTCCTGCCTGAGACTTCAGGCATTGGAGACTGGCATGGGCCTCTGTTGGTGCTGCCAGACCTGAGGCTTTGGGTTGTTCCACAGCTAGCCCCCGACTGCATTGGAGAAACCCGGCAGAGCTCTACTGGGTCCAACAACCATGAGGATATCACAGTGGGTGGCCTGCCCCATACAGACTTGGAGGCTTCCAGGTCTACAGGGAGTGAGAGGATTGGAGCTGAAGGTCAGATCCCCCAGATGCATAAGGGCAGTGGGATAAGGACCCCTGAGGTGAACAAGAGTCTGATCCAAGCAGGGGCGGCAGCACAGCTGAGCAGCTTCCCCCCAACCCTCTGTGAGGCTTTTCCCAGAGGTTTTGGCAGTTTAGAAAAATTCCAAGGGGGCGGCTGCTCAGGTCCTCCCCCGCACACTATCTGCCCTCCCTGTGCAGATTGGAGGATGCAGGCCTTTAGTCTAACTTGGGCTTTCCCCAACACTGTGCATATGCAATCAGGAATCACAAGAGGCGGACCCGCGATATTCGCGGGGGGAGGGAGTACTCCAGCCGCCAAGCTTCCACCTCCCTCCCCCCCCCAGCAGCGGCGGCGGCTGCGGCAAGGCCAGCAGCAGCGGAGGGGCGGCGAGACTAGCCGGCCTGCCAAGCCTCCCCCTCCCTCCCAAGCAGCAGGGGGGCGGCCGGCTGGCCGGCCCGCCAAGCCTCCCCCTCCCTCCCAAGCAGCAGGGCGGCGGCGGCGGCGGGGAGGCTGGCCGGCCGGCCGGCCCACCAAGCCTCCCCCTCCCTCCCTCCCATCCACCCACCCACCCAAGCAAGCAACAGGGCGGCGGCGCCTACCCCATTGTTATCATGTTGTTTGTTTTTTGGTTGGAAAAGACTTCTGATATGATCTCCAAGGGTGTTCACCAAGGTCCTGGTAGTTCTATTAGCCTACTTTGGACAACAAGGTATCCATTTTTATCCTTATCTAGATGATATCCTCTGCAGAGCCTAGGTGACAGAGGAGGTGAGTGAGGACACCAAGTCTACTATTCAATATCTTCAGGCACATGGCTGCCCGATCAATGTATTTTTTAAAAAAAAATCATCTCACACCCTCCATGGACATAGTCCACTTAGGGGCCAGGATTCAGACAAGGATGGCCAAAGTGTTTCTACCTCCAAAGAAGCAGGAAAAATTGTTGGAAGAGCTGAAAGAAACCTGGGAGAGGTTCGTGGGACAGAGGATGTAGTTTATAGATCTGATTCCTTGGGCTCACTTCCATGCCAGGCCTATACAATGGGAGCACAAATAAGTCAAGCTACTGCCCCCCCATGAAGAAGTCACTAAACTAGTGGTCTTCATGCCCAAATCTGACAAGGGTTAGTTTCCTTCAGCTTCCTTACCTGATGGTAGTTATGGCCACCAGCAGTAGGGGTTGGGGAACACACTGCAAGGATCAGGCTGTCCAAGGCACATGGAGCCCATTGGAAGATATGAACAGTATGGACTGGCTGGACCTTGAGACAATCAGACTAGCACTGATTGCTCACTACACCAGATCTGCAGCAACATAGTCACCTTTTCCACTGGCGTTCTGGAGGAAGAGGAGGAGAAAGAAGAGGAGGAGAAAGAAGAGGAGGAGGAGTTGGCTTTATACCCTGCCCTTCACTCGGAGTCTCAGAGCAGCTTACAATAACCTTCCCTTCCTCTCCCCACAACAGTCACCCTTTGAGGTAGGTGGGGCTGAGATCTCTGAGAGAACTGTGACTGACCCAAGGTCACCTAGCTGGTTTCATGTAGAGGAGTGGGGAATCAGACCCAGTTCTCCAGATTAGAGTCTGCCGCTCTTAACCACTACACTAGGTAGAGTCACATCCTGGTCCACCTTTTATACCTGTGTGAGAAACTATAGGTGGGACCAGTTAAAGCAGAAGCTTCATCTGGTAGAAAGGTGTACATCATAGTGGTAGAACAGAATAAAAATAAGAATGAGGATCCCACCCAGGTTGTAGCTTGGGCATATAACCAGTTTGCATGACTCCCCCCACTGAAGGAGAACGAAACATTGGAACTTACCTGAAGGTTTCTTCTCTTCAGTCAGGTGAAGTCAACCACATCCCCCTTGAAATAAAATAAAATACAGTAGAATAAAATCTATTTGGACACAAAATCTGTTATGGAGCTGGGCTATACTCAGGGCCGGCTCACCCGCTAGGCGAGCTAGGCACTTCCCTAGGGCACACCAGCCCGCAGGGGCGCCAAACTGCACCCTGCCCCCCCGTGAAAAGCCCCCCACCGCTGCCCCCCCCACTGCCGCCGCCAATGAAGAGTGCCCCGGCTGGGCTCAGGAGGTGGTGGTGGAGCTTGCCCACCCTCCACCCGTGGGGGGGGTAGAGGAGGTGGGGGCGATGGCTGCTGCCACCAATGAAGAGCACCCCGGTGGGGCTCAGAAGGCGGTGGCAGAGGGGGGAGGGGGTGGTGGCAAAAGGGTCTCCAGGCCCCACCAGGAGGTTGGTATCTGCACCTTGAGCCAGCCCTGGCTATACTAAGACTGGAGTGTCAACCTCGCTCTGAGCCAATACAGTCTACACAAATTTGCCTGGAGTGAAAGGAGGTGTGACCTAATCAGTTTGGATGACTTCACCCCACTGAAGAAAGAAACCTTCATGTTAGTTCCAGTGTTTCATTCTGGTGTTGTGGAGAGTGAGAGGGTGTCAGTCAGAGGGTGTCAATCTGAGGAGGAGGGATGTGATCCATTAGAAGGGACCCCTTCCTTGGGCGATGGACCAATATCCTCTCATACGAAGGATACTCCTGGGGGACTGGGAGGAGGTGGTCATAGAATCCTAGAATGTTAGAGTTGGAAGGGACCTTGCAGGTCATCTAGTCGTAGCTAGGGAATTCTTTGGGAGGGGGCCTCAGGGGGCCCACCAGCTAATTAAATGAAAGTACAGTGCAGGTGGTAGGTTGGAGCACTTCGGGGGCAGCCTGGGAGGGAGGGGGCCCAGAAGAAACACTAGGGGGCCAGGCCCCATGTTAGCTACGGGCTAGAGCCCAACCCCCTGCACTCTGCAGGAGCATAGCCAAAAGATAGCTCTACATACCTACAACATTCCCAACAGATGGCCATACAGCCTCCACTTGAAAATGTCTTCTGATAGTGGGTTATTAAATCATTACAAATATAGAGAGTGCAGTCTGTGACAGGCATTTTGACAACATAGTGACTTGCCTGCCTGGTGTGAAGGCTGCAGACACCACGTGCTGTCTAGATTGATAGATAGTGCTAGGGAGGAGTTAGCAGTCATGGTGCACATTGGCACCAGTGACATTGGAAAATGTAGTCACGTGGTCCTGGAGGAAAAAATTAGGTTACTAGACAGAATGTTAAAGGCCAGGATCTCAAAGGTAGCATTCTCAAAGGTGCTGCCAGTTCCATGCGCAGGGCCAACTAGACAGGCACAGATCAGGGGTCTCAATGTGTGGATGAGAAAGTAGTGCCAGGATGAAGGGTTTAGATTTGTTAGGCACTGGGGAGCCAAAAGGGAACCAGGCTGCTGGCGGCTAATATCAAAAAGGTGTCAGAGCAGCTTTTAAACTAATCCCAGGGGGAAAGCTGACAGAAGAGTTAAAGGACTATGTTAAAAAAAAATTGTATTACTACTATTCATGGGAACTAGAAAAACTATGGGTTGAAATCAGAGATATTATCAAGGAAGAATGTGCAAAGGCTGTTCCTGTAGCCAAAAGAGGTGAAAAGCTTTGATAGATGACTGATGAAATTCTTTTAAATGCTAAAGACTGTCAAAAAGCAAAAGTAAAAGGTGACAGAAATAGAATCAGAAGTCTAGATGCAGCATTCACACCACAACGACTATTATAATACTTATGCTATGCTTCAGTTCTTTCTGATGGTTTCAGAGTTCTAAAATCCTAATGCATTGATTATTGAATGTCCCATTTTGTTAACTGTACTAAATTACTATGTGTAATCCTCCTTGAACCCCTGTGAGAAAGGTGGACTATAAATAAAATAAAAATAATAATTAAATAAATAATAAACCAATGAAAAGTAATAGAAGATAAGAACAAAAAAATGAAGAATAAGAGATCAGTTCCATAAGATCCAAGAAATCAAAGGGAAATTTAAAGCATGGTTAGGCCTGCCAAAAGATCAACACAAAAATATATTAACCATTAATGGAACAGGACAAAATGAAGAAAAGACAGGAGTGATACACTCAAAAACTATATAAAAGAGATGAAAGGATGACAGAGTTCTTTTTAAAAGAATCTTTCAAAGAAGAACCTGCAATTTTAGAAAGTGTACTGAAAGCTGTGCTCAAACCAACTAGAAAAAGTAAATCATCAGAAGTAGATTTATTTCAAGCCACATAAATGTAGTCCATCAAAGTCTTAAAAAGAATATGCCAACAAATATGGAAGACAAAACAATGGCCCACAGCCTGAAAATGCTCAATCTACATTCCAATTCCAAAAAGAGACATTAAAGACTGCAGCAACTATGAGACAATATCAAACAATCTCATTAATTTCTCATGTGAGTAAAGTGATGCTTAAAAATCTTACAACAAAGACTTAACATAGGTGGAACAAGAAATGCCAGATGTTCAAAGTAGATTCAGAAAAGGAAAAGACACTAGAAATCATATTGCAGATTTACATTGGTTACTGGAACAGATAATTTCAGAAGAAAATTAGCTTGTGTTTCATAGATTGGTTTTAAAAGAAATGGGTATGCCACAATATCTGATTGTTTTGATGCACAATCTGTACTTTGGACACAAGGCTAATATTAGGACAAAATATGGAGAAACAGAATGGTTTCCAATTGGCAAATATGTCAAGCAAGAATGTGTTTTATCTCCCTGTCTGTTCAATCTGTATGCAGAACATATCATAAGGAAGGCTGGATTAGATGTAGATGAACGTGGAGTAAAAATTGGTGGAAAGAACATTAAGAATTTGGTGGAGTTGTGATATTAGTAAAAAATATTGGATATGGATACATGGGATGATTCAGAAAATTTTAGGTAGAGCGATTCCTTTTAAACCGGAGTTATTGTTATTAGGTATATTACCAAAGGAAATGAACAGGGAAGACCGCTACTTAATAATATATTTAAATACTGCAGCTAGGCTTTTATATGCGCAGTACTGGAGGGCTCCCCAAACACCAGGGAAAGAAGAATATATTGCTAAGATTTTGGAGGCGGCCGAGATGGATAAGTTGACCTTAATTTTGAAAGGACAAACAGATGTCACCTTTCAGAACACTTGGGACCGATTTTATGAATGGTACAAGTTAAGCGACCAGAAGGCGTGAAAAAGTAATGGTCTGAAAATTATTGTGTGTTGGATGGTAAAATTTAAGGATAAATGGATATTGAGACGGAAAGGATACTCACATTAAAGCGAATTGAGATATTAATAGATAAGGGCATAAAGATGATATTGAAAGAACTTGAGATATACCCCCCATGTATGTTTTGGATGTGTAGTATGATAGGATGTCTGTAGTGTTGTGTGTTGTAGTGTATGTAATGTTTTGTTGTAGTATCGTGTGTAAAAATAAATAAAAGTCTGCCCCTTGGGGCAGTTAAAAAAAAAAAAAAGAATTTGAGATAGGCAGATGACACCAAAGCAGGATTACAGCTGAACATCAAGAAGACAAAAGTAGTGACTACTGAGGCATTTTACAACTTCAAGGCCGATGATGAAGATTTTTTTATTCCTTGGTTCCATCATCAACCAAAAGGGAGACTGCAACCAAAAAATCAGATACAATACTGAGAGTGAGCAAGGCAGTCATGAAGGAGCTAGTAAAGATTCTTAAGTGCAAGGATATGTCTCTGGCAACCAAGATTAAGTTGGACAACTCTCCCTAGAAGCCAAAAATATTTTAGTTTCTCTCAGTAACTGAATCACCATCCAGTAGTGTGTATTTCTTCTTTGTTTGATAAGTTTAAATTGTCCCAACCTGTCACAGATATTTGTTTAGGCTTTAGACCTAGTAAAGGAACTTGAGGGAAATACAGGAGCTGTCCTGTTTTATAAACCCTTGTGAAATGGCACTTGAGGCAGATTAACTTTCAAAACATGAATAAATGTTTTATTAAACAGGCAGGGAATATATAAATATGTGGATTCAAGGTATAAAGGTTGCTGAGATAAAACTTTCTAATATATACAGAACTGAGGCTTTTGAACATACAAGAGAGAGTTGTTGAAGCTTAATTTCTGAGTTTCAAGTTCTTTTCAGAGAGAGGTTTTTGCTTATATATTTCAGCTATTACACAGAATCTTGAATATAGTGTCTTAGAGAATAACTTTGTCTTAGTGCTTCTAGGCTTCTCTATTCAGAGATCTAGGTTTTCCCTTTAGATATTACAATTTTTCACTAACTCCTGAGGTGTTCAAGATTCTCCCCTTTAGCACAGACCAACGTTCTCTTCCCAACCCCTTTCACTGGCAGGAAGTTGTTCTCCTTGTCCCTAAGAAGCAATAACTCCTTTTACTATTTGACTTGTATGGGAGTTCTCTCTAACTACCCAGACCTTCTGCCAAATCCTTCTCCAGTATCCATTGTTTATATAAAGCTGTTCTGTAGCATTCTTGACTGAGAATCTAAATTCTCCCTCAGAGTAGTTCTAATATATTTAAGACAATGGGGTCCTTATTCTTCTCTCTATAGAAGTACTTTTCTGACAATTCCCTGACAGAAATCACTGACTCCCAAAGTCTCTTCCCTCAGAAGCCAAATCCTTTGACTACTGATCCAGATGTTAGATTTAAGACAAGGACCAAAAGCCAAATGAATCTTTTCCCTCCAGATCAGCTGTTTTGTTTCCTCTCTCAGCTGATGCTGGCCAATCAGAGAGTGAGTAGAGAAGCCAATCACATAAGCTCTTTTCTCCAGGTAAAATTAACTCTTGAACTCCCTGATTCTCTGACACAAGCAGCATTTTTAAAAGCCTGCTTTTCTGTGCAACCCGTCGCAGGAGGCTATCGTATTTGGGTCATGTTATGAGAAGACAAGAGTCTCACTGGATAAGGCAATAATGCCAGGAAAAGTTGAAGGCTGCAGAAAAAGAGGAACACCCAAGATGAGATGGACGGACTCAATCAAGGAAGCCAGGGCGCTTAGTTTGCAAAACCTGAGCAAGACTGTTAAGGATAGGACATTTTTGAGGTCATTAATTCATAGGGTGCCATAAATTGGAAGTGATGATGGCATTTAACACACACATACTGTGATTAGAAATAAGGAAGAACTATTGATTGACCTATTTAAACAAATGCCACAGATGGATGATGTGAGAATATGTGTAATGAATATTTGCCCTAAGTGGAAATAAGGTTGTCAACTCTGGGTTAGGAAATTCCTGGAGATTTGGGGATGGATCCTAGGAAGGCTGAGGTTTGAGTAGGGGAGGGACCTCGGTTGGGTATAATGCTATAGATTCTACCTTCCAAAGTAGTCATTTTCTGCAGGGGAATTGATTTCTGTAGTGTGGAATTAGTTTTAATTCTGGGACATCTCTAGACCACACCTAAAGGTTGGCAACCATAAGCTAAATTTCTTCTGTATCTGGCACTTCTTCTCCAAAGAGTGAAATAATGTTATGTAGTTGAAAAATATTTTATTAATTTTTCAGGGAAAAAAAAAGAAAGGGAAAAAACCACACACAAGAAGAGAAAACAAGAAAGACAAAGAACTGACCTACAACAAACACGAAGCATATACTCATATCAGCTAGCATTTTACATATAAGAATCATTCATTTTTGCACCTGTACCAATTTGAGGATTTATAATCTGAGAAAATAGTTTAGCCATCAAATTTAAGTTCCTTGCAAATATTTCTCAAACCATTTATATAGTCTTAACCATTTTTCCTCAAAAAGTTCCTCTTTTTTATCTTGAAGTTGTAAAGTTAATTTGTCCATTTCCGCCATCGCAAATAGTTTGCAAATGGTTTCTTCTTTTGATGGGACTTCTTCTTTCTTCCAATACTTTGCATGCAAATCCTGGACATAGTTATAATGTGTATGATCATATAAATGTCTGACTTTTTAAAAGACTCTGGAGTAATATTCAATAAAACAGCTCTGGTATAAATGGTATAGTTATTTCTTACATTTTCCCAGTATCTCATGTATCTAGATCCAATATTTTTGTTGGCTTACAAGTCTACCACATACAGTAAAAAGAACCAACATTTTGTTTACATTTCCAACATACATTTGACATATTAGGGTACATTTTTGCTAGGTTCTCTGGTGTTATATGCCATCTATAAAACATTTTATATATTTTTCTTTATAAAATGTTGCTTTTGTATATTTAATATTAATTTTCCACACCTTATGTTATGCCCCATATTCTGTGCCCATTTAATCATTGAGATTTTTACTACTTCATCTTGCATTTTCATATCTAATAACAGCATATAGAACAACTTTATAAGTTTTTCATCTATATACAATAAGACTTTATCCAGTTCTACAGGTTTGTCAAGAAAACCAGTTTGTTTATCTTTAGCATACCTGGAATCAAGTTACACCCTTTTCCACCAATTCAAGCAAATACCATGCCTTTGAAGAGTATCTTGTGAGTTTAAATTATTTTTCTTGTCTAGAAGATCTCCATATCTCCATAACTGATGTTTGGTAAATAAAGTGGGATTTATAAAAGCTTCTAGTGGTGAAACCCATTTTGGAATTCTTGTATAGAACAGAACAGTTTTTTTAGTCTCTTCCCACACCTTTAATAATGCTGCTCTTATCATATGTTGTTTAAAATATTTATGAAGATCACTTTTCTCATACCATACAAAAGCATGCCAGCCTAATTTCAAATCATATCCTTCTAACTTTAGGAGTTTTAAGTTCTCCAATGTAATCCATTCTTTCATCCATGTCAAAGCTGCTGCTTTATAATAAAGATACTGCAAATCCTCCTCTTTCCTTTTTGTCCTGTAATACTTTCATTTTTATTCTAGATCTTTCATCTTCCCAGATAAATTGTCAAATCAATTTTTTCCACTTGCTTAAAATACTGTTGGCTTTTTAAGATTGGAATTGTTTGGAATAGGCACAGCAATCTAGGCAAAACATTCATCTTCCCATAAAGGATAACTGCATCTGTTTCCACTTTTCCAAGTCTTTTTTAATTGTAGTCAAAAGCTTCATATATTTGTCTTTTAGCAATGAGCTACACCTGTTAGTAAGTATAAATCCTAAATATTTTACTTTCTTCTGCACTTCGATGCCAGAACATTCTTGTAATTGCTGTATCTGTTCTTTAGTACAGTTCTTTGTCAATATTTTTGTTTCCTTCAAATTAATTTTCAAACCAGCTAATTGTCCATATTCTTTTAAAGAGTATAAAAGTTGAATAATAGATAGTTGTAGTTCTTCCAAAATAAATACAAGATCATCAGTAAAATAAATACAAGATCATCTTCACCCCTGATCTTAAGTCCTTTTATCTGAATATTTTCCTCTTACTATATCATTCAATGTTTCAAGGGCAAAAATGAATAATAATGGGAATAATGGACAACCTTGTCTAGTTCCCTTTTGTATTTCTATGTTCTGTGAACAATCGCCATTAATCAATATTTTGGCATATTGTTTCGTGTAAACTGCTTTCACCATTGCAAAAAAAATTTCTCCACATTGCCAGTTCAATAACTGCTCCAACATAAACACCCAGCTAAGATTGTCAAAGGCCTTTTCTGCATTAAGTAAGACTAGTGTCATTTGCTTTTCTGGGCACGCTTTAAAATATTCTAATACATTCAAAATGGTTCACACATTATTCCTCATTTGTCTTTTAAGTAGAAAGCCTGTTTGGTCTTGATGTATTATTTGGAGGAGCACTTTTTTCAGCCTGTTCGCCGAAATAGATGCAAATATCTTGTTTAACAGTGATATTGGTCTATAGTTCCTAATTTCTTTCTCATCTGTGTCAGGTTTATGTATCAAGGTAATCAATGCTTTGTTCCAAGATTCTGGTATTCTCTTCTGTTCAATAATAATCTGAATACTACCTTTAAGTGGTAATACAATTTGATCTTCAAATACTTGATAAAATTCTGCAGGCAGCCCATCTGGTCCTGGTGTTTTCTTTTTCTTTTGATTTTTAATTGCTTCAACTAATTCAACAAAGGAGATTGGTTCATTTAAAATCTTCTTTTGACCCTCTGTAAATTCCTTTTTGTTGCACTTCTTTAGGTATTCTCTAATCTGCACGTGGTTAGCTTCTCCCATCTGATATATGTTTTTATAAAAACTCTCAATAATGTCCTTTAGATCTTTAGGGATGCTTTTTTCCTCTCCCATCTCATTCCTCAAAACCTTTATATGTTTCTTTTCTGATTCCTTTCTTAATTTATAAGCTAGCCATCTTGTAGGTTTATTTGTATTTTCAAAATAATTTTATTTAGCATACATAATTTTTTTGCAATTTCTTGCATTAAGAGGCAATTAAATTGATGCTGGAGATTTTTAAACTTAATCCTTGTTTGTTCTGTTGAGGGATCTGTCTTGAGTTTTTCTTCTTCTTTTTGAATTTGTTTTTCAATTAGTATAAATTTTTGCTTTCTTTGTTACTTTCTTTTTTAGAATCAGCTATAAATTTTTAGTTTTTTTAAAAGTCACAAATTCATAGACCATCTGGTCTTTTTTGGTACATCTTGCAGAGTCAAAAGTAGAGGACTGTGATCTGCAAATGTGGATGGTAAAATCTCCTCTTCTAATATGTCATTTATCATATTTGTTGAAATCCAAGCCATATCCAACCTTGACCAGGACTTATGCCTTGATGAAAAAAAAGGTGAAATCTGCTTTATTTATATTTCTAGTTCTCCATGTGTCCACCAAACTAAATTCTTCTGCCAATTGTAAAAGAGTTAGGCAATTCATTTCCTTGCTTCTGTTTCCCTGTTTGTTTTTTTCTGTACATCACTCTGTTGAATACAGCATTATAATCTCCAATTATACAAATTTCTTCATAGGTTTGATTTGACAAGGTCTCCTGTAAAGCTTTGTAAAACTTCTCCTGTTCCTGATTTGGTGCATATATATTAACTATCAGTGTTGTTTTGGCTTGTCTCTGTATTTTCACTATCAAAATTCTTTCATCTTCTGAATCATAAATCAATTCTGGGTATAGATAGTCTAGTCTTTAACATATGTAGCTACTCCTCTCTTTTTCTTTTGTTTATCTGCTGATACAAAAGTTTTACCAATTTTTTTAACTTAATTTCTGATCTGATCATTTAATGTGGGTTTCCTGCAAACAAATTATATCTAATTGCATCTTCTTTATTTGATGAAAAACTTGTCTTCTTTTTTGGGGGAGCATTCAAACTGTTAATGTTTATTGAAATTATTTTCAATTTCTTCCTATCCATTTTTTACATCTTTTTTGATCCCTTTTTTTAATCCTGTAATCTCATGACAACTTGGAGAGGTAGTGTCTTGAAGTGTTTCTTTCCCATTCCTGTTCTTGCTCCTGATGCTCCTTGTCTCTTAAGTTCTTCATCTGGTTCTTTTGAGTTTTCTTCCTCTTCTTGGGTTCCTAGGTCTTCTCCATATGTCTGATAAAAGTCCTCTACTTTAAAAATTGAATTTATTCTGTGTCTTTTGCCATCATAAGTAAAGAGGACTCCTTCAGGAAGCAGCCATCTGTAAGGCATCTTGTTTTTCCTTAGAAGATTTGTAAGTCGCACATAACTTTTTCTTTTCTCTCTTACTCTCCATGGTATTTCTTTTAAGATTTTAATTTCTATTCCTTGTATTTGAAGTGGATTCTCGCTTAAGCTTTTCAGGATAGTGTCTCTCATGGGCTTCTTGTAAAATTTTACATGGATCTCTCTGAGTATCTTATTCCTTCTTGCATATGCAGAATTCATTTTATATGCCACATCTATCTCATCAGAAATCTCTTGGATGTTTTCTTTTTCTAAGTACTCTGCCAACAGTTGTGCCATATCTGCCTTGACATCCTCTCCTTTTTTTTCAGGTATATTCTGAAATCTCAAGATATATGCTGCTTTTTCCACCTCCAATCTTGTAACTGTACCTTCCAGCAGTTCTTGTTTGATTTTCATATCCTGCATTTGCTGATTCACCTCTTCAGATTTAGTTTCCAGTTGTGTTGTGGTTTGCATCAAGGTAGAAATTTCTTGCTTGTTTTGAAGTTTCTGTTACTTGAATTCTTCTGTTTGGGATGTCACCTGCAGGGCCAAAGCATCAAATTTGGCTTGCAAAGGCCCAACAGCAAGTGGTATTGTATTATTTACTGCATTATTTACAGCCAAAGGAACTGCAGATTCAATTGCTTTGTTAATGGCTGAGGCCACTACATCTTTTATTAAAGCCTGGATCTCTTGGCCTGACATCTTAGCCAAACTAGAAGCGACTGCTTTACTTGTGCCTGGGGAGGGTCTTCCTGATCCACTAGACATGTTTCATCTATATCTAATACAGATCCCTTCTCCCTCCCTTTTTACAATAGTCAAGAAGGCTATAGAAAACCAAAGCAGGCCAGGCCACAGTATTATTTTCAACCTTCTAAGCACCTTATTCCAGCTTATCAAATGTTATTGTTATAGAAGGAACAGTTTGTATTATATTACATTAAACAAAAAATCTCACTGCCAAGTTCTTCTACATTTACATATCACAACCAAAACAGGAAAAGTTGGCTCTCCCACCAGATGTTATTTTGAGCAGTAGTTATTATTTCTTGAAACCCAAATAAAGTTCTGAAAGATCCCCATTTAGAGACACAGTATTTCTGTTAGATATTTCTCAAGAGTTAACTCAGTACCATCTGGAAAGTCATTAATATGTCTTACCAAAACCTTGCACCTTTTTATCCCACCATAAAACAAGGAGTCAGCATCCACAAACAGGGAGAAGATCACCAGCCATAACAAATCCAATTATAGATGGCCAGGGAAAATATACTTTCAACAGATCACTAAATTCCTTTTAAACCTAAGTATTATGTATATTATACAGTTTGGAGATTATACTATTCAGAGGCACCAAGAGAGACAGGAAGTACACCAGCCAGCATAGTTCTATTTATAAATCCAAGGAAAAGATGTAAAGTTCCAATAAAGGTAAAGAGGTAAAGGTTCCCTTGCTCGAAAGCCAGTCGAATCCGACTCTAGGGTTGCGGTGCTCATCTCCGTTTCAAAGCCGAAGAGCCAGCGCTGTCCGAAGACGTTTCCGTGGTCATGTGGCCGGCATGACTAAACACCAAGGTGCACGGAACGCTGTTACCTTCCCACCGAAGTGGTACCTATTTATCTACTTGCAATTTCTTGCTTTCGAACTGCTAGGTTGGCAGGAGCTGGAACTAGAGACAGGAGCTCACCCTGTCATGCGGCACTCTCAGGTCTTGAACTGCTGAACTACTGACCTTCCACAGCCTGCAGTTCAGCGTCTTAACCACTTGAGCCACCACAGCTCCTAAAAAAAGTTCCAATAAATCATTATAAAACAAGATCCTAAAAATGGTAAGGAAATCCAATGTCATAATCCAGTAGAATCCGCAGAGAGATGTTCTTATACAAGGAGGGACCACGCAAAAAGCACAAAAAACCCCCACCCTAAAAGTATACAATCCACTGGTAATATTCCACAACTGAAAGGAAAAGAAGAATCAAAAGAAAAAATAGCCAAATGTAAACTCCTTGAAGCAAAAAAGTTTAAAAAGGGGGGGGGATTCCAGCCAGAAAGATATTCAAATTATAATCCACAGACTGAGAGGCTTCCCCCAGCATCTTTATAAGTTGTCAAAGTTCTCTGTTAGATCTCTCATAAAAAAATAAAAAGAGAAAAGAAAAAAATAGAAATTGCAGACACCAATAGTCACAAGAGTCTTTGCCAGTCCTTAAAGCTTATCATAATCTCTTAAATATCACAAAGCTCAAAGCCCCAAAGTTAAAGTGTTAAAACAATTAGTCTTTCAGATCTTTAAGCAACTATCATCAGTAGAAAGCCTGGGTTGCACTTCCAAGCCACTGTGCCCAGGATTGGAACTCTTCCACCCGCACTTTTCACCCAAGGCTTTAAATTTTAAATAGATCAGTCTAGTAGATAGGAACAGTGAAAAGAGAAACTTCTAAGTTGTTCTTTGTTGTTTAGCTACTCACGGGGTGCGTTTAGACAGCGTGCTGGAGCGGTTTAAACTGCTCCGGCACGATGCGTTTTTTTTTTTAAACTGGAGAATCGCGATCAGACTCACCTCCTCCTTCCGAGCTCCCCGCCGTCCTCCTGCAGGTGGGGGGGGTTTCCCCTCTCCTTTGAGCATGCGCACAGGCAGCCCTCTCCCAAACAGGAAGTGCGCAGAAGAGCGAGCTCAACAGGTCCCTTTAAAGTTTAAATGAAGACTCCTTTTAAAAATGGCCTCCCCGAGATCCCGGACTCCTCTAAATGCCTAAACTAGGCACCAGTGAACCTTTTCTTTTTTTAACTTAAGTGCGGAGCTCCGCTCAAGCGCACACTGGTAAGGAAAAAAAAAAATGGAGGACTAAAACCGGAAGCTGGAGGCAGCTTCCCAGAGGGGAGGGGGGGTTGAAGCACCCGGAAGTGGCTGGATGGAGCGATCAGACAGGGAAAAGTGCGGCTTGAAACGGAGAATCATGGAAAACACCACTTAGGTAAGTGGTGTCAAAATACTCCGTTTCAAAGGGGGTTTGCTCCAGAAAGCGACGGCTGGGGACGGTAGGCAGATGTTGGGTGTGTGAACGCGCAGGTAAAAGCCGTTTCTGAGCCGTGCCGAAAACGGCTCAAACGGCGCGTCTGAACGCACCCACGGTGTCCAAGAAAGTAGAGTTTTCAGCTAAGATCCTTTAATCAGAGTACAGCTCCAGAAACGGTCGCTCTCACCTCGGCATTTATGGCGGCCATAAGCGCTCCCATCCAGATCTCTGCTTTGGAGTGAGCCAAGGACTACTCATGTGCCGCTACATGGGAAAGTCCCCAGCTCAAGCCCCCTGTGAAGGGTCTCCCTCCAGGTAGACTCTATGGAGTCTGATGCCTTGGATCCCCCCACCGGGACCTGGCTGTTTGGAGTTTCTCCGGGAGGTCACCTGGGAACCTTCCGAAATCGGCAGGTCACAGACCAGAAGTCTGAAATAATGTTATGTGATGAAGGCCCTAGTGATTCACAGCAGTGATTCCTAAAGAGTAGGGTGAAACAAATATAAATGGTTGTTGTATGGCTAGTTTTAGTGGCTAACAGACCTTTAAAAAAAACTTCTTTATTTTTGCCTCTTACGGATTTGTCTAGCCCTGCTCAAAACCATACATTTAAATGGCTTATGTGCACATTATGAGTAGGTGTGTTTTTCCTTGCCCTCTGCTACCTTGTGGGTGTCTCTGCATTCCTTTCCTTCAGATGTTAAGGGCCGCCAGATCACAGGTGCTTCAGTTCTAAGGCTGGCACGACAAGTAGGTCGGTATGCAATAGCCATTATTTCATTGGTCACCTGAGATTAGTGTTTTTCTTAATGTGAATTTTCACTCCATGTGACTTGATTGGTGAGAGGCCTTATGCAACTCCAATAGTGGAATTTGTTCCGTAGCTTCTTGTCCAAACCTTATTCTCTACATGGAATAAGTCATGTCTAGTGACACGTCAGTGGTGATGTACTAAAAACACTCACTGATGCTACTTCTAATTCTGCTGCACTTGGGTTGTAAATGCTCCTGTTACATATGTGCATACCTTATCTTCCCTGCCATAGCATGTACACAGAATGCTCAATATGTATACAGTGCTTGTCATATATTCTAATAGTGGAGGTGTGGCCCCATCTGCAGATATCTAAACCTGGGGATTGGGGGCACACAGAAATAAAAAAGATACTTCTGCAAATATGGAGGGGTAGGTTTGCAGAAAAACCTGAAATTAAAAAAACAAATGGGGTGTGTGTGTTAAATCCCCTCCAAAATAAGACCACAAGCCCAGGCAAAGCAGTGATGGCTTTTGGGGCTGGAGAGCAGGCAGGAGCATAGTGAGAAGGAGGAACTGCTGCCAGAAGCCAGCCCCATCACAGAAATTGTCCCCAGCTTGGCCTACCCTACCTGTGAGGCACCATGCTGATGATCGGGTGAGGCAGGTGAGCACTCACTGATGAAGTGGGGGAAGAGACAGCCAAGCAGCGTGCCAACAAGTGGGGCGGAGAGACAGCAGAGCACCACACTGACAATGGGGGAAGAGAGGCAGCTGAATGCATGCTGATCATGGGGGGAGGTGAAGCTGCCAGGCTGGGAAGACAAGCAGCGGAGAATTGTTGCTGGCAGCCAGGCCTGCATTTGCTACTTCTCTGGCAGTGGTGCTGGGCGGGGGGGGGGGGAGTGAAGGAACTATTGTAGTCAGCAGTAGGCAAGAGAACAAGAAAGAGAGGCAGAGAGAGTGAAAGAGTGATGAGAAGGAGCATGGAGTAAGAGAGGGACAAAGTGTATGTGTGAAAGAATGTGAGAACGGGGACTACTGAAGGAGAAAGAAAGAGCTAAAGAGAGAGAGAGAATCAATGACAGCAGTTGTTGAGGGAGGGAAACTGGGAGAAAGACTGATAGGCATTGGGGGGGGGGGAGAACCAGAGAAATAGTAATGGGGAGGAGGATAGAGAGAGAAAGTGGGAGAGAAGCAGTGGGGGACAGGAGAAGAAGCAAAGGCAGGAGTAATAGGTTGGCTGCTCCCACAAATTTCTTGCAGGTCCATGTTTGTGCAGATACAAATCCCATCATTAATTGCTGGGGGGGCATTATTTCCAGCAGCACTGGACCCGGGGTACGCAGGAAGAACGTCCCTGCAGTGTCCCCGGGCCGCGCAGGAGAGTTGGGCCCGGGGGACACGGGAACAGCCCCCTGTAGTGTCCCCAAGCCATGCAGGAGTGCTGGGCCCAAGGGACGCAAGAAAAGCTCCCCGCAGCATCCCCCAGGCCCGCACAGGAGTGCTGCAGCTCAGGCGATGCCAGGAGAGCCCCGCCACTGGCTTCCCCGGCCCCCACCGAAGTGGTAAGTAAGGGATCCACGGGGGTGGGGGTGGCATGGGTTTGATGGGGGTGGGTGGGAGAGCCTCCCTCCCTCCATCTCTTCACCATCTTTCCCTCCTTTCCTTTTCTTTCCCTTCTTTTCTTTCTCTTTCCCTTCTCTTCCTTCCTCTCTTTTGCTCCTTTCTTTCTTTCCCGCCTTCTTCTCTTCTCTTCTCTTTTTCCTCCTTTCCCTGTTTCCCTTCTTCTTCCCTTCTCTCTCTTTCTTTCCCTCCTTCTTTTCTTCTCTTTCTTTCCCTCATTCCTTCCTTCTTTTCTTCTCTCTCCTCTCTCTCTTCCCTTCCCTCTTTCCTCCTTCTGTGGCCCAACTCTAGTGAGAAGGGGTTTAAACTTTAAACCCCTTCTCTCTTCGCTCCCCCCCCAGGTCAGCTGGGGAAGGGAAGGGGAAGCTTTTGAAGATGGCGCCCCCCTTTTGCTTCCCCTTCTGACATCACTTCCGGTGATGTCAGGGGGCATGACATTTGTTAATAGCCTAGTAGCTCATTAGCATACCATATGCTAATGAGCGCCTGCAGGTTTTTTTCTACGAAAAGCCCCCTGCATACTTCTATAGAATGGGGAATAGTCCCCCTGGACTCACCATAGGCATAGTACCTTGTTCTTGCATTGTTAGAACCTGTTACCTTGGAGAGCATTGGGTTGGATTTAAAGTAAAGCCCATAAAGTAAGCCTGTAACTTATTAACCTCACAGAAAAATGCAGATCCATGACAATGTGTACACAGTGATCATTAAGCCATACATTCTAGAGGATAGGTATGATTCTTTTTCTATTCCCCATATGCTTGCCTAGAACAGCAGGGACCAACAGAGATCTTTTGCCTCTACTAAGCATAAAGCAGTTCTGTGTATGAGAAGGGATGGGCACAAACTGGAAAAATTTGATTCAGTTTGTGGTTTGTGGTGTGCCCCATTCGTGAACCATGGACTGCCATGAACATTTAGACACCTCATGAACTGGTTCGATTTGTGAAGTTCATGAAGAGGTGGTAGAACATCCCCCTGGTGTGATAGAGTCAGCAAAGTCACAGGGGATCTCTGGCTGACTCTCCTCTGCCTGCTCTTCTAGTTTGGTGAGGATTGGATTTACAGAGCCCAAGTTATGCTCCCCCAAGAACATGCCCCCAGGAAAGTGCTTTCTGGGGAAATGACAGCAATTCTATATACTCCTGAGCCTCCTGAATGACAGGCAGTCATTTCCCCAAAAAAGACTTTCCTGGGGGCATCTTCTTTGGGAACTTGTAACTTGGAGTCCATAAATCCAATCCTCTCCAAACTCAAAGGGCAGGTAGAAGAACATCAGCTGGAGATTCCCTGTGAGCTTGGTGTCTCTAGCTTGCACAGAATCCATTCTATAAACTCCTGAACCTGCACCTGTCAAAAAGACTGCTGTGGTCATTTTGACAGGCACAGGTTCAGGAGGCTCAGGAGTGTATGGAAAAGATCCTGTGCAAGCCAGAGACACCAAGCTTGGAGGGCATGTAGAGGAGCATCTGGAGGAAGTCCACTGCAAATTTGATGTCTCTAGCTTGCACAGGATTCGTTCTATACACTCCTGAACCTGTGTTTGTCAAAATGCTTGCCTGTACAAGCTAGAGACATCAAACTCACAGGGGACCTCTGCCGGATGCTCCTCTACATGCCCTCCAAGTTGTTCCTTTGAAATTTTGCAACATTTTGATTGAGCAGAGACAGTCTGTCTGGAAATGTCTCCACTCATGAACAGCTGGAAGTTTGTGGAAAGCTCGAGCTGGTTGACCTGCATTAAACTGTGAACCACAAATTGACTAAATTCATCACAAACTTTAGTTCATGAGTAGGTGTGTGCCTTCAGCTGGGCTTGCTGCTGTCATCTTCCACAGACACAGGGCTATTTTCGGGCAGGAATGCACAGGAGCGGAGTTCTGGCTGGCTCCTGAGCTGGCCACACCCAGCAGGAATTAATTAGCATAATAGGCCACACCCAACAGCAGAAACTCATTAGGATTGGCTACATTAGGGCTGTGTGGCCTAACATGCAAAGGAGTTCCTGCCCTGGGTTTTGACAACAAACAAAGTAAACAGAATAAGAAGCAAAAGGTGGGTGTGGCTAGATGACCACACTTCTGGTAACATGGGGTGTGGCTTAATATGCTAATGAGCTGTGTGGTCAGGGGTGTGGCCTAATATGCTAATGAGTTCCTGCTGTTGGGTGTGGCCTATTATGCTAATGAGTTCCTGTTGGGCTTTTTCTACAAAAAAGCCCTGCCCAGATGTATGAGCATGGAGTGGCCACGTTCATTAGCTCCAAGTACTGTCTGGCTCCCATGCCTCTCCTTCAGACAGACAGGAACTATTTCTGTCAATAGCTCTCCTCCTGAGGGTGAAACCTGCTATCCAGTCAGCCCCTCCCCCCTTTTTCTTCTCCCCATTGGCACTTCTGTTTGTACATGAAACTACTTCTGAAACAAAATCCAAATGTGTTGGGATTCCTGTCTGGTTTTGCCAGAAGTTTTCCATGGCAGTAAGAGCATGTTCTTCTCTCAGCACTAAGGATGGGGCTATACGGCTATGCACTTCCCACTTCTCCAAGTAATGAGAAGGTGAACCTTTTAGAGACTGAGTGCCCAAACTGCTACCCAAAACCCACTTAAGTATCACAAAGTGCCAACATGGCAATTTAACCTGAATACTGAGGTTTTAGTTTAGGAAAAAGCAACTCATACAGGCCATATCAGTGAGCTGTGGATATTCCTGCCCTTTTTCATTCATAAACAAACTAATTTCATCCAAGCAGGTTACAAATCTCTCCAGGATTCATCCTCTGCTCAGCCACCAGACATTATTGTACATAAGTAAACAATTATACTGTGCCTGAACCTCCTCAAGAAATGCTTTAAACTGTCGACAAGTCAGAGCACGAGCCATGATGTAATTCACCATTTTTGTGACATCTGTGAGGATAACCTCAAATTTTTTGCCGCTTTCCCTGGCACAAAGAGCTTCTTGATGTATAATACAATGGAACTGAATGACTTGAAGTTTTGTTTCTTTAGCAAAGATCTGTATGAAACCAGATGTTACCCCCACCATAGAAGGTGCCCCATCACTAGTAATTGAAATCACTTTTTCTGGTCTTATGTCTTGTGACAAAAAAGCCTACATCACAGCATTGTAGATATCTATCCCTTGTGTTCTTTCAGGCAAAGACACCAGTTTCATCAGCTCTTCTCTCATGATGTCACCAACAGCATAACGCAAAATTACTGCTAGCCATGCATGATTATTTATATCTGTGCTTTCATCCAAGTACATGGAGTAACAGGCTGCCTTTTGTAAGTCAGTGGTGAGCTGCTGACTAACATCACTTGCCATGCACTGGACTCGATCTTAACAGTATTTCTGCTAAGTGGCATCTTAGAGTTGCGTTGAACAATTTTATCCTTGTTTGGGAAATCATGAAAAAGGGAATTACTCCCAGACAACATGGCTGTTTTGATAATATCCCCATCAGAGAGGGGCTTACCATGTGGTTGGTGTCAAAGTGCTGTCTGACACTTGATGTGCGACACACAACACTTTCATTACACACAATACATAACACTTTCCCATTGCGTACAATCACTCCAAATGACTCTGTCCAGGCCTCTTGGAATGATCTTCCACTATCTGTTTTTGCTTTTTTTGCTGTACTCATTTATGAGTGTCCAAGACTTGGAATCTACAAAAACACACACAAACACAAAAATGAAGCACCCAATACAAATCTATCCCTATACCAAAAATAGCTAACATTATTTGTTAACACTAAAGAAATGCCCGCCCCCCAAGTCATCATAAGGAATACTCCTTATCTTCCAACCCCAAAAGAGGGCATTTTCAGCTGTGTTTTAAGAGCTCAAAAGAGGAGAGCCACCTCCATACCATGCAGAGAGACACATTTACAGAGAAAGCCCTAGCCATAAGAACATAAGATCAGGCCAGTGGCCCATTCAATCCAACACTCTGTGCCACACCCCTCCAAGCACCAAGAATACAGAGCATCACTGCCCCAGACATAAGAACATAAGAGAACCACTACACCAAACTGGCTGTCAATTAAACTAATCAAAGTCCCCTCTGGCCTTTTATTATATCAATTTTCACCATTCGCACAAGAACAAAAATATTTGGTGAGGGGAGAAAGAGATAAGTTGCCTCACTAGCAAATGTAGTTACTGATCACCAGTACACAGGTTTAATAAGCACACTGATTCTGAAGTATAAAGTTCTAATAGAGATGGCCCATTTGAAAATACAATTATAAGCCAAGGGATTGTAAAGAAGAAGAAGAAGAGAAGGTCTCCATCTTTCTCACACACAAACAGAACCAACCCAGCATTTTAAGACAGCCTGGAGATCTCTCTCTCTCTCTCTCTCCCTCCCTCCCTCCCTCTCTCTTTTAAAGGTGCCACTGGACTCTTTGCATTGCTACCTGGGGGGGTGGGGAGAAACACGCAGATCTGCCCTCACAGAGAGCTTTTACCTAAATAAGCCTTGGTCTTAAAGGTGCCACTGGATTCTTTGCATTGCTACTTGTGGGGGGGGACATGCAGATCTGCCCTCACAGATCCCCCGGCGTCTACTCAATCTTCAAAAAACAGGATTGAGTAGATGCTGGGGAAATTGGGTGAAGCTGTGGGGCAAAATACGACTGCCCAGCACATGGTGTGAAATTGACATGATCGGGGCGAAGGGAAGAGGGAGTGCAAAGCAGCAGCTTGTGGAAAATTGCTCCAAGGCTTATTTAGGTAAAAGCTCTCTGTGAGGGCAGATCTGCGTGTACGGTGGGGCAAAGGGAAGAGCGAGCGTGGAGCATCAGCTTGTGGGAAATCAGTCTTGATTGGTCTTAAAGATGCCACTGGACTCTTTGCATTGCTACCTGGGTGGGGGGACATGCTTAGCATGGCCCTGCGAAGATGGGGGGTCGGGGAGTGCTTCCCAGGGGCCCGCGCTTTAGCGTAGCCCTACGAAGATGGGGTGGGAGTTGGGGAGGGCTTCCCAAGGTCCACAGCCCTGTGAAGACGGGGAGGTCAGGGAGGGCTTCCTAGGGGCCTGCACTTTAGTGCAGCCCTGTGAAGATGGGGGGTTGGGGAGGGCTTCCCAGGGGCCCGCGCTTTAGTGCAGCCCTGCAAAGATGGGTGGGGGTTGGGGAGGGCTTCCTAGGCGGCTGTGGGACTGGGATGGGAGATGGATGGGCAGCGGGTGGTGGATGCCCAGAGCGGGGAGGAGCGGAGGCAGAGCGGAGGTCTAACCCTGCCTTATGGGTGCTCTGGCCATGGCTGAGATGACGGCATGTGTGCCCACAGAGAGGGCTCTGAGTGCCCTCTCTGGTATATGTGCCATAGGTTCGCCACCACCATAGGGGTAGCACTACTTAGGCTTGGTTTCCTTTGGAGGAGAGAGCCCTGAACGGGATCTTGTAATGTTTACTTTATTTACATTTATATAACTACTAGGAATAAGGCCCATTGTGGAAATAATGCAATGAGCTCTAGAAAGAGCCTCTGGGAGAGTGCCAAGGTCTTGGGCACTCAGCGTCAATGTGCTGTGACAACCTCAGCAGGGTATAATGACACAGAGTCCACCATTTTCTCCAGAGGAACTGATCTCTGCTACCTGAAGAGCAGTTGTAATTTTGAGTGATCTCCAGCCCTCACCTGGAGATTGGCAACAATGGTTTCCCAGGAGGAAAAGTCGTCTTTCTCTGCAATGGGGACCAAAGCAGCTCACATCATTCTCCTCTCCCCCTTTTGACTTGCACAAAAACCCTGTGAGGTAAGTTAGACTGAAAGTCTGTGACTGGTCCAAAAACACCCATTCAGCTTCTGCAGCAAGAACCTGGATCTAGCAGACCCTGCTCTGAAGCACTGACTGCTACGCCTAGGGTAGCCAACCTCCAGGTGGAGCCTGAAGATCACCAGGTATCACAACTGAACTTCAGACAACAGATCTCTTCCCCCACAGAAAAAAAACAACTGCTTTGGAAGGTGGGCTGTATGGCATTCTGTTCAGCTGAGGCCTCTCCCCTCCCCAAACCCTGGCTTCCATAGACTCTACCAGAAAATCTCCAGGAATCTCCCTACCTGGAGCTGGCAACCCTAGATTCAGGACTGGCCCCAATGAATTCCTCACAAAGGCCTACAAAGTATTTCTTTCCTTTGTCTGAACCAAGCTTGGTTGCCTACTGTGGCGAAACGGGCTCCAGTTTACAACTCAGCTTTTTGCCTCCCACCCTCATCCTGTGGGCATATCCTTAAGTCTGCTGCCACCACTCACGGAATCATCACTGCCTTTTTAGAGGGACAGTGAGACCCCTGTGGCCGAATCTATGTGTTTGGAGATGGAATCCCCAATCTTTGGGGGATCCCTGGAAAGTTGGCAACCCAAGGGTCTGGCCTTTCCTTGCTTCCCTGGGCTACCCCCTCCCTTTATTATTGTGCAGAGCAGGGGAGACTATATGGTCAGAGCACAACACGGATCATTCGCCCAAATAAAAGAATTTATTTAACTATATTTACACAGTTATGGAGCAACACACACTGTAGGAATAAGTACACACTATGAACCAACAGGGCATAAAGCAACAGGGGTTAAACGCAATCCTCTTTCCCTACACACAATACTCTCTACTTCTGGAGATTGTGGGCTCAGGGTAGGATCTCTCCTTGGACCGGCTGCTGGCTATACTTCAGCCTCTCACTCTTGCCCAATGGAAACTTCCATTTATTCCCCAGTCCAGCCGACTGTGGAGTGGCTGAATTTCTGCTGCCTCCCAGGGATGAAGACTGCCTCCTACCTGGATGGGCTGTAGTCTATATTGATGCTACCCTGCCCATTGCGGCAGTCCCTGTTTTCATGCACTTTTTGTCCTTGGGGCAGCTGAGAACTGCAAGCCAGCAGATGAGGAAGCCCCATTCTACCCAGAGAGTGATACCCCTGCAGGCCCCTCTCTGGAACTACAGCTCAATTAAACCTTATGGGAGAACATTTTAAACAAAGAACCATAGCCATCTTACAAACACAGGTAACTGCCATTTCATTACACCTACCAACAGCCACTGAGGGGAAAGTTAGTCCCATACAGGAGGCAAGCAGGTAAAGCGTCTTCATCAAGAGAGAAAGCCATTTCTCTCAGGGCACAGTGGCTGAAGGGGGAGTGGGTGGGGAAGAGGAGCATACCTAGCACCCTGCAAATGGCACGTGAGTACTCTTGAATGGTGGCTGATGTGCCAATGGCTGAGGGAGTGCATGGAATGTTGCCATTTGAAAATAGAATTATATATTAGGAGAGATAGCACTGGTGAAAGCAATGAGGCACTCCTACAGGGCAGCCAATCTACTACTCTACCTTGGATCCCCAGAGAGAGAGAGAGGGAGGGAGGGAGGGAGGGAGGGAGAGAGAGATCCTGTAACCCCCCACCCCAGTGCTTCACTCACAGCTGTCTCTGTCTGGTTCGGGTTCTGTCCCAAACTCAGCCTGCTATTTCTTGCTCATACCCTCACTTGTACCCTTTCCTCACCACCTCCAAGTGAGTACTTAAACAAACCATCTCCTACCAATAAGTCCCATTGACATTCTTTTCTGGTAGACTCTAGTTCCCTCATGCGTGTCACTTGATGCCAAGCCCAACTGGTAACCAGACATCAAATACATTATCTCCCCCTCCACCTACAGTGACTGCATAGTGAGGTTCCACTCTTAGAAGCAGAAGAAGGGGGCTTTAGTCCATGAAAGTTTATGCTGGAATTAAATTTAAGGTGCCACAAGATTCCTGATTATTATCTCTGCCAATTATCAGTTGTTTGGGGGGCAAGGAGGGAAACATACTTTCCCCCTGTCTCTCAATTCCCACCACCCTTTTAACAACCTTTTTTCCTAGGCCCCTTTTTCCCTCCAAAAGAGTTTATACCCATTACTAGACCCAGTCAGAGTGTGTCAGTTGTGTGTGTTGTGGGCAGTTGGAGCATTGGACTAGTATCTGGGAGAGCCAGATTCCACAGGAGCTCACTGGGTAGCTTTGGGCCAGCCTCACACTCTCAGTCTAACCTACCTCACAGGGTTGTTGTGAGAATAGAATGGAGGAGAGGAGAACAGCATAAGCCACTGACAAGAAAGTTGGGGTATAAATGAAATAAATAAATAATCTAGAAGAAGAATTTTAAGGGAGCATTGAAGGAAGAGGGAAGAATTAACCATCCCTCTCACCCACCATCCCTCTCCCCTGTAAATGCTGGCTCATTGAATGCAGGATGAGTTATGTTGCTCTTCTTCCATTCATGCATCAGGTGGGCAGTCTGAGGTTTTTAATTTTTTAAAGAGGCACACATGTTAAGTGCTCTAGGGATTGGGGTGACAGTGGCGTGGGAGTGCACTGGTGACACCACAAACATAGCACACTGGCAGCCATCCTATCCTGATATAATCAGCACTGGAACAATTCCACATCCCAAATTTATTCTGAAACGATGTGCATAACTGCTTTCTTTTGTGTGTTTTGCACATGGCAATCAGACGGTCTCTAACTCTTAAAATGGTATGTCTCATTTCTCCAGTATTATTCCTTGAAATACATTGTGTTGTTTATTGAAATTATGTTGTTTATTATACTTTTTTGGGATTATTTTTATATTTTGTAATCTGCTTTGAGCCTGAAGGAAAAAGGTGGGCTATAAATAAAGTAAGGAAATAAATAAATACAGGGCAAGTCAGAAAGGATGTACAGCATTATTCTTGCTATTGGCCCACTGTATGATCTTTTTTCTGTCCTTGTGGACTGTATTTGTGTAGCAGATTGGTACCCATAGGAATGGACAGTATTTAGGCAATGCAGAACTTCTGGGCACAACAATTAAAAATCAGGACTGACTTTTGGATGCTCAACACCCCCAGTCAATCTGGGTATTTTCTAGCATCATGATATTGTAAATTTGGGTATTACCTATAATTTTTGTTGTTGTTGTTCAGTCGCACAGTCGAGTCCGACTCTTCGCGACCCCATGGACCAGATTACGCCAGGCCCTCCTGTCTTCCGCTGTCTGCTGAAGTTTGCTCAATTTCATGTTCGTTGCATCGATGACATTGTCTAACCATCTCATTCTTTGCCGTCCCCTTCTTCTTTGACCTTCAATCTTTCCCAGCATCAGGGTCTTCTCCAGTGAATGCTCCCTTCTCATTTGGTGGCCAAAGTATTTGAGCTTCAGCTTCAGGATCTGGCCTTCCAGGGAACAGTCAGGGTTGATTTCTTTTAGGATTGACTGATTTGATCTCCTTGCAGTCCAAGGGACTCTCAAGAGTCTTCTCCAGCACCATAGTTCAAAAGAATCTATTCTTCGGCGCTCGGCTTTCCTTATAGTCCAACTCTCACAGCCATACATTACTACGGGGAATACCATTGCTTTGACCATGCGGACTTTTGTTGGCAAGGTGATGTCTCTGCTTTTTATCATGCTGTTTAGGTTTGCCATCGCTTTCCTCCCAAGGAGCAGGCGTCTTTTAATTTCATGGCTGCAGTCACCATCTGCAGTAATCTGGGATCCCAGGAACGTGAAGTCTGTCACTACTTCTACGACTTCCCCTTCTATTTGCCAAGGAGTGATGGGGCCAGATGCCATGATCTTAGTTTTTTTGATGTTGAGCTTCAAGCCCACTTTTGCACTCTCCTCTTTCACCCTGAGCAAGAGGCTCTTTAGATCCTCTTCACTTTCTGCCATCAGAGTGGTATCGTCTGCATATCTGAGGTTATTGATCTTTTCCCCAGCAATCTTAACTCCAGCTTGTGATTCATCCAGGCCAGCATTTCGCATGATGTACTCTGCATATAAATTAAATAAGCAAGGTGACAATATACATCCTTGTCGTACTCCTTTTCCTATGCTAAACCAATCAGTTGTTCCATATCCGGTTCTAACTGTTGCTTCTTGACCCTTATACAGGTTTCTTAGGAGACATATGAGGTGGTCTGGTACTCCCATCTCTTTAAGAACCTGCCATAATTTATTGTGATCCACACAATCAAAGGCTTTAGCATAGTCAATGAAGCAGAAGTAGATGTTTTTCTGGTACTCTCTTGCTTTCTCCATAATCCAGCGAATGTTGGCAATTTGATCTCTAGTTCCTCTACCTCAGTATTACCTATAATACTGAGCTTCAAATGGCTAGTAATAGACTTTCAACCCTATAATTAGGAACAGGGCTTTTTTTGTAGAAAAAGCCCAGCAGGAACTCATTAGCATAACAGGCCATACCCAGCCGCAGAAACTCATTTGCACATTAGGCCACACCCCTGATAGCACAGCTCCTTCCCAGGATCGGCTTCCCCAGGTGCCCCACGGCTTGTGAGGTGCCTGGGGAACCCGAGGGGGGGGGAGGCTGTAGGCGTGGCCAACTCGGAAGCCAGCTGGAACTGCCCCAAAATAGCCCTGCTCAGGAACCTCAACCAGTACCCTCAGTCTCCATAGCTACAGAACAAACACCCAACCATTTCCATTGGCTTGATTAATAGCTTCTGGGTTTTGCTCTTGAATGATAAGACAGAACTCGGGACCCCTTGAGTTCTGGAATATCTTTGTATCTGAATTCTCCTTTTGAGAAAAAAAAATGTGCAAGTCAGATACATTTCCTGTTTAGAGAAAAAGGGAAGATAAGCTGGAAAGTACAGACAACTATGCCAAATCTAAACAGCCTGGACAGCAAGACTTGGCTGCCAGTGTTTGGAGACTTTTTGTCATAGTTTATATAGGCACCATCCTTTAAGACCTTACAATTAAAAGCAATTTGAAGTTACCATCATTCTAGAAACAGTGGATGCAAGATAGGATTGTGCACTTGTCCTCAAGCAGCTATATGAAGGTAGCCCAAGCAGCCATCGGTCCATGGGTAGATATGATCTAATCCTGGCAACTTGTTCCTGGCAGGGGTTGGGATCAAGTGTTCAGTACCAGCTTAATTGACCCCAAATCCATAAAAGGCAGCTACATTGCCAGACCACATTGCCAAAATGCAGAGCACTCCATACATTTTACTAAAGTATTTCCTAGCCTGTGCTAGTTCCTTCCTTTCTGACCAGAACATGAGTACAGCAGCATCCATCCAGGTATTATAATCCACTTCCAGGGCCTGAGCCTGCAGGTAAATTGAGACAACTAGGTTATATTTGAAGGTACCAAGTGCTGCTTCTCATGTTGCAATCAATCACAAGTGACTCATGTTTTTACTTATTCTGTTTCTTCCAATGGAGTGTAGAACTCATTCAATCTACCATGTGATAATGGAAACAGTAAAAAGATGAAGCCCTTCCCTTACTGCACCACTGCTTCATATTTGACCTGGCATTCTGAGATGAGAATCCAATGCTGATAGTTGTCAGAAGAAGACCAGTGGACTATTCAGAGGCAGTAAACCTTTGAATGCCAGTACTAGGAAGCAACAACAGGGGAAGACCTTGACCTCTAAGCCCATTTGTTGATCCTTGGGGGCAACTGGCTGGCTGCTGTGTGAAACAGGATGCTGGATTAGATGGACTGCTGATCTGATCCATCAGGGCTCTGAGTAGGCTCATATGCCACCTTTAAGGATGTAGCAAAGTCTGTTTCTTGCGGCTTATCAAAACCATGGTGTGTTTACCCATAGCCAACCTGTACAGATTATCTTTGTGGGGTGGAAAAGTTTGCTTGTTTCAGTTCAACAAAGACTAAGAGAATAACAATGCAATCTTATGCAGAGTTACTCTGATTTAGGCTTAGGTTTACTCAGTGGGCTTAGGCTGTAGTAACTCTACACAGGATTGCACTGTAAATCGATGTGTTTCTCCCACCCTCCAAATAAAGCTGGCTAGATAGCAAAATTACTTGGAGTGGTTACACCCCCATAGTATATGGTTTGTATAACTCTTACTTAGTGTATATCACATGCAATATCCCACATTTATGAGTGTAAAGCTATATGGGGCTGCAAATCCGGAAGCTTTAGCTGGTGCAGAATGCAGCAGCCAGGCTGTTGTTGGGTCTCCCCATGTGGGAGCACATCCAGCCTGCGCTAAAAGCACTGCACTGGCTGCCTATAGCGTACTGAATTCACTTCAAGGTGCTGGTGCTTACCTTTAAAGCCCTTTACAGTCAGGGACATACCTACATGAGGGACCGCCTTTCCCCACATGTTCCCCTGAGAGCACTATGGTCAGGGTCTCAAAATTGTTTGGCCCTCCCTGGCCCCAAAGATGCCAGGCTGCCATCGACCACAGCCAGGGCCTTCTCGATGGTGGCTCCAACCTGGTGGAACGAGCTCCTGGAAGAGATCAGGGCCCTGCGGGACCTTTTATAGTTCCGCAAGGCCTGTAAAATGGAGCTCTTCCACCAGGCTTTCAGGTAAGGAGCGGCACCTAACAACCGAAGGCCCTGTGCCCAACACCACCATCCAGCCTGAGCTTTCCCATAGAAAAATCATCTGCTGACTTTATTACATCTACTGCCACTATTGTGCCGCCACCACCATACAAATTGTTTTTATAAATCATGTTGTGTTTTATGCTGATATTTATATTACTGGTTTTATCTTTTGTAATTTTATGTAAGCCGCCCTGAGCCTGCTTCAGTGGGGATGGCGTGGTACAAATCAAATAAAACAAGCAAGCAAACAAACAAACAAAGGTCACCATGCAGAGCTATCAGCTAGCCAAGGAAGGCTATTTATCCATCCAAGTTGCCAAAGGTGCTACTTTGCCATACCATTTACTGTCCCAGTTGAACAGTCCAGTTACTGAACATATTATTAGTGGTGTTTGAGACCAGTTGACCATAAAGACAGTCATGATAGTGACTTTGATGGGTTTGGTGATTGCAGCTTCCCAAGCATGTTAAGCCTTAGATAACAGGGTAAATCTGTGACGGTATCTAATCAGTAAAGCAGCAGACTAAGCTGTTATCCTTCCACTTCCTTGACTTTTCAGGCAATGCATGTTATCACTGTATGACTTCTAACTACCAAAACAGTACTTTCCATGTAAGTTTGCAGGAACTGGAATAAGCATGACATTTTGCTGGTTGCTAAAAATCTGTAAGTCAACAGTGAGATATAACAGATACCTGAAAATTGGTTCCTGGATTTATTTATTCTTAAATGGAAGAAAACTTTGGGCTGGCTGAGCTGAGAAGTCTGGCCACAATCCACAGTATTATGGCAGGTGGTTGCATATAGTTGATTTCAATGGGGCTTGCATGTATGTAACTATCTCTTGGGCTGGGCCCAGTGGACCTAGGACCAATGCCTCAAATGTTTGCCAGACTACTGTACAGAAACATAATGGCTGATTTCAATGTGCAATATCAACATCACACTTTATGCATATTTTTGCACAGGTGGGAGCAGCTAAAATGGCCTCTGGATTCTTTTTAGAACCATCTTGTAACTAGTTTAGGAATTAATCATCAATAACCCTTTAAGGCATACATTTCACACATTCTGATTTCTCCTCCCTTGCTGACTCTTTCACCTTTGTGAGGATGACCTTGTGTTAAGTCTTTGCTGCAGGTGGGCATTTTTGGATTTGGCTTAGTGAAAAAGATGTGCTTTATCTGGAATGTGGAGCACAATGAAAGCAGCTAACATTAACATTTATGCAGCTTCTTTCCTCCAGCGCTGAATAGATGACGTGTTTCTTGGCTAGAAACCTCTCCATGCAAGTTTTTAGAAATGTAAATAGAATCCAGCTCTTTGCCCTTACAGGGTGCTTCCACAGGAAACAGCCCTAGCATTTTCCACCCCTCAGTTGCCTCCAAGAGCCATGCCAATGGATTCGTTCCCACTGGTTCAAGTGACTCTAAGTGCAGGTGTTCCATGTGCTTTTTCCCATGCAGCATGAGTTCTAGTCTGCAAGCAATTTGGGAGGAACAGCTGCATGGGAAACAAGGTGGTTCTTGTGCAATAACTCCAGAATCAAATGAGAAAAGCAAGGGATGCAATGTAATTGTAGTGGATGGAGCGGCAATATTTGACATTCGGTGCCTACCTGCTTCTAAGGAAGCAGGGGCCTGTGACTGAAATGCTGACCCTGTCATGAGCTGCTATAAATTGGCTTAGTTCCATAGAGTTGTATGCTTGTCTAATTGGAGAACAGATGTTTTCCTCCCCTCCAACATTTGTACAAACACCGATTTGGTCACACAGATGTTTGGAGAATGTCCACACTCATGTATGAATGCCACAAACTCATATACTATGAAAAGCAGAGGCCTCTAAATGGCCCAGTGTGAAATTAATTTACATGCAATATTGTGGGAGCTGAAACAAACTGCCCATTTAACATACACAAACAGCACTTGGGTGTCAGGAGACACAGACTTCAAACCTGTGAGGTCTCTGCAGCAGTTGCCCAGCCTACCCAACATCAGGCATGGAGACTAAAACTGAACAGAATGCTCTTCAGGCTGCAAAGAACAGAAGACAACAAACCTCCCAGTGCACAAGACTTCTTTGTCTCCCCAGTGCTGGAAGCGGCTGAACATGCTGTTCCCTTGAAGATCTTTGGTGTATCCAGTGTATCCCCAAAGGCAGACTCCATCCTGGCAGAACTTGACCAGCATTAGCCAGCCAAGTCTACTGAATTGCATCATAACTCCTCTATGTTTTGGTTCTGTCCTCCCAGGGTAGAAGTTAGGACTGCAATTCTAGACGCATTTACTCCCAAGTAAGCCTTATTGAAACTACTGGGGGACCTACTTCCGAGGAAAGATGCATAGGCTCTCCCAGCTACAAAGGATTTCTTCATTTCTTTTTGCACTAATGCCACAAAACATATACAGGTATTAAATACACAGGAAGGATTTGTGACCATTTGCCAGTGCTTTCTGCCCTTTAAAAGCCTTCCCCCTGCACCTTGAACCTTTAAGAAATAAGCCCTGTGCATGATGATCTTTGTAGTAAGGGACTACCTGCAGAATTACACCATGACATCTTCTGGACTTCTCATAAGAAATGGGTAGGCAGGCGGGGTCAGGGTCAGTGAGCCAGTTCCCCGTTTGCTCAAACAGGCCATCCTTTCTTGGGGCAAGTGTTGATCACATATCCAATACATTTGTATCCAATACAAAACTGAGTAAGCAATTTGTATCAGTAAACTAAGGTATTGTAAAACATGCTTTGAATATTAATATTCCAATATGAAGAATCTAATGTAGGCAGCAAAGTTCTGTTGAACATCTCACCTCATATCTGTTCTGTTCCTTCTGATAATGAACGGATCCATCTGTACTGTGAATGATGTTACAGTTGGAAAGTAAAAAATAAGTTTCCGGAGCCTGCTGGTGATAAGTAGCTTATGATGATTAAAAAAGAAAATGGTCATGTTAATAGTGATAACAGCAATAGTGATAACAGATTAAGGTCATGCTGGGGCATAATTAAGGAACAATATTTTGCAACAACAGATAAGAAACATAAGAGAAACTACATTGGATCAGGCCAATGGCCCATCCAGTTCAACACTCTGTCATACAATGCTCAAAACCAAGGTGCCATCAGGAGGTCCACCTGCAGGGCCAGAACTCAAGAATCCCTCCCACTGTTGCCCCCAAACACCAAGAATACAGAACATCTCTGCCCCAGTTCCATCTATACCTTGTGACTAATAGCCATTGATGGACCTCTGCTGATGGACTTCTGATCAATGACTCTTCTAGAAGCTTCCCTTAAATATTCTTTCCCTTATCACAATTTCAGGGGGTAGCCACATTGATATGTTGCAAAAAAAATAAATAGGAGACTTATGGCACCTAAAGGTTAACAATTTTTAAATTCAGGCATAAGCTTTTGGGGACTATAGTTCCATCAGAATCATGTTATTGTTTGTTTATTATTTGTACAAAGTTAATAAAACTGATAACACACACGGGGGGAAAGGACAGTATCTGAGCAAGTATTTTGCTGAATTAAATTATGAAGGTTTCAAGTAATGGATTTGGGTTCTTTTGATATTTTTCTGACATCTGAGAGGTCAGGCTTCATATATCTGAGTTATCACTTTATTGGTAATCTAGCCTATTTGTCATTGCCCTTTGAAAACATTATATACCAGAAGCAAAATATGACTACTTACATTAGTTCTCAGTTCAATTTGTTGATCTAGTTATTAAGCAACAAAGACAGCAATGTGGGCTGTAGCCTTGATGGGAGAGGAAGTCAGGATGGAATTAAATGCTTGTGGTGCAACTCTTTCTTCTCCTTCCCTTCCAACACCTGACCATAAAAAAACCCCCAGATTTTAGGGACAAGCAAGTCATAAACAGTGGATCATAAACAGTGGATCACTGTTGCAACACTGGATGCATTTGGTAATAATATACTAAAGAAGAGTTAAAGTCAACTAGCTCCCACTAAGATGCATAATGTGGGCCATTTTTAATTTAAAATCTTTATTTACTTAGACATTTATATCCTGTCCTGCTTTCATCCTGGGGATTAAAACAATACAAAACTATAATAAAAAGAACAATAACTTCTTATAAACAAAATAAAAACAAGAAAAAACTCAGTTCAGATAAAATATCACCATCCACTTTGAAAGTTTAATTTTTTTAAAAGAAGGATTTACAGCCTCTATAGGAACTCATGAAAGATGTTGCTTTCCTTATCTTTATGGTTCTGCGCTGGACTCCTGCTCATGTTGTAGTGAATACATGTATAATCCATATTCAGTGTAAATTTGATTTTTTTTTGCATGTGTGTTGAGTAATTCTCATGTTAAATTCAGTGCACGTACAGCTGAGTGTGTGATTGAAACCACACATTTATCCAGATACTAGTCCCTGGTTCCATTGGGTCTTTCTTACAAGCTGATCTACAGACATATATGCAAGTTGTATGTGTACTGTAATGTGCAAACAGGGTCTCTGAGTGCAGCCTATAGAAAACACCCTGTCCCTTGCCTAATATAATACAATAGTGAAAAGAAGGAGCCATTGATAATGCATATTGATGTGACCTCAATAACCATGCTTATATGAAAAGAGGCAGCTCTTCAGGTATGTGAGCTGGGCCATATGTGTGAAAGGCTTTAAAGGTCAACACTAATATTTGATTTAATCTGGAAGCAAATTGGTAGCCAGTGCAGGCACTATAATATTAATCTGATATGGCCTCAGCTTTCCACCCCGCATGGCAGGCAGCTGTATCCTGTTCTAGCTGAAGCAGCTTCAAGGACAGTCCCTTATATAGTTCATTTCAGTAGTCAAGCCTGAAGCTTACAGATGCATAGATTAGCATAGTAAACTCAACCACATCCAAGGATTGTGTTAAAGCCAAAATGTCCTTTTCAATATCCAAGAACAAGCCTGGATCTAAAATAACCCCCACAAGGACACCACTACTTTAATTGGTATCCAACTTCTTGGAAAAAATGAATGAAAGTCAAATGGCAAAATTTTAATCTCATTGTTTTGTTTCTTTTATGGCACACTAGAAATCTAGAACTGCCCAAAGTACAAAGCCATGAAACAAATTCTTACAATAAGAATGAAGCAACATGGTTGTCAGATTCCAAATGCAGGATCAACAATTGTGAAAATAAATTGCCTGTGCTAGAATTAAGATAAGACCCAAAGCAACTATTAGACCAACACAGCTACTTGCATTTTCTGTGTGGTCTGAAATTGAGGGCACTGGTGCACATTTAGGTGTCAGTAGCTGAAATCACTCCACAAGAGAAGCAAGCTGGCTTGTCTTGCACAATATACTTCTCCTTTCATTTTCTTGCTGTTAATATTCCCATTGTCTATTGATATGAATAAATTTCAAGACTGACAGGGAGGGGGGCCCCTGTGTAAGTATTCATGAAAGAAGTTCCAGGCATGAGGGACTGCAAAAGAGAAAATAATAAACATCTATGCCACAGTAGTGTGATTCGGAAGATTCTGTGAGCTGATAGGTGGTTAACAACCCAGTCTTATCCATGTTTATTCAGAACACAATCCTCATCATGATGAATGGGACTTCTTCCAAAGGACTGCAGCCTTAGGCTCTTCTCTGAACAAGGTTCCTGTAGAAACACCCACCCCACCCTGAATCATGTTAAATGTTCAGCCAACTAGTTCAAATGTTTTTTGGTTTGTGCTTATTCCCTTCACAAAAGCATTTAGGGCCTTCATATATATATATATATATATATATATATATATATATATATATATATATAGTAACAGCGTTCCATGCGCCTTGGTGTTTAGTCATTCTGGCCACATGACCACGGAAACATCTTTGGACAGTGCTGGCTCTTCGGCTTTGAAACGGAGATGAGCACCACAACCCTAGAGTCGGATTCAACTGGTTTTCGAGCAAGGGAACCTTTACCTTTATAGTTTCGTTTTAAGGCTAAACTGAATTTTTAAAAGCATACATTTGAATACACTGTAGAATTGGCCTCTTTAAGAAACACTTCTATTAGCACCTTAGTTCCTGCAAAGCTAATTTTGTGATACTTGCCAGTAACACTGTAGAATACCTTGATTTCTATTCTGCTGAGCAAAAATGACTTTTTTGACTGAGGATGCTGGGGCTTAGACATGTGATGCTTATTTACTTATTTGCCCAGATGGGCTATTACTATGTCGAATGAGATAAACATTCTAAAATATTTTGTACCTCAAAAGAGCTTTAATAGTAGTGTAGATCAGGGAAGAGAACAGTGAATTGTTCTTGTCCTGTTTTTAGCATAATTCAAAATGGATGGTTTGACAGAGAACCCGATTAGTGTAAAGATTTCTCATTCTGTAACTAGTACTGATACTGATACAGTCCCATATATTTGTACTTTGCCTATTTTTGTCTTGTTGTGTACTATACAACCCATGTCTGTCCCTCCTCCAGCAGAAGCCTAAGGCAGCAATTAGAAGCACGTGGATAGCTTCATTCTGCATATGTTTATTCAGGAACTCACTCCTGTTAATTTCCATGAGGCTTGCTCCTGAGTAATTGTGCTCAGGATTGCTGTTTTACATGGTGATATGGGTCTGCCCTGGTACTTGTCAGTGGAGTGGGTGGGGGGAGATCTACTGTAATGTTTAAAGCCCCCAAACAGAATACATCCTAAGTTTAAATTGCAAATTTTAAGAACATTTATTCTGATAAAATTTATTTTATTATGCAGAATGTAATAGTAATTAACTCAGGTGAACAGTTTACACATGCTCTTTTGGTTAGAAGCAAAGGGATTTTACATCTGTCATGCAGAGTTTGTGTCTGTGTGCATGCAATTAAATATACTGTACTGTTGTGTATGTTAAATTTGTCTTGGAGCTTATATAAGCCAAAGGGAGATGTTAATTTATTTAAAATATTTATATAAACCTATTTCCTGTTTTGTTTAGACAGTGGCTTCTTTACCCATTGCACACTTTTAAGTGTATGTGTAGTATAGGGGTTAGAATGTCAGACAAAGAATGGGGCAGGACCTGAGTTCAAATGCCTAACCCCTCCTTTTTAACTAACTGGGAGATTTTTAAATTTAACCTACCTCACAGGATTGTTGTGAAGACAAAATAGAGGAGTGGAGAACTGTACAAGTCCAGTGTCTAAGTTGGAGTGGTCCAGGGTTAGGGATCCCACTCCCAACCTTTGATGGGGCACCACTGGTGCCAAAGTTGGAGGTTAGGAGTTTGGGAGTGCTCTTGAATGCCTCCTTAACAATGGAGGCCCAGGTAGCAGCCACTGCCAAGTCGACCTTTTACCATCTTCGGCTGATTAGGCAGCTGGTTCCCTTCCTTGAACTTGATGACCTGGCAACAGTGATCCACACAATGGTCACCTCAAGACTAGATTACTGCAGTGCTCTCTACATGTGGCTGCCCTTGTCACAAATCCGGAAGCTACAGCTTGTGTAGAATGCGGCAGCCAGGCTGTTATTGAGTCTCCCTCTTATAGAACACATTCAGCCTGCACTGAAAGCACTGCACTGGTTATCTATAGCATATCGGGTTCGTTTCAAGGTGCTGGTTCTTATCTATAAAGCCCTATATGGCCAGAGGCCTGCATACCTGAGGGAACACCTTTCCCCATATGTTCCCCAGAGAGTACTGCAGTCAGGTTCACAAAACCTCCTTGCTCTCCTGGCATGAAAGATGCCAAGCTGGCCACAACCAGGGCTAGGGCCATCTCCGTGGCTGCTCTGCTTTGGTGGAATGAGCTCCCTGCGGACAACAGGGCCCAGCAGGATTTATTAAAATTCCACAGAGCCTGTAAAACAGAACTGTTCTGCCAAGCATTCAAGTGAGAGCCACATTAAATGGCCTACCATCAAGCCAAGTACCTATGCCCTACAATCTACTCAGCCACCTGCTTAACACCTGTGCCCATATTAACACCTGGCCCCACTGCTGGACCTCCTGATGGCACCTGGTATATTTTGGCCACTGTGTGACAGAGTGTTGGACTAGATGGGCCATTGGCCTGATTCAGCATTGGCTTCTCTTATGTTCTTAAAGAGCTGAGCCAGACACCAACTGCTGATTTCCCCTGTGGTGGCCAATAGGATAGTTTTTCCATCTTATATGTTGTATTTTGAATGGTGTGATGATTTTAACTCATTAAATGATTTTTATTGTTTTATTATGATGCCAAATGGCCCTGTTAGCCATCCTGAGCCTGCCTTGGCAGGGAGGGTGGGGTATAAATCAATCAAACAAACAAACAAGTTCTGAACTTTTTGAAGGAGAGAGGCCATAAAAATGTCAGGTACATAAAATATTTTGACTATATACCTAAAAATGTAAAGTGTGAGCAGCCCAACTCCCTATATCACATAATCAGGCTCCTCAGGGAGTTATCCTTATTGAACATGTGCAGGGGTTTGCAGAGACCTGAGTGCTGCATGATGGAGGGAGCTCCCATCTTCTGGTTCCAGCTCCTGCCAACCTAGCAGTTCAAAACCTTTACCTTTACCAATGACAAGGTGCAGTAGGGCTGATTCTGCATTGGCTTTTCCCTCCCTTGTTTTATGAAACCCACCTAGGAACAGAAATTAACCTCTGCATTGCATGCTGCTTTCACTTCCTTTGATCATTGGATTTTATGGTCCCTTCTGTATAATTTATGGTGTTCAGGGGTGACTTTGCTGTCAGTAGGGCGTTGCCCCGATGTATATGAATGTGGTTTTGAGCTGCACTTTTACCTCCTAGTTGAGAAAATGTGGAGTGGAGGTTAGATGCAGAATCGCCCTAGGTCTTATTTCCAAGCAATGCCTCCTATAAGGCTGCAGGGTGTGTGTTTGAGGTGGGCTTGTTAGGGGGCGGGATATCTGCACCTTCCTAAACCGGGAGAGGGGCAGCCGGTCGCGCTCCCGGGGGCTGGGCCGCTTTTCCCTTCCGGCTGCTTCCTCCGGCTTCTCGAGGTCCGGATCAGCTTCACTCCACCCAGCACCTTAAGCGACGCATGCGCTTTGGGACTTGGCGATTTAAAAAGCAGCAGAGCGAAAGGCGCTGGCTGGGATTGCCTGTCCACGAACTCTCTCGCCAGCGCGGTGGCCGCAAGGAAGAGGTGCAGCGCCGCTTGGGAAGCAAGCACACAGGCGGGCCGGTTGCTGCGCCGCCCTCTTGCACAGGTAGCACGCCCAGGAGACTGTCGGTCGGTCTGTCTTTTACGAGATCTCCCTTTGCCCTGGGTGATTTAAGGAAGGTGAGCTGCCCCCCCCCGGTGAAATGGGAGCGGGCGGAGGTGGTTTCCGAAACGAGCCACGCCTCCCCCTCCCCAGCCCTTAGCTGGTCCCAGGTGGGCTTCTGGTACTTCAGGCTGCCTGTGTGCGGGAAGGGACGGAGGGAGGCGGACACCCCGCCGCACCTCCTCTCTGGGCGGACTGCTCGGCTTTCAGGGAACCGGCTTCGGAGGTGGGGTGAGGGGCAGCGTTTGCAGCGGGACGACGCAGCGCCTGCCCGGGAGGAATCAAAAAAGTTGCCCTGCGCCTTAGCATCACCCAGTCGGAGCTCTTCTCTCTCTCACCTACCCGCCCCCCCCCCCCCCGCCTCTCTTTTGGAAAATGTTCTTCTTTGGGTTTTCGCCTCCGGAAAGGGGGAGGAGGTATGAGTCAGTCGGTTAATCACCGGTGTTTATTTTGGTTGACTCGCGGCAAGCTGCTTCGCTGACCAACCTGCGAACCAGTCCTCTCGCTTTGCTGCTCCCAATTTCCTGGCTGCCGTAACTTGGAGCGTGTGGTGCTTAGGAGCCCTTCCTTACAGCCGGGAGATGTCGCGGATGAATGACTGCCTTTACTGTTGACTTCTTAATAAGCGCCCGTTGACTCGTGGGCGAAAAGAAATAGCCTTGATTGGAAAGAGGCGAGCGAACGCTCCGCTGCCCTTCCAAAAGCTGCCTTTCCTTGTCCAGATGTGCCCCTATTATAGCCCCTAATCTAAATAAGGTTTCTGCGTTAATTCTGGCTCTGCTGAAGCTTGTGAATTGCTCTAAACACAATATGTGTTTGATATAGACCAGTTGCTGGCTGTCCTATATAATACAAACAAAATGTTTTTAACTGGTCTTCCTGTGCTTGGGGAGAGACCACCCCTGGACCCCTTTCCTCAGCTGATATAATAAGGGATTGCACCTCTTAAAGCTTCTGGCAACATGCTGGTGGGTCGCAGAACAGTAAATGGAGAGCTCCCCCTGGGTGACTGAAGCAGGGTTGGGTGTATTTGGCTAATTTGGTGTGGTACTACATCTGGCCATGTGGTGGGCATGCCAGGTAATGTGTATTGGGGGAATGGGGGACTCATAGAGCAGCTGATGAAAGAACTGAGGGACTGGATAAAGGGGAGTTAAGTTCAGTGAACATCCTGCCACAAAAGCATACCCTGTGTTGGGAAAGTCATTTGGCCCTTCTCTATAGGTACTCATCAGTCCTTTTCCGCTAAATACAAAACTCCAGTAATGGAGTCTATAAACAGCCTGTTACACAGATCAGTTAATGTGCTTCCTTGGTAGTCAATAATATTATCTGGATCCCGGTTTTCTTTTGTATAGACAATTGTTGATCATAGGCAGCAAGAAAGTCTTGATCAGCTCTGCCTGCCTGGGGGAAGGTTCCAAAGATTCCAAATTCCCATACTGGCAGAAATCAATCCAATAAAGTGGTTGCTTTAATGCGCCCCCTCCCCCAGCTGTAGGCAGCCTTTAAAATATGAAACTAATGGCTTCTGAAAGCACTAAGCTCCTAAGATAAGGTAGGATATATAGCCCCAGTATTTTAGTTTGGTTTATCAGCAATAAGTAGCACCTTCTAAGCCAAGCATATAGGAGTGACTTAGTGCAGTGATAATGGAAGGTGCAAATATTTGAGAAAGGAACAAACTGAAGGCTTTCAAATATGTCCAGCTGTGCAGTCAGTGTGCTGATGTTGTATTTGACCTCCGTCATAAAATTCCTTTCTCTGCCACTCTTTTGCGTACATGCTTCCTCTTATATATTAGCACATACTAGTGCTAGATTCTTGGAAACCTCAGCAATCTGAGTAATGACTCTGCTTCCTTCATTCCTAATGCGTTCCAAGAGATAAACATATGCCAATTGCTACAGTATAAAGAAACTCGGGGATACTACATCAGCATCCTTTTTGAGTGACTTGGTGCAATTCTCCAGTACTACCCAGATGACTTTTGTTTAGATTCCATGAGAGTATGTGTGGAGTAGTTCTTGTCAAGAACATGAAAGACACTGCAGACTTGGCCAACGTGAAAAATCAGCAGTGGCTGAACATAGCCTAACTCAAACAGGACACAGCATTTGGTTCCAAAACACTGAAAGACTGGACAACACTTCCAATTACCATGTCAGATTACACAGGGAAGCCACTGAAATTCATAAACACAATTTCAATAGGAAAGAAGAGAGTTTAAGAATAAATAGGGCATGGTTTCCTGTCCTGAAAAACACAAAATGCTCTACAGCTGACAATAGCACTACAGATAAGATTAGAGTTTCAATAACCATTCCACACACAAAAGAACCTCCTCAAGAAACAGGAAACCTCCTCAGGAAACCATCCAAAGACAAAAGAACCTGCTCAGGACAGCTCCTCCATTAGCATGTTCATAGCCTGGAGAACTACTACAAGATAATGACTCAGCCCTACCCCACCTTCCAGGGTAGATATAAATTACCTGCCTACCATTTTTCTGCTCACCTTGACACAGAGAGTACTCCATCTTTCTGTGATATACCTCTGAGGATGCCAGTCACAGCTACTGGCAAAACGTCAGGTCCTACAATGCCAAGACCACGGGCACACAACCCGGAAAATCTACAGCAACTAATGAACTCTGGCTGTGAAAGCCTTCGACAACATAATGACAAGGAGTGTTCATCAGAACCTTGAAGACCTTCCCATTCACTTAACAGAAACGGCCTAGAAGCACAAGCAGGCAACTTGTGCTTTAATTGAACAGAGTGGTCAAAGTGCTGCTTGCAGTAGTTTAAAATGGACTATCTTATGGGTAACCCTGTTCCTCTTTATGTGCCATAGATGCCATTTCTCTTGTACTGGTTTGTCCTGCAGCCATTCCACTTGCATGCTATTTTGTTCCCTAGGTATCAGTTGTCCATGTCTGCATGATCCTAATTCTTGCACTAGGGGTACCATCCTTGAGGTGGGGCCTGGAGCATTCCTGGAATTACAACTGATCTCCAAATTATGGAGATCAATTCCCCTGGAGAAAATGACAGGTTTGAAAGGTGGACTCCATGGCATCACATCTCTGCTGAGTTCCCTTCTCTCCCTAAACTCTGTGCTCCCCAGGCACCACCCCCAAATCTCTAAGGATTTCCCAAACCAGAGTTGGCAACCGTATTATCTTGCACCCAGAATAAAATAATGAATGTTGTACAACTAAGTCATTTGCCCAGTTAACTTAAAACTTGGAGTTTTCTGGTTCCTGCATTAAAGCTTGTATTTGGCATCATAGACCCCCTAATTACAAGTGTTTACACAAGGCTGGCTTCTCATGGCATCCTGATGTGTTTTGACACATGAGGCTTAACTTGGACTACAGTATACCTAAAACTTTAGCTAGGATGTATATTTGATTTCTGTTCGCAATCAAAACATTCACAGGACACAAAAAGCATCCAAGAGGCTGTTTCAGAGTCATAGGAGTGGCAGAAGCCTTCACTTGTTTGGTTTATGCATCACCAAATCCCTTTTTTGTAAATGCATGGAAGCTTTTCTGCTCTTTTCTGCTCTGTCACAATGGTTATGTTCAGGTTGACCATACAGCCTTATACAATGGTTGGCTTTTGACCAATGCTATTAGGCAGAGAGCAAACCCAGAATCTCTTTTCATGAACTACTTTGCAAAATGAAGAGATTACTAAAATGATTAGAAGGCTTGTTTTACCTTCCTGGATGGTATCTTCTTTCAATGCCAGAGAGATCTGCAGGTACAGAATTCAGTATTTTTTGGACAGTTGTTGTTCATTGTAGTTGAATCTAGTTTGTGATCTGATCCAAAGGTTAGTTTAAGACCTTAGAGCAGGGGTGCCAAACATGTGGCCCATGGGCTGGATCAGGCCCCCCGGAGGGCTTCTCTCAGGCCCGCAGTGGAACTGGCTATTTCCTTTTTCTTCTTCCAGTTCTGCTGCTGCTGCATCATAGCTTGTTTTGCCAGACTCTCTCAATCGCCCAGGAGAGATAGATAGGCAAGCTTCTGTTCCTTGCACTGGCTGAAGCTCCTCCCCCTTCCAGGGGGAGAGGGGGAATTAGTCAGAGGTTGCTTCCAGACCAGTCTGCCTCAATCGCACAGGAGAGAAAGGCAAGCCTTTCTTCCCTTCCATTGGCTGAGGCTCCTTCCTGAAGGGAGGGAGGGAAGGAAGGAAGGAAGGAAGGAAGGAAGGAGAGCTTGCTTTGCTTGGCTTCCTCAATCACAGGGGAGAAATACAAAGCAACTTTAAGACCAACAAAGTTTTATCCAAGGTATGAGCTTTTGTGTGCCTTGCTACAGTGTGTGTGTTTTGCTGAGCTTGTTATGGTGTGGCTCTCCTGGGTGCAACTGCATTCCCTCCCCCTTTTCACTGTATTCATGCCTTCATGATCCAATCTTGCTCAGTAGGAAAGCAGTGTGAACTATTTAGATGAGGAATAACAACAAGCTAGTGAGGTGGATTAGGCTGAAAGTGTGTCTCCAGACCAAGTTCACCCAGCACATTTCCTTTGGGGATTTTGAACTTAGACTTCCCAGAGAGTGGGCTGATACTAACCACGGAGGAACACTATAGTTTTTTAGACAAACACATAGCCCTCAGTCTGTGTCATGGTGCCTTCTCATGTTCTTCACCATCACACAAAGCAATTTATGCACAAAAGCTCACAATGCCCAGCCATTTAATGTTTCCTGGGTCCTAGGCTCAGAACTCTGAGCATGAGATTTCTTTAGTGAATGTCAATAAATCAAAAATACTTACAGCTTACAGATACACACCTGAACAGCATACTCAAGATTGCAACAGCACAGGCATTTTGATGCAATAATTCAAAGCAAGAGGTGTCAGTTATTGGACACTGTTAAATAAAATATTGCAAGAGTGCTAATGTTTTAAGCATGTTTTTAAGTAAAAAGAAATCTTTGTGTTTGTGTCCTTTATAAAGTTGATATCTCCACTACCTGGCATTTCATTTTGACACACATGGCCTGGCCCAACAAGGTTTAATTTATGTCAGATCCAGTCCTCATAACAAATGAGTTCTACACCCCTGCCTCAGAGGTAAGTTTGAAGAATAGCCCAGTACTTGTAAAAGTTTAAGTGCCACTGCCTGTAGTGCCCTGCCTTAACTGTGATTCATTCTGGATTTCTCTGTGTAGCATTTTCGAGAACAAATTTACCCACAAGTTTTCTCCCTATACTGCCTGGGTTTAGATCTCATAGAGCAAAGTAAACATTCATTTTTGCCAGGCCTTTTTACCAGGGGATTAATGGCACTCGGGTCAGTTGGAAGGGGAGCGCAGAGGAGCAGCGCTCTGGGAGTGAGGAACCGAGGGGGCAGGCACATGACCAAGCCCTGCCCCCTGCTCCCAGCAGCCCTCTCCTCGGCTTCTCCAGCCCGTGCGGAGGCACAGCGCCCCAGGGAAGGTCTGCCCACCCCCTCCTACAGAGGCCCTCTCACCCTTTCCAACCTGCCCGCTTGGCCTTTCCCCTTTACGGGGGCCACTGGATGGGGCTAGAGGCTCGAGCTTCCTCCCCAGAGCTGCACACCATAATGCGGCCATCCTCCATGCCCTCCCCATTGCACACCGTGGGCAGCACACAGGGGCGAAGGCTTGCAACTGTTTGCTGCTGGCTGGAATGCACTGCCAGTGGTCCCCATGCCGCTGCTGCAGCTGCCACTACCACCTCATCTTTAGGGTGAGCTGCTTGCCACTCCTCCCTCAGTATCCCTCTCTCTGCCTGCTGCCTGAGCCGGGTGGCAGTTCCTACAATGGGGCCAGAAGTGCTCTCTGGTGTGGGATCCTCCAGCTCTGTCCTCTACCCTCCTCCTTGGCTGGCTGCTCTCATCCGATGGCGGCGCCCAGGGATGGCGAAGGGCCCCCTTTGAGAGCCACTTCCCGACTGACCCAGCCTGCCTTTTCCAGCACAATGCCTGGTGAGCTGGGGGAGCCCATCACCCTCCCTCCCTCCTCGGGGCCTCTGACCCAGCTTGGCTGCTTCAGCCTATCTGGTCGCCTAGGGGGGCCTCTGGAAAGGCCTCTGCAACCCCCTCCCACCTTTCCTCTGTGAGGGCAGATCTGCATGTTCCCCCCCATAGCTAGCAATGCAAAAGAGTCCCATGGTACCTTTAAGACCAAGGCTTATTTAGGTAAAAGCTCTCCCTCCTCTGTGAGGGCAGGTCTGCGTGTTTCTCCCCGCCCCCCCCATAGCTAGCAATACAAAGAGTCCAGTGGCACCTTTAAGACCAAAGCTTATTCAGGTAAAAGCTCTCCCTCCTCTGTGAGGGCAGATCTGCGTGTTTCTCCCCCCCCCCCCCATAGCTAGCAATACAAAGAGTCCCATGGTACCTTTAAGACCAAAGCTTATTTAGGTAAAAGCTCTCCCTCCTCTGTGAGGGCAGGTCTGCGTGTTTCTCCACACACACACACCCCATAGCTAGCAATGCAAAGAGTCCAGTGGCACCTTTAAGACCAAAGCTTATTTCAGTAAAAGCTCTCCAGCCGCGATGCTGCTTCAATGCTTGGCTCAGATAAGAGCAGGCAGGACTGTGTTGAAGGCAAGGAAAAAGAGACCCAACAAACTGGCTGGGAGGGAAGTATCTCCTCTCCTATGGGCAGGGGAGACACCAGAGATGGGGCTTTTTCTGCAATGGCGCCCTGATTATGCGTCTTCTCCTTTCTAACTGCTATTCTTCTGGTGCCAGTTTTACTGAGCTTTAGTGAACAGAGATAGATAGACGTACACATAGATAGGCTGGCAACCCTGGTTATTCACATATAGACAGATACATAGAGAGACACAAATCCAACACAAGTTTTCAGGAGGCAGAGCTTACTTTTCCTGCCGGACTCCTGTTTCTTATTTTGCTGTCACAGAGGAACAAGATGAGTTATTATTCCTGCTATGGCTTTTGTTTATATTATTATTGCTTTAGTATGTTTTAGTCCTGCTTTTCCTCCCAGGAGTTTGGTGTGCCTAGGTCTGCCCTTCCCCTTTTTACTATCACTAACAGCACTGTGAGGTGGGTTAGGCAGAGAGTGGGAGAAATGATTGGCCCAACATCATCCATTGAGTTTCATTGGGAGGTGGACCAGGAATGGATCTCCCCCATCTTAGTTCAGCGGCAATCCCTGCCCCATTCTGCATTTGAAAGAGCAAGAGTCCAGTAGACTCTTTCCTGAGTCACTGCTCACTTCTTCATGCTGTGTGTGGTGGTTTAGAGAGGACAAGAAGGCAACAGCTCTGGGAGACAAATAGGATGTCTTGAAGTGGCACTTTAAAGGCCAATGAGTTCTTACTCTTGCTTAAGCTTTCATAAGCTAGAGTGCTCTTCTCTGTGGCATTTTGTGCTAGAATGAAAAAGTGGTACTAGATTAACATGGCTGGCCCTTTCTGGAAACAGACCTTGAAGAGTTTGCGATCTAAAATCTGACATATGAGAAACAATAAGGGAAGAGAGGCTGGTGGAGGAAGGCTAAGTAGGGGAAAGAAGTTATGTTCACTCTAGTTACATGTGCTTTCCTCTTCCTGTTTCTTATTGTAGGATTTTTTCACAACCTGCCATGTTAGTATAATAACTCCTGGCTTTGTTAATGGCCCTGTTATTGATTAATTGGTGTTTTTTATGTTTATTGATTGTATTACTCTGCTAATTGTTACTGTGGAACCAGCTCAGGAGCAAAGACACTGGGACTGTGGGCTTATGAATATGTTAAAACAAATCTCGCTCGCTTTCAAACCCCTAAAGGTCAGAGCACAAAAACACATCTTAAAAGCCATTAAAACCAGAATAAAACCATATTGTTTAAAAATGTAAACCAATTGAAAATTAGCAATTTCGAATTTTGTGGTTTTCATTCTTCCTAAAATGCATTTATGTTTGAAAATTGGTGGTGCACTGGGGGGGGGGGGGCGCCAGAAGGTAGCCTCGCCTAGTGTGCAAAAAAACCTGGAACCGGCCCTGGTGCTGGGGCTACTTGCAAAGACGAGGAGAAGCTGGCCAGTCAGCCAGCCCTTCTCTCTCCCCTTCTGCGTGCTGGGGTCAGTCCTCCCTGGGGTTGCTGACAGAGCAGGCAGGCAGGGTGCAAAGACCCAGTGCCGAGGGCTGGGGGGGGAGAGAAACATGTGTGTAGCGTGGGGGTGGGTTGCAAAGTCACAGCTTGGGGGTGGGTTGCAAAGTCCTTGCTAGAGGAGGTCCTCAAGTTCTCGAAGGGCACAGGGTCAGTGGTGTGTGTGTGAGGTGGGGGTTGCCAACTCCGACTTGGGAAACTCCTTGAGATTTGGGGGGCACAGCCTTGGGCGGATGGGATCTGTGGAAGGGGCTTAGCAGGGGTGTAGTGCTATAGAGTCCACCCTCCAAAGCAGTGAAACTGAATGAAGCTTTAGACAGGAATGATTTGGCCAAACTGGAATTGCTGAGCTGCAGAATGCAAAGGCAGGAGGAACAAGGGCCAGGGCAAGGCAGCACTATGGGCCTTTTTTCAACATCAAGACTGTGAAACATCAGGAGTTTTTTGCAAAAACAAAAAACAAATATGGAGAACAAAGTTTGAGTCCAGTGGCACCTTTAAGACCAACAAAGTTTTATTCAAGGTATAAGCTTGCGTGTGCATGCACACAATCAGTTCAGAGCATTCACCAGGGCCCGCAACAAACCAAGATGCCAGCTCTGTCCCCATATTCACTCTGATAACAGAATCAGCAAACCTAACAACACCAGCCATACCATCAAGTTCATTCACTTGTCCAAGATGTCATTCCTGTGTGGCCTTTTGTAAAAAAAACCCCCAAAACAACCTAGAAGCTTCAGACTCCACCAATGTGTGCTAACTTTGCAAAGCCAGACTGTGTAGAATCACTTAACAATTGATGCATAACTGATCTGTGTTAAATGATCCTGAGAATGCACTTGCTGGATCTGCCTAGTCTGATTTTTATAGTCCCTAAGGTAAAGTGATTTAAAAAACCTTATCTATTCCATTGTAAGACTCTACAAACTACAGATCAGAGACTCCACCTTCATGCAGGGAAATGTCTTGTTCTCCCCCAAACTGGCACACACATTTCTTTTTGTACTGAACATCTAGCCTGATGAAGTTCTGGGGAAACTGGAACAATGGACCCCCCTCTCTCCCTCCCCATCTCTTTCTCCCTCCCTCCCTCTTTCTCCCTCCCTCTTTCTTTCTTCGTTCGTTCATTCGTTCATTCGTTCGTTCGTTCCTTCCCCCCCATAGCTAGCAGTCCAAAAGAGTCCAGTGGAGCCTGAGTGGTGGGTGTTGCCTTCTGACACACTTCCGGTGATGTCAGGGGTGTGTGGCATATGCAAATAAGTTATGCTAATGAGCTCCTGCACCTCTTTTTCTACAAAATGACCCCTGATGGCACTTATGACTATTTTTAAGCTGATCCAGAAGTAGAATAGGCTGTAGTGTAGGCAGCAAAGAAAGGAGCAAGTGTGCCTTATTGGTGGGAAAATCCCTGACCTTGGGGAGTGTGTGTATTAAAGCAGTGTTTTTCAACCACTGTGCCGTGGCACACTAGTGTGCCGTGAGATATTGTCTGGTGTGCCGTGGGAAAAATTCCAATTTCATCCGTAACATATGAACAATTATAAAATAAAGTATTATTATTTCATAGTAAAGTAATTCTAAAATAATTTATTTGTGTTTATTTGATTCCTATTCAAGAGAATTACTTTATATATAGTCAATATAGGCACAGAGTTAATTTTTTTAACATTTTCTAATGGTGGTGTGCCTCGTGATTTTTTTCATGAAAAAAGTGTGCCTTTGCACAAAAAGGTTGAAAAACACTGTATTAAAGGAAGAGGAAAAGTTGCTTTGCAACTGCTGGCATTTAAAGGAAGAACTAAGTAGACTTACCCTTTAGTGGCTGACATGCTCTCTACAGGATACAGTTAGTGGGGCATGCTTTCCTTATGAGCTGCAGCATTTCTAGTTTGGGACTGGGGGGGATGCCGAAGCTTCAGGGCTGTGAAGTCCTGACCAGCCTGGTGAACTGGAGTCCAGGCTGCTATGGAACTACCCAATAAATCTTTCTGTTTCTCTCCCAGGAGGTCTTTTGAACTTGTGGCACCTTTATTATTATTTTTTCTATCCAAATATAAGTCCGTTCCTGTTTAAAATCTGAAAATATTTATTTTAACATTTTGCCAGTTGGAATATGAGAGGGCGCAGGCCCTGGGAAAATAAAAAAACTGAATAGAGGAACACAGCTCAAGTAGCATTTTTTGTTTGGGTTGGGGAGGTGGAGAGAAGAATTGAATATGTTCTGAAGCAGGCAGGTGCCAAATCTGCAGGCCCTACAAAATAACCAAAAGCCCATGTTGTAGCTCTCATCTACTCATAAAAGACACCCTTCTATGCATGTGTTCATGAGTTTCCATATTCTGGGGGTACAAGATTGACATCCACTAGGAGCAGAAACTTTTCAGTGGTCACCCCAATGTTGTGGAATGCCCTTACAAGGAGGCAGTTAATTTGACCTCATCATTTGTTTCCATTCAGTTTGTTCATCCATGCTTTTTAAAAAAGCCTTTACTTTTGGAAACTGACTTATTCTTGATTGAATTTGCTACGGTTGATAAGTTTTTACTTTTTGTACAAGGGGGGGCAATAAAAAAGTAGTAAAAAATGCCGGATTGAAATAATTCTCCAGGGGAAAAAAAATCAAGATTGAGAAGCTGGTTCATCGATGAGACAGGGCAATGACCTTCCCCCTCTGGAAAAAAATATCTGTTGCAGCTGTTTACAGTCAGAATCACCTGCTCTGGGCCTGACTTGAATAAACCATGAGGTGAACAGAGTCATGCTGACTTCAATGAACCACAAGAGAGTTCTGAATGGAGGGCTGTGCTGCTTTCCCTGCTGTGATCTAGGGACATAGAAACCTGCCAAGAGGTTGCTTTTAATCTGTGTTATATATAAGGTTTCCCCCCATTCTGGAATGTTTTAAAAATTATTGCAACCTACCTTGAGCTCTCTTTAGGAGAAAAGTGGGCTACAAGTGTCTTTTAAAAGTCCCAGCTAAATTGAGCTCGTAGTTAAGGGGCCATCATGGTCCATTGTTTCCAAAGAACTAAGGTCATACCAGAGAATCTCTGCAGTAGAAACTGAAGGTGGGGGGGGGGCATTTTTGCAAGCCCAGGAGAACCAGTGCAGTGTACAGTGCCCAGCAAACCCAGTGCCTTCTGTTCATAATATTAACAAAGGTTTGCTATTTTAGTAAAGGTAAAGGTTTCCCTTGCTTGAAAGCCAGTCGAATCTGACTCTAGAGGGCGGTGCTCATCTCTGTTTCCAAGCTGAAGAGCCAGCACTGTCAGAATGTTTCCATGGTCATGGCTAAATGCCAAGGTGCATGGAATGCTGTTACTTTCCCACCAATGCTCCCTCTAAGCTGTGGAGTCTTGTGAGCAAAAATTCTATTTTGTGAGCTACTGGCATTAAAGTTGTGAGCGAGCGATTTGGCTACTGCATAAATTAAGTTTGCTCTGGAGCCATCCTTCTTGAGTTAAGACAAAAACACGTGAGCCAGAAGCTAAAAAAACTGAGCTAGCTCACACTAACTCCGCTTAGGGGAAACACTGCTTCCCACTGAAGCGGTACCTATTTTATCTACTTGCAATTTCTTGCTTTTGAACTGCTAGGTTGGCAGGAGCTGGGACAGAGACAGGAGCTCACTCTGTCACATGGCACCAGGGTCTCACAATACTGAACAACAGACCTTCTGGTCCACAGCTCAGCATCTTAACCTCTGAGTCACTGCGGTCCCTTTGCTACTATACTACTCTTAAATATATTCTGTCACCAAGAGGGATAGGGGTGAGGGGGGGCATGTAAAAATTAGATGAAAGGAGACAGAAATGAATGAGAAATGTATGGAAGAGAGGGAGAGAAATTAAGAGAGGGAAAGGTTGTTTCATCCTGCCATAGCACCCTAACTACTGCTTAGCAAGATCTGGCTTGAGCTGGGTCCATGGAAAGGAAGGGAGAAAGGCTAGACTACTGGAGAAAATGACCTGCAGGCTGGCAATTACTAAGGCAGCTATCAGCATGCTGGCTTGGTTGTACGATCTTGTTAAGCAAGTTTGCTTTAGTCTTGGAGAAAGTCAAGTCTACCTGATCCTAGAGTGCTTTTTGCTATGCTCAGACTTTCCTGCACCCCTAGTGGTTGCAGTCAGAATGGCATTTTAAAAATGAAAGGAAAGACATTTGGCTGGACAAAGCATGATGCTGGCTTCAATGGCTCACCTTCAAGGGCCTTCCTCAAGCTGCACCTGGGGCGGAGTGAACCCCCTGCCCTGCCCTTGGTACACCAGGGGTGAAATGTGCCACAATGATGCACTATAGTTTCTTTACATGGAATGTTAAGGTTCCAAAAAGTTCACGAGCCCTTCTGTATCTGAAATGTCATCAAAATACATGGGGCTCATTTCTTCTGCTGCTACACTGTGGCAAGATCCTTTGTATCACTAGCCGGTTAGTGCATACCATTGAACTTGTATCACTTGAGTTTTGACTTTTTTTTCTTCAAAAAGCGTAAAGTTGACTTAAAAATCTTGAACTCCAAATGTCAACCCAGCTGAAGGTCCCCAACTGCTCTGAGTGTTGTGATGTTGATTACTGCATTTGGCATGCTAAGATCTGGATGCAGCAGTGCCCCTGAGTCTGAATTCTACATATGTACTACGGTTGGGAGCCAACATTAATAAAACAACTCCTCCTGTTTGTGGAAAGCTGGTCTCTTTATTTGAGAGAAAGATGAATTTCCTTTTTCTGGCAGCAGTTTTCTTTGTTGTTCTCTCTATGTTAGTTGTTGAGTCTTGCCCAGGATAGGTTCAGAATTTATTTCCAAAGCAGTGTTATTATTTGTGTGTGTGATAGCTCAGCTGTCCGTTTTCTGGCAGCTAAATGCTGGCTCGCCCACAAAGATGCCAACATATTGCCTTGGGGAGGCCTTGCCAATTAATTGTGCAATGGAAGTCAGCTGGGTTTTCAGTTTTGAAAGTGTCTTGCTAAGTACTGCTGGGTGGAGGGGTGATGGCTGCAGCTGGTATGCAAACAGCATACAGGACTTGAGTTGCAGATCGAGATGACTCAGAGGGGAGGAGATCCTTTCTCCTCTATCAAATATAAGAACTACGTGACAGAAGCAACGTATTCTATGGACCATGTGCACGATAGTCATTAAGGCTGCAGAGAGCCCAGTGAGACTGGACAAAGCAACATGGACTAGCTGTATCCCATGAAGGGAAGATGGGGATGCAGCAGGCCCTTTCCCCATCTTTTGATTTCTATGAACTATGTTACTATCCTTGCCACTCAAAAGCTGTTCCTCATTGTCCCCCTACTCTCCTGACATCATGTTACTAAAGAGGATGGGCTAATATTTTCTTCCCGAGTCTTAGCACCCCTCTGTTAATCAAGTTGCCTCTGTGGTGGTTCCCATAAGAGTTCTGCTCATAAGCCACCACGAGGCTGCTTTCAATCCATCAGTTGATTTCTCAGTGTTCAGTCACTGGTTATGACTCACAATGAAATGTGTGATCTACATTTTGGCACTTCCGTTCCACATTTCTCTCCAATAAGGACCAATATTCCTATTGATTGTATTGACTTACACTGTGTAATCCACTTTGCGTCTCAGCAAGAAAAGCAGACTGTATATATATAATAATAATAAAAGCAGCTGACAACATCACTCTCAACAATTTTGTGAGGTTAGGCTGAGAGGAAATGATTGGTCCAAACTTGCCCAGTGAGTTTCTATGGCAGAGTTGGGGCTTGAACTCTGTTTGAATTGGGTGGGGGTTTGAATCCAGATCTGCCAGATCCTAATGTGACATGCAGAATATTTTGAAGTGTCTAAGCCCCTCCCCTCATACCAGCATTTAAAAAAGACTACAGATTTACAGATGTCTGGGGTCTCTGCAAACCTGATACTCTTGTGGTGGTGATGAATTCAGAGTAATAATAACAATAATAATAATAATAATAATAATATACTTTATTGTCATTGTACATAGTACAACGAAATTAAAAGTGCAAACATTTCAGTGATCTACCACAATAATCATGCGCGCTCACACAGCCATTCACAACTGCTTCATAGCTCCCCTAAAGTTCACATAGCAACTAAACCACTGATGTCCCCAATTCCAATCTCATGCAGCATTTAGGGCAATAATGGCTCTTGGATAAAAACTGTTTTTTAATCTATTTGTCCTTGTTTTAATTGTCCTGTATCTTCTGCCCGAAGGCAGCAATTCAAACAAGGAGTGTTCAGGGTGTGATGAGTCCTGCAAAATGTTCTTTGCCTTTTTCAAGCATCAAGAACTGTACAGTTGTTCCAGGGATGGGAGAGGGCAGCCAATGATCTTCTGAGCTGTGGTGGTAACTCTCTGGAGTGCCTTCCTATCCGCAGCCGTACAACTGGCAAACCAGGCACAGACACAGTATGATAAAATGCTTTCTATTGAGCAACGATAGAAAGACATCAGTGTTTTCTCACTCAAGTTGTTTTTCTTTAAGAGTCTGAGAAAATAAAGCCTCTGCTGGGCCTTCTTCACCAGAGCAGTGGTGTTAGCGCTCCAAGTCAGATTTTGCTCGATAGTCACTCCCAAAAACTTAAAAGTAGCCACCCTCTCCACACATTCTCCGCCAATAAACAGTGGCTTAATTTCCGTTTTGTTCTTCCTGTAGTCCACCACCAATTCCTTGGTCTTGGTAGTATTGAGAATCAGATTGTTTTCCCCACACCAAACACAAAGCCGTTCCACCTCATCCCGATAAGCAGACTCGTCATTCCCAGAGATGAGCCCCACCACAGTGGTGTCATCAGCAAACTTGACGATAGTGTTGCTGGGGTGAGTGGGGGTACACTCACCATTGTCTGATTCTGAACTCACAACAGCCAAAGAGCACTAGAATCTTCATGCCAGCCATAAACATCAATTGGGGGGGGGAACTGCCTACTGTCAAAGCCCTGACCTTGAGCATTTTTATTTTAATTTATTTTTAGTATAGTTAACTCCATATTTCACCCAAAACGGGCTTCCCATCATGGCCTGCAACAATCAAAATGTATCACAAAGATACAAGATGTTAGGAATGTTTAGTTGTATGTATTGCAAACTACTACTGGAATTCCTCTGAGCATCAGCATCTGTGTAATATGGGAACAGCTTTTTGAAAAATGCAAAATACAGTTCTTTGAGTCCTGGCTGTCGTCCTGTATGTAAATCAAACAGTAAATAGTAGTTTCAGTTCAAGGAAAGAGAAAACCACCCAGGGTTCGTAGAAAGGTAAAAAAGGGTGTGAGTGTTCAACTTAAGTTTCAATGTATAACTTTCTCCTGATGCTTCTCTATCTTACCAGGTTGTATCCCTCACTTAATACCTGTATAGTGCTCCTTCTCTCTTCAGCCCCGCCCCTTCCTTCTTCCAAGAAGCCTTTGGCTTTAACTCTTCAGTCCTCACCGCAGCTGAAACTTTGGGGAGGTAGATCTGTTACTGCTTTTACTCAGAATCTTCTCCTGTTGTTCTTGCCTCAGTCTTTCTTTCCCCTCACTGTTGAATTTAAGGTCAAGCTGCACTTTAGATAGAAAAGCCACAACTGGATCTGACTTTTTAAAAAGTGGCAAGTAGTTGGAGTGTGGAGGTTCTTTTGGGTCAGGGCCATGACACAAAAGGAGGAGGTCAGCCCTTTGTCCCCAGGTCGTTGTCCTAATAGAAGCTAATCCCTTTGAGCTGCTGTTAGCCCCACTGGGGCAGGAGAAGATAAGCAAAATATGGGTACCTCCCTATTAGATCGAATAGCAACTAGGGCAACAGTGGGGATTTCTACTGGGAAAATTGCATAATGAATAACTGTTACCCATTTCCTAGCACTGTATTTTTAGTTTACTTCCTTTATATCCTGGCCTTTTCTCTAGTGGGGACCAAAGCAGCTTATATTGTTCTCCTCTCCTCCATTTTATCCCCACAACAACCCTGTCAGGTAGGTTAGGCTGAGACTGTGAGTGGTCTAAGGTCACCCAGTGAATTCCCATTGCAGAGCAGGGATTCAGACCTGACACTCTAACCATGGCACTGAAACCCTTTTCCAAATTGCCTTCTTCCTCACAGCTGCTTTCACCCTTATATAAAAAAAAATCCAGTTGTGGATGTTCCATGCAATATGAAGTTCAGTCATTTAGACTTGAAGGTCATTAGTGCACAGACCCATTTTGGTTTTTGGGGGGGCTTTATAATACTTTGTGAATTTATAATACTGACTGGTAGATATGTACAGTACTGTTACACTATGTACTTCATCAGTCTTTAATGCCCTCTACTAACCTGCAAACAGAGTGTTTATGAATAAGAATCTTGGTATACTTACTGAAGAGTAAACCCCACTGAACTCTGTAGAATTTGAACATATGCCTTCACTGGTCACTTCTGATGTGATGAATTTCCTGCCACACAACTCCAGGTGGAATGGGAAAACGATATTCAAATTATATGCTGTATACTCAGTCCTACTGCATGCCCCTGGGTACTGAGAGTACATGGATAATGCAGTCCAAAGGATAACCTCATGTAAAGTGAACTTCATTGAAAAGCAGTTGATGCTTTAGCTTGGGTGTATTCTTTTTAATTACTTCACAGGCAGGTGTACCATAAAGGATGCCAGAAAGCGGTTGTAAATGTGGATAATCAGTTACCCAGTTACTTTTCTGCTTCGCCTGTATGAACTTTGATTTGGTAAACATAGCCAGAGGTAGGCAAACATTTGAAGAAATTAAATGTAAGAGGCCAGTGGGAAAAATAGAAGTGCCCTTCGTTGGCTACAGTCAGCCTGAAAAAGTCTTTTCCTGATTCCCATCCTGTCCATGTGGCACAACAGTGTGTGTGAGAGAACGCATGACTGCAAGCAGACTTCATTGTCATAACCTGTTTGCTATTTGCACTTGTCAGCCGTGCTTTGCATTAATCCAGGATCATTTGTGTTGGAGGGCAAGCAAGATCAGATGACACAAAGACCTATCCTACAGTCAAATGCAACTCTTCTGAGTCCCTTGAGGACCCTCCTCATCATGCGCTCTGTTCATTTGGCATGTGTGAAATTGGTGACCATCCTAACTGCAATGGGGCTGAGCTTGTAGCTCTTCTTAAAATTCAAGAAAGACATAGAAGAGAGATAGAGGAGATAGAGCAAATTAATTCCTTGCCAAACGTCATACCTGTGGCAGTCTATATGATTGATCTAGGACTATTCCTGGTTTGATTGTTGACTTTGGAGAGATTGGAAGCCATAGATATAAAAACAGCAATGTTTCTTACAACTGCAAACTTATTTCCAGGCCAATTATTAAGTAGTGAACTGTCATGCAATCCTATGCAGAGTTATTCCAGTCTAAAATCACACATTTCCATGGGATTATACTGAGTGACTCTGCATAGGAGTGCATGGGTAGGGTCTATAAGATACTGATGGTGAGTTTTCAGTTCCATCTACTCGCCACCCGTCCCCTTAAGCAGTGGCGTTCTTTGGAATGAGAGTTCTTTCATCTGGTGTGAATTCAAGAGTTCCACAATTTGGCTTTGGTTAGCACTGAATTGTGATGGCAGCAATGGCATTTAGCTTTTTTGTGGGTGTAGAAAGCACAGCAGCTTCCGCAAATCTATAAAATTTGCCATTCTGCTGAAGAGAAAAATCTTGATCCTTGGGCTGTTAACCTGCCTTTCTCCTGTTCCTTTTAATGTGATGTAACTGAAACTGAACAAGTACACATCTCAGGTTTTTCCTTCTTCCTCAAAGGTATTCGGTTTCCAAGCCATGCCCTCTTTCTCCCCTCCCTGCCCAGACAGCTAAGAAGGAACCTGCCAGCAAAGGTCAAAGTGTGCCTGGAGAGAGATGTTGCCTTTAAACTTCTCTGGCAGGGATATAAATAGCTGGAATTGTAGACCAGAAAACTGCCATGGTGGGGGGGGGAGTATTCGCTACCATGTGATTACAAAAGGCCCCATTAGTGTCCTGTGTGTGTGTGTGTGTCTGGGATTCAGAGTGCATCCTCTATTGCAGAGCACAAGGTCATGCTCTTAACTTCAATCAGAAAAGGGTCATAAAACTCCAAGCCCTCTGTCATAATCTCTTCAAAGCAGCTTCTGGCCAATATTTTAATGGAGTGGTTTTTCTCTCATCCTTGCTCTGCTAGCATTGAGGCATCTCTGTTGGTTTCCAAACTCAAAGTGTTTCATTAAATTCCTTTTTTTGCACAGTTAATGCTAGTACTGAATTGATCAAAGGGCTGGTTGTGGTTTTCCCAGTGATGATGTTCTGTCTAGGCGTCATTTTCAAAGGCCTAAGCAGCACCCTGCCTGACTGGTAGTATTCATGTAGGCAACTGGCCTTGTGTATAGAAGAAACAAATTCAGTTTTCGGCACTTCCCAGATGAGTGACCTAAACATTCAAAGATTGGTTTACCTCCTAGAAATCCATAGAAAACTGAGTAATAAATTAGCATAGTTCCCTTCCAACATTCAGTCTTGGATAAATACACATCCTGATCTACTGATCTTAAGATTGCCACTGAAACATATTTCCACTCACCCCCTGCCCCTGCAGCTTATTTCCATAAGTCAAAAACCCTAACAGCATAAATTACAGTGAAGGTGACAAGTTCAGTAGCCATTAATTCTGACATTTTCTGTAATTTTCTGTAATCTTTCCATTCAATAGCATAGACATAACTAAGTAGAAGATACGTTTTGTGCTCTTGATCTCATTTGTTTAATAAAGTATTCCTGCTTTCCAAAAGAGGGAGGCCTTTCCTTTGCTGAAGCCTCACCTGGATTTGCAGCCAGGCACCTTGAACCAGACTCTAGCAATTTCTCTGTAGCTCTTTCTCATTATATGTCTGTCTCTGAGGCTTATGCACTGCATGTAGACAACAAAATGGAGAATGTCAATTATTGCCTTTGACAGCATGACCAAGCTCGATCCTAAGTGGGGAAAGAGTCTGTGATGTTGCTATCTTCAGTATGACCTTCCTATAACTTGCTGCATTTTTCAGATTCTTGACACCATGGAGTGATGTTAAGCTGACTAAGTATCCGTGACTGTCTAGAGATGGGGACGGGTGGGAGGCAGAGCCTCAGATGCTTCAGATCATGTGCCCTTCAGTTTTTGAATGTGTCCAATTGTGAAATGTGGCAGCAAAGCAGTTCTCTTTAGCTATGACCTTGACAGCTTAAAACCATTCCCTCTAACTTTGTAGCGATTGAGGTGTTGGGAAGGTGGAAGCGAACAAACAGCCAGGAAGGAGCTGAGGATTTCGGATGGAAGGACTCTTCTGAGGTATAAAAGATGAATGACAATAGAATTTGGAAACTTTCTAAGTCTCTAAGGCTCATTTTCAAATTCTGCATTGCCGGAACTTGGTAGATTGCTTGGCGTGGGGCAGGCAGTGCTGCTGTGCGGCTCTTGGAAGTTGAAACATGTAGACAGAGACCCTCCCCTCCAAATACTGTTTGGGCTAATGTGTGATATGATTGATACCCCACCTCAGTAGTGTCATATCATGAGTTTGTGCTGCAGACCTAATATTTGTCTAGTGAACAAAAAGAGAAGGATTTTTTAAAAAGAAAAGCAGTGATGTGATGGGGAAGAGAAGGTTATATGACTTGGTGGGTTTTTCTGAGAAATGCAGGATAGTTGGTAATAAACACTTTTGCTGCCAAATGGTGACCCTGTTCATGTGCTGGCCCAGCTGCAGGGTGAGAATCCAGAGACAGGATAGATGAGTTTAAAAAAGACCAGTGTGGTAGACAGCAGCCTAGAGCAAATATTGGATTAAAATTTGTGTGTGGGGAGGGGAATTGGCTGTACAGTAGCCTCTATCTGCAGTGCAGATCATGTGGGATAGTTCTTTCTTGGAATGTATCAGATATGCAGCTGACCTGTGCACTTGACAAGGCATTGGGTCAAAGGAAGGTGGTTCCCTCCCTTCTTTCAGAAGAAGTCTCCTGCAATATAAATATATGACAAAATAGTTTAAAGAACTTTGATCCTGCAATTGGGTCCAGATTTCTTAAGGAGAGTGGAAACTCTCTTGGCTTGAAAGTGACTATTTTGACAGGAAGGCACAGGAGAAGGGTCAGGCTGCTTTTCCTGCCCAGATTCCCACTGAAGTGAAATCAGCCAACAGTGCTTGACAGATTGTACATAAACTCTGCATCTCTGAATTTATTTATTTATTTAAAATGTGTCTATGCTGCCTTTCCACCCAAATAGGGCCCACAAGGTGGCAGGCTTTTAAACAGCATTTTCTTTGCAGCTTTTCTATGCACGCAGTAGGGTTGCACTGCACAAATGATTCACAAAGTTACTTGGATAAATGATTAGGGACTGTGGTCCATACTACTGTGTATAGCTTTCTGTAAGTAGGAATCTACCGTGTAATTTTGCATCATTTAATATGTCATGTTAATACTTATGTTTTTGCTTCAGTCTTGTTTTTAGAGTTCTGGTTGGCTCTACGGCCTAATTCCTATTGTGTTGTTCATATGGAGAAATAATTGCATATTACTCACCATTATGTGATATATGTCCCATCCTGTTGATTATATTGGCTCGCTCTGTGTAATCCACCTTGAGTACAGTGAGAGGGGTGAACTATAAATAATGTAAATGGATAAATATATATATTTCAATAATTAAATAAAAATATATGAACATACAGACGTAACACAAACAGGGCAGAAGGCCAATAAAATGGGGATATGCCAAACAAAGTAAATGTCTTCACCTACTGACAGAAGACAATGATAGAGGGAGACAGACAAATTTCCAGGGATTGGTGATGGGGGACTTCCAAAGTTTTGGCACCTTGACTGGGAAGGGCCTTTCTTGGGTTGCCACCCATCTAGCTTCAGATGGTGGGAGCATCTGAAGCTGGGACTTCAGAAATGACCATAGTGGACAAGTAAGGTTATATAGGAGAGGTATGCTGGCCCCAAGCCATATAGGGTTTTTCACCTTGAGATCTGGAATGTTGCTTAATTCACCAGAATTTAAAAACAAGAATGTGACACAAACCGTATTTGCTTCCTTAAGCCCAAAAGTAGTATAATCCCAGACCATGTGTGAATTTTGTAAATGAAAATTTGCAAAACATACAGTATTCTGGGGCATGCTGGCCATTCCTAGGCTATACTCTGTGATTTAAAAAGCTGTTTGTGTTGAGGCATACTTTCTGATGGCTTTAGTCTTTGAACTTGCGTGTGTGCGTGTGTGTGTGTGAGGGAGGGGGAGAAAGATCTTAAAACATTAGTGTTAGTACTAGAGGGGCATCTCCAGAGATGGCCTGGGGGATTATTCTTCTCAAAGTATGAGCATTTCCTGATGGTCAAACGCAACCAAGCTTGGCCTAGCTCATAAATCGGCATTGGTACTTCAGTTTGTGAGAGATTCAAAGGCCCTGAACTTGGCAGAGGTAGAAGGGGCATAAAATGCCTTGAGCATTGCTCTGTAATACAAAACCCAGTTTTTCAAACTGTAGACTCCTTCCCTAGACAGGGAAGGGGCGGGGAGGGGAGTGTGCATTGTTAGCCCCTTTTCAGTGCTGTTGTTTCAGTTACTGGATACAGAAAAGAACAGAGGGAGGGGTGCTGGGCCACCTGTTGGATTTTGACACATAGGGGAGCCCACTGCCCTTTTGAACAGTGTCTGTCTGTCCTCTTTCTTCTTGCCTGTCTCCCCCCCCCTCCTTTCCCCCTCCAATCTCTCAGTATTCAGTTTACAACCATCCCATTGTGGCTCTTGGGCTGGAAGCAGCTGGGGGGGGGAGTGTTTCAGGCTCAAGTGTAATTTCAGCTTCTTCAAAAGCCTTGAGAGGCTTTCTTTTTTCCCTCTGAAGAGGACAGCAATGCCAACAAGGGGATAATTTGATGGATTACTCTGCAGGGCTGAGAGGCTGTTGGCTAATCCCTTTTGTGTGTCTGCTGGACAAGACGCTCAGCAGAAGCCTCCAGCCTCAGGCGGAGAAAAGGCCGCTCAGCAGGGTGGGTTTTTACACACTGACATATAAATACAAGTGCCCTGGTCATGTGGTGTGGGGTTTAATCCCTGCCCACTGCCATGGCCTGGAGGTTAAAGGGGGGGCACCTGTTTGGGGCTACTTTATGTTTTACTCACTTGATTTGATTTACATTTTTATTCTTCTGCTAATAATAAAACTGGAGATGGGGGGAGGGGGATGGAGGCAGGCAGGAGACTGAAAGAGCATGATGCAGACCAGATGCTGGAGCTATCAGAGCATAGGTCAAGTCTGAACCGAAGTCTGTCTTAATGCTAAAACTCTGCTTGCTCATCTTCTTTGATGCAGCTAAAATTGGAAGCAATGGTTGTTCATAGAATCATAGAATGTTAGAGTTGGAAGGTACCTTGCAGGTCATCTAGTCCCACTCCCTGCACTCTGCAGGAGCGTAGCCAAAAGATAGCCCTACATACCTACAACATACCTGATAGATGGTCGTCCAGCCTCCGCTTGAAAACGTCCAGGGAAGGAGCATCCACCACCTCCCGAGGCAGACTGTTCCACTGCTCAACCACTCTTACGGTTAGGAAGTTTCTCCTGATATCTAGCCGGTAACAATTCCCTTGTAATTTCCACCCATTAGATCTAGTCTTGCAATCCGGAGCAAGAGGGAATAGATGTGCTCCATCTTTTACATGACAGCCCTTCAAATACTTGAAGACTGCAATCATGTCTCCTTTAAGTCTTCTCTTTCCCAGGCTAAACATACTCAACTCTTTCAGCCTTTCCTCATAAGACTTGGATTCCAACCCTCTCACCATCCTGATTGCCCTTTTCTGGATACGCTGGAGCTTGTCCACATCCTTCCTAAAGTGTGGTGCCCAAAACTGGACACAGTCCTCCATGTGAGGCCAGACCATAGCAGAATAGAGCAGAACTACCACCTCCTGTGATCTGGACACAATGCTTCTGTTAATGCATCCAAAGACTGCATTAGCTTTCTTCACAGCCACATCGCACTGCAGGCTCATGTTGAGCTTGTGATCAACCAGAACACCTAGATCCCTTTCACCTGTGCTGCTGTCAAGCCAAGTCCCTCTCATTCTAGATCTGTGCCTTTGATTTTTTGTGCCACAGAGTGTGGGTGGCAGTGTATTAGCAAATATGGTTTGGAACCCACCCACCCTGTGTCACTGTGCCTGGAAGTTGGTCATTTGCCAATGTGTCTATGCCACTTTTATCCTATCCTTCCTCCAAGATACTCAGGCTGCCATGACATGGTTCTTTCCTTTATTTTTTTCCTCACAGTAGCTGATCCAAAGCGACCCAATGAGTTTCATGACTGCATGGAAAATTTGAGCCTGAGTCTCTACAGCCCTAATCTGATGCTCTACCCATCACACTTCAGTGCTGCCATTCAGGACTATGGTTGGCTTGCAGCATATGTCAAACAGGATGTGTGTCATATGCTGAAAATTTTTATCCCAACCACAAACAGACATAAACTGCTGAATGACAGTAATAATTTCAAATTATTTGTGGGCATTTCTCTTCTTCTCCCTCTTTCTGGCTAACACTGGCTGCTGAAAACCAAAACTGAACTCAGCACTATAAATGGCACCTTATTCTAGAAAGTCAGATACTTGTGTGTTTGTGTGGGTCCAGGATTGCCAACTCAGTCTTGGGAAATTCCTGGAGATTTGGGAGTGGAATCTGTGGGAGGGAGGGAGTTTAGCAGGGATGAGAGGGCATAGAGTCTGCCCTTGGAAGAGAACTGATTTCTCTAGTCTCAAGATCAGTTGCAATTCCAGGAGAAATCTAGGCGCCACCTGGAGATTGGAAACCCTATGTCTGTCTTCACTCTAGACTGGATAAGATGCTAGAATTAATGGAAACATTCATTCAAAAGTTGGTTTTCCACACAGAAATTGCATGCTGATTCATAAATCTTCAAGATTTATGTTAGCTGCTTTCCTAGGTCAAGGGAACATTTCAGCCATTCTGCTTGAATAATAAGTGATTTCCAGAAGCATGTTTATTAGTCTCAGTGTGCACTGAAGGATCAATAGTATAATGGCACTCACCGGAACTTGAGCCAATTCAGGGAGATTTATTTCATTTCAAGTCCTTCCATGCCTATCCTGTTATAGGCACATACTTTAGTGGGGTCAGCAGAGGTCAGGTGAGTTTTCTGTTCGTCTGAAGCAAGAAAACTGGAGCTGTTTTCCATGGTGTATTTCATATTCAACTGGAATCACCACCTTTTGACTCCCGGCCTTTTTGGACATCAGCCTTTAAAAAAAAAAACCCACAAAACCAAAATCTATGTGTGTGAATTAGATTCTAGCCAAACATGTGTACATGCACTAGACAGGGAGGATGTAGAGTCTGAGAACAAGGAGTGAGGGTGTGGTTGAGAATGGGAGCTGCAAAGGAAGAACAATGGATAAAACAGGAAATTTCTACGTGTCTGCCTAACGCACGGCCACCAGTATGTGTGTATGTGGGGGAAAGATTTAGCAGGACAAGGCTAGCCCCATATCATCAGCTCTTGGAAGTTAAGCATGGTCAGCCCTGGTTAGTACTTTGACTGGAAGACCACCAAGGAAGACCAGGGTTGCTATGCAGAGGTAGATAATGGCAAACCACCTCTGAAGGTCTCTTGCCCTGAAAACCCTACGGGGTGGCCATAAGTTGGTTGCAACTTGATGGCCAAATTTTTTTTCTAGGGATCTGGGCCTTGTTGAGGGCCCATGGAGCCAGCTTGGTGTAGTGATTAAGAGTAGCAGACTCTAATCTGGAGAACCGGGTTTGAAGTCAGCTGGGTGACCTTGGGTCTGCCACAGTTCTCTCAGAACTGTCAGCCCCACCTACCTCACAGGGTGTCTGTTGTGGGGAGGGAAGGGAAGGCGATTGTAAGCCATTCCAAGACTCTTTCTGATAGTGAAGAGTGGGATATAAAAGCAACTTCTCTTAGTGATTTCATCTTCTAAAGTTGTTTTATGGTCTGCTCCTAGCCTGTTTGATCAGTCTTATTTTGGTGGTGAAAAGTGCCATAAAGCCACAGCTGACCTATGGTGACCCTGTAGGGTTTTCAAGGCAAGAGACATTCAGAGGTCGTTTGCCATTGCCTGCCTCTGCATAGGGACCCTGGTATTCCTTGATGGTCTCTCTTCTAAATACTGACCAAACGTTAACTTTGCCCTCTCTATTGGGCTTGGTTGCCATGGGACGGAGGGGATGAGAAGAATTTACGCTTTCACTTTTGGCCACTTTGTTGTTGCTAGTAGTTATCTTTCTTGGCTCAGACATATAACCTTGAGCCCCCATCAGGACTGGTATCATACCCCTGAGAATTATAGGCCGTTATTTCCACGGACCTCTAGCTTAGGTGTGATTGGCCCTGGGCCATTAGCGTCCTGCTTGATTCAGCTATAATTGCTTGTTTCATGCACTTTCCCCCGGTTCTAACACACAAATGTTAAGAGCCTGGATCCTATCAATGTTTCAATAAACACTTTATTCCTTCAAATGACTGTTGTTGGGAACTGATTTCTCCAGGGGTCTGATATCAGGGCTGACCCTGCATAGCTTCCAAGGTCTGATGAGAATCAGCTAGCCTGGGCTATCCAGGTCTGGGATAATCTTATTTTAGACAGCTCTATTTTTTATGCCCTATGTTGCTTTTATTGGCTCAATTTGTTCATATTGACTTGCTTTAGTTTGATTTTGTTGTTTTGAGCTGCTTCAGGCAGGTTTGGAAATTCATCTTATAAATACTAGTTGACCTGAACAACTCATATTTCTTAATCAATTAACTGATTAAACTGTCCTTAAGATGGCACTGTCAATCACATACACTTATGCATGAATTAAAAATACTTTGGAAGGAGGGGGAAAGCATACTTTCATAGGTTTTAGCAGTATCCCTGCAGAACCGTCTTAGCAGAAGCATTCCTCTGAGTGTGTGTGTGTGTGTGTGTGTGTGTGTGAGAGAGAGAGAGAGAGAGAGAGAGAGAGAGAGAGAGAAGGATGTCTCTCCTAAGATAGTTCCTGTCATCTACTGCAGTATTTGTAAGTTCTTGTATTAGTAATTTTAAGAAATATGCTGCCTCTTTAGTGGATGCCATATGGGCAGATGGGGAGCATGGACCTAGGGTGTATATGAATGGAGAGGGTAATTGACCAGCTACTTGCAGAGCTATGGGAACTCTGGGGTGAGGGATAACGGGGTGGGATGAAGATAGGGAGGAGGAAGAAATATCCTGTGTTGAGATTTTTTCCCCTGTCTAATTTAGAGGGTCCTTTTGTCAGTGGGGTGGGAGCCATGGCGACCACCTCTCTTCCTCCTTCCTGCTAGATTTAAAGGACCCTCCAGCTGGTCGACAGGCCCACCAATCAGCAGAAGCCCTTTAAATCAGGCAGAAGGGGAGGGAGAGGGGTGGTCAAGCAGGTGGTTGCTCTTGGGGGCGGGGCTCGGGGGCATCCCTGCCCACCCCCGGAATGCCCCCCAAATCCACCCACCAGAGCAAAGAGGGGAACTGGCAACCCTAGACCAGGCAGTTGTTGATTTTGCCCATTTGCAGGTTCGCACCTGCAGAAGGCCTTGCTTAGATAAATGAAGCTATTGTGGCAGAGCATAGGGGGAGAGATGGTCTCATAGATATGAGGGTTCAAGGCCATGAAGGGCTTTGTCTGTCATAGCCAATACTTTAAACTGGGTCTGGTAAATGATGTGTAGCCAGTGGAATGACTGGAGAATGGGAAATATGTATATGTATAGACGGAGCATATGTATTTCCAGGGCTCTTTTTGTCGTAGGAACTCCTTTGGATATTAGGTGACACACCCCTAATGTAGCCAATCCTCCAAGAGCTTACAGAACTCTTCTTACAGGGCCTGCTGTAAGCTCTTGGAGGATTGGCTACGTTAGCGGTTTGTCGCCTAATATGCAAAGGAGTTCCTGTTACAAAAAGAGCCCTGGAAATACATATGCTCCGTCTAGCTCCTGATAATAGCTGAGCTGCGGCATTCTGCACCAACTACAGTTTCCGAATTGATTTTGAAGGAGACCAATGTACAATGTATTACAGTAGTCTAGTCTCGATGTCACCGTGGCATGGATCCGGGTGGCAAGATCGGCCATTTCAAAGTAAAGGACCATTTTTCAAGTTAGGCTGAGTTGGAAGAAAGCCTTTTTTGAAACGGCATTAACTTGCTTCTCCAGCAATAATGTTGGCCCAGTAAAACCCCAAGGCTCTTAACTGAGTCAGCAACTGAACCCCATCAAAAGTGGAAAGCATAAGAACATAAGAGAAGCCAATGGCCCATCCAGTCCAACACTCTGTCACACAGTGGCCAAAAATACCAGGTGCCATTGGGAGGTCCACCAGTGGGGCCAGGACACTAGAAGCTCTCCCACTGTTGACCACCCCCAGAACCAAGAATATAGAGCATCCCTTGCCCCAGAGTTTCTATCTATACCTTGTGGCTAATAACCCCCAATGGACCTCTGCTCCATGTGTTTATCTAATTCCCTCTTGAAGCCGTCCATGCTTGTAGCCGCCTCCACCTCCTGTGGCAGTGAATTCCATGTGTTAATTACTCTTTGGGTGAAGAAGTACTTCCTTTTATCTGTTCTAACCCGACTGCTCAGCAATTTCATTGAGTGCCCACAAGTTCTTGTGTTGTGAGAAAGGGAGAAAAATACCTCTTTCTCTACCTGCTCTATCCCATGCATAATCTTATAAACCTTGATCATGTCACCTCTCAGCTGTCATTTCTCCAAGCTAAAGAGCCCCAAGTGTTTTAATCTTTCTTCATAGGGAAAGTTTTCCAGCCCTTTTATCATTCTAGTTGCCCTTTTCTGCACTTTTTCCAAAGCTATAATATCCTTTTTAAGGTGTGGTGACCAGAACTGTACACAGTACTCCAAATGAGGTCACACCATTGATTTATATAGGGGCATTGTGATATTGGCTGATCTGTTTTCAATACCCTTCCTAATAATCCCCAGCACAGCATTGGCCTTTTTTACTGCAGTTGCCCACAGTCTCGACGTTTTCAATGAGTTATCTACTACGACTCCAAGATCTCTCTCTTGGTCAGTCTCTGCCAGTTCAGACCCCATCAACATGTATTTATATTTAGGGTTTTTGGCTCCAATGTGCATCACCTTGCACTTGGCCACATTGAATCCCATTTGCCACGCTGATGCCCACTCGCCCATCCTCGACAGATTCCTTTGAAGTGCCTCACAATCCTCCCTGGTTTTTACCACCCTGAACAACTTCGTATCATCCACAAATTTAGCCACTCACTGCTTACTTCCAACTCCAAATCATTAATGAACAAGTTAAAAAGCATCGGACCGAGTACTGATCCCTGTGGTGCCCCACTGCTTACCACCCTCCACTGAGAAAACTGCCCATTTATACTCACTCTTTGTTTTCTATTAATTAGCCAGTTTTTGATCCAAATGTTTTTCAAGACCTCAGCCTTGCAGTTGGCCTTACTTCTGCCTTTCCAGAGTTTAGTTTCAATTCGTTCACTCTTAGCCATCTTCTTTGCCCCTCCATTTCAAGCCACCTTTTTGATTCCATTATTTCCTGTCCTCCACACTCATTGGCTTCATGGGCAGAAGAGATCTGAATTCGACTTCTAATTTTAAATACCTATTTATTTTCACTAAAAACTAAATTGATGCTGGGTCACATAATTTCACCTACTATGTTTCATAAAGTTTGAAATTAAAGTCCTATTTTTGTCTGATTATACACCAGGGAAATGACTGAAAAGCAGGTCAGAAAATGAACTTAGTGCTGCTGCCTTGACAGCACTGTTTGAGCCATGTGGCAGGATGTAAACTTCAGAATTTTTGCACTGATGCCCTGCTGGTTGGCTTTTGTTCTTTTCCCCCCAGACATTGGCCCTTGTGGGATACATGCCCTCTGTGCAAATATTGATGACGGATATGTGTATGAAGGAGTGTAAAGATTGGTACAAAGTCAACTGTGACAATTGCAATAATAGTTCTCTTTAGAAGTGAATCACCAGAACAGTATCACCTGCCAGGCATTTGATTCACTTTCATTACTGTAGTACAAAGGTGGTTGGTACTGTGAGGCCAAGTCTTCAGAATCCAAAACTTTTAAGGCCACAGCAAGGTGAGTAGGGTCAAACCAACTGTGGAAATCCTATCCCACCCCTCAAATCTCCCACTCTAGAATTCTATCGAGGCTTGAACTGGCAGATTTTATTCCTGGGGAAGGCATTTGTCTCTTTAAAGCCTTTCGCCAAGCCAGCTGGTGTGGGGGCGTGGGGGGGGGAGCTTGGAGGACAGATTTAAAGTTGCTTTCTTTTCACCTCTCCCTCCCCCCATCTATTTGCTGTCTTTCCACCTTTTTTCTCTTTCTCTCCCTGCCTGCCTTCCTTCCACCTCTCTCCCCATCTATTTGCTTTCTTTGTTTCTCTGTCTTTCTCTTTCCCTCTTTCTTTCCACCTCTCTCTCTCTCTTTCTTTCCATCTCTCCCTCTTTCACAAATATCATTAGCAAACAAATAAATATAATTGGACAAATAAATCATTATAAATATCTGTTTTTTACCTTTTTGTTTTTATTTTTGGAACCATCTTTAAAAAGGGCTCCAGGGGAGATCCGGGAAGTTACAGGCCAGTCAGTCTGGCATCGATACCGGGTAAGTTGGTGGAAACTGTTATTAAGGAAAGAATTAGTAGGCACATTGATGAACAAAAACTATTGAGGCAGACTCAGCATGGGTTCTGTAAGGGAAGATCTTGTCTCACTAACCTGTTAGTGTTTTTTGAGGGAGTGAACAAACATGTGGACAAGGGGGACCCAATAGATATTATTTACCTTGACTTCCGGAAAGCTTTTGATACAGTTCCTCATCAAAGGCTCCTAAGTAAGCTCAATAGTCATGGGATAAAAGGACAAGTCCTCTTGTGGATCAAAAACTGGCTTATAAATAGGAAACAGAGAGTGAGTATAAATGGGAAACTTTCTCAGTGGAGGGTGGTAAGCAGTGGGGTACCACAGGGATCAGTACTCGGTCCGATGCTTTTTAACTTGTTTATTAATGATTTGGAATTGGGAGTAAGCAGTGATGTGGCTAAATTTGCAGATGACACGAAGTTGTTCAAGGTGGTAAAAACCAGGGAGGATTGTGAGACACTCCAAAGGGATCTGTCGAGGATGGGTGAGTGGGCGTCAACGTGGCAAATGGGGTTTAATGTGGCCAAGTGCAAAGTGATGCACATTGGATCCAAAAATCCTAAATATAAATACACGTTGATGGGGTCTGAACTGGCAGAGACGGACCAAGAGAGAGATCTTGGAGTCGTAGTGGATAACTCGATGAAAATGTCTAGACAGTGTGTAGCTGCAATAAAGAAGGCTAACGCTATGCTGGGGATTATTAGGAAGGGAATTGATAACAAATCAGCCAGTATCATCATGCCCCTGTATAAATCATTGGTGCGACCTCATTTGGAATACTGTGTACAGTTCTGGTCACCACATCTCAAAAAGGATATTATAGCATTGGAAAAAGTGCAGAGAAGGGCAACTAGAATGATAAAAGGGTTGGAACACCTTCCCTATGAAGAAAGGTTAAAATGCTTGGGGCTCTTTAGCTTGGAGAAACGACGGCTGAGAGGTGACATGATCGAGGTTTATAAGATTATGAATGGGATTGAGCAGGTTGAGAAAGAAGTACTTTTCTCCCTTTCTCACAATACAAGAACTCGTGGGCACTCTATGAAATTGCTGAGCAGTCGGGTTAGAACAGATAAAAGGAAATACTTCTTCACCCAAAGAGTGATTAACATATGGAATTCACTGCCACAGGAGGTGGTGGCAGTTGCAAGCATGGACTGTTTCAAGAGGGAATTAGATAAACATATGGAGCAGAAGTCCATCAGTGGCTATTAGCCACAGGGTATAGATGGGAACTCAGTCTGGGGCAGGTGATGCACTCTATCCTTGGTGCTGGAGGGGGCAGCAGTGGGAGGGCTTCTGGTGCCCTGGCCCCACTGCTGGACCTCCTGATGGCACCTGGTATATTTTGGCTGCTGTGTGACAGAGTGTTGGACTAGATGGGCCATTGGCCTGATTCAACATTGGCTTCTCTTATGTTCTTATGTAACTCTCATTTAATGTTAATAAAAGCAAATTTGCATATTTCCCAATAAAAATGTGTGTAATATTCATATCTTGCAGCTCTCAAGCATCTGACATTTACTCTATGTGGTTCTTACTTTAAGTAAGTTTGGCCACCCCTGTTCTGGTCTATTTGTCCCTTTGTGCAGCTGTCTTTCTTTATGCTTATCACATTCATGTTCTCCTCACAACCATTCTGGCTTCTTTTTGGAGCAGGGATTTTAATCTGGTTTTTCCTGGTTCTTCTCTGACACTCTAGCTGCTACATCACACTAACTCCATTTGCTATTTATAGTCCCATGTAATGCAGATGGTTTTCTCTTGACTCTGTCTGATGGCAGAGTAACTGGGTTGTACCTTGGCAGGCATGGATAATAGTTTGTTGGTCCAGCTTCTGGTCTGATCCAGGCTGTTTAATTGCAGTTTGCATGGCGGTCTTCAAAGTACCTATGGGCACATAATTGCCTAATGAAAACATGCATGGGAGCCAGGGAGAAGAAGGCTGTGGACACAGTGCAATGGAGGGACAAGTGGGTCATAACAGAACAGATTCTCCAGCTGCTCTGACCACATGGAGCAGTTGCAGTGGTTGAACTGCTGCATGCATGTAGGAGGCATTATCCACTGGTATTCCTCTATTCAGAAGAGTATGTATTTGCTGGGACTTGGAAACACATGGGAAAGCCAGGATGTTACTATGTGGCTGTACAGTAGCACAGATAAGATTAGAACAAACGTTAGTTGATGGCAGGTGACTGTTGGAAGGCTTTTGGTTTGTTCACAGTTTTGTCTTCCCAAGTTTTTTTTTTTTTTAATTCCTTCTAGTCACTGAATGCTGAAGTAGGAAATTATTCGAGGAAAGTGTTTGCTTTTAAATGGTGCTTTTCCTGGTTGGGCAGTTGTTCTGCATCTTCTGTTCTCTTTGTGCCTAGCCACTGTGTTCAAGTTCACAGGATCCTGGATGATTTTTCCTTTTGGTTTTTGAACCGGCTGAGTGGAATAGGAGGTGGAGAGTTGTACTGGAGCTGCAGGAATGCTAGACATTCAGGCGTATTTGGGGTCAGCCATCATCAAAACTTGCTGCCCTCCTCCAAAACTGCTTTAAACTTTCTCTTTGTTCGATTCTTTCCCTTTAAATCATGTTGAAGCCCTGCCCACTTACCTGGCTTCTAGGTAAGCAAGTTTGCTAAGTTGTTCTAATGTTTCTTAGAAAAGCTGCTTTTCTTGGTTCAGCTGGTAGGGCTTGTGTAATACTAATTTTTAATCTGTGCCCCACTGGGGGAGAACTATAGCAGTATAGTCTCTATTAGGGATGCCAGCCTCCAGGTGGGACTTGGGGATCCCCCGGAATTTCAACTCATCTCTAGACTATGGAGATCAGTTCTCCTGGAGAAAATGGATGCTTGGGAGGGTGGACCTCCGCTGAGGTCCCTGTCCTCTCCAGGCTTCATCCCCAAATCTTCTCAACCTGTATCTGGTGACCCCAACCCCCCATCCTCCGCTGGTGGCCAGGGGGGACCTGGCAACCCTACTCTTGATTCTGTGTCAGGTAACTGCAGACCATAGTCACTATATTACATTCATGCTTATTCATCATGAAATAGTCAATTGCTTATTTCATAAAATTAAAAATGAAAGAGCTGGTGGCCTGAAGCAGAAAAGCCTGGTGAGGGAGGCCAGAGAAGAGTGCACCCCCTCCTGGCCCGCCAGCCTCCCTACACCTTCACTTTGCCAGCAGCTGGCCAGCCAGCCTGGAGAAGCATCAGCAGTGAGGGGCAGAGGTGCTCGGGGCCCTCCCCATTCCATGCTCTGGGAAAAGGTGCTGACCAGCGAGAGAGTTGCCATGTGAAGGCCTCTATCTGCCCCTCCTTGGGGCTAGTCCTCAGTGGCCCTGCCTGGATGGTGGTGGGCTGGAACCGGTGCTGGCACTGCCACTCACCCGGCAGGTGCACTCCTCCATTTCTTCCCTTCCCTCCTCTGCCTGGCGAGGTGCAGCATACTTCAACAGTGGTGGGGAGGAGCCTGGCAGCTGCCAGCTGGTCAGCTTCCAACCCGGCCGCCCCTGGCCAGTGGCAGAAGAAGAAAGAGCGCTGGCACCAGGCTTGCACTCCTTCCCCACTAGCCAGCCAGCTCAGTGGCCAGCTTAGCCATATGGGTCAGCCAGGCCCTTTGCACATGCCCATGTGGGCCAGCCAGGCCCTTTGCACTGGGGGTAGAGCTGGCTGTGCAGACATGCACTTCCTGATAAGAAAACATCTGGCTGGCTGGCTGGCTAGTGGGGGAGGGGAGGAGGGGGCCAGGGTGACTGGGAGACGGGGTGTTGTAGATTCAGGAGGGGACCCCCACCCCTACCGCCCCTACCTAGCCACTTCGTTCTCTTGCATGTGTGAACTAGGCATTTACACTTGATGTTTATTTAGAATACTGTGCTGTGTGGTGTATGTTGACTGAATCCCTGCCCAGAAAGCTTATAGTGCATGGGTGAATAGAGGTAACCATTTTAAGAAAGTAAAAAGCTACCATGGTACTAAAGTAACTATTTAGTAACCTGGTTCATTTGTGTTGTTCTGCCAGGCAGAAAGGAAGATTTTTGCCCCTTTCTAGCTTTCCTAAAATTCATGAATGTGTTCCTTACCACCTGACTGGGAGATACAGACTAATTATTTGTCCAATAGCTACCAGCCCACTCTCAGCCTAATCTGCCTCGCATTGCTAGAATAAAATGGGATAACCAGGGCTATTTTTGGGCAGGAACGCACAGGAATGGAGTTCTGGCTGGCTTCTGCGTCGGCCACGCCTACAGCCTCCCCTCAGGTTCCTCAGGCGCCCCGCAGCTGCGAGGTGTCTGGGGAAGCCAAGCTGAGCCGGGGGGGGGGAAGGCAGTTTAAACTGCCTCCCCTCCCCCCGGGTTCCCCAGGCGCCCCGCAAGCCACAGGGCACCTGGGGAAGCCAATCTTGGGAGGGAGCTGCACTGTCAGAAGTGTGGCCTAATATGCTAATGAGTTTCTGCAGTTGGGTGTGACCTATTATGCTAATGAGTTCCTGCTGGACTTTTTCTACAAAAAAAGCCCTGGGGATAACTATTATGTATGGCACCTCAGGACCCCTGAAAGCAAGTATGGAAGACAAATGTCTAAACAACAATCATAATTATGGGCTGGGTCCCATGGAAAAGATCTCCATGCTCACAGAAATGTTATCCCCCCCCCCCCATTTTCCCCGCTGGAATGGCAGCCTTACAGCTCTCCCCTCACGCTGCGGCTGGGGGGCCCAGTCCCCCAGAAGGGGCATTTCCTTCTGCAGTGGGAGTGGAGTCACACTTTTGTGCACAGAACTGAACACTTGAAATTCGTTACCAGAACCATGAAAAGGGGCCATTACCACTCCAGCATCCCTGGCATCACTTTCAACATTCTGCTGCTGAGCAGGTTCGAGCAGCTTAGTCCAGTGTGCACATATTCAGCTTAATTCTGAACAAAAGATTTGGGATTTCCTTGTAGCATTTTAAAATCCTGAAGTGATGTGTGAGTGTGCACAATATGTGAACCAGGACTGACCTTTTGGAGTATCATGGCTATTGTATTATTTTCAGTCTGGTAAGCCCTCCTGGACTGGGCTTACTCCACTATTCTATCTGACATGACTATGTTCCTGGTGGGTCCAGTCTTCCAGTAAACCTGTTGTAGTTTATAATATAAGCCTATTCTTAGCAGAGACTGCTACTTATCGCCAAACTGGCACCTGCAAAACAGAGGCCGTCTTATCGCTTTAAAGACAGATGGGTTTCCTTTCTTCCTGCCTTAAGCCATACTTTCTCCAGATGATTATGAAGAACCCTGGAACAGCCTACAGCTCAATCATTTTAAAATGTCCAGTGTCCCAAGCAGTGCTCCCTCTAAGTTGAGTTAGTGTGAGCTAGCTCACAGTTTTTTAGCCTCCGGCTCACACATTTTTGTCTTAGGAAGGATGGCTCCAGAGCAAACAGTAGCCAGATCGCTCACTCACAAGTTTAATGCCAGTAGCTCACAAAGTAGACTTTTTGCTCACAAAACTCCACAGCTTAGAGGGAGCATTGGTCCCAAGGACAGCTGTCTTCAGGCATTATGTCCATGCAAACTGGGAGCCCACCAAGCACATGTATTGGGAGCATACTATTCTCACAATGCACCCAGTACAATGCAGTTGCTGTCTCATATGAATTGGCAATATGTGCATTTTCCATGTGCATACATCTTCCATCATGTATGTGGAGTTGGTGGGCTTCAACTTGTCCTCTTGTGTTTACACCCACGTTATCTGAAATTGGCGCAGGAAGGGCATGTCTGAAAGAACCCTATCTTCATATTTGCCCCTAGAATAAAATTCCCTATTGTGGCATGTCATCTAGATGCCACTCTAATATAAATTCTTCTGTTCTGGAATCTGATGAAAATATTCACCCAAGTTAGTGTTCATGGTAGAGTCAGTTTGTGTCTTTGTTCTTGGGAATGGCTCCTGTGCCCCTAACCAGCAGAACTTCCCTTGTCTATACCGGTCGTACTTCTGTTTGCAGTGCTGCCACCACAGGGTGAGAGAGGCATATAGAATCTTTCCATTCTGTTTTGTGGAGCAATGTTATTTTAGAAAAACGAGCATGTGGCACACTGTAATGAGAACATTGTAATGAGAACCCTGATATTTTAATTTACTCTCTTCATAAAAATACAAGAGTTGTAGGAGTAGAAAAGAGCAAGAGTCCAGCAGCACCTCAAAGGCTAACAAAATATGTGGCAGGGTGTGAGCTTTTGTGGGTCACGGCTCACTTCTTCCGAGAGTGACTATTTTTTGCTACTGGCATCATTAAAAAAGAAAAAGGAGTAGGGAGGGCTCCCAAACCAAATAGGATAGGTGTGCTGAGCGTAGGTTAACTTGGGCCCGCCTCCACCGCCTCCTTGCAAAGGAATACACTCCCTCTCACAATGACTAGTGCACTCCCTTGTGTCTGGGTCAGGCTCACTTTGTTAAAGAAGCTTTGTCTGGAGGATGAATCCAGTGTATCTGGAGTTCACCTGCTGGCTTTTGATTGATTGCTGCAGGGAATAAGGTGAGTTGGTTCCTGGTACTGGGGATAAGTAATAACTTTTTCCAAAGTTTGGGTGAGGCTGGAGCAGCCTGATCTTGCTGTCCTGTTAAGCTGTCTGCTGCCTTCTGTTTCCATCCCAGAAGAATTCTGCTGATGTCAGGCTGACAAATGTTCCTCCATTAAGAGGACTGCAAATATTTTGAGAGAAATGTCATTTAACTTGAAAATTATGGTTGTTCTGTGACTCATTGTTGATGGAAATAGAGTGGCTAGAAATGTTTTGTAAATTGTAGTAGGGAAGAGGATTTGTATGGACTTGAGCTCTTTCTTGCAAACCGATCCCTGTTTTTAGTGTGTCAAGAAAAGTCATCTACAGCATACGAACTGGATTTGTGGTGAAAGCCCATCGGGGCCCCAGGTTTCAACCTGCCCTCTGACTAGTATTACTGCACACACTACAGCAGGTTCTCTCCAAAGTAGTATGAATCTGCTAAGGTAGTAGTAGTGTGATACTACCTAAATTAGTTCTCTCCCTAGTAGTCTCTGCTTTTTTAAAAATCTAAAAGCTGTGTGAGTTCATCTGGGGTGGTACTTACGGAGGTGGGGCTGAAGCACTCTGCCTTGTTTCACGGCTTTAGGGAAAGTATATATCCCAAAGAGTTTCATGTTGATGAGTTTTAAAACTGCTTGTCTAGTTCTTCTTCCAAAGGTGAAACTACATTTCTTTTTAAAGATTGCATAGATTCTAATTGAATTAATATGTGTGGTCAATCACCTCCCTCCCTTCCCTGTGGAGGAATGACAACTCTAAATCCAAACCAGTGGTCCAATTTCCCCTGTGTTCTGCAGAAATTGATAGAACTAGGTTTTGCTTTGTTTTTTAAAGAGGTTCTGGAATTCTCAAGAGGGAAATGAAGTTTTCAATCTGTATGCTGAAAACTCGTGAACTTTTAAACATTGTTAAAATAATTTTGTCAAGGAGGTTCCGAAACTCTGTTCTGGCACATTCCCCCAGAAAAAAAGCCCTGAATAGAACAAATGAATACAACTAGTATTACATAAAATCCCCTTCCACACTGCTAAGAGTTCTTGGTCCTTGGCTGAATCATGTATTATTGATTCACATGAAACACTGTGATAACATCTTGTTCATCACCAGCTGCAGTTTCAGTTTATGTTGAGTTTATGATGCTGAGTGAACCCACTCTTTGTACCTTTCCCCCTTTCTATGATGTATGTTTTGTCCTACTGAGGCTCTGTTTGGTGTATCTGCTTACTGCTCAAAGTAGTGCTTAATATTTAAGATGCCACAAAACCCATGTGTGTTTACTGTTGCAGATTAACATGGCTACCCCACTGGAATTTGAAACACTCCTTTACTTTTTTTTTTTTGCATTTCTGTGAAACTAGTAATCTTACAGCAGTGTTCCACCCAGTCATCCTGGATACGGTATAAATATACATTTTTGAGTATGTGGGGAGTGGCAAGGACTTGTATTGCTGCTCCTGTGTATCCTGGACATAGGAAAAAATGTTCCATATGACAGACTCTTAGTTTAACCTAACCAGAGCTGCTTCCAAGTTTGTAAAATGAGCTGTTCTATAGAATTGTTAGAAAGTGGATGTGAGAAATGCATCTTAGAAACCTGGCTGTATGGCTGGACAACTTCTCCAGTTCTGTTTTGTTGGATGCTGCGTAGGTCCCCACAAATGCCCACTGCTCACCTTCTTCCAGTATTTAGTCAGTTACAGTAAAGTTCATAAGATGATTGGAAGGCAGTCTACTTGTAAGAGGTAAAGTATCTTCAGTTTGGCCCCCTGTCACCCAAGTGGCATGCATTAACCTTCTATCTGTGTGTCTTTGTGTCTTTCCCCCTATATGGCTATGTTCTGTTCTTTTCCTAAGTATGCCAAAAGTAAAATAATTTTGCCGCTTGGTAGACTGGCTGCAGCTATGAAGATGGGTAATGGGCAAATGAGTTGCTGGGGGAGGGAAGGACATGAGGCATGAAAATGTCTGTCTGTATCAGTTATGTGCAGAGTGATGAGGAAGGCCCCATGAACTTCTCAACTCTGAGCAAAGAGGAGACTTCTCATGTAATGGCTGTAATTGCATCATTTGGGAGAAGTTGCTTCACCTAGAGAAGGCACAGGAGGCCATGGAGGTTTGAGTGCAAAGTTCATGAGAAATGGCCCCTTCTGGGTTTTCCTCTGAATGTTCTCAGGATGTTAGAGAGGTGTGGGCCGCATGAATTGTCTGGACAGCCAGATCATCAATCAGTAGTTGTCTTGGGTTCTTGGAAAACATGGATTTTTATAGCGATGATTCTGTCATCACCTTCTTGGCCGAGATAGGAAAGAATCTTGATATGGTAATATATCAGAACCATCTGTAGGGATAACTCCTTGTTAATGGGAGTGGTCAGCTCTGTTGAATGAATGTTGTGCAGGTGTGAATATTTAACACTTTTAAACGACAACACATTTTTCCCCAGAATGATTTCAATTAGTGGTTTTTAAAAAAATAAATCAATGTCTGTACTGTTGGGTGTGGTTTGTTTTGCTTTTTAACAAAACAGTTCTGTGATTTTGGCAAGGGCAGATTTGGGGATTTTGAAAATCCATGGCCGCACTTCATTGGGAAGTTCTGTTGCTGAAGGCCTATTTGGAGACATGTGGGGTATGTGAGCACAGCTGTGTTCCTTAAAGGGGAGTACATTGTTCAGAAAATGTCATTTAGATAACACAAATCAATATGTTTGCTTAACTATGGGGGGGGATAGTGACATAGGGTGGGCATTTGCTAGCAGCTTCTGTGTTTTAAGGTGTATTGTTTCAAGATTTCTGCCCCCCTTTATGCAGCCCAGAGAGTCCACTAAGGAAGATGAAGATCAAACCTTAATCTTTGGTGCTTGCTCTTTGTCCATGGAATATGTTATTTGGCACACTACGGGGAACATCTATGGCCATCAAATATATTGGAATTAGACAACAGGGCTGTAGTAATGGCATGCAACCATTTCTGTAACACAGAAGGGATAAAAAAAAATTCTGTAACACAGAAAAATCAATTTGTTTGCCTGGCCAAACTGAATTCTAGACCTCCATATTTTCTAGTATATATGAACTAGTATTGCTTTCTAGATGGCTACAAGACCTTTTAGTCCCAACTGCAGTGGATTTGGAAGTAGGAGAACAACAGCTGTAAATGCGCTCCATCTTTCTATGATGGTTAAAGAGCTGGCAGGACAACAGTGTCCCAGTTTGGAGGGGAACATGACTTTTGATACAGCGCAAAGCAAAGTGGATTTGGGGTCTGAATGGGATAGAAAATTGCTAGTTTGTTAGCTTCCATATTAAGAGTGAGTGCTTTGCATTCTACAAATTGTGGACCCTTAGGCTATGTCCTTAGAGCTGCAGCAAAAAAAAGCACAGTCGCTTAAGGATAAATTGGCTGTTAAAGTAATGAATTATGATGGAATAGACTTTCAGCATCATAGTAACAAGGAGGACACAGTCTTGGAGACAATTGTGCCACCTGCTGGATGTTGTTGTGGTGTCTCTCAACCTATGGCTAATTGAAGTTGGATTGTGTCTGAGCCCCTGTGCTCCAAGACCAAAATTGGTTGGTTTAGCATATGTTTGAAATGTTCCCATTTAAATATATTCCATTTTTTTTAGAATTAGGCCACCTTTCTTCTCAAAATTTGAGCTCAAAAATGTCCTCCTTATTTGCTAATTTTCTTTTATCATACCTGTGACGGAGCAGTATTTTAGTAATGAAGGACATGTTTAAGAGCACATAAGTGATTATGGGAGCAATCCTAATCAGGTCTATTCAAAACTAAGTCCCATGTTATCAAGTGGGGCTTACTCCCAGGAAGGTGTACTTAGGATTGCAGCCTAAATTGGTGACAGGAATTTAGGCATTAAATTAATCTGACCGAGTGTCTAGCACGTTTATTGCTGCAGGCATGCATCATTAGATACTGTACTACCATTGCACTGTAGTAATAATTTACCTCCTGGGTTGTGTTCTCCACATAGGGAAAAGCAGCACAATTTATGGCTGTAGTGCAACATCCAACTATGTATGGAGGTAGCCTTGCTGTCATGGCACCTAAAATGTTAGTTCTGTAAAGCTGCTAGAACTAGAGATCTCTAACAGAACATTCTTGTGGTCTATAGCTCCAGGGATCTTTGGGAGAAACCGTGGCAGCTAAACCTGTTTCAAAGCCATATAAACACCTCTGTTGATGTGGGCAGCAAGTGATACTATGGGTGGAAGCTAGGCCCTGGGCAAAATGAAGTGTTTAATCAGATTCAGTACGATGGTTCTTGAGTGAACTTTGGATGGTGGGAAAGATTTGTATTGAGTTGGCTGTCTGCTTTTGTAACAGTCTAAATGTGTAGATTTGAGAAAAGTCTACTTTTGCTGTTTTGCTGTTGATTTGCTGTTGATGTGCCCATGTGTGTTGTGTTTAACTTTTCTTTTTCTTATGTAGAATGTGAAGCACAAGTAAGAGTCTGGAATGTTCCTCTTGCTATTCGGAGCTCAGACTGTGTATCTGTTTGACCAGCATCACAGCAGTGGCTCAGTACTGGCTTAAAAATGGCCACCAAGCAGTTGCCATTGAGCCTCAGAAGAAGATACAGGACTACGAGATCTCATTTTGGATCATCTTGGGGAGAATGTTGTTGGCTTGGCATGGTTTTCTGATGCTGAGGTGCAAGGGCGGCATGGCTCAGAAAGCGTGGGTCAGCATGCTGTTTCAGAATCGTAAAGCCCAACTGCTGTTGGTCAACTCACTGACTTTTGGCTTGGAAGTCTGTCTAGCTGCAGGCGTCACCTATGTGCCACCACTCTTGTTGGAAGTTGGGGTGGAGGAAAAGTTCATGACCATGGTTCTAGGTAGGTGGCTTTCATGTTTTTGTGTGTGTGTTTGTATGTGTGTAATATCCATTCTTCATGCCAGGTCAGGTGTGACAGAATAAACAGTAGTTCTTTGATTGATATGTTTTGAAGTACTCAGTATTCCCTTTATACATATTAGCAATGTTTCCCACATTGTGTGTGTGTGTGTGTGCGTGCGCGTGCGTGTGTGCGAGATGAGTACTTACACTGTCTAAGTTGCATGGACCCCTGTGAATGTGCAATAAGAAGTCTATATTTCCTACGAAGTGGTGCTTTATCTGTAATAATTTAGAATCTCTACACATTCTTAGAGCCAGTATTGAACCACTGTGATATATGCACAACTACTAAAAATGCTGTTTTCCCACAAATATGGGCCTGAGGCTGTTCACAGTAAAATAAAATTGCTCATAATCAGTCAATAAAACAATCTAGATCAATTAGCCAAAACCTAAAATGGCATAAGAACCATATAAAGCATTGCTTAGAAACTGTTAATTCTTCCTGAGTGAAATGCTTGACGTTATCTTTGAAGCCTGTGATTTGATGTTTTGGTACTGGAGGCTGAGTTTGAGTGTACTTGGTTTTGTTTCTAAAGTAACAACCACTGTCTTTGTTAAATCCCTCCATGTCAAATAATATATTTTCTCCCCCTCTCAATTCTAGGGATTGGGCCTGTTCTAGGTCTACTGTTCGTGTCTCTCATTGGCTCTGCTAGTGATCACTGGCGCAGTAGCTATGGCCGCCGGCGGCCTTTCATCTGGGTCCTGTGTCTGGGAGTTTTGCTGAGTCTTCTAATCATCCCTCATGCTCATCACCTGGCCAGCCTTATTACTCTGAATACCCGCTCCCTGAAGATAGCCTTTCTCATCATGGGCATTGGCCTGCTTGACTTCTGTGGCCAAGTCTGCTTCACCCCCCTGGAGGCTCTTCTCTCCGATCTCTTCCAGGAGCCGGACAACTGTCGGCAGGCCTTCTCCATGTATTCCTTTATGATCAGCCTAGGAGGTTGCATTGGATACCTGCTGCCAGCAATCAACTGGGACAGTAGCTTTCTGGCTCCTTACTTGGGGGGACAAGAAGAATGCCTCTTCAGCCTCCTCACCCTCATCTTTCTCAGCTGTGTCTTGGCCACTGCCTTTGTGACTGAGGAGGTGGTAACCCAGACCGAAGTGCTGGCAAATCCTGCTATGAAGGATTCCTCCATGCCCCCTTCCCTTAGCTGCTGCTCTTGCTGGGTTCCAAAGAGCTTTCTGAGGGTCCGGCATCTGGTCCAGGCATTTAGGAATCTCTGTGCCTTGGCTCCGCGCCTGCACGGACTTTGCTGCCATGTCCCCAAGGTGATCCGGCAGCTTTTTGTGGCTGAGCTGTGCAGCTGGATGGCCCTCATGACATTCATGCTGTTCTACACGGACTTTGTTGGGGAAGGGCTGTACCAGGGAGTTCCCAGAGCTGAGCCAGGCACGGAAGCCAGACGCAACTACGATGAAGGTAAACTGATAGGGTAGGAAGGGAGAGAAACTTGTTGCTTATGTCTCTGCAATTGATATCTGGATCCAAATGCTTCAGCTAGCATTAGTGATAAATGATGCAATCAAACTAGACTTGCAGAAAGTTATCTTTCATGTTTTGTTGCACATTCTTGGAAGTGAAGGGATGGAAGAATGGGTGGTGGAAGGAGGCCAGTTAGTGGCCATGTGGTCCTGTGATGATGATGGCTCTAAACCTAGGAAATGCAAGCTTAATTTTTTTTTATTCTGGAATGTGCTTGCTGAATAGGCTTGTACCTAGTCGCGTCACACTGTGCTAGTAAGGAATAATTTTTTTAAAAAATTGCTAAGCATTCAAATAAAGGATTTTCTCCCAAAAGTCCTGGTTCAGCAGAGTAGTTCTTATGCACACTAAGGGCATCTTTCCTATTTATTGGTGTAGAAAAGTAAATGTGACAACGTATAGGATGCTAGCCAAATGCAGCTTATTAGATGCCTACCTGTAGTCCACTTTCTCTTGTCAGGACCCTGAGATTCTTGACAAGGGACAACTAGGGAATGTAGCTTATTATTCATGTTTACAGAAAATATATGATCTGCATCCTACAAGCCAATAGTCCACCATTACTTCTTTTTTTTTTGGTAACTTTATATTTTATTTTATATAATAATAAATATAACAATCAACCTCAAAAATTTCTTAATAGAAAACAAAGTTAACATATTTAGTAGGAAGCTCCATTGTTGAATTTTTAACCTTAGATACATAGTCAAAAAACACAAACAATTTTTTTAACAAAATTAGATTTTTTCTCAGGCGCTTCTGCCACCAATATTTGAGATGCTAACTTGTCCATTACCACCAAATCATTCTTAAGGGAGGGAATCGTCCACCACTAGTTCTAACCCTGTCTGTTACTGAGTTTCTAGAATCTCAGCAAACATTTTTTCCAGTCCTGCTCCCCAAGCCTGTTTTTATGATTGGGAGTGGGTGGGTAGTTAAATATGATATCTTCTAAATGTATTTAACGAAGCATGCCAATTCTGTTGCACATAATTGCCTTGTGGTGACCCTTTCTGCTGAATAAATTTTCAGTTCTGAGAACAACTTCAGATGTTACCTTGCCCCATTCCTTTGCAACAATGTTGCAATGCATAAAATACAGCCCTTGTGTACCCCTGTCTGACCTAACACACACATGCTTGGAAGATGTGTGGGCTGCATTTCATATGTGAGGTTGCAGAGGAAGTAAAAGTGGTTTCCCTTTATTAGAGCTGATTCACTATTTCCTTAAACATTCGGTGCCTTGGATTCATTAATAAATCAGGAATGATGATTACCTGTCTGGTTTATGAGCAGGAACCTTCTCAAGAATGGCACAGGTGGCTTGCTTAGGGCAAGATCCTCCTGATGCATGTCCTGTGATCAGCATGTGCCATTCCACAAGTACAGATTCCTCTTTTGTTGCCAGGCTTTTGAAGATGGAATCAAGATGGAATCTTTCCCCTTTTAGCTGAAAAAGGTGTCTTAGTGGTAGGATTTCTGGAATGGTTCCAGCTAAAGCTCTTTGGTCTTTCGCCTGCCCTTTTTTTTTTTTGTTCCAGTATAATTGATGTTGAGGTTGGTGTGACCTCGATTGAATATAATTAAAAGTAAACATCTGCATCCTGTGGTGCCTACAAGTCCTGCTTGCATTGGAGGCTCCATTGAATACCAACAATGGTATTCAGTGATTGCAGTGATATGGAGCCACATGGAGCCCTTTGGAGATGTGTGGAGGGAGCGTCCAGACCTCTGTGGATGTCTTGGAGAATGTTATGGATGAGAAATCCTAGTGGTTGGCAGCAGTCTGAATGCCATTTCCAGTGTTAATGCTTCTGTGAAATTCATGGCCAAGACTTAGGAGCTCCAGGCCCACAAGTTAGGATCATTCACAGATGAACCTCTTGGCCACAGTTAACTTCATGAGGGCGCTTTTTGATATCCCATGTACATGTTTAAAACTGCGAATATTAAGGGGTACTTGTCATATTTAGCCCATCTGTGGTTCTGCAGAGAGGAGTCGAAGAGCAAGCCTTCCATGCCATGTACTTAAATCTGTGGTACCTTCAAGCAACCCACCTAATACTCATTTGCACTTCTACCCTGCATATCTTTATTAATTATAAAGTGGGTAGTTGCAATGCTGGGACGATTAAGAGGTTTTTCGTAGATGACTGCTTTATTAATGGATACAGTTAACATTTTAACAATCTTAAAATAGATCTTGTGGCCAAACACCTGAGATGACCTTGGCTGTCTTGGGTAGTCTACCTACTGCTTCCTCCCCATCTCACCCGATGTACTTGCATCTCTTCTCAGGTATTCGGATGGGCAGCTTGGGTCTTTTCCTCCAGTGCGTCATCTCCATCTTCTTCTCAACAATCATGGACCGGATGGTGAAGCAGTTTGGGACACGAATGGTCTACCTCGCCAGTGTGGCTTTTTTCCCACTGACTGCCTTCATTATGTGCTTTTCACAGAGTGTCGTCATTGTCACTGTTTCTGCTGCTCTGACGGGCTTCCCCTTCTCAGTGCTGCAGATCCTGCCTTACACACTGGCATCGCTTTATCATCATGAAAAGCAGGTGGGGTAATTTGTGGGTGGGGGTGTATGTCTCTAACGTGTAGGAGGCTTCATAAGGGGCACGGGTGGGGGAAAACAGGCCAGTTTTTCACAGAGATGTGCATTTTGCTCAGAGAGTTCAAACTATGGACAGTTTTAGCTTACAGGAGCCATGTAAGTTTTACAGACCCTGGCTTATACCAAATAGCATTGGTCTCTGAATCGTGTGTTGCCTTAAGTGCCTTTGGGCAGAGAGACAACTTAAAAATAAAATCGCAGAGAAAGGTTCACAGTGTGGTGAACCAGAGAGCTGACATTATTGTTTGTTTAATAATTTTGCTTTTGTGGGACTGGCTTGAGGGCGGCTTTCTGCTTCCTTTCCCCTAAGTGCATTCTTAGAAGAAGTGTAAGGGAGCAACCTGGAATGGCTGAAGGTGTAGAACCCTCTTGGGACTCTTTATGAGCCCCACTCAGGGCTCCCCTCCCCCTGGGATAAAGCAGCTGGAGGAAGTGCAGTCGGAAAGTACTCTAGCACCATGGCCCCAATCCAGGCCACCCTCTCCCCATGCTTGCTTCTTAGGGCCAAAGTGCATATCTTTAGTTCTAGTCATGGAACTCCACCATAAGGCTGGCTTCTTGCCCAGGAAGCGATTTGGGGTGGCCAAATTGGTGATGGAGGCCCCCACACTCACATCCTGTTTCTGCTGCCTAGTTCCAAGGCCACTGCCTCTGGGGTTCACTTTGGACCTAGCCAGGGTGGCTCAGGAAGAGGGCACGTGGGGTGGCAAAATGCCTTCAGTCACCCCTAACATATAGTTAGCCTTACAGCAAGCTCACATCTGGCTTTTCACCTGCCATGTTGAAAGTGTGTGCCAGTGTTCCCAGCGGAAAGAAAAAAGACATAATTTAACAAGGATGATTGATCTGTCACGGCCATTCATGGCCTTCCCCCCCTCCTCTTACCCCAGTTGCACTACTGCTAATTATACAACTCCTTGCACTTATCTCCCTCTCTGATGTTTTACTGTTTTTAAACCCCCTTTTCCTTCTGCCTCTTGGTGTCAGTCCTTTTTGTGTCTGCTTCTTGTGTTTTGATTTGTTCACTTCTCCTCTCTTCTGAACTGAATCAACACACAGTTCCTTCATAACTGCTGCCAATCCAATTTTGTGAGAGCCCGCAAGACTAACCTTGTCTGAAGCTTCACCCTCGCAAGCCGCGTAAGTCGGTTGCATTTCACGCATGCCCTTGAATCATACTGTGATATGAGCATCTCAGCATGAGGACTTTCACCCTTTGAAAAAGTTCTTTGACTGTCTGGGATTGAATAGGGAACAGAAAGAAATGGCTACTCTTCTGAGGGTAGCAGATACCCCAAATGACTGTTGGGGCCAAAATTCCTCCAGCTTTACCCTTTCCATGAAATGATTCTTGTGAATTGGCATAGATCTATTAATTTCTTTCTAGAAAGCCTCCCCCTGTATTTTAAATTAATCTAGCAGTGGGAGTTGGGGGGGTTTCACAGGGACCTATAGTTTCTTGTAAATACAATAGAATACAACCATTTCTGTATTCAAACCTGCACGATTATTCTTTCTAAGTGTTTTCCACTTCTCCATTTATCAGTTCTTAAAACTGGCTTAAGTAACTCACTTTCTGCATGTTACAATTTGGTCACTGTGTTCCCAGAGTCCATGGCAAAAATGGAACTTGAACACAGACCCATCTCTCTCTCTCTCTACAATTGAAATATATACATGCTGGAGATGTTGACAAGATCCAAGAGGGGTCCAGAGTTCATGTGATGGCAAAAATCCATCATATAAACAAGGAAATATTTATAAGTTTGGACTGTAAATAGACTATATTGAATCCAAGGTCTTCAGCCTTGTCAAGTGAAGCTTTCAGCTTATAACTGGACTGCCCTGGAAACAAGGCAAAATACTCTTTTGACAGAGCTTCATTTCCCTTGTAGACCTTTGAGGCACAAAGTAGATACAGTGGAAGTGGCTAGGTTTGTATACTTTAGGGGTCTCCAACGTGAGAGAAAAGTACTGGAAATAGCTGGAAGAGGGAAGATAATATGAAGGTGGAGAGGGGGGCTGTCTTTCCAACCCCATCACATATTGTTTGGCGGCTGTAAGATGATCATGACAGTGCTTTGGATCCTGGGTGAAACCATCCTCCCCTCCTTTTCCTCTCAGTGACACTTCCACTGGTGCTAGGACTTCAAGGGAAGTGTCCACCTGATTCCACTTTCTTAATGCAGCCCCCTGGGCCATACAACATTTTTTTTATTCACCTGGGTCCCACAACCTCCAATGTAGGCTGTTTGGAGGCCTACTGGGAGGAAGGTAGAGAATGGGAAAGAACTACCCTGTGAAGCACTTGAGCTTCATAAGAGCCATGCCAGTGTTCTCTATAGGTGGGGTCAATTTGTAGCAGAATACCTGTATATTGCAAGCTCTTTTCATGAAATGTTTTGTTCTGTTGTCATCTGATGTCCTGCTCTTCAGCTACTGAGAACCAATCTCAGTGCCGCCATTGAGATTGTCATTGGATCTCCCATGGGGTTTTTTTTAGTTCAAAGCTATTAGGACTGCTGATTTGATTCGGGAAGCATGCATGAAGAGGAATTTGAGTTTCATTAGCTTCATAAGAGGAAGAAAATACAGTGTGGTACCTTTATTTCCCCCTAGCATTATGGAAGAACGTAGTTTTAGATCCATGGTGTGTATGTATGGGTGAATGGAATGTTACACAGTTTGAATGCGAGGTAAGTTCCTGTGGTATCAATAGCACATGGCATTTATATAGCAGACTATTCAGTGTGGTTCACACAGCAACCGGGTAAGGTAGGTGTCCCGGCTGGGGCCGGGATGGCGAGCCTCGTGACGGCGCGGCTGCCCAAACCACCCCCCCGACCCACGGAAACTTACCGGAAGCCCCTCTCCGGGAGCCTGGGAGAGGGGCGGAGGAGTGGGCCAGCCAGAAGCCGGTGGCAGACGACGGCGGGGAGCCGGGGGAGAGGCGGAGACAGGCCGGGCGAGCGCAGCCTGGCCCACGCGGCGCACGGACGCCCGGCACAGCGTCCTCGGTCCAGGGGTGGGGCGCAGGAGGGAAGCAGGGCATGCTCACAGGGAGGGCCTCAGGCAGACAGATGGGGGAGGAGGCAGCAGGCCCGGCATCTCCGCTTTTAGGCAGGGGCGGGGCCAAGGCAAAGGAGGAGCCCAGGGGCTGTCGGGGGTAATAAAAGGAGGAGAAGTCTGGGAGCTGAGGAGGATGTAAACTGGGCTGGCTGGGGTGTCAGAGAGAGAGACGAAAGACCCCGAGCGAAGTGGAAGCTGAGCCAGAGGACAGACCAGGGCAGAAAAAGGGGGGTGAGGAAACCTCCCCTGCACCCCTGTCATCTGAGGACACCCAGGTAACGCCTCCAGGACCCAGTTCAGTCCCCCTGGGCTCCTGAATCCCCCCTCGTAGGACTCGTGTCCAAGCGACCCCGACCCTGTGGAGACGGCCACTGGCGACGGGTCACCCGTGGGGGCATGGGAGACGTCACAGTAGGTTAGATTTCCATATTGCAGATGGGGTGAGAGTGTGAATTTCCTATGGACCTCATGGGGGATGTAGCTGTGTAGAGATTTGATCTGAAAGGGCCATCTGGGTCATAGGTCAGTCTTAACTGCCTGCCCTATGTACTACCTTTCTTCCTGCATGTGATCAGTTCTGATTATCCTCTGACATCCAGGCATCTAGAGAACTGAAATGCAAATTGCTGGATAACTGACACAATTAGTCTCAGTTTCTACAAAGTGGTAGCCTGAAACAGTGCTGCTGTGAAACCCATCTTATGGTACTGGACCTAAAGTGATGGCTTTTATGTAACTTTAGGCCACAGTATTGCTTTCTGATGGTGCTAAAGGGGGAGTTCTTCATCTTCCTTTCTGAAGAACAGTAGGAGGCATTTGTGAGAAGAACTTAAATGTCATCAGTCATAAACCTTAACAGATCCATGGTTCCATGTTCCTGTGGCTTTGGAATATCAAACATGAGACCACAGTTACAGGTAGCTGAGAAAGGATTAGCTGACTCCTAGGACCACATAACTACCTGCAGCCAAGGAGACAGAAGAATGTGCAGTCAAATCAAAAGCAACTCACAGAGACCCCAGCTATGGGGGTGTTCAAGGCACAAAACAAGCAGAGATGGTTTGCCATTGTCTTCCTCCATGTAGCAACCACAGGCTTCCTTGGTGGTCTCTTATCCAAATACTAACTGTGGCTGATCCTGCTTAGCCTCCAAGCCCCGAATGAGCTTGGACCAAACTGGGCTATTCCATTTCTATTTTCAGGGTTTTGTGCCAGAATTGTTTCCCCCCTATGATGCTAGCCAAACTCTATCCGTCAGCTTCAGCTGTGAGCCTTGCAATTCTTCCTGTGACAAGGGCACATACAGGGATTTGCATGATGCATTCAACTTCTGTAATATCATTCGACTGGCTTTCTACTTGGCAGAACATGGGAGCTACAGGGGGCAGCTATCAGTTGGTAAAACTGACTAATACCATGCAAAACTTCATATGAAATATGATTGATATGGACTTCATAGCTACAAAAATGTGGTGTGGGCTTCTAGCCAAGATTGGCTTTTCGGGGGGGGGGGGTTGTATCTTAAAGCTGTGGTATTGATCTATATTTAAAAGCATACCCAAGTTTCCTACCTGTAGATTAAAATGAAGATTGATGCATGCTAATGAAATTTGCAAAATATAGGTCTGTCCAGGTTGATTATTTGTACCATGGGTCCATTCTGGGTAGAGACACTGAGGTGGGGGAAGAGAGAGGGCAAATGCCTGTGCGCTCTCTTCTTCCTCCCCTCCTGTGAACTTCCTAAGGGCCTCTGGGTGACCAAGACTATAGACAGAGTACTGGTCTGCCTCAGCATGGCAGTGAGCATATTGTCCTGTTCCACTGTGTGCATATTCAGCTCAGTTGCAGAACGCACTAGGATATGAGCAGACACATTCTTAAGACTTCCTCATTCATCCCAACATTGACTACAACAGAAAGCAAGCCATAGGCTATCTGTCTAATGTGCAGAGGTACGAAAGGCCCATTGAAATGCTGTCCTGAGATCAGAGCTTTGATTTTTTAAAATTAACGTATTTAAATATTCTGGCAACAAGGATGGACACTAACTTGCAATACTGAAGTAAAACCTCCCAGTCCACTCAGGTCAAAGGATATCCTGGTACAGTGCTTAATCAGGCCAATGTACATCTTGCAACATTTATAACTAACAACAAAACCTGTTTTGTACCGTCCTTCTCCCTTCCTCCGTGTTATCCTTGCAACCCTGTGAGAAAGACTGACTAGTCCTAAGTTACTCAGCAAACTTCCATGGTGGCAGAGCAGGGATTTTAACCTGGGTCTTTTCAGATCTCAGCAGTCTGGCTCCCTTGTAAGCGGACTTCCAGTAGCCAGCTTAGTAGCAGACTTAAAGATATACCCCTTCATACACATAAAACTGACACTAGTTCTTTTATGTGAGACTGCTGTGCTGAAGCAATAGAAACATGTGGTGTCAAAAGAGGAGAAGCCCTGTCCATTTGCAGCAAAAGTCCAGCCATATTTGAAGAAATAAAGCATTGCTCTGTACAGGCACCTCAAGAGTAGGCCAGTCTTGGGCTAAAACCAACTCTGACTTCCTGGCCCTTACTGATGCCAAGGTCATATTTGTTGGGTGCAGCAGCTCCATTGCCCAACTTCAGTGTTGTTCCTTCTAGCACCTTTTTAATGGCTTCACTGTTCTGGTGCAGCATCTTACCCTTTTATTTCCCCCTTTCAGATCTTTTTGCCGAAGTACAAAAGCAAAGAAGAAGATACAGCTCAACTGGACAAGAAGGCTGGCTTCCTCAAAAGTCACCTTTCTGCACAAAAATTGACCTACCAGAATGGACACAGTGGGAGCCTCTTCTCTCCTCCGGTGGCTGGCTCTGCTCTTTGTGTCAGCTCACCTTGTGAGGTCTCGCTTAGGACGATGGTGGGAGAATCAGATGCCACAGCTGCAAGCCGAGGCATCTGTTCAGACCTGGCCATCTTGGACAGTGCCTTCCTCCTCTCTCAGGTCATCCCATCCCTCCTCCTGGGTTCGGTTGTTCAGTTCACACAGTCAGTCACTGCTTATATGGCATCTGCTACTGGCTTTGGGCTAGTGGCCATTTACTTTGCAACCAAAGTCGTCTTTGACAAGAGTGATATGGCCAAGTATTCAGTATAGGAGGGGTGGGGAGACAGAGACTATGAAAAAAAAATGTGCACATTGTAATGGTTAATGTAGAACAGTCAACAAGGCACATACTGCCATCTTTCTCTCTTCCCAGATGTGTTGCAGTGAGACCCATGCAAAAACTCTGAAGGAAAAGAGAATGCTGGGCTGATCTCAGGGTATCAAATGAAAGGGAGCCTGGTACTATGTCTTCTGTTTCTCCATGGTGCCTTCATCAAAGTGCTTCTGCTCAAAAGCCTACCAAAGGGGCTTGCAGGAAAAGGCCAGCTTTTCAGCAACAGGCTATTCCAATGTCAGCTCTGTCCAGCTGTGTGGGAGGAAAGTGACACTCTGCAGAAAGCACAAAGGGTGGATCAGAGCTATAACCCCCCCCTCCCCCATTGGCATCGCCTTCTTACAGTTGGTCTTCATTTTGAGTCTAAGCTGTACCCTATGTAGCAACCTTTTTATGTTTTCTTGTGAACTGGAGAAACACAGGGGAAAGAGGCTGAGTTTGGCACCCTTGCCCTTTTTTAAAGGGATGAAGCAATGACCCACACCCCTTTATCCATTCCAAGATGAACTGCAGGTCAAGATCATAGTCGTATGAATAAATTGGGTAGAGCTGTGCAAGAGGGGGGCTTGTTTAGGTGAGGATGCTGTGGTTGACCTGGCAAGAACTCTGCAGTGGCACGATGGAAATGAAAAGCTTGGTCCTGATCTGCTACTCTTTCCCCATAAATGCCCTAAACAGAGCTTTCAGTTAGTGCAAACAGAGAGGCTTATGTAAGTACAAGCTGTAGAACATGCCTCTCTGGAGACTTGGCTTTAAGTGACTAACTGGCACAAACAAATGACAGAACCTTCCACTGTACAGTACTGAAAAGAATCTTTAGTATACCAGCAGGGCACAAATACTTGCATGCATGCCTCCTCTTCTGCCAAAGAAGTGATGTGGCCAGTTTGTCTGTGCTAAAGGGATTGACAGGGGAAAAAAACAACCCTTATATTTCTGTATACAACAAGGGTAGGCTTCAAGCTGTGTTTTCCTACGTGTGATCCAGCATTTCTGCCACCCAGATAGACCAGAGGCACTCCCCCTGCCAGGCAAATGTGGCAAAATGCATTGCTCTTTTTAAAATCTTCTCTTTGCTGCAAAGCAGTTTTTAATGAGCCATATTATGACTTGCAGCTATTCACTTGGCACCGTAAAGAGCAGCTGTTTCTAAGGCGGATCATAGACTTTGCATACCCAATGCAGCAAAAAATCAGGGTGCATAGAATTATAGGACTGGAAGGACACACCAGCAAACTGAGTCCAGCCCCCTTTCCCCATGTCAAGAATCCTTTATTTGATGCCACAAATCATATTGTTCTCTAGCTGTAATAATAAATTCCTTTAGGTCATTATCTAGATGACTCCTTAGAGCTGAAGGGGTGGGAAGACTATTCAGCCCAGTTCCCTTTGCCAGCATAAAACCTATAGTGCTCTGCAATCCTGACGGATTATCTTGGTGCTGTATAGACTGCAGTAAATCACAGGCAACAAGCATGAAGGCCAAGGGGATCATACCACAGGGAAAATACTCTTATTCAGAGGTAAGCATAGAGGAGCATGCTTGAGAGAAAAAACCCAAGGCTCCTTTAAAAGTCAGCAGTCAATCAGAGCTAAAGACAACTCTCCCTTGGAGACCATGTAGGATGATCACTAAAGCCTGCAATAGGGGAAATGGCACACTAGGTTTTCCCAATAGATTATTTTGTTGGCTTCTAGCCACAGGTTTTTAACCTTAGGACAATCCACAGCCTCTGACTGTGTCCACTGTTGAGGTTTTAGAGGGAGAAGAAACCTAGTTTCTGATATGGAGTCTTCATTCCTAGAAACTACAATTAAGGCCTTGGGTTAAAATATCCTCCTAGATCTTTCTAGTCCTGGGATAATCTAGGGCTGCTTGTCTAAGAATTGGAAGGAAGTGATAGCATTGAAGTGAAACAAATATTTAGGTACAGCTTTCAAAAGCCTGCATATTGTAATCTCTCGGAAATCATTTGTATGGGATTCTACACTCCTGTTGGTTCTCTTGGAAGTGCTGTCTTTAACAGGCCTAGACATCAGCCAAGGTGTGAACGGAAGAACTCCACAAATCTATTCTCTTTCCCATGATTGCATATAAATTTATCAGGCAAGTCTCCAACACGCCTAAGGCACTCCACCACCAAAGCCCCAACCTCTTGCTGTGTCCTGGCTCTGATCAGTTCCTGTAAGAGGTAGAAAATCCTGTGTGTGGAACGAGCGCAGCTACTTTCTGGCAGCTAGGCATGATGTCATGAGTGGTGGCTATATTTTATACTCGGAGAACAAGTATACAGTTGAACGCCTGGGGCTCTAATCTGCCCCTTCTAAAAGCATTTTCCAGTTCTGTGTAGTATTTGAATGCAACCAAGGGTGGCTTAGCTATGAATTTCCACGCTTTCTCTTGTGCAGCTTTGGGAGCTTTCTGCTGTTGCTTAGAAAGGCAAGCACCTTGATTGAGTGGAGGAGATTTGCAATTTTTCTGCCTACTTCAATCTCCTGCAGCTAGGAAGACATGTAAAAAGGTGCATGATACGGTACATCTAGTCATTCCTATCTCATTTGCTTCTTGTGACTACTTCCTTTCAAAATAGGGAAAGCCTGCATTTTAGGCCAGGCTTTCCTGAAGCTTCTTTAACTTGGGTAGACCAAGTTAGAGCTCTTCTACTCCCAACAATCCTATCTGCTTCAGTGTGTTGGGGATATGTGCATGCATCCCATGGCTGCATATGAAAAATCTGTGGATAAATGTCACTCCCTGTATTCTGGCTTAGCACAAGGACCTGACTTTCCATGTGGGCGGATGGTGGGGAAAGTGGAGCATCTTGCCCATCCCACAACTCTTGTGTGACCCTTGCAGGGGATCCTGATATGCTACTTGAGAACCCATGGCTGGTTCTCTAATAAGGAAGAGTCCATGCTATGAAGTAACAGAAATTACTATCAATCTCAGGTCAAAGGTGTGTGCAAAATCCACTCTCTGTGGCTGCCACATACCTTCCTTTTGAAGGGAAACACTTTTTCCTATCTGGCAAATGAGGACAGCAGCAGTGTTTTAAAACTGCCATAATTACCAGAATAAATCAGATTTAAGTTTTTTTGGGGGAGGGGGCAATTATGCACTGCAAATAGGATCTAATTATACAAATATACAGGTTAGCATGTAGAAAAAGTGAGATGCTAATGACACTGGAAGAAACTGTAAGCTTGGATGCTGAGGCCAGCCATAGCTGCTGAGCAGAATGTGCACAGCTCATGAGCCAAAAGTTTAACATGCAGCCTATCCAGACAGCCTGCAGCTGCAGAGACGATCCTTAAAAGCATCTGAACAGGCATTCCAGGAACAGGGAGGGACTCGGGGGTGGGGGCATGCCATGCCATATGTAACTTTGGAAATGTACCACCAGTCCTAGGTGTGAGCCTCTGCACTGCCTTGTTTCATATGAGCAATGAAACTGCATTGGTTGTACAGATGGGAAAGAATTAGCTGAAGCTTAAATTTAATTGAGCCATTCTTAACCTGATTTTTTTAAAAAAAAAAAAATCTAAATTGAAGCAGGAAAAAGAATGCTGTTTCAGTTGCTCTTTGTAACTCTGCTCATTATTGCAGTGCCAGGTGCTCAGCAGTACCCACAAGTACTCATTACCCAGCATGCAGCTTGCTCTGACCCAGTGTTTTTTTCTTGCACCACAGACGAGCCAGTGAAGAATCAGACACTGGACATAATGGATGTATACAGAGTCCAATTAGCTCAGTTACAATGGCTCTCTTCACTTTTAATAAAAGTTTTGTTAGCTAGCATCTCTCCTCCTTTTCCACTCTACTCTCCTCTTCTCACACAGCTTTATTTAAAGGGAATTTATTGAACTTTCGGTCAGAGATTGGATGATGTCTTTAGTTCTCTGCAAGAGATTCTTCTGAAGCAGTTGTTCTAGAGGAAAGATTTCTCTGCTATTTTTATTCTTTAAAAGTAAAACACTGTCTACAATTGTGTGTTTTTATTTATTTAGGGAAGTAAATATTTTGTACATTTTATTGTGCAAAGAATATTAAAGTCTATTAAGGAATAAAAAAAATGAGAATTGTCTTTTTTTTTAATGATGGAGTGAGTTTGGAATTGGGTGTAAAGTCTGAAACCATCTTTCTGTGCTGAACTAGGGGGAATGAATAATGCACAAAGGCAACTATCCAGTTTACAGTACAATGTAGGCATATCCATGAAAGCTGGTTTACTCTTCAGTGCACTGTGATTTGGTGCATCAGTCTCTTCTCACTTCTGAAAGAGGATGTTTGCTTTAAAACAAGTATTAAAAGGGGCATTATTCAAGAAGCAGGTATTTTAATTGTTAGACAGTTACTCAAAGCCTACAATGCTCCAGAAACTAAGCATTTGCCTTTTCAGAAAAGGGATTCTTCAGTATTTAGGAAGGGTTGGATCATTCACTGAAGGCTGGCTGTACAGTCTTTGCAAACAAGTGCTGTGATTAGAAAAACACAGAGAAGTTACCAAGTGAATTGAAATTTTGCCTACACTGGCCTAACTCTTCTTGAGTATAAAACTATAAATGGAACTTTTTCAAGATACTACTTTTATCCTATAGCAATATATAAGGATGCCAGTCTCCAGGTGGGCCCTGGGGATCCCCAGGGAATTACAACTCACCTCCAGACTACAGAAATCATGACCCCTGGGAAAAAATAGATGTTTTGGAGTTCTCTAGACTCAATCCCCAAATCTCCAGGTGTTTCCCGACCTGGATCTGCAGCCCTAAGCAATATTTTTTAAAATTTTATTTATATCCTGCCCTCCCCCACAAGTGGGCTCAGGGCAGGTCACAACATATTAATTTAATACACAGAATAATTAAAAACATTAAAAAATACAATCCATGAACAACCATAATAAAATTCTACTCAGATTTAAAGGGGAAAATGTATCATCTGAGATAAGCCTATAACCATGGAGACTTTTATATTCAATAGCCCAGTTCCTGAACATTGCAATTAAGGAAAAATTTTAAGGTACAGTCCCTCTTTTGACAGTATGGGGTTGGATCCAAACCTCCTTTGAATAGAGTGAATCTGAAGACATCTTGCCTTCCCTGCCTCCCTATAGTGCCCTACCACTGCTGAAGTGGGAGAGACATTGGGGGGGGGTATGCAGAGGAGAGGAAACACATTTGTTCCATTTGCAGAGCTTGCTCTGCCACACAAGCGCTGACCGTGGCTGGGAGGGTAGGGTAGAAATTTAATAAATCAAATCAAGATTTCTGCTATTACTTCAGCCCTGTGTGCTTATAAGCCATGTTGTTTCAAAGGGTCCCTCAGCTCACAGGAGCAGCTTTTTGGAGGCCGGGGGACCAAAGGAATCTTGGATCAAGAAAAATTTGCCAAACAATTTCAATTGAAAAAAGAACACATTAGGGATGTTCTTTATCCCCTTTATTATACATACTAGCAATAGAGATTTTATCTATAAAGATCAGATGATAGAATTAAGGGAATAAAAGTGGATGATGTAGAGTTTAAAAAGAAAAACTATGCAGATGACGTGGTTCTAACAGTCTTGAATCCCCAGAAATCATTGCAATATGTAATTGAACATATTGAAGAATTTGGATCCTTATCAGGCTATAAAAAGACAGAAAAAGACAAACTGATAATAAAATTTTTAACACCAGAAGAAGAAATTATAAAGAGCACAGAGTGCTCAGCAGCTACCAATTCTATTAAATATTTGGGAATAAATGTGACTGGGCAAAACTAATCTTTTCAAAAATAACTACCAGAAAACTTGGAAACTGATACAAGCACATTTATCAAAATGGAAAAAATTAAAAATTTCAGGGCTAGGAAGAATCTTTGCAATCAAAATTAATGTGCTGCCAAAATAAACTTTCTGTTCCACGTGTTACCCATACATATAGAAGAAAGAATATTGAAAGTGTGGCAAGGACAGATAAACTAATTTATGTGGAATGGCAACCCCATCCCCCCCAAGAATAAGCTTTAAAATACTACAAGATGAGATGGAGAGGAGAATTAGCAGTCCCAAATGTAAAATTATATTACCGAGTAGCAGGTCAGGGTTTGGATTGTGGACTTGATTAAAAATCTAAGACATAGAATAGTAACAGTAGAATCAGCAGACATTGATGAAGGCTTACACGATTATTTGTGAATTAAGAAACTGGCTAAAAAGAAAACACGAAGTCATGTAATCAGAATATGGTTTACATGCTGGAATTTATTGAGCCCCTCAAACTCTCTCCTTATGTCCCCAATAGAAACCTACCATGATAATAACACAAGAGACAAAAATGATTTTTTAACATATGGCATGATGATAAATACTCAGGGGAAAATCAAGTCTTGGCAAGATATCAACTATGGGGAAAAGATATCAGATTTACAGACAGCCAGACATTAAGAGAAAATTGGCACGAAAGGACATTGAGAAAGCAGAGAAAAACTACAAAGGAAAATACTGGAAATGTCAAGACATAGATGGAACCTTCTTTCATATGTGGTGGACTTGTAAAAAAGCAAAAAGATTCTGGAAAGAAATACACTGAAAAAGGCTGAACACATCAAAGTGTAAATTCCCAATGGAAGCTAAGAGCACGCTATTAGGTGTTCTGCCTAACAAATTACCAAAAATTTTAGAAGAGCTATTCAAATATATGGTGACAGAGGCTAGGACTATTTATGCAGTAAAATGGAAATTAGATGTCTGTCCATGTTTAGAAGAATGGGAAAATAAACTTGCTGAATATGCAGTAATGGCAAAATTAACAACCTACTTGAGAAATAGGTCTGTTATGAAATCTGAGGAGAGATGGAGTGTGTATTATGTCTACTATGTGTCAGGCTCCCAGCAGAACCACTCTTAACACAATCTTTCTTTTGAAAGTTTATTGAGAAATTTGGTTAACTGTAGAGACAAACGACTTTGCCAGACCTAGGGATTGATAATAAAGCTGAGGTCCCACATTCCATACATATGTCACCCACACCAGCCTTACTACAGGTCATGAAAGATATACAACCCACCTAGCTATTTCCAAAGTCTTATCTCCCCCCAAGGTCGACTCTCCTGTGAAAACCTGAGAACTTCCTGGGGGCTGTGTGGAGAAGAATTACAATTGGCACATCCTTACACCTGCAGACAATCAGACTCACACTCACACATCCCCTTAGGAATGTCATGTCAGCAAGGGTGAAAGACAAGGGCTTAGAGCGATATCATATGTGCCCAGCAAGCAGGGGCGAAACCAAGCCGTTAGCATTACAAAGATCAATAACCATAAATCCAGGGCCTGAGTCTGACACCATACTAGCAGGAGAAAAACTTAGAATGAGAAACAGTCTAGAATACAAATGAGTTCTTGATATGAGATATATAATAGACCTTCCTTTGCACTTTGATTTTTAAAAATCTGTTAAAGATTCTAATGAATGTGTAGAAGTGGTGAAAATATGTAATATTGAATATGTAGTAATGATGAAACTAATGATGGAGTCTGACAGAGATGCAGACTCTGTGTATTTAAGCAGATTATGAGAAGGAGGGCAGGAAGGGTTGCCTCAGTGCTTAGTTCCTGTGGCTCTTTCTTGCACATCCAGGGAAATGCTGATCATCACTTTGGGGTCAGGAAGCAATTTTTCTCCAGGCTGGTTTGACCAGGGATCCTGGAGGGTTTTTTGGCATCCTCTGGGCATGGAACAGCCGTCACTGTGGGTGTGGAGGGGGAGGTATTTGTGAATTTCCTGCCTTGTGCATGGGGTTGGACTAGATGACCCTGGAGGTCCCTTCCAACTCTATGATTCTATGATGTAGTCGAAATAAATTAACTATGAAGTTTGAAAATTAAAACGTTGAATACATTCATATTTCAATAAAAGTAATAACTATTGTATATTATAGGTAATACCTCAAAATTCCAACAAAGAGGATATAAGGGTAAATATTTTCTGTCTTATACATTTTGTATTACATGATTGTCCTTGACAAATGCAATTATGTTGTATAACCTCTTCCCCCCCTTTCCCTTTTCTATACCCCCACTGTCTTCTCAAATAAATATATAGATTCTAAGAAAAAAGAAAAATTTGCCAACATTACCTATCAGTATACACCCGTGCAATTGTAATTCTTGCCATGGAGTGGGTACAGAGACAGCAATGAGGATGATCAGGGGCCTGGAGACCAAGACCTACCAGGAAAGGCTGAGGGACTTGGGATTTGTTTTTTTACAGTATGAGTAGTTCAGCAGTGGAATTGGCTGCCTAGGGAGGTGGTGAGCTCCCCCTCACTGGCAGTATTCAAGCTACAACTGGATGAACATTGTCAGGGATGTTTTAGGCCGATCCTGTATTGAGCAGGGGGTTGACCTAGATGGCCTGTATGGCCCCTTCCAATTCTATGATTCTATAAATTTCTTTAACTGTTTCTGTTACTGAACCAAACAATGAAGAAAATATAATTGTTCAGACTGAAGCACCTTCTAATCCTTTGTTGGTGTGGCTTCCTTGCTTTTCTGTTTAAGTGGCACTTTAAATAATGTAACAGAAACAAAAATCTTTATAATCTTCCTTTCTCACTGAGACTCAAGGCAGATTACACACTATAAACCAATGCAATCAATAGGATGATGCATTAGGAAACAATATAATAGGACTAGGATTGCAAAAATTTAAAATGGAGCTGTCATTTGAACACAGCATAAGGATTAAATGTGACATTAAATAATGCAGAACATGATATCACATAAATGGTTCAGCAAAATATGATATAGCTCTATTTATTTCCTTTAACCAGTGTTTATATTTTGGCATAAATTTTTGTGGAACACCTTATTCTAATTTCAGTAAGAATAAAAGCTAGGTAGCCTTTAAACTGCCATAAACTGCCTTTAAACTGCCATAAGAATTCTCAGTTTGCTGCAACAGGTAAGCATGGCTTCCCTTCTGGAACAGCTGCTTTAAAAAAACAACCCACAACTCTGTTGGTGTCATAGTTTGTTCAAGACTCTTCCCTCCAGTAGATGGTGCTAGAAGTTCTAAATCTAGGGAACACTGATTTTTCACTACACTGTGGTTAGGATATTCCATTACTGCAGCCATTCTATCTTGTGAACTTTAACTAGCTCTCAGATTTACTATAGCTGAAGTCCTAGCTGTTTGGACATGAATTCCAGACTAATAGTAGGACAATTATCTCTCTGGAGCAAGTCTGTGGACAGATTTCTACTGCTGTGACCTACATTTTATCAACCAAGCTGGTCATTTCCCCTCTTGAACATTTCTCTCTCCTTATACATAAAGCTGACTTGGGGTGGCAAGATTCCATGTGCTCCCATTGGCTGTAAAATGCCCTCCCTCAGCCATTGGCCTGCCAGCCACCACGCAAGAGTACTCGTGCCATTGGCCAGGTGCTGGGTCTGCTCCTCTTCCCTGCCCACTTCCCCTTCAGCCACTCTTCTCTGTCAGAATTCCTAGCAAATGGCTTTGTCTCTTGATGAAGACGCTTCTCCTGCTTGCCTCCTGTGTGGGACTTAACTTTTCCCTCAGTGGCTGTTGGTAGGTGTAATGAAATGGCAGTTACCTATGCTTGTAAGATGGCTACTGTCTGTGGTTGTTTGTTGAAAATGTTCCGCCATAAGTTTTAATTGAGCTGTAGTTCCAAAGAGGGGCCTGTAGGAGTATCACTCTCTGGGTTGAATGGGCCTTCCTCATCTGCTGGACTACATTTTCCAGCTGCCCTAAGACAGAAAAGGGCGGGAAAACAGGGACTGTCCCAACATTCAGGGCAGCATCAATATAGATTGCAGGCCATCCAAGGAGGAGGCTGTCTTCATCCTACAGGACGTTAGGAAAGACTCCCTCTGCCTGTGCTGACCAGGCTGTCCAGGCCACAAGCCAGAGACGTGGGTGAACCCTTGGAGGCAGCAGAAATTCAGCCATTCCACAGTCGGTTGGACTGGGGAATGAATGGAAGTTTCCCTGTTCTCTTGGGCCAGAGAGAGAGAGGCTAGAGCAGAGAGCCAGAGGCTGGTGTGTAGGGAAAGAGGATGGCGTTTAACCCCTGTGGATTTATGCCCTGCTGGTTCATAGTGTGTGCTTACTCCTACAGTGTGTGTGCACCCCATAACTGTGTAAACAGTTAGCTAAATTCTTTTATTTGGGCTAATAATCTGTGTTGTGCTCTGACCACATAGTCTCCCCTGCTCTGCACAATAACAAAGGGAGGGGGTAGCCCAAGGAGGCAAGGAAAGGCCAGACCCTTGGGTTGCCAACTTTCCAAGGATCCCCCAAAGATTGGGGATTCTGTCTCCAAACACGGAGATTCAGCCACAGGGGTCTCACTGTCCCTCTAAAAAGGCAGTGATGATTCAGTGAGTCATGGCAGCGAATTTAAGGAGTGAAATATGCACACAGGACGAGGGTGGGAGGCAAACAAGGCTGAGTGGTAAACTGGAGCCCGTTTCGCCACAGTAGGCAACCAAAGACAAAGGATGGAAACTCTTTGCAGGCCTTTGAGAGGAACTCATTGGGGCCAGTCCTGAATCTAGGGTAGAGAGATTCCTGGAGATTTTCTGGAAGAGTCTACGGAAGCCAGGGTTTGGGGAGGGGAGAGGTCTCAGCTGAACAGAATGCCATACAGCCCACCTTCTAAAGCAGTTATTTTGTCCCGGGGGGGGGGAGGAGATCTGTTGTCTGGAGTTCAGTTGTAATACCTGGTGATCTTCAGGATCCACCTGGAGGTTGACTGCCCTAGGCGTAGCAGTCAGTGCTTCAAAGCAGGTTCTGCTAGATCCAGGTTCTTGCTATAGAAGCTGAGTGAGTGATTTTGGAGTGGTCACAGACTTTCAGCCCAACCTACCTCGCAGGGTTTTTGTGCAAGTCAAAAGGGGGAGAGGAGAATGATGTGAGCTGCTTTGGTTCCCATTGCAGAGAAAGACGACTTTTCCTCCTCGGAAACCATTGTTGCCAATCTCCAGGTGAGGGCTGGAGATCACTCAGAATTACAACTGGTCTCCAGATGGCAGAGATCAGTTCCCCTGGAAAAAACGATTGACTCTGGCAGTCAGGGCTTCAGAGCACAGAAAATAGTGGACTCTGGCAGTCAGGGCTTCAGAGCACAGGAGAGGCTGCAGGTGTGTGTGTGTGTGGGGGGGGGGAAATGGAAAGCTGAAGAGGGAGGGGGAAATAAAGATAGGTTGATGACTGACTGGGAATGAGATAGGGTTGCCAACTCCAGGTGGGAAATTCCTGGAGATTTGAGGGTTGGAACCTGGAGAGGGTGAGGTTTGAGGGGGGCTGGGACCTCAGACAGGTACAACGCCACAGACTCCACCCTCCCAACCAGCCATTCCCTTCTGGGGAACCACTGTTCCCAATCTCAGGAGATGGGTGGAAATCACTCAGAATTACAACTGATCTCCAGGAGGAAGGGGGGAGGAGATGCAAAGCTGAAATCAGAGGGGCAGATAATGGCAGGTTGGTGCTTGGCTGGGAAGGAGATAGGGTTGCCAACTCCAGGTTGGGAAATTCATGGAGATTTGGGGGGTGAAGCCTGGAGAGGATGAGGTTTGAGGAGGCGTGGAACCTCAGACAGATACAATGCCATAGACTCCACCCTCCAAACCAGCCATTTCCTCCTGGGTAACAATTGTTGTCAATCTCCAGGTGAGGGCTGGAGATCACTGAAAATTACAACAGCTCTTCGGGTAGCAGAGATCAGTTCCTCTGGAGAAAATGGTGGACTCTGTGTCATTATACCCTGCTGAGGTCACCACAGCACATTGATGCTGAGTGCCCAAGGCCTTAGCACTCTCCCGGAGCCTCTTTCTAGAGTTCATTGTATTTATTTCCACAACAGGCCTTATTCCTAGTATGATATAACGGTACAACTGGGAACCAGCAAAGACTTGCGGGAGGAATCTCACTTCTCTCTTTCCCACTATTTCCTCTTTCCCTTTCCTGAAAGCCCCTTCCCCCTGCTTCATTCTAGGGTTGCCAACCTCCAGGTGGTGACTGGTGATCTTCAGGAATCACAATGGATCTCCCAACTACAGAGACCAGTTCCCCTTAGCACTGCCAGATCAAGGCTGGGAAATCCCTAGAGATTTGGGGATGGAGCCTTGGGGAGGGAAGCAAAGTCAGCAGGGTATAATGCTATAAAGTCCACCCTCCAAAACAGTCTTTTCCTCCAGGGGAACTGATCTCTGTCATCTGGAGAGCAGTTGTACTTCCAGGTGATCTCCAGCCCCCACCTGGAGGTTAGCAACCCTAGTTTCCCTGGAGGAAATGGCTGCTTTGGCAGATGGAGTCTATGGCATTATACCCCCTAAATCCCTCCCCTCCTCAAACCCTCCCCTCCCCAGGCTCCTCAGACTTCTAGGAATTTCCTAACTTCCTCTTGGCAATCTCCATATCATCTCTCTGCTGGTTTTGTGGCACACATGCAGTCTACCTTTGCAGACCCTCCGAAGTTTGAGAAGGCCAGCTGGCATATTCGGCACCTGTGTCAAGGGAGAGACACTGTGGCAGACTACACCACAGTGGTCAAAGTTGCAGGGCTTTATGCCAGCTGGCCAGAGAAGAAGAAGCCTCAGCTGCCATCACAAAAACCCTGGCCCTAAGTAGGTACAGTCCCTTCCACTTGGGGCACACCTCAGAGCACCAAAGCTTTCCTGATACTGGGCCCCTGCATCTCCTGATCCCAGTGAAGCTCCAGCTACCAGAGGGGCACTTGGTGTGTACAGTAATCGACTCTGGATCCTCCTGTTCTTATATGGATGCCAATTTTGCCAAGCAATAATAGGTACCAATATGTACTATTGAGAGCAGCTCTGCTTTGACATTGCCACCATGCCCTGCTACCCAATAGTACTGGGGATGTCCTGGTTGGAGATGCACAATCCAGTGATCGAGAAGCACAAGCAGGATCTACATTTCCAAGACCCTTGTTCTCACAAAGCACTCCCTACACTTTTGGGAGCTACTACCAGTCCAGACTTGTTGACTCTTCTGGCAAAACACGTGGAGTATCAGGATATCTTCCAGGAGAAGGGAGTGGATCAGTTGCCCTGACATTGACTGTATGATTGTGCCATCATCCTGGTACCTGATGCTCCCAAACTGGAGGCCCTTCAGGAGTTCCTGGCCAAGAATTTGCAAAGGGGCTTCGTTTGTCCATCTACATCCCCAACCTCGGCCCGTCTTGTTTGTAAAAAAGAAATCAGGGGAATTACACCTATGTGATGACTACTGGGCACTCAATCAAATCACCATCAGGGACCACTGTTCTGGAGCTTCTGGATCAGTTGGGTGGGGGTGGAAGTACACCAACCTGGATCGTTGAGGGGCTTACAACTTAGTGCATATACGTTCTGGGGATGAATGGAAGGCTGTGTTCAGTGTCCAGTATGACCCAAAGATTGCTCTTGGGAACCCACCGAGAACTTGGTGTGCCAGTTCCATCGAACATACCCACAGGGCCGGCTCCAGGTGTCTGGGCGCCCTAGGCAGGACAGCCTGGGGTGCCCCCCCACTGGAGACCAGCGGGCGGCGGCGGAGCGCTGGCTTTCCTGGAGGCTCCGCAGCTGCAGGGCCCCCAGGAAAGCCAGGGAAGGAGGCGGGGGATCTAGCCGCTGCCCCCTCCCTCCGCGGCTGCGGGGTCCCCAGGAAAGCCGGGAAGGGGGTGGGGGTCTGGCGGCAGCGGCAGGCGCCCGGTTAGGGCGGCGGGGGGGGCTTTTTAGGGGGGGAGTGGGGCGCCATTTGGCGCCCCTGAGGCTGGCGCGCCCTAGGCAAGCGCCTAGTTCGCCCAATGGGCGATCTGACCCTGCATACCCACAGAAGCTGGCTTCAACCTCATTGGTTGGGGGGGGGACTGAGGGAAGGGATAGTGTTATGGGTCAGCCAGGGTTCAGCAATAGTGAGGATTCCTCAGGAGAAGAGAGAATTGACGATTTTCCATCAAACAACACTTTTTACTGTTGCTTTTAGATTTTGTTGTGATTTATAGCACTCCCCCTCCTTTAATACTGAATGCTTAATCATGTGGGATATTATGTACTGGGAACTGAAAAACAATGTGTTCTGATATGGTGAATACATAATAACCACAGTCATGTTTGGAGGACTAAGAGCTATCCAAATTGCATACTACAGTTTGCTTATTTAAAAGCATGGCATCAGATAGGAAGAAATTACTCATGAACAAGGGGAAAACTGATTGTGACAGAATTATAGGTAGTCTTTCTTATAATGATGCGTGGGTCAAAGGAAGAGTATTTGTAAAAACTGGTGTTTGCTAGAGAATATTCCTTTAAGAAAGACATGATTGCTTTTAGGAGAACTAAGAATGTGATGGAATATCTAGTTCATAGTAACACTCATGAATGTGTTAGTCATTAAAGAGTTTCACCAGGCACTAGTCCTCCCCAAGGACATTTTGCCTCTAGAAACTGTAACTGTTGTAAATTAATGTGCAATATGAAATATTTCATAAATCCTTTAGATAAGAAAAAAATATACACTAAAGCAAGGGTGTCAAACTCATGTGTTATGAGGGCCAGATCTGACATAAATGAGACCTTGCTGAGCCGGGCCATGTGTGTCATAAAATGTAATGCCAGGTAGAGGAGATATAAACTCAACACAAACACTTAGAATAAAAACATGCTTAAAACATGCATTAGCTCTAAGCTGCAAACCTACCTTTGATTTATTGACATTCACCATAGAAATCTCATGCTCAGAGTTCTGAGCCTAGGACCCAGGTTGAAACATGAAATGGCTGAGTGATTAAGAGAGTCTGGCGAAGCAAGCTATGATGCAGCAGCAACAGAACTGGAGGCAGGAGATGGCCAGTTCCACTGTGGATGTGATGGAAGCCCTCCGGGGGGCTGATCCACCCCTGCATTAAAGGATTTTACAACATGTAACTCTACACATTTTATCTATATCATCCAATGCCCCTGTAATAAATTTTATATTGGAAAACACATAACAAGACATAGAAGTAATATTAAATTGAAAAGAACAATTGTCACATTGGCCAAACACTTTATTGAAAACAATCATAGCCCCTCTGACTTTTGGGCTGTACAAAAATTAAATGTCAAAATGAGAGGCTGCTGTTGAAAAAAGAAGCAGATGGGATCTAAAGACTTCAGACCCTGACTCCCAAAGGGTTACATCAGAAGCATGGAACTCGTTTGTTACAAGGGCTGGATCTGACATAAATGTCTCTTTGTCGGGCCAGGCCATGGATGCCATAAACTGTAACATGAGGTACTAGAGATATAAACTTTATAAAGATGATTTCAGATGCCAAATGGCAATAGCTTGATTGGATTAGGTGTGATATATAGAGGGGTAGCAGGCATGAAGATATCAGCACTGATAATAAGAAAGGAAACCTAGGTCTCAATTTGGTACAGGAGGATTCAGTCCAGGTAGGAGAATGCAAAGAGTAAATGGAAATAAGTCTGAAGACGTGAGCAGTGATTCACAAAGACACATACTCTACCACAAATTTTGTTAGCCTTTAAGGTGCTACTGTACTCTTGCTCCCTTCCACTAATAAAGAATGCAAGCTGTGCTGCTAGGTTTCTTCCCCCTCCATCTGTTAGAACTGGAAATGGGGATCTCTCAAAGTGCCATGGGACTCCATTTCTCTCTCTCTCTCTCTCTCTCTCTCTCTCTCTCTCTCTCTCTCTCTCTCTCTCTCTCTCTCTCTCTCCTGGTGTGCTCTCTCTGGTCCCCGTCCCCCCCGAAGTGTTCGGGCATACAAAAGCTTATACCTGGGATAAAATATTGATGGTCTTAAAAGTGCCACGAGACTCCATTTCTTCTCTCTCTCTGGCTGTTTTGATCTCCCTCCATCCCCAGAGGAGGAGGAGCCCTCAGCCAATTGAGGGAAGGAAGGCTTGGCTTTCTCTCTCTCCTCTGTGAAGCAAGAAATAGGAGAGACCAGGCAAAAGGAACTGCAACGCAAGGAACAGGAAGTAGGAACAGAGAGCCAGTTGCTCGCAAACTGGATAGGAGCCCTGCAGGGGCCAAATCCGACCTGCAGACCATATGTTTGACACCCCTGGGTTACATCAGCTTACGTAAAATAGAGAAACACAGTCAACTACAAACAAAAAGTGCAGAAAAGGCCACTAGAATGATAAAAGGGTTGGGACACTTTCCCTATGATGAAAGGTTAAAGCACTTCGGGCGCTTTACCTTGGAGAAATGACAGCTGAGGGGTGACATGATCAAGGTTTACAAGATTATGCATGGGATAGAGCAGGTAGAGAAAGAAGTACTTTTCTCCCTTTCTCACAATATAAGAACTTGTGGGCACTCAATGAAATTGCTGAGAAGTCTGGTTAAAATGGATAAAAGGAAGTACTTCTTCACCCAAAGAGTGATTAACACGTGGAATTCACTGCTACAGGAGGTGGTGGCAGCTACAAGCATGGATGACTTCAAGAGGGAATTGGATAAACATATGGAGCAGAGGTCCATCAGTGGCTATTAGTCACAAGATATAGATAGGAACTCTTCATCTGGGGCAAGTGTATTCTTGGTGCTGGAGGGGGCAACAGTGGGAGGGCTTCTAGTGTCCTGGCCCCACTGCTGGACCTCCTGATGGCACCTGGTGTTTTTGGTCACTGTATGACAGAGTGTTGGACTGGATGGACCACTGGCCTGATCCAACATTGGCTTCTCTTATATTCTCTTATGTTCTTAACTAGTTAACTTAGTTAATATGCTAAACAATCCTTCCATTGGCAATTGCTACTGATCTTGTTCTCCTGTTGAAGCAACACCAAAAGACTAATGGTTTGTAACATTTATCTAGGCAAAAGAAAGATTCTTTTAAAACTAAGCCAAGACCTTTTGGGTATTGGACAGTTTCTGTATGTTATCTCTGTTACATACAGGGAGTTCTTCTCTCTCCCTTGTTTTCATTCATACTAAAATAAGGGCAGAATAAACTGTAGCAGTTATACTTAGTGGCTTTCTTCTGGTTATTATACTGTACAAACTGCAACCTGATTTTTAACACAATGCTTTTTTCATTTAAATAATTTTAACTAAATACCCATTACTATATGTATATGACAACTCAGTATTGTATTTGCATATTATGTTACAGATTCCCCTGAAGAAGCCTGTTGGTGAAACACATAGGGAATTTTTAGCTGAGTAATAAAATATATTTTTACTTTAAGTGCACCACCAGCCTTGGACTTTTTTATTCTTGTAAAATTTGGTCATGTAAAGCAATGACATCCAAATAGAACAGCTAGATTTGAGCCCAGGAGCACCTTAGAGACCAAGAAGATTTTTGAGGTATAAGCTTTCAAAAGTCAAAGCTCCTTTCAGCAGGTATATGACAGAGGTGGGTTTGACTCTCAAAAGCTTACCTCCCAAAAATCTTGTTGGTCTCTAAGGTACTACTGAAATCAGATCTAGCTGTTCTACTACAAACCAACTGAAACGATAAAAAATGGAAGTAGAATAAGAATCAGGCCTGGTTTTTTGGATCACATAAATGTGCACCTAAAAAAAGGCCACCAATTTCAAGTAACAGTTTGTCTGGGTCTGAACTTACCAGCAGGTCCGTCAGGGAGCCAGGGAGCAAGGGAAGACTGGGCAACACCACCTCGGAATGCCATGAAAGGAGGCTTACCCGGTGTTGCTCCAAATATACAAATTCCACTAATAGAAAACACCATCAAAGATTGCCAAAATTATATTAAACAATTATAAAGTTGGTGGTGTCACAACAACAATGTTAATGCATTCTGTAACTATAATAAGGCATAAGATGCAGCATTTCCTCCTTTGAAGATAAGACATAAAGTCCATGTAGTCAGTGTAACTTGATAGGAGGAGTCCACAGTCATAACATTTTCCAAACAGCCTTTGCAAAGACACCCATTCTAGATACTTGGAAGATGAGTTTCCTTTGACTTCTTCAGTTTGCCGGCTATGTAAATGGAACTGTGAAGAGATTTACACAAATGCCTAGCCACAAAAACACATATGAAAAGCAGAATTGTTTAAAAAAACATGCCTAAAAATACAGTAACCCTGATTTCAGCAATTTCAGCAGACCACAAGGTTCATAGTGTAAGAAGAGAATCATAGGTTCTCAAAGAAACAGACAAAGATGCATGCCAATTTAAAGCTCAAGAGGGAGAGAAACAGGTGTATCCACTTTAGATTAGTTCCATTTAAAGAGCTCTATTTTTCTAAAATGAACATTTAATTATATTCTTTTTGTTTACAAAAAGGCTGAAAAATCAATCTCCCTGTTCAAGCCCAAAGGTTCATATGTTTTCAAATCAAAGATAAGGCGTGCCTCCCTCTGTAACAGAAGACGCTGCACAATCCTGCCTTTGGAAAGGCTTATTTTGGTGTACAAAAATCACTCCAAACTTCATGTTGTCCACATTATGCCCAATACTAGCATAATGTTCTCCCATTGGGATATTTTCTACATGTCTAATTAGTCTAGATTTATGCTCAAGAACCCGGGTTTTAATAGCTCTTATTGTAGACCCCACATATTTTTTACCACATTCACATATACAGTATATTGTGTTCTGCAGGTTGCACAGAAATTGGTACTAAGCCCCAAAGATTCCATAAGCTGTGCATGTTGCTCTCCTTCCAACATAAATTTACAAGCTGAACATCATTTACACTGGGAAAAAACCTTTTGGTATATGGCTGTTCCCTTCTAGTTGCATTGTATCTGCTCTAACCAAATGATTTTTAATATTTTTATTATGTCTCCAACCTATATCTGGAGAAGATCCACAACCAAGTAGATGTTCAACTATATTCCAGTGTTTATAGATACTATGTCTAATACCATTCGCTAAAAAAGAATAATGAAAAACATATGAAATTTTATTCTGTTTTGTCCTGCTTCTGTATTCCAACAGATTTTTCCTCTCATTATCATCAGCTCTTTCTCTTGCTTTCCTTATTACCCCCTTTGGGTAACCCCTATCTTCCAATTGTTTACTCAAATCATCAGCCTCCCTTTTATAATCCATCTCATAGGTTGAATTTAGCTTTATTCTTAAAAATTGGCCAAATGGTAAATTATGTCTAAGATGAAAAGGATGAAAAGAAGAAAACAATAAATAAGAATTTTTATCTGTTGGTTTATGAAAAGGGTTAACAGTCAAAGTTTTATCCTTACTGATATAGACTGTGGTGTCCAAAAAAATTATCTGCTTAGATTCACCAACTTATTCAAATTTAATGGTCTTGTGCCTGGTTGAGCCATTGAAAAAATTGCCAAATTTGTTCCTGTCTCGAAAATAAAAGAAAAATGTCATCAATGAAACATTTAAAGAATTTTATATTAGAAACAAAGGGATTTTGGTTAGACATAGTAATTCTGGTCTCAAAATGTTCCATATATAGATTAGGGACTTCTGTGACACTAGTCTTTTCCCTGTGTTGTTTGGATTTACCTGGTGTTGCTGGCTCCAGGTCGGTGTGGTATGCCAGTGGGGATGGCGCCTGGCCATCTGGGGACCCGCTGGGCAGCTGCTGTGGAGGACCATGAGTATAGTTGCCAGGGCACCAGGATGGGTGTCAGGCAGTGAGAGAGGCCAGGATCTGGTGTGCAGGATGGGCCAGGCAACGCAGCCACGGGCCCTGCCAGCGGGACAAGAAGGAGGCCACAGAGACGGCTGTCCTGACACTGGGCAGAGTCAAGGCGAGCGAGAGCTGACGCAAGACGCCGCCCCCACCCAGGATAGGTGAGGGAGGAGGCAAGAAGGTGTGCTTTAAAGGGCAGACACCCTTAGCCAATAGGGAGGGAGGCTGGAGTGATGGACAGGAAGGTGGTCCACTGAGCAGAGGGGATGGGAGTGAGGCAGGAGGGCTGGAAGGTATAAAGGGAAGCATGGAAGCTGGGGTCAAGGAGGAGAACAGGAAAGTGGAAACTGATGTTGGCCTAGAGAGAGGGAAGTCAGACTGCAGAGGGTGCCTGCTGCCGGCTGGCCAAGATCCCTCACCTGCTTGCTGAGACCCCGGTTGCCACTGCGGAAGGCAGAAGGCAGAGTCCCTATGGGTGACAAGTCACAGCCTGACACAGTTGAGAAACCAGTGGGGCCCCAGCCTGAAAGTAGAGTATCAGCAGCAGCACAGCAGAAGAATAATTGCACTTAAACCAATTAAGTTTCATGGATGTCAGTAATGGAACATCTCTGTCTTTTATGATTACTTGAAAAACAAACTAAAAGTTTCAGGCTCTCACCCATTGCTGTTCTCTGACTTGGGGGCACTGCCTGTTAAAACATGCAGTTTTAACTGTGGCAGAAAAACTGGGCAATTCCCCAGGTAAAGGAAGAACAAGGATGCTGGCAGCCTGTGCAAGAGAAGTGAATGATGACACCTTTTCGTTACCATTCCTAGTATACTAATTAACCTGGCTACAAGTTAATGCAGGCACCTCAAGCCTCCTGAGAGAATGCAGCAACAGTTGCTATCAGGCTGGCTCATGCTCCCAAGAAACAAGAGGGTGCAGTTGGCATGAGCTGGGAGATTTGATGGGGTGGGGGTGGCACAGAATATCAGGTAATAGAACACAGCAATGGCTAGTTACACCTAGGCAAAGAGTTTCCAGGTTTAGTAATAACAATATTTAGTGCTTCTATATAGTTTTTGAGTCTTCAAAACACTTTAATACATATTCTTTTAATAATGCTTACAATCAGTGTTCCCTCTAAGATGAGTTAGTATGAGCTAGCTCACAGTTTTTTTAGCCTCCAGCTCACACATTTTTGCCTTAGTTCAGGAAGGATGGCTCCAGAGCAAACTAATTTATGCAGGAGCCAGATTGCTCATTCACACAACTTCCATGCCAGTAGCTCACAAATTAGAATTTTTGTTCACAAGGCCCCACAGCTTAGAGGGAGCATTGCTTAGAATGCCCCATATGGTAAATTGGCAGTACTATTCCCCTGTTGCGGGTGGGGGACTAAGGCAGAAAGAAGGGTGGCGTGGCTGAGGCTACCTAATGAGTTCATTCACTTATCTACACCAGTGGGTACCCAAGACAGCTTGCTTGTTTCTCCTGTCCATTGTTTTATTCTCACAACAACCCTGTGAAGCAGTTTAGACTGCAAATGTGTGACCAGCCCAAGGTCATCTAGCAAGCTTCCATGGCAGAGTGAGGATCTGAACCCGGGTCTCCCAGACATAATCCAGCACTCTAACCACTACACTATACAGGCTCATGAGGAGGGAACATATGAACAAGGGACTTTTCACCTGTTGCTGTCTGCATCCAAATGAAATCCAAGGGAAGTTGACTCTAACATAAGCTGGTGATGCTTTCATGTCTATAATAATGGTTGCCAAGCCTCAAGGCAACCTTAAAATGGTTGTAATGGCATTTCTGGAATGCTGAGAGTAATCATATCCTTTGACCAGGAAGTCTGCTCCTCAGTCATAGATGGGAAAGGAAGGGAGAGAAAGCATAGATGATGTTATGCGGTAAGAAGAGAGAGAAACTCTCCATGTGTTCAAGATCACTCTTCGTTGGATCACACATTTCAGACATAAACCGCAGTGAAGCCTGTCTCAGTCTCACATTAAGTCCTGTCATCAGTTTCTCTCCTTAAGGGACCATGGGAAAGGGAGTTACAAGACTTCCTGAACTCTTATTAACAACTCATTAGAACTGTTACACAACAATTCCCAGACTTTCTGCCAGTCAGACTAACTAAATACTGATTTAGGTTTGTAATGTAAAATGATGGAAGAGGAATAGCAAATCATATTCAATTTAATCTGACTTCACTGGCCAAATAATATAACATAGATTTTGTGATTCAATTTAAAATCTGGTTTCCTATGCTATTAAAGCATTGTGCACACGTGTGGCTGGCTGACCTAATGCAACTTATGTACAGTATATATAAATTTTATCCTGAGTGAGCTTGTATCGACTCCTGATGTGAACAAACTAAGACAAATTCAAATGAAATTTAAATGTGCTGAAGGCTCCCCACGATGCTGTATGCATGAATTTCTCTGAATTCAGACACAAAAAAATCATGAAGACCTGATCCTAGAGGCCCCTCCACAGGTTACAAAAACCCTTCATTGGACCCAATGGCCCTTAATAACTACTACCCAGTGTTCAATCTACTGTTCCTGGATAAGGTGGTAGAGAGGGCAGTGACATCACAGCTTCAGGTCTTCTGGGATGAAGCTAAGATCCTGGATCCCTTCCAGTCTGGCTTTCACCCTGCCCACAGGACTGAGACAGTGCTGGTCACCCTCGTGGATGACCTTCAGAGACTTCTGGATCGAGGGGGATTGGCGTTGCTGATGCTTCTTGATCTATTGGCAGTGTTTGATATGGTTAACCATGAGGTGTTAACCCACTGCCTCGCCGACACCAGGATACAGGGGCTTGCCTTGCAATGGTGACCTCCTTCCTCCAGGGTCAGGGACAGAGGGTGGCACTTGGGGGGGAGTTATCCCAAAGGCACCTGCTGGAATGTAATGTGCCACAGTGAGCAATTCTCTCCCCCATGTTGTTCAATATCTATATGCGCCCCCTCACCCAGATCATTCAAGGGTACGGGCTGGGTTGTCACCAGTATGCAGATGACACCCAGCTCTATCTACTGATGGATGGCTGCCCAGACCCCAGGTGATCTGGACAGGGCATTACAGGCTGTGGCTGGATGGCTGCAACAGAGCCGAATGAAGTTAAATCCATCTAAGACAGAGGTCCTGTATCTGGGTTGTCGGGGGTTGAGTCAGGGAATCAGGCTCCCAAACCTTCGATGGGGCTCCATTGGTGCCAACATTGAGAGTGAAGAGCCTGGCGGTGTTCCTGGATACCTCCCTTTCTATGGGAGCCCAGGTCACCGCCACCGCCAGGCTGGCCTTTTTTCATCTGAGGCAGATCAGGCAGTTAGCCCCTTATCTCACCCCACGGGATCTAGCTACAGTGACCCATGCAATGGTCACTTCCAGACTGGATTATTATAACTCTCTACGTGGGGCTGCCCTTGATCCTGCTCCAGAAGTTGCAGCTAATGCAAAATGCGGCAGCAGGGTGTTGATGGCAACACCTATGTGTGCTTCGCATCCACCCACTGCTGCGTGAACTGCACTGGCTGCCTATCGAATTCCAGATGTTTCAAGGTGCTGGTGCTTACCTTCAAAGCCCTATATGGCCAGGGGCCAGCATACCTTCAAGACCATCTCTCCCCATATGAGCCCTGGAGGACACTGAGGTCTATGAATCAACATCTTCTAGTAGTCTCTGGCCCCAGGGACATTTGACAGCCTCAACCAGGGCCAGGACTTTTTCGGCCCTGGCCCTTATCTGATGGAATGAGCTTCCATATGAGATCAGGGCCCTGCGGGATCTATTGCAGTACCTCAGGGCCTGAAAGACGGAGCTCTTCCGCCAGGCCTTTGGTTGAGGCAGCGGGCATCCCTTTTTTTTCCTGGCTCCCTCCTCCTCAGCAGCCTGGATCTTAACATCGGTACTGCTGAACTGACATTGGTGGCTGGATCTTAGTATCAGTCCTGCTGATCAGAATTAGTTGTTGCACGGTATATTATGGTTTTACTGTTTTGTTATTTTAATTATTCTTTTAATGGTATTGTATTGAAACTGTTGTGAACCGCCCTGAGCCTGTCCACGGGGAGGACGGTATATAAATCGAACAACAACAAAAAAATTAGTGCATAAGTTCTGATGTACCACAACAAGAGCACACCTTCCCCCATGCACAAGTACCACATATCTTTTTGAACTGCATATACACCATGCATCCATGCTGCAAGAAACAGCCCTGGGTTACCACGATGTATACGCAGTATATAGGTGATTAAAAATACGTATTTCATAGGTAATTAGCTGCAGTTTAGTAAACAGGAGCAGTGACAGGTACTGTGTAAATGGAGAGAACAAACTAAACCAGATACAGATACCTAGATGTTAGATTCAGTAAGCTTAACAACAAAGGAAGAAGTAGCATATAGAGTCAAGGTATAGGAGTATGGGCATTTCTGTACCAATATATTTATCCTTTTTGTAAAAAAAATAAAACACTTTCTCTCTACCTGTCTCCTTTTCCCTTTCTGTTTCTCATTAACAATGCAATCCTATGGAGAGTTACTCCAGTTTAAGTTCACTGATTTCAATATGTTGACTGGAGTAGCCCTGCATCACACAGTAAGGTTTTCCTGAATATTTGCCTTATGTATGGAAGAAGGAATGGAGTGGGAAAGGCTTATAAAAGTAGTAGATTAAAAAAAAAATGGAGGAAATCTCAAGGAGAATTTGAAATGGCAAGAACTATTGGTGAGGAAGCTGGGGAGGTAAAGTGGGAACAATAAGAAACCAATTATAGAGTAAGTTATTTCAGACTAATTTAGTTGATTGGCAAGTATGTACTAAAATTAATAAAATACATATTTTAAAAGTATCAACAAGGGCTGTCCCTTAAAAAGAGACTCAGTTTTTGCAAGTTCCACATGTTGATCTTTATATATTGCCTCATCTTCTCAGATGTCTGAAGAAGAGACAGAAGAAAAGGAGGCAAGTGTTGTACAGCAGTTACAGTATTTGGGGGGGTGGCTTGATTTTACTTCCACACTTGGCCATGAAAAGCACTGAGTGACCTTGGCCAAGCCAGTCATTCTCTCAGCCATTCTATTTCACAGGATTGTTGTGAGGATCAAGTCAAGGGAGGAAAAACGATAAGAACTGGTGTGGTATAGTGGTCACAGGCTAGGATCCGGGTTCAAATCCCCACTTTGCCATAGACCTCACTGGGTAAACTTGGGTCAGTTATCCTCACTGGGTTGTTTTGAGACTATACTGGAGAAGAGGAACTGCTTGGAGTAAGGGTAGGACGAAAATGCATGCTACCCTACTAGATAGCTCAGGCTAGTCTAATCTCATCAGATCTTGGAAGCTAAGCAGGGTTGGCCTTGGTCAGTATTTGGCTGGGAGACTGCCAAGGAATACCAGGCTCACCACACGGAGCCAGGCAATGGAAAACTACCTCTGAACATCTCTTGCCTTGAAAACCCTACAGGGTTTTTTATGTCAACTGTGACTTGCCGGCACATCCCCATCTTCCCTGAGTTCACAGAGAAAGAGTGAGATAAAAATGTGACTGTTCTCTACTTCTGTAACCCCTTTCCTTCCTTATGGTATGTCATGACTCAGTTAATTTCTGTTGCATTAGACAGCTTTTTGCTTACAGTGTTTTCCAGTTCTGTAATCCTAGTCCCACTATGTTGTTCATTGGGGTCTTTGCCATCTGACTGAATTGCTGTTCATATTTTGTAATCTACCTTGAGCCTCAGAGAGAAAGGCAGCCTAGAAATGAAGTTGTTATTGTTGATGATGATGATGATGATGGGATGAGCATGATGATGAGCATGGGATGCTAGCTTGTCATGCTTGTGGCGCCTGTGTGCTCCAGTGAAACAGAAGGCTATGCTATTGGCAGTATAACTTGCTGGCAGGGTCTCCCATGATAGGCCTCTGCTAAGGAGTCAGACTAAATGCATCCCCCAAACCCCATTCAATATAGTGAAAAAAGATCTGACTTGAAATATACACTGGCTTGGTTGTTACCCAGGTTAACAAGGACTGCATCAAAGATTGGTGTTCCTGGATCTTTAGCAAAAAAAATGGGCTTACAGGACACAGGCTCTTCTATTGGGCAAGAAAATAAAGAGCTGCACCAGTCCCAGAAGATAAAAAATAAGGCCAGGGCTGATGGTACAAACTCAGATACCAGTTACCATACATCCATTTAGGCACAGGAAAAAAAAGATTTCTTTAATTTTGAGCCACAATCGCGCGGAAGCCGCGGGATGGAAGCGGAGGAGCTTCAATGGGCAGTGCAGAAATGAGCCTTCCAAAGGAGCAAACAGAATAAAACTACTCTCGGGAAAAGAAGCCGGGCTTTGAAGACGGAGCAAGTGGTTCGGAAGCATTAGAAGATCCCCCCAGCCAGGAGAAAATGGAAGCTGTGTGTTTTCCTAGTCCAAAAGGAATGGCTAGTTTCAGATGCGATGCTCAACCTGACAGTAGGACCAGTCCCTGTGGAACTAGCAAGAAAAAAAACCGTAGACCTCCCAGTCCCTCTACACGCAGCTGTTACTGAACTGAGTAAAGCAATCAGCCTAGACTTGCCAGAAAAGGACAGCATGACACAACTTCTCCTCTCCAGGTACCCTGCCCAGAAATTTAAGGATTCCTTGAAGCATACCGAAGGGTTTAATGCTGAAACCTCTGAACAGAAAGTGAATGAGATTTCAGAAGAGCTGAGATTCTGCACTAAGAGGCTGGACCTAGATGGAACTCTTCACAAATGCTTTGAAGAACCCAAAGGTGATTGTGTTTTAAATGTATCACAGACTACCTTGAAGGAGAATATAGCCAGGTTCTCTGAAGAGAATCGAGCCTGGGATCAATTGCTTTCGTCTTACCAAAGAAGTGCTGAAGAAATATCAAGCCAACTGCAGCAATGCAAGCTGAGGCTGGCGCCAGAGGAGCCTGTGAACTGTCTTGGATCATCACAGGCCCACTTGCTACAAGCCAAACCAGACTACCAGAAAATCTTGGATCAAGGACTTTCCAGGGATTGGAAAACTCTCCAGCCTGGAACCTGCTCATGCTTCCCCAGGCACTGCCATCTGCACCTTAAACTTCAGGTTGGCAACTCTGTTCCTGATTGACTTCTGACACTGTGTCTGCTGTATGTGTGTCTCTCTCGTCTGCCTCATTTGAACAAAATGTCTGGAGAGATGGCATTTTTGCCCCACATCTGCGTGATGGCAGCTGTATAAACGCTTTCTGTCCAATGGGTCATATCCTTGCCTGACAACACCTTAATTAAAGAGAAATGTGTCTCATATGTTTTTATGGCATTATGCCCCCACGTACATTGCTCAGAATCTGGCATAAGCTGGGATAGGTTGATTAATAAATGTAATAAATAATAAAATAATAATAATAATCTGTTGGGTGCTGAACAGCATTATCTCTCTTCTTTACAAAGGATTTCTCTTCCTCATGCAGTCTCAAGGACAGAATAAGCTCTACTGGTTTTGTATATGACGGATATTTTAGGAACTGGATTTTAACTTTTAATACAATATCTCATTTATATAATTTTAACTATACTTATATAAACTCAACATTGTTATTATATATAGCAGATTTCCCTGACAAAGCCTGTTGGTGAAACACATATGGAATTTTTTGGAAATTTAACTGATAATAAAATATACTTTAACCTGATTTTGCACCATTGGCCTTGGCCTTATTTTTTAACCAGGGCAGAGGCCTGATGTGCTACTGGAAGCAGGATCTTCTGTAAAGCAACCAGAACAGAGACCTGATCAGCTACTGGAAAACCAGCAATGTCTAAAAGAATGGTCTCAAGAACAAAACAGAATCATGGATATTTGAAATGAATGTCTGAAATATGAAAAGAAAAGTGTCTCAGTTCTACCATCACTGAAAAGCAACTGGCAGATCAGCATCATTTTCACAATAGTATAGATGAAATAAGAACAACAGCCACTCAAAGGAAGAACATGAAGAACAAGAAATAAATCTTGTGTAAGCCACCCTGAGCCCGCTTTGGTGGGAAGGGTGGAGTAGAAATTAAATAAATAAATGAAACCAACCAAAAAGCAGATCATAGAAATGAAGTTGCTCTTGAAATTAATAGCGAGATATTGACAATACACCATCGGCTGACATCTGCATAGGAAGAACTGAAGGCAAAAATCTTTGAGCATATTAACAAGAAAGAAAACAAAGATTATCTGTGCTCAGAACATCAAAGAAAGAACCTGCTGGACTCATTGAAAATATCAGTGCAGTGATTAAAATAATTCTTACAGCAAACATAACTGAAACCAGCCAGTTGATGTATAGTACAGTGGTTGTACTAAGAAGAGAACTGGGAATTGACATTAAGAAAATGGCAGTTGAGGATCTTAAGGCTAACCCAAACTGGCAAATGAGATGAGGAAAAAACCCAACAAATGCCATTCAGACTTAAGCACCTTAAAAGAATTTACGGAATAAGAAACAATTAATGAAAGAAGCAAACCTCAGGAAAAATATCAATTATATATTAAAAAAAATGGCCTAAGTTGCAACAGAAATCAAACAAAGAATTGTTGCAATATCTAAGCAGATCAAGATGGACAACAGTAAGATCCAGCAATAAAGACAAAACTTCCAATTCCAGACTAACCAAAGACAGTTCTACAAATCACTAGAGGGAGATGAAAAACTAGACAAAGAAAAGACAACAACTTTCTGGAAAGAACTCTGGGAAGATTCAAAAGAATACAATAAAAAAGCCACCTAGATCACAGATGTGGAAAACAAACTGGAAGGAAAGCAAATAGATCTTACAATAAAACCAACTGAAGAAAGTGAAGAACTGGACAGTGCCTGGAAGAGATAAAGTCCATGGCTATTGGTTTAAAAAGCTGAAAAGTCTTGTGATTGGTGCAACAGCTTAATGATGTGCTCTGTTCCAAAGTAGTAGAAAACTGGATAACAAATGGCAGGACATGTCTCATTCTGGAGAACAAAGAGAAAGGAGCAGTGCCAAACAACTTCTGCCCAATTACCTGCCTCCCAACAACTTTTAAACTACTGACAGGAATTGTAGCCATCTCCATTCAAGAATATCTACAACTCAATTCAGTTTTACCACATGAATACAAAGGAGTTTTCCGAAAATCCCAAGGCACTGAAGATCAATTACCGATAAATAAAATGGTCTTACAAAATCGTAAAGGCAGAAAACCTATATGAATGTCGCTTGGATTGATTATAAGAAGGCATTTGATCAACTCCCTCATACATAGATCCTGAAAACACTAGAAATTATAGGCATCAGCAAAAATGTAATAACGTTTATTAGAACTGCCACAAGTAAATGGAACATCAAGTTGATAGTGAATGGGAAAAAAATTGGAACAGTTTATTTATTTATTTATTATTTAGATTTATATCCCCCCCTCCCCGAAGGCTCAGGGCGGCTAACAATGAGGCATGAAGCCAAGGTTAAAACAGGTTAAAACAATCTCAAACAAAATAAAACCACCTAATACACAACAGAACGTTTACCACAAGATGGAGTAGATCTTAATCATGGCAGCATCCCCATGGCCTGTCATCCTTCTCTTTCCAGGGTCACCCCACACCTCGATGGAACCATACAAAGATGGCAGTGGTGCGATGATGCATGGCTAGCAATGGTGGAATAGTGGTGGTGACGGCTCCTACTCAAAAGCCAGGCGGAAGAGCTCCATTTTACAGGCCCTGCGGAACTGAGCAAGGTCCCGCAGGGCCCGGATCTCCTCCGGGAGCTCCTTCCACCAGGTAGGAGCCACCACCGAAAATGCCCTGGCTCTAGTGGCAGCAAATTTGACCTCCCTGGGGCCTGGAATTTCCAGGAGATGTTGGCTCCCCGACCGAAGTGCCCTTGGGGGAACATATGGGGAAAGGCGGTCCCTTAGGTAAGCTGGACCCTGGCCATACAATATCAAAGGAGGAATTTTCCAAGGAGACTCAGTACCACTGCTGCTCTTTGTCATTACCATAATCCCACTCACCATCATTCTCAACAGCACAGGCCTAGGATACCAGCTTTCAAAGGAAAACCCAAAGATTTCACTTATTGTATATGGATGACTTGAAAATGAATGGAAAGTAATCATCAGAGTATTCAGCAAAGATATAGCAATGGAATTTTGCCTTGACAAGTGTGCAGCATTAGCATTCAACAGAGGAAAGACTGTCGAACAAGAAGAAATGAAGATGCCAAACAAGAACATCTGAAGCTCTGAAGAAAACAACAAATATCTTGGAATTTTGGAAGCTGACAACATCAAACATACCTTTGTTAAGAAAAATACAACCAAGGAGTATTGGTGGTGGAAAGTGCCATCAAGTTACAGTTGACTTATGGCAACTCGCAAGGTTTTCAAGGCAAGAGATGTTCAGTGGTGGCCATGGCCAGAAATATTTTTGTTAAATTGTTTACCAGATGAGCTAGATAAGAAGAAGAAGAAGAAGAAGAAGAAGAAGAGTTTGGATTTATACCCCACCCTTAACTGCCCAAAGGCGTCTCAGAGTGGCTTACAAACTCCTTTCCCTTCCCCTCCCCACAACAGACACCCTGTGAGGTAGGTGGGGCTGAGAGAACTTCTGACAGAAACTGTCCTTGAGAGAACAGCTGTGCCAAAGCTTGTGACTGACCCAAGGTCACATCAGGAGGTGCAAGTGGAGGAGGGGGGAATCAAACCTGGTTCTCCCAGATAAGAGTCCGCGCACTTAACCACTACACCAAGCTGGCTCATAGATATTTTCAAATTGCCAACATTTGCTGGATTATGGAGAAAGCAAGAGAGTACCAGAAAAACATCTACTTCTGCTTCATTGACTATGCTAAAGCCTTTGATTGTGTGGATCACAATAAATTATGGCAGGTTCTTAAAGAGATGGGAGTACCAGACCACCTCACATGTCTCCTGAGAAACCTGTATAAGGGTCAAGAAGCAACAGTTAGAACCGGATATGGAACAACTGATTGGTTTAGCATAGGAAAAGGAGTACGACAAAGATGTATATTGTCACCTTGCTTATTTAATTTATATGCAGAGTACATCATGCGAAATGCTGGCCTGGATGAATCACAAGCTGGAGTTAAGATTGCTGGGGAAAAGATCAATAACCTCAGATATGCAGACGATACCACTCTGATGGCAGAAAGTGAAGAGGACCTAAAGAGCCTCTTGCTCAGGATGAAAGAGGAGAGCGCAAAAGTGGGCTTGAAGCTCAACATCAAAAAAACTAAGATCATGGCATCTGGCCCCATCACTCCTTGGCAAATAGAAGGGGAAGTCATAGAAGTAGTGACAGACTTTACGTTCCTGGGATCCCAGATCACTGCAGATGGTGACTGCAGCCATGAAATTAAAAGACGCCTGCTCCTTGGGAGAAAAGCGATGGCAAACCTAAACAGCATGATAAAAAGCAGAGACATCACCTTGCCAACAAAAGTCCACATGGTCAAAGCAATGGTATTCCCCGTAGTAATGTACGTCTGCGAGAGTTGGACTATAAGGAAGGCCGAGCGCCGAATAATAGATTCTTTTGAACTATGGTGCTGGAGAAGACTCTTGAGAGTCTCTTGGACTGCAAGGAGATCAAATCAGTCAATCCTAAAAGAAATCAACCCTGATTGTTCCCTGGAAGGCCAGATCCTGAAGCTGAAGCTCAAATACTTTGGCCACCAAATGAGAAGGGAGCATTCACTGGAGAAGACCCTGATGCTGGGAAAGAATGAAGGTCAAAGAAGAAGGGGACGGCAAAGGATGAGATGGTTAGACAGTGTCATCGATGCAACGAACATGAAATTGAGCAAATTTCAGCGGACAGCAGAAGACAGGAGGGCCTGGCGTAATCTGGTCCATGGGGTTGCGAAGAATCGGACTCGACTGTGCAACTGAACAACAACAAAAAGAATCCTATTTGCAATGACATGGAGGACACTGAAGATACCAACCCTACATGAGTTGATATTAAAGATTATGGAATGCACTGAAATGGACAAGTTTACAAACATATTAAAAGGAAAAATGGAAGAAGAATTTATGAGACCCTGGAGGACGTTTTATGACAGGTTAAAACTCAAATTTTGAGAAAACAAGATTAAGTGAAGAATAATAACAATGATAGATGAAATAGCTGTGAAATTGTAATGATAAGATATGCATGCAGAATACTAAATTGGAATTTTGTATACATTTACACTTTTCTCCCTCTCCCTCTTTTTCCCTTCCCCTCTTCTTTATATAAACTAATAAAATTCTTTTTAAAAATTATCCTGCAAAGATGTCGAATTGCAGAATTACCATCCGCCACTGAACTACCTGACTGTGACAGTTCTTCAAAGTTTGAGTTCAGTGGCACTTTTAGGACCAACAAAGTTTAATTCTGGGTGTAACGCACACAAAAGCTTGTACCCAGAATTAAACTTGAGCGCAACCCAAGCGAAGGCCATGCGGTGCTTTGAGCAGAGCAGAAGGCCGGACGAGACGAGCCTCTGTGACCAGCTGTCCAATGAGACTGCCGGAAAGGGGCCAAGCCTTCGAGTGGGCGGAGTCCTAGCTCCGTTTGGCACTTTCTCCCAGGTCATGTGAACAGAAAGAGAGCGATCGAGACAGACGAGAAAGGGAGAGCCTCTTTTTGGCTGCCTGGCGCTGGTAAGGGTTAACGGGTGCAGCCCATGGGGGGTGGGGGGGTGGCGCAAATCGGACAAGGCTTTGATGCCGAAGAAGCGGGGTTACTACCAGAGAACGCGGACCGAACTGTCTGTTAGCTTGGAAGGCGGAGTATTCCCGTGCCCAAGTCCGAGGCAGAGGGGCTGTTCCCACGCCTGCCCAAAATGAAAGAGTCGCCGAGATAAGGGAAACCGACAGAAGTGGGAACTGGTACCCCGGAGGCGCGATGCCGTCCCGTCCTTTTAACTCTCTTTTCGCCCCAATAATAATTTTAAAAGTTCTCTCCTTCTCGGCTGGCGGAGAGGGCGAAAGGACGGCGGGGTTCACCTGTCAGCCCGGCCGATGCGCGCGATGACGGCAGAGTTGCACGTTGCCAAATCTCTCGCACATGTCGCAAGAGCCTAGCCGAGCTGCAGTCCTAAGCCCGCTGACTTGGAGGTACGCCCCACAGAATGCAGTCGGACCTCCTTTTGAATAAGGCTGCCTGCGCCGGGCTGGGCTCTTCTCCCCGCCCGCCCCTCCTCTCCCAGCCCACTGCTCTTTCGGAGCGCGCGCGCGCGGACTCTTGTCACGACCTCGCGTGGACGCCTCCTCCGGCCGCACTGGCCCTGGGAGCGCTCGCGGGTTTTTGCGCCCCACCAACCCCCAGCAGGGGTTTTTCAACCGAGCTCCGCAATCCGGAAACTCGGCCCGCGATTGCTCCTTCGTGCTGATAAACGCAATCGAGGTTTGCTCGCAGGAATCCGGCCAAGCGAGCTTGGCTTCTAGGGCGGCGATTTCGCAATCGCGCCGAGGGGCAGCGTGCCAGGGACGCGAGTAACTCGAGCTCCTCGCCCGACCACACTTGCTTCACGTGACCCGAGACTGCGCACCCTGCCGGCGACGCCGAGCTCCCTTGAATGACGGAAGATCGGCCCGGGCTGGTGGAGTGGAGGGCGGGGTTCCACCTCGCCGTGACCAGGGGGCCAGCGGGCGGTGGGGGAGAGGAAGAAACGTAGCCGGGCGCCCAGGCGGTGGGCGAGTGCGAGGAGGAGCTAGTGTCCTTTGCTAGCGACTTCCTGGGCCGCCCGACAGGCTTCTTTTTGTCTGCGCTGCTCGCGGGCGAGGAAGACGCCAAGACCAGGCGGATCGTGACCCTTGCTTCGTGTCTTTCAGCATTTGACGGAGGAGGAGACTAGGTGGTCTTATGACAGGCAGATGCCCTGCTGCTCCTGGACCTGGAGAAGAGGCATCTTGGGTGTGGCTCTCAAATAGTGGCACTTTCTGCATCTAGCATTCCCTCCACTGTTTTACCAAACCCAGGTTGGAACAGAAATTCCTCTCTACATTGCATGCCAGTTTTACTTTATTTGTCAGATTTTATTGAATCCTCCACACTGCATGCCCCTGTAACAGGCCGGATTCACACACACACCCCCAGAGTAACCCTGGGGTTACTCTGGTCTAGCCTAGAATAACCCCTGCTGGGCCAGGCCAGAGTAATCCCGGGATTAATCCAGACTAACACCTGCCAGACAAACCTCTGCTGGGCTCTGTTGACTAATGAGATTGGATTCATACCCCCTTCTTCACTAACCAGAGGAATCTCAGATTGGCTGACAAGTTTCTCATGGACCTCAAACCCTCAGAAGCTGACACTGTGCTGGTTACAATGACATTTAACTTACCTCTCTATATTGGGGACTGTGAGACCCAGGTTCAGATAGTTTGGCATAGGCAACTTTACATCCAAGGGGTTACTTTGGTCTGGGGTTACAGGTTGTTGTGTTGTACAGTTGGAGTAACTCTGGCGTGGCCTGGCAGAGGTTTGTCTGGCAGGGGTTAGTCTGGATTCACCCCTGGGGTTACTCTGGCCCGGCCTGGCAGGGGTTACTCTGGCCGGGGGGTGTATCCGGCCTGTTACACCTGTTTCACTTCCTTTGATCTCTCGATTTTATGGTAATGCCTGCATAGATTTATGGCTGTTCAGGGGTGACTCTGCAGTCAATATAGTGTTGGCCTGGGGTATTTGAATGTGGTTTTGAGCTGCATCTTTTCCTGTTCCAAAGTGGGTTTGGTAAAACAAGAGAGCGAATGCTAGATGCAGAATGGGCCAGTGACACAGAGGGGCTTTGGGCAGCCCCTGCACACCTGCTGCTTCCAAGACTGGAGGGAATACACTTCAGCCACGGCCCCTCAGGCTTTGTCTCCTGTGTGCTGTCCCTGTCTTCTCATTTTCCCTGAGGCTAGTTAGGCACCCCATCCATACACAGAGGGAACAGCCCCCTTCCGTTTCGCCCTCCTTTCACCTTCGCCAGATCCACTAGCTCTGGCTGCCTTCATCCCAGCCCTCTGGGCTCAACTTTTACTTAAGCAAGCACAGGGAATTTTCGCATTGTCCAAGCAAGCCATGCTCCCTGCTGGGGTTCCCTGTATTCTGCCTCAAGTCCTTCTTTGGAGGAAGGTGGGCTAGAAAGGGCTTAAGTCAAGCCCCTGCTTAGGGCTGAGACCCACTTCCAACTCTCCAGCCACCTGATCTGTTCTTGCCTGCAGTCCACTGTGCTCTTAAACCCTGGCCTCAGCCTTCCTCCTGCCGTCTTGCCTCTCCTCCCATACTGCTATTATTATCTTCTTCCTATCTGTCCGTCACCTTGGACAACCAGCTGCCAAGCTTGGCCTCATCTGCAGACAGGAGCTAGCAGACCACCTGCTCTCTTAAATCTGTTCATGGACAGAAAAAAGAAAAAAACACACACAACTTCATAGCACTTTTTCTCATCTGCTGCAACAAACCAATGGAAATTGTATAGAAATGTCACACCCACACTCCTTACCCCCATTTTCATTGTTGTTACTGACCAAGGACACAGGGAGGAAGGGTAGGGCTCATTTATCCTTGACACCAAGTTTCAAATAGCTAAAACCGGTATGGAGAGTGGAACTCAGTCGTCTGGTGGGGTTTTGGAAGATTGCCGGGATTTAACTTTACAGTGCAACATTAGTATTAGGTAGACAGCCAAAATTATTATTCCCTTGGAGAAAAGGCAACTACAAACCTTCTAAACAAATGAATGCACCCAGGTTTATGTGAGATGCTGCAGCAAAGAGGTCGTAGTTCTTCTGGTGCCTGATGTTGTCAGAACATTTTATAAACCCTGTATAAGGCTGTGAAACATCCTTATATGTATCATTTCATCAGCCCACTGAAAACCTTCATGTAATTCAATTACTCTCTCTAGGGTACATCTCAAATACCCCTTTGACAGGCTTGGGGACTGAAGCACGGAAAGGCTGAATGGCAGAGTTTGGGCCCAGATTAATCAAAACATGGGATGCTCAAGGGCAAAAGAAAACAAATAGACATAATTTTATACCTGAGCCTGTCTTTTGTGTGTGGGTGAATGTTAAAGCAGATAATGATCTTAAGAGATGCTGTTCTCATCTGCAGTTTCTTATGGAACTTCACATGATGAGACAATGTACAATAAATGCACACCAAGGGATATCAGGATGGCAGCAGCAAGCTCCAGCCCCACCCTAATGCATTCATATGTTGCACCAATATTTATGCAAGCAGGGATCCTGATTCTGTAGAGAGAACCCTCTGTGCGTACCCTTGTATAAAAGTACTTCTACACAGGCCTGCTTAGGATTGCTCCATATGTCGGAGGTGGCATTTGTCAGCACAACCCCACTGTTTGTTGTACAGGTTTCGCACATGTGGCATCCTTATGTATCCGTATCTTTTAGAGCAGTACCTCTCAAACAAGTGACCTTGGAGTGCTGCTATTTATTTTACTGCATCTACATCATGATTGCTTGCTGGAGGCTCGCGGCGTTTGTGTACACAATGTCTTATTCATTGCTCATGTAATTCAGATATAAATCTACATTAGCTAGACTGTACATCCAGTTCATAAATGGCTTTCTTCCACTTTGTCTCCTAGATTAACAACATGCACATGAGCACCATTAGAAAGGTGCAAAGTGCTTTTATTTTTTATTTATTTATTTCATTCGATTTCTTAACCACCTTTCCCTGCTTATGCGGGGCTCAGAGCGGTTTACAACAACTTAAAATGCAGTGTGTGAAAATACTGTTAGTCCTGGTCATAGTTTGTGGGCTGGTTCACATGTACCTGCTCATTGTGATTTCCTATTGCTTGATGTATGTCAGGTTTCAATGAATGCTTGTTTTTGTGGTAACACTTCTTTTGGAGTTGATGTGAGCCTCTTGGAGCTACATATGAAGGCATAGATATTCTGCATGGTTTCTGCTAGAGATCTTTGTAGCCTTTCATAAGAATCATTAAGTATGGGTCTCATTAACATCCACAGATGATTAAATGATTTTAAAGCATGCAATTTATTTATTTATTTATAGTAGTACAAAGGTCAGAAAGTATCTCTTCAGTTGTTTGTAGGAAATAGAGTATGGATACGAGGCCATTCCCATAGAGGGCTTGATTTCAGCTCTGTTGATTCCTACAATATGGTTAGTGGTTGCTACTGAAGGTGGGCAAGGCTACACATGAGCTGCTCTTGTGATGCTTTACTGTATCCAGTTCATACAGTAAGTTACCACTTATGGGGGGGAGTATGCATATTTACACCCATAAGAGATATGCAGGTGAGCATCAGGTATGAAGAATGCAGGCACACGTGCTCTATGTTCTATGATGATGTACTTTAAACTGTATGCAAGAGGCTGCAGTTGAACATGGGAAAAATTCATGCACAAGCCCTTCATATTTGTCTGATTTTAAGTGGGAATTGATCTAACCGTTAACATTTTTTTCCTACCCGACATAAAGTAGTTGTCTTATCCATTATATATATGCCTATCCATTATATAAATCAGAAAAAATCCACTATATAAATCTGAAAAAGGTTGGAGTCTTAAGAAACACAAACACGTAGGGGGTAGAGGAATGTAATTCAAAACTATTTTAGTAATGAAAACTAGAAACAATTGAAAGCTGATTTCTATAGACTTATCTGAAAACCACAAGGAATGTGGAATTCTCTGACATTAACATGTTCTGGCCTTTATGTCAGCAGTTGCTGACAAGAGGGAGGAGAAACAAGCATAAGACTGGCTCAGCACAATCTCATCTCTTGCTTTATGTATTCTCCAAGCAGCTATTGAAGCAAGAGATTCAGTCCGAGTGTTGTGAATGTTGTTACAATATGCATTCCAAAATGTCAGGCATTTGCGCTGTATTTTCCCATGGGCAGGTCATGAAATAACTTAAATGCTGTTCATTTATGGTCTGGGTGTATTATCAAGAATAAACATTTGAATTATTAGTTGTAGATTTCACAGGCTGTATGGCCGTGGTTTCTCTTTTTTTTTTGAAAAAACCCTCCTAAAAAGGAGAGGAGTTTATTCTTTTTATAGAAAAAGGTAGGGTATATAGAAGGATAAAGAAAAGAGCGGAGTGAGTATTCTGTTAATAAAGGTTAGTTTAAATCAGTGTAAATACAGTTTTTGGCAATCACCGTGATTAGAGAGTCTTCTTTCCATCTAACAAAGGTTCAAAATAACTCTGTTAATGAGGTTAGTAATGTCCTTTGGGGTTAGTTGTTAATCAACTCCTTCTTGACGCCTCCCGAACAGTTATTTCTTAATTTGTCTTCCTTTGGTGTCCCTCAGGTTGTAGGAAGGGCCTCCTTTGATTTTCACTTCTCCCGCTCCGGCACCTCCCTCCTCTGAGCCGCTGTCATCCTCACTACTCAAATCTGTCCACGTTGCGAGTGCTGCCTCTTCCTCTGAACTGGCGTGTCTCTTCAGAAATTCTTGCGCCTTGAAGATGGAGTCAATCTTTTCCCTTTTATCCTTGTACTTGAACAAAAGGCCTTCAGGGAAGGTCCATCTGTATATGATCTGTTTTCTCTGTAAAAAGGTGGTCAATCCTTTATAGGCTTTCCTTTTCATCCAGATTTCGTAAGGCACATCTTTCAATGTTCTAATAGTCTGCTCCCCAATTTTCAAGGGCACCACTGAAACTGCACGCAAGATTTGATCTCTGGTACTCTGCTTAACAAACTTGACAACCACCTCAGCTGGCAGATTATTCTTCTTTGTAAATGTGGAGTAGGCCCTATAGACCTTATCCATTTCTTCTTTTAGTTCACGTTGATCTCTGCCAGTCGCAGGTGCCAAGGCATTCGCAAGTATAGATCTGAGATCTTCCTTCTCTTCTTCTTTAATGCCCTGAAATCGGAGGGTCAGATTCGATTTCTCCAATTGCAACATCAAAATTCTTTTTTCTTGTACATCCTGATGTTTTTCTAACTTATTGACCCTTTTCTTCACTTTTCCGATGTCTTCCGACGAGACCAAACATTTCTGTGCGATCTCTTCCATCTTCTTTGAGGTTTCTGTTAGTTGCTTCTGTTGACTATTGAGAACACCTTCCATATTAGTTAAGGTTTCGCTGATTTTCTGTATTTGGACCAGCAGAGGGTGCAGTAGCTCGCTTGTCTGTTGACTGACAGTCGGCTCTGGAGGGGGAATACCCGGACCGGAAGTCCCACCTCCCTTCTTTTCCGTTTTCAAAGGGACCTTCTTCATGGCCAACATTTCTTGTATTTGTTTACTTTATAAAAGTTCGTGACGCGTCGCTCAGGAGACCTGCTAACTCTTTCGCTTCACTGGCACCCCAAAGGTAGTTTCACCAACCCTTCTTCCCTTTCGTCCCCCTTAGCTTTCTTATACAAGTCCCGCTTCACAATGGGGGGGGATTCCCCCTCCTCCCAGACGCTTATTCGCTTACGGGGGAAGGGCTCGGGTTTTCGCTTCAGATTCAGACCTCCAACTCACGGTTCACTGCCGTTTCTTCTTTTTGCTTTAAATCATCGCTGTTCCTCACTCCTGGTGGAAATCGGTGGCGTTGCTAAGTCCCATAGCGGGCACGCCGCAGCGGGGCCGATTGGGGCAGGGAGAAAGCCTCAATTTCCCGGCTGTCTGCCGGCAAAGAGGCTACTCCCCAAGCGCCCCTGGTTCGGAGCCTTTGCCTAAGGCTCACTAGGGTCTTTCGCACATGCGAAGACCCCCCCTAACTGCACGTGGGCTAACCGCCTCCGGGAGCGCCCCGAGAAGCGGCCGCCATTCACAACGCCAAAAACCGAAACCGCTATGGCCGTGGTTTCTCCATCTTTCTGTGTTATACCTCTGAGGATGCCAGTTACAGCTGCTGGTGAAACATCAGGTACTACAATGCCAAGACCACGGCCATACAGCCCGGAAAATTTACAAATAATGAAGTCTGGCCATGAAAGCATTCGACAACAAACATTTGAATCTCTTGTTGTGCTTTCAGTAACTCTGCATAAAATTACACTGTTAATGTATCTGGTGTGCTATATCAATTAGAAATGAAAGCCACGTTGTAAAAGCAAAGCTTGAATTCCAAACTGTCACATGCTAAAATTTTAATGGATTTCAAGTCTGCCCAAAATTTTATTTCTGCACCAGTATCAGCATATTTCTGTGACAGACAGGAGCAATGGATGCTCCAAGTTTCCATCATATGTATTTATTTACATCATTTATAGTCTGCTTCTGCCAGCCAGTGAAGTCTTTTATTTTGTTTTGTTCCATATTCCTTCACTAACTCTTATTAGCCCTCTTCCATGTTTGCGTGTTTTATATATGCTTGTGTTTCGTTTAATTGTATTTAATTGTACACACACATATACACATACACGCACATATATGTGTATTTTAAATACTGTATTTAATGTTTTCATGTTTTAAGTTTAAAATGTTTGCCACGTTGGGGACCTTGTATTGGGTTGAAAGGTGACATATAAACATGTAAAATAAAACGGATTACCAAAATTAAAGAACAATACTGTTATGTCTTCAGAGACATAAGTGTCAGCATAAGCGAGCAGGTGCTCATTATGCGGATTCAGAAACTGTCTGGTATTGCCCAATCAAAGGGCTTATGGAGGGAACATCTTTGATTGGTTATGGAAATGTAATATGATTGGACATTATCTGTAAGTTATGATTGGCTGTTATGCATAACTGTTATTGGATATTGATATTGTTGTGGGCGTGGCTACCTCAGCCAGGATTGTATATAAATCGCTGTTTGTGACTGTGTTTTGGGTCTAGCTGGTCTAGCCCTTAGCTGGTCTAATCTTGGAGCTAAATAAAGCTGAAACACTTGTTGAACTTACCTCCTGCGTTAAGTCTCATACTTAACAAATACACTTAAAACTAATTAGTTCCTGGATCACACATGGGTGACAAGGAACAATTCTAGATACCTGTGGGCTGTGCAGCCTGCTGGCTTGCTTCCTGCTGTAAGTGAGATGGTGTTCTTGGCAGAAACAGTACCTGCCTTTCCCCAGGATATTTCCTGCTCTCCAGATTACCTACTAAACTAGGAATATGGGCAGTAACTATGACAGGTGGAATGATGGACAAACTATGCATTATGTGGGAGATCCATTACCTGAAAATAGCATCCACTGGGATGGAATGGGGGGGAAATTAGATGGGGTGAGTTGGGGAGAGGCTGGGTTTAATTGCTTCCCCCATGACATTTCCTAAAATAAATCAGTTTCACAAAGCTGAAATTATCCTATTAGGTTCTTCATTTTGCCTTCCTTTCCCCCTTTTGGGTCTAACAGAAGCTTGGGGAGGGACACACAGAGATTTCATTTATTTGTTTTAGTACCCCAACAGGGATCCAAAGCAGCCAGTTTGGCATAGTGGTTAAGTGTGCGGAATCTAATATGGGAGAACCGGGTTTGATTCCCCACTCCTCCACTTGAACCTGCTGATGTGACCGTGGGTCAGTCACAAGCTCTGGCACAGCTGTTCCTGAAAGAGCAGTTTCTGTCAGAGTTCTCTCAGCCCCACCTACCTCACAGGGTGTCTGTTGTGGGGAGGGGAAGGGAAAGGAGTTTGTAAGCCGCTCTGAGACTCCAAGTGAAGGGTGGGATATAAATCCAATCTCTCTTCTTCTTCTTACATTGTTCTCCTCTCCTCCATTTTATTCTTACAACAACCCTGTAAGGTATTTATCTGTTTATCCAATTTCTACCCTGCCCTTCCAGCCAAGGCCAGCTTAGGATGGCTTACATAGGAATAAACACATAAATTACATTAAAACCTAAATTACAGTTAAAATTTTTCTAAAACCATCTAAACCAGGGCTATTTTTGGACAGGAATGCACAGGAACCGAGTTCCGGCTGGCTCCTGAGTTGGCCACGCCCAGCAGGAACTCATTAGCATAATAGGCCGCACCCAACAACAGAAACTTATTAGGATTGGCTACATTTGGGGTGTGTGGCCTAACATGCAAAGGAGTTCCTGCTACAGAAAAAGCCCTAGGTTTGACAACAAACAAGGTAAACAGGATAAGAAGCAAAAGGTGGGTGTGGCTGGATGACCACACTTCCGGTAACGTGGGGTGTGGCCTAATATGCTAATGAGTTTCTGCTGTTGGGTGTGGCCTATTATGCTAATGAGTTCCTGCTGGGCATTTTCTACAAAAAAAACCCTGATCTAAACCATTCAACATAATGAAGTGCTAGTAGTCTCTATAGTTAGTTTAGCGATGGCAGCCATTATTTGATACTCCCTTCTCACAGTTGGCTCCTAGGCCTTTCTTTAGTTGTTCTATAGGCGGCTGGCTCAGGCTGTTGTTGGAAAATTCTGGGAGGGGGAGGGCTCTCTATCCTTCAGCTGTTGTTAATTGTTGGCAGTGGCTCCAAAGGCCTGGTGGGAGAGCTCTGTTTTACAGGCCCTGTGGAACTGTAAGAGATCCCGTAGGGCCCTGATCCCTTCTGAGAGCTCATCCCACCAGGACAGAGCCACCACCGAGAAGGCCCTGGCCCTGGTTGTGGCCAGCCTGACCTCCTTGAAGCCCAGAAGGTCCAGTCGGTTCTGGACCCTGATTGCAGTGCTCTCTGGGGAACATGTGGGGAAAGGTGATCCCTCAGATATGTAGGCCCCTGACCATAAAGGGCTTTAAAGGTAAGCAACAGCATCTTGAAACGAATCCGGTATGCTGTTGGCAGCTAGTGCAATGCCTTTAGCACAGGCTGGATATGCTCCCGTATAGGGAATCCCGTCAGAAGTCTGGCTGCAGCATTTTGCACCACCTGCAGCTTCCAGATTTGAGACAAGGGCAACCCCATGTAGAGAGCATTACAGTAGTCCAATCTCGAGGTGACCATCTCATGGATCACCATAGCCAAGTCATTGCATTTGAAGAAGGGAACCAACTGCCTGATCAGCCGAAGAGGGTAAAAGGCTGATCTGGCAGTGGCTGCTACCTGAGCCTCCATTGTTAAGGAGGCATCTAGGAGCACTTCCAAACTCCTAACCTGGCACCAGTGGTGCCCGATCGAAGGTTGGGAGCGGGATCCCTACCCTCGGGCTGCCCTGGCTCAGGCACAGGACCTCTGTCTTCATAGGATTCAATTTCATTTGTCTCAGCCTAAGCCAACCAGCCACGGCTTATAATGCCTGATCCAGATCTCCTGGTTTGGAGTCAGACTGGCATTCTACAGCAGATAGAGCTGGGTGTCATCCGCATACTGGTGACATCCCAGCCCATGCCTCCGGGCAATCTGGGCAAGGGGGTGCATATGGATATTAAAAACCATTGGGGACAGCACTGCCCCTTGAGGCACTCCACAACCCAGTGGGTGCCTTCAGGATAGCTGTTCCCCCAGTGCCACCATTTGTCCCCGACCTTGGAGAAAGGAGGCAAGCCATTGCAAGGCCAGCCCCTGGACTCCAGTGTCAGTGAGGTGGTGGATCAGTAGCTGATGGTTGACCGTGTTGAACGCTGCCGACAGGTTCAATAACAACAGCACTGCCAATCCGCCCCAATCCAGATGCCTCCAGAGGTTGTCCGTGAGGGCAACCAGTGCCATCTCCGTCCCATAGCCCAGGTGAAAACCAGACTGGAAGGGGTCTAAAATGGAAGCGTCATCCAAAGAGCCCTGTAACTGAATTGCCACTGCATTATCTTGCCCAAATAGAGCAAATTGGAAATTGGCTGATAGTTTGCCAATTTGGCCAGGTCCAAGGATGGCATTTCAGGAGAGGGTGGACCACTGTTTCCTCAAGTGCCTCAGGGAACATTCCCTCCGAGAGGGATTTGTTGATTATCTCCCATAGGGCACCTCAAAACCCCTCGTGGCCAGCTTTAATTAGCCATGAAGGGCATGGATCAAGGGAACAAGTAGTAGGGTGTACAGTTAGGAGCAATTTGTTGACTTCCTCTAGGCTGAGCGGACTGAAATGATCCATAACCTGACTAGAAGACGTGCATGGAGCTTCGAGTTCACTCACTGTATCAACTGTAGTGGGGAGGTCACGGTGGAGTGACAAGACTTTATCTCAGGCCCATAGCCAGGATTTTTTAAGACGGGGTATTTAAATTTCTTAGGGGCCACTGGCTAATCAAATTAATCCAGGGGAGAAGGCCATGATGCCCTGGGCTAGATGGGAAGTCAGGGGGCTTTGCCAGCAAGTTGGGGGCCTGGCCCCAAGATGCTCCAATGTATCTATGGGCCTGCTTTATCTGCAAAATAGCTTGCAAAAACCTCACAGCCAATATCCAATTCCCTGATGTTTGGTCTGCCTTACGGCAGAGGACTAATGAACCAAATCATTCTAAACAATTGGGCTGGGTATGAGTTAGGTTATGCTGAGAGTGTATGACAGGCTAAAGGTCACCCAGCAAGCATCCATGGCAGAGTAGAGATTTGAACTTTTATCACTACACCACACTGGCCAGTGTCATTTTCCCATTTGAATGCTAAATTGGTCTTAATAACTCCCCTGTTCTTGGTTCAGAGGAAACTGTGTTCATCTATTGCTGCAAAATAGTAAAAAGTCCAGGACCGCTTTTAAGACTAACAAACCTTGTAGCATAAGCTTTTGAGAAACACAGCTCTCTTTGTCATCTGCGTTTCTCAAAAGCTTATGCTACAATAAAGTTTGTTAGTCTTAAAGGTGCTACTGGGCTTTTTACTGTCTTCCTGTTCTTGGTTCATCTTCTGTTAGAACAGAGACCTTCTTTATTTGTTCTTTGTTCCATATGCTGTTAGTTTTTCTTTCATCAAAAAACTTAATTGTGGTTGTTTTCTTACAGGTGCATCTGTAGCTTACTAGGCTTTGTGATTTTCAGCCACTGATACGCCTGTTTCTGTGGAAGATCAACTAATGGTCTCAGTAAGTTATAGCAAACTGGTATCTGCTTCAGGTCCATTGACGTCATCAGCTTCTTTTCAACTAGATAGCACTGCAGATGCACTTAAGCCTGATATGCCACCATTAAACCTACTGGAAGGTTGCAATGGAGAACAAGAAGAAGAAGAAGAAGAAGAGATTGGATTTATACCCCGCCCTTCCCTTGGAGTCTCAGAGCGGTTTACAAACTCCTTTTCCCTTCCGCTCCCCACAACAGACACCCTGTGAGGTAGGTGGGGCTGAGAGAACTCTGACAGAAACTGCTCTTTCAGGAACAGCTGTGCCAGAGCTTGTGACTGATCCATGGTCACATCAGCAGGTGCAAGTGGAGGAGTGGGGAATCAAACCCTGTTCTCCCAGATTAGAGTCCGTACACTTAACCACTACACCAGCAAATCCAGCAATTCTCTCCAACCTTCCCTGCTCTTTGCAGATGGATGTCTCACTACCTAAGATAAAGAAGGAAGCAGAGAAACCCCAGAGCACCATCTATGAAGCCCATCTCAAGCTACCTGATTTTTGCACAGAACTTTCTAGGGATTTCATCCCTACCCTGGAGGAGATTGAGGAGTTCCTGAATGAGAAGACAGCATTTCTTAAGGATGAGCCAAATGGCAAGCAATCAGTAGGAGGGCAGCTTGAGATAAAATCTAAGATCAATTTGAGCAGCCCAGGGAATCAGTGTATCTCTAGAAGTGCTCTAAATGAAGACCTTTCAAGCCATGTTCCATCTGGAGTGGCTGCTGCAGGTACAAGCATCCCTGAAACAATGGGAAATGTTCCTGTTCTTCAGATCCAGCCCATTCAAGCAAGTGAAGGTAGTTCATCAACTCAGGGTCTTACTGGAAGTATCAAAGTGGCTCAGTTGGTCATCAAAATGCAAGGCCAGAGTGTGACCATTCTTCCCCAGGTCATCCAGAGCCCTATGATAAGCACAGATCAGAAGTATGTACGAATAGCTCCTTTGCCTGTGACATTGAGGCCAGGAGTCATTGGAAGCACAAGGAATGTGGAAACCAAGGTCCCCAAAGCCTCCTCGTCAGTCATCCGAGTCCACAAGTGCACGCATCCTGGCTGCACCAAGATGTACACCAAAAGTTCTCATCTGAAGGCTCACTTCCGACGCCATACTGGAGAAAAGCCATACACCTGTACATGGCCGGACTGTGGCTGGAGGTAAGTGTGGAAAAATGAAAAGTATTTTTTGAAATGTTCAATACTATAATGCAGGCAAATCACATAATGTTTGAAATATAATTTTTGATTTATTGAATCAAATATGTACACCAGCTGGGCACAGATGGGTGACCATCTCCAGTGTTTTTAATTTATAATTTTTACTCTTTTGCATGAGATGGCTCCAGTTTTTAAAACACACATATTTAATCAGCAATTAATTACTTGGTTAATGTCATTTAACTGGCAATCAAGATAATTCTTTCATCTCTGGTTGGAGATTGACTGAAACTCTTTTCTGGCAGGATTTTACTCATAGCATGAGATCACACAGTTAACAGTTTTCTTAGCAATAATGAAGAAAGCTTTAACTGATAAAGACCAACATCATGGTAGCCAACATCATGGTAGCAAAGAAATAAATTTCAGAAACTTTCTATTTGCATACATACCCCAATGAAACCTTTCTTCCGAATGTGACTGATCATCCTTGCCAGAGGATACGAGAGTCAATCAAGGCTTTACTCACCTAAAGTAATGGCTCTCAAACTTTTTGAAGTGGGACCTATTTCTAAACTTATTGTCCTTTTTGAAATACTTTTCTAAAGTCACTCCACACTGCTTTCACTCTCCCCAGTGTAAAACACAGGACTCTCACATCATTTAACTCTGAACAAATTAATTTTCACATGTGTACAAGTATATAACAAGCATCACTGATGTCTGGCCATTTTGCCCATTATGCAGAGGCAATTTCTAATTTATTATTTCTTTAAAATATTTTTATGCCACCTTTCCACCCAATCAGGATTCACAAGGTGGGGAACATTAAACTATTTAAAAATGAAAGTACAGTTAAAATATACAGTCCAGTTTAAAATAAATAAAAAACACTAGGAGGGGCAAAAACAATTGTTGGGGGAATGCCAGATGAAACAAAAAAATCTTCACCTGCTTGTGAAAGACACCGATAAAGGGAGACAGACTAATCTCCCTGGGGAGGAAGTTCCAAAGTTTTGGTGCCATGATGGAGAAGGCCCTTTCTTGGGTTGCTGCCTATCTAGCCTCAGGTGGTGGGGGCAATGGAAATGGGGTCTCCAGGGATGACTGTAGTGAGGGTGTAGGTTTGTATAGGATGTTAGTCCCAGGTCATACAGGGCTTTAAATCACCTTCTCCCCAAAGATTACTGATGAGGGTTGCACATGCATGCTACTGTCACTTCACTGAGAACCCAGTGCAGGGCTGTTCACAGATAATAGGTTTTGCTGAGTGGGATAGGAGAGCAACCATCAAGGGACAGCGTGAGGCTGAAAGTACCATGAGGAAGGTGATGAGAGAGTGACCTGTGTGACGCACTGTTTCTCAACCACAGTTCCTGATCCCCAGTGATGGGAGGACTCTGACGGGGTGTGTGTGTTGGAATTTGGCTTGAAGGAAGCTTTTTCTAATCTCTGTTTTCCTTCCACAATCAGTTTGTTGTGGGGAAAGGGAAACACATACCCAAAGAAATAGAGAGAATCTTTCTTGCTCCTGCAATTCATTGAAAGTTCTCAGTTCATGTTACAATATCAACATCCACAAAACATAGGACATCCAATGAAGTACTCATTCATCAAAGGAAACTGATGGACTGTAGACATGGGACAAATAGAAGTTGTTCTTCACACAACACAAAATTAACTAAAGACATTCATTGCTACAAGATGCAGTGATAGCTCAGAGAGTTTCCCTAAGAGAGTAGACAAATACATTGAAGATAAATCTGTAAGTGGCTGTTAGCCATGTTGCCCTGCTTGTGGGCTTCCCAGAGCCACATGGGTGGCCTAGATGGACCATTGTGCTGATCCAGCAGGTTTCTTCTTGTCACAACAGAGCGCAACTAAACGGCTCTTCTTTTTCTTACCTGTGAGTGGAAGGAGAGTGCTACTAGGATTTAAAAAGCTCGAAAATTTGGTGAATTGTGATGAACAAATGCAGCAAGAAAATGCCCAGTTCTCTCCCATGGGCGGTGAGGTGTTATAGTAATTATCATATGACATTGTGTGTAGTATAGCCAAGAAATCCTAAGATTGTCTGGCAGCCTTAAGGTCTAGCTCCTTTCGTGCCAAACTAGACTTATTTTTTGGCTGAGAGAGCTCTGAAAGAGCTGTGACTGACTCAAGGTCACTCAGCTGGCTTTATGTGGAGGACTGCGGAATCAAACCCAGTTCTCCAAATCAGAGTCCATTGCTCTTAATCACTATACTGTGCTGGCTCTCTGTGGAGTCATACACCACGCTATGTGGTGTCATAAACAGTGAACACAGCAAGCTTTTGACAATACATTCTTCTTGTACATAGTCAATAAGCTCCTCGAATAGTTCTATCGTATATCTCAGTTACCAAGATTCCACTGTTCAATTTGAAAGCTTATGGCTAAACTAGATGTTACATTAGAAGATCCCGATCTGCCACCAGGTACAGATCTCTTCATCAAATTCATCAAAGAAATCGATGAAATTGAGCAAACTTCAGCAGACAGCGGAAGACAGGAGGGCCTGGCGTAATCTGGTCCATGGGGTCGCGAAGAGTCGGACTCGACTGTGCGACTGAACAACAACAACAGATCTCTGATAAAAGGGCAAAGAAAATGGTATTTTTGCCTACAAAAATGGAGGGAATTTTAAGACCTGCACATAAAGAAGGGCTGTCTCTCTCCTGCTCTCCGCAAATTCTGTGCAGTCATCAAGCTGCTGTGACTAATTCTTATGATTTAGATTACAAGTACACAAACGCATACTGTCATTTTTGAAGCAGATACTTCATGTTTCAACATATGAACACACACTGAGGAACTACAATTAGCTGTGTGTCTTAGCTGTCACACACCACATATAAATGCAGTATGTTCTCTATATTCCTGCCTGGGTACTAAGATCACAGGGGGAGGTCCTCTTGATTGTCCCATCTACCAAAGAAGTGACTTTGCAGTGGCAGCCCTATGATTATGGAACAACCTCCCCAAGAAGGTGTATCTGGCCCCCTAGTTTTTGATCTTTAGGAAGCAGTTGAAGACATTGCTTTTAGGTCCACATTTGATTAGTTTACTGGCAGTCCTAAATGGTGATTTTAAATTTTGGTATCCTATATATTCTATTTTGTGCATTTTATCTACACTGTAATGTTCCTTGACATCCATGAAGTAAAAGGACACCTAATAAAAGTTTTAAATAAATGAAATAAATATTACATCAATGTATAATATACAATGTGGTAGTAGAAAAGAACAAGAGTCCAGTAGTACCTTAAAGACTAACAAAATTTGTGGCAGGGTATGAGCTTTCATGAGTATGAGTATCCATGTTAGTTTTGAAGGTGCTACTAGACTCTTGCTCTTCTCTACTGCTTCAGACAGACTAACATGGCTGCCTGTCTTGATCTATACAATATGGTCTTAATCATGAACTATTTTTCATGGTCTGAAGTTGCAAAGGTGCCTGTCAGCTTTTAGCTCATTATAAGATTGTCAAGGAAGAAAATAATTTCCTTATATTGTGCCACTTGAAGATTCCAGTTGGGCTCAACAGGCCTATTTGGTTCAGAAAAGAAAATATTTGGTTGGGGGTTGTTTCTGCTACAACTGCTTTGACAGTGAGATCATATCCAGTCTATTCCTGATTAGTTATGTTAATGTTGGACAAGTGCTGCAGAGTACTTTACAACAGTATTATTACTTTGGTAATATTTGTTTGAATTATTTTGCTGGATCCCTATGTGTGGATGCTTTGGTTCATAAATGACTCTGGACACATGTGTGTGCTCATAAGAGCTTGAGATTTCTTCACATGTTCCCCCACCTGCAGAGCTTACAAATGGTGTGAACTGGCCCTTGGGGTGGTATTTCCCAATTCCCACAATGCAGAGATTCATGTTTACAGCTGTTTTTCTGCGGTATGTGGTTTGAAAGTGTGAGAGAGAAGAAATGGAATTTTGGAAATGGAAAAACCCTGCACTCTTAAGAATCAGACTAGAGTACCATGATTTAGGTCATTTGTCCTACATCCTAGAATTCTTTTCTGCATATTGTGGTTTGTCTATGATGACATCCACATATAACATCTTTCTCTCTGCAGGTTTTCTCGTTCGGATGAACTCTCCCGTCACAAGCGTTCCCATTCTGGACTCAAGCCTTATCAGTGCCAAGTTTGTGAGAAGAAATTTGCCCGCAGCGACCACTTATCCAAACACATGAAGATCCACAAAGTGTCATTCAGTTTGGGAAGCCAGACAAATCAGGGTTGTGGTAAAAGTTAAGTCTTCCTTCATCGCCTTGGTAAAAGAAAAATTCCAGGAAAGATAAATGGAAGTATAAAAGACTACATTTCTTTGGAAGAGGAGGAAATAAGACACTGATTGTGTCAAAATCTGTGGAAAGCCCAAAGCCTACCTCTAACTTGAACATGCCTTACAATCAGGGCTCACCTCCAATCGGAGTCTCCTGTTCTGGTGAACTCTTGTAAAATCTGTAATTATGTTTGAGGGACTTTTTCGACTATTAAGGATGCTGGAGCAGGTGCATGGGGGGGAGTCTTTGCTTTCAGTTTTGGAATGCTGATTGTAGAGGCATTTCTAATGCTCCTGCCATGATGGACAACAGGGATACTTACACAAATGGAAACTATATCTTACAGTGTTTCTTTCTCAGTAAGCAAACATTTTATCATTGAGTCTAGAACTGGAAATAGAAGGGGAAGACTACCAAGCAAATGTTTGCTAAACATTGACAAATGCAGGATTCAAAATCAGAAACTCTCTTGCTGCCAGAAATGGGTTTCATAACATTCAGTGCCATTTACTTTAATCATTAGTATTTACCAAAATGGTTGAATTTTGGATAACTGTGAATTTTAGTATGGTTCCCATAGCCAAGATTTAAATGCTTATTCTGTGGCTCATGACCCAAAGGCTGCCAGTGCCTCAGAATGGTACCCCCAGGGAAACTTCTGTTTCTGTTCTCGGAGGAACTGTTGCATGGTGCAAAATATAAAGTCTTTATAGAACCCTGCAATAAGGCAGAAGAGTCTTCAGCCTGCTTTATTGTAGAAGAGCTGGTACAGTACAGCCCTTAGGATTCTGCACACTGCCTAAAGTGGTCACAGCTCTGAGCCAATTTCTGCTTTTCTTTCTTATGCTATAAATAATGAACAGATGCAAATATTATTGATTGCAAAAGAAAGCAGCAGGTCTGTAAAAAAATTCCTTGTAGGAAGCACTTGTCAGCTTTGGGAAAGCTCTGTGTTCTTTGTGGTCGCTGCATAGGCTGACATGTAGCTTCCGCCTGTGCAGAGGCAGCTCTTTCTCAAGGTCTAGCCCAGGAGCTAATGCTCAAATCCTCCTCCCCTGCCACGGGACAGTTTTGCTTCTCTGCATGGGCTCCCAGCAGAGGGGCAATGCCCTTTCTCACTATTTTCTGACTGCCATGTTAGCGCAGAACATCCTCTCCTCATGGATCACTGTCCTCATGCTTCAGCCTTTCCCTCTTCTCAGCTCTTTTTAAAAAACCAGTTTTAAAATTTTGTTTACAGCAGGTAGGCCATTATTTTCTCAGTTGTTTTTTATTACTCCTCTTTCCAAAGGAAAACTTATTTGGATCATTGTTATCCCACCAGCATCTTCTTCTCTGGCTTTCATGGAAGAATGTGTTGGCTTATTTTCTTTATCACATTACGTCCAGAGCAGTGTATCAGGTCCCCCCCCCCTCCTTATAATAACTGCAGGACCGACATTAGGCAGAGGTGATGACTGACACTTGCTACAGTCCAAGTTTACTACCACTCTCTCCACTAGATCACACTGGCTTACTATACCTTTACCTTGAGGACGTGTTTCTTTTGCTAGGCATTTTGCTAGGTAAAAAAAGAAATCTTAAACTGGTCAAAGGGGAAGATGTCTTTTTTTTTCTTTCAGAAGCCTGCTTTACAGTTATGAGGCAAAGGAGCATTGGGAAGCAAGTACACATCTTTGTGTAATTTTATACATGTCTCCACCCGGCCCGAGTGCTCAAATTCAGTTCTTCCCAGAAGAGAACAATAGTTTACTTAGCATAAACCTAATCCAATGTATGTTTACTTGGAAGTCTGTAATTCTAAAAGCTGCATGTGAGCGAGCGTCTTGTTTTTGCTTGCCTTGGGTGTCCAAGCCTCCTTCCCCTACGGGCACCATTCTTCTTCAGGATGTGCCAGTATGAATGACTCACACTACCTCCCTCTTTTATGTGCTCCAAGGTTCTGCCCATAAGAATTCTATTTTTTTCTCTCCAACACTCCCTCATTGTGCAGTTTTTTAACCAGGATGCTGACTGAAATTATAAAGAACTGTCACCACCATTACTTCTCTCTCCTGAAACTGTTTCTGTCTGTGTAGGCAACAAAAATGAATGATAAAAAGCAACACCTTTGGAAAATTAAACTATGGCAATTTAGTTATTTAAAGCACAAAAATAACTAGGGCTCACAGGTGCAGCATTCCAGGATTCATGCCCAGCCAAGTATACAGATATTTACATATGGATGAAAAACAAACTGAATTAGTCATCAAAGCATGCAGGGCTACAAGCCAGCCTCAGGAGTCTCTTGAAAGGAAAATGTGTCTTCAGCCTTTTTGCAATTCACGTGACTTTTACCCTGCTCACACCTCTTGTTTTTATTTTTATTTTTATTTTTAGCCTCTTGTGAATTGGGGGGGGGGACTGTAGCTCAGTGGCAGAACATTTGCTTTGCATGCAGGCGGCCCTAGGTTCATCCCTAGAATCTCCCAAGGTCCTGGAGAGCCACTGGCAGTCAGAGTGGATCAATAATACTGACTATGGTGCCAAATAAGCTACAGTGGTTGTATGAAATCAGTGCAAGTTTCTTGCTTTTGAGGGTGCAACTTGTTACAGGAAAAAAACTGCAGATAAATTGGATCATTTAAAAAAGGAGTATGACACTGTCTGATCAGCCTGGTGTCATATTAAGCTTCTGAATTTCAAATTTAGAATCATAATAATGGCTTAAAAAAGAACAATGCCAATAAATCACCAATTAAAAAGACTTACGTGTGTTTACTTGGAAATATATACAGTTGAATCCAGTGGGATTATTTAGGACTACAGCCTTTAAAAAGAAACACGAAGGGTGGGAAAAAAGACATTGGTTTAGAATAATACTACTGACAGTACTAATTAGCAGATCTCCCACTCTCAAGTTCTAAACCATTTCCACTGCATGCAGTTCTGGTCACTGTATTTTTAAAAGGATGTTGCAGAGCTGGAAAAATGACAGAAAAGGGCAGGATGATAAAGAGGCTGGGGCACCTTTCTTATTAAGAAAGGCTGAAGAGTCTTGGACTTTTCAGTTTAGAAAACAGATGACTAAGGGGAGATAGCCCCTATTTTCATTAAGGGAATTGGAAGAACTGAGCCAAATTGAGGTGACCAGAGGTGAAATTCTAAATCTACTGGGGAAATTAAAAACAGATAAATCTCCAGGTCTTGATGGCATATACCCAAGAGTTCTTAAAGAACTCAGATGTGAGATAGTTGATCTACTACCCCATATATGTAACATCACTAAATTCAGCCACTGTACCACAAGCAAATGTTACACCAAAAGTGATCCAGAGGTGAACCAGGAAATTAAGGCCAGTCAGCCTAATGTCTGTCCCAGGCAAATTAGTAGACACTGTAATCAAAGACAGCATTGTTAGGCACATAGAGGGACAAAGCCTGCTGAGGGGAAATTGGCATAGCTTCTGCAAAGGGAAGTCCTGCCTCACCAGCCTTTTGGAGTTTTTTTGAGAAAGTGAACAAGTATGTAGACAACAGTGACCCAGTACACATTATATACCTGGAATTTCAAAAGGCTTTTGACAAGGTACCTCACCAAAGACTCCTGAGTAAACTTAGCAGTCATGGAATAAGAGAATGGGTTTTCTTATGGATTAAAAACTGGTTAAATGACAGGAAGCAAAGAGTAAGAATCAATGGACAAGTTCTCGCAATTCAAGGAAGTATGCAGTGGGGTTCCACAAGGATCAGTATTGGGGTTGGTACCATTTAACTTATTCATAAATGATCTGGAACTAGGGGTGAGTAGTGTAGTGGCCAAGTTTGCAGATGACGCCGAATGACTCAGGATGATAAAAACCAAGGCTGACTGTGAAAAGCTCCAAGAGGACCTCCACAAACTGGGTGAGTGAGCAACAATGTAGCAAATGAAATTCAGTGTTGGTATCGCCAAAAGGACACTGCAGAGATGGAAAAAGTATACAGGAGGGCAACCAAGATGATTATGAGGAAAGGCTGAAGAGTAACTGGTCGGCCATGGTGTGAGATAGCAAGGAAAACATTCAGGGTCCATACAAGGAATAGGGAGCGAGGAAGGCAAGGCATTTTTTTGTTAAGAAGAAGAAGAAGAGTTTAGATTTATACCCCACCCTTCACTGCCCAAAGGCGTTTCAGAGTGGCTTATAAACTCCTTTCCCTTCCCCTCCCCACAACAGACATCCTTGAGAGAACAGCTGTGCCAGAGCTTGTGACTGACCCAAGGTCACATCAGCAGGTGCAAGTGGAGGAGTAGGGAATCAAACCCGGTTCTCCCAGATAAGAGTCCGCGCACTTAACCACTACACCAAACTGTCTCTCTTCCCCATTAATAACCCAAGAACTTTGTTAGATGTGGCCTAAATCATGTTTTCTTACTGGTCTCTGTAACCATAGAGACTGCAACATTTCAAACATAACTGAGTGCCATCAAGAGAAAATTTTGCATTCCCATGTTCTGTTGCAATTAAATAGAAAATCTTATGCATGCTTATTCCCAAGTAGGCCTCATTAATCTCATTGCGGCACACTACTGAGTGTACGTAAGAAACCCTAGGAACTGTTATGTGGAATGTGAAATAAAAACTAATAGAGTACTCCTGCTGCAACAGAATTCACCTTTAGAATAAACATGTTATCCACTGGGTCATATCTCACTGCCTTACTCTGACATGTGGAAATAGAATATTATTATACAATCATATTTATTTATACTCCATTCTTCTCCCCAGTTGGGACGCAAAGTAGTGTACAAGTTCATTGTCTCCTCCTCCATTTTATCCTCAAAATAACCCTGCAGACTAAGTTAAGCTGAGAGAGTGACTTGGTCAAAACGTCCTAGTAAACTTCCATGGCAGAGTGTGGATCTGGGAGTCTAACCACTACAAAACACTGTATTTCAAGTTGTAGAAGCAGGAAATTTTAATCACCCTGAATTCTGCAACCAGAAAATTCAAATTCTTTAACTGGAACATATTATGCAAATAATACTGCAATTCCGTAAGTGTAGGAGCTCCTAAACCCATTGACATACTGTATGTTGGGGGGGGGCATAGGATGTTTAAAAAACTGAAGCAGCGGAAGTGTTAAGTACACTCTTCAGCTCAACCAGAGCTGAAATACAAAAAACGCAGCTCAGTCCTTGGGTCAGGAGGCAGACTTGTTGCCCTGCAAGGCTTTTCCATGCCTTTTATGAGCTATAATAAAATATGGACTGTGCAAAGTATGCTTAAGGAACTGTAAAGCATGATAACCCACTATGATGCCAGTTGAGACTGCACACCTGAGAGAATGACACCTTCCTTTCTGCGTTGCTGTTCTAGTGGCCCTCCAAGGTTACCAGCCCTCTTACCTGATGGAAGAGGGATCAGTTTTATAGTATGCACAAAGCACCAGATGCCATGCCATGCCACAGCATGAGGACAAAGGACTCCAAACGTCATTAGGAGTCCCCTCCAACACACGCAGGCAACCCCTATCCCCATCCTCCATCACCTGCAAAGCTGCACGTAGCTCAGAGACTCTGTTCATGGTTGCTTGGCAACTAATCACTCGCCCATCAGTGACCCGGCTAAGGCAATCAAGAGACAATAGCCTTGGCCCGATGACTCATCTCACCTACACCCAGGTGCCAGCCACAAGTCTAAGTTTCTAGTTCTCAATATTGACCATGCCTTAGCTCCCCTCCCCTATTCCTTCCAGCCAATACTATGTTTTCAGGGATGGACTAACCAGGAGGTGTGACCAGGGGATATGGCCAGCCCCCACACCCCCAAATAAAAGAGGAAACCCAACCACATGCTCGCCCCTTCTTCTCTACGACCCCTATCTAAGCTTTGTCCCTCTTAAGTCCAGCTTGCTATCCCAACACCCTACCTCCATCTTTAACTCTAGATCTGCAGCTAGAGTTCCACATGTTGCCTGCTGGTTCAGGCCACATGTTCCCATTTTCAGTTCTCCCCTCCCTTCTTCTGTTGGAATGGATCATTCAGCAAGGACAGGTAACTATTGCCCCAACAAGGAATTCCTGCTCATGCAACCGTGCTGATAGCTCTGAATAGTGTCATGTGTGGATGTGTATTGTTTGTGTGTGAAGAAGATTTACAGTAAAAGACCTTAGTTATAATTACCTACAGTCTCCGTGTCTGTTACTGGTATCTCTGGAAGGGCAGGACCTCTGTATATACTGGTGATTGCTCTCTTAGCTGATTGCATATCTCTCCTTATAATAATTATGTTTTGGTTTCGTAAGATTCCATGCGCTCCCATTGGCTGTAAAATGCCCTCCCTCAGCCATTGGCCCATCAGCCGCCACTCAAGAGTACTCGCATGCCATTGGCCGGATGCTGGGTCTGCTCCTCTTCCCCACCCACTCCCCCTTCAGACAGATTTGCATGTCAGATTTACTGGCAGACCAGCTCTCTCTCCTGAGGAAGACAGTTCTCTTGACTCCTGTAAGGGACTGTCCCCTCAGTGGCTGTTGGTAGGCAACCAAGCTTGGTTCTGTGAGTAAAAAAACAAAGGACTTTCAGCATAACCTCCTCCCCCGCCCATAACCCCCTCCCCAATGGCCACTTTCCTGTCAGAATAAATGGAAAAAGGCTCTTTCTTCTGCTTAGCTTCAGCATGGCTGGCTGGCTAACGAGGTGGGCCAGCGACCATCAAACCATTTTCTTCTACTCCCTGCTCTGCGCTGACTTTCCCCTAGGGTTGCCAATCTCCAGGTGGGACCTGGAGATCTCCCACTGTTACAATTGACCTCCCGATGACAGAGATCAGTTCCCCGGGAAAAAATGGTTGCTTTGGAGGGTAGACTCTATGGCATTATACCCTGCTGAGTCCTTCCACAAACACCCCAAATGCTGCCCTCCACAGGATCCACCCCCCCCAAATCTTCAGGTATTTCCCTAATCAGAGTTGGCACCTGTACTTTCTCCTCTTTCAGTAAAAGGCCCTTTTCGCACCTATTTTGGCCTTTGGGAGAAAACTCATTGGGCCGAGTCCTGTTCAGGTTGCCAACTCCATGTGGGCAATTCCTGGAGATTTGAGGGATGGAGCCTGGAGAGGGTGAGGTTTGAAGAGGGGTGGCACCTCAGACAGGTACGATGCCATAGACTCCACCCTCCAATCCAGCCATGCCCTGATGGGGAACCATTGTTGCCAATCTCCAGGTGGGGGCTGGAGATCACTCAAAATTACAACTGCTTTCTAGGAGGGAGGGGGGAGGAGATGGAAAACTAAAGGTAGGTTGCTGGTTGGCTGGGAGGGAGATAGGGTTATCAACTCCAGGTTGGGAAATTCCTGGAGATTTGAGGGGTTGAACCTGGAGAGGGTGAGTGTTGAGGAGGGGTGGGACCTCAGACAGGTACAATGCCATAGACTCCACCCTCCAAACCAGCCACTCCCTCCTGGGGAACCACTGTTACCAATCATGGGGGTGGGCTGGAGATCACTCAAAATTACTACTGCTCTTCAGGTAGCAAAGATCAGTTCCTCTGGAGAAAATGGTGGACTCTGTCATTATACCTTGCTGAGATTGCCACAGCAAATTGTCACTGAGTGCCCAAAGCCGGGGCACTCTCCCAGAGCCTCTTTCCAGAGCTTGTTGTATTTATTTCCACAACGGGCCTTATTCCTAGTTAATAATAATGCATATTTCCCCTAATATTGATAAGAACAAAGAGCAATCAGGCTAACACACTCTCTTAAACTAACCAGCTTCACAGCATAAGAAAAGCAAGATCTCAGTGTCTGACAGGCCTGTAGCTACAGTGGGGCATTTTGGGGCCAGGCCCCCTGATTTCCTGCCAAGACCCCACAACTTCCATCTATCCCAGGCCCCCCACTGCCTCCACCACCCCTTCCCCAAGTGTGGCTTGCTTCCCCACCCCTCACCCTATTACTGCTGGAGCTCCTTGCCCTGCCATTGGAGGCCTCCATGGCTGAGCAGCTGCCTGCTCCAACTGCTCCTGCCTGCTCCAACAGGCAAACCTGAGTTTTCAAAATGGAAAAAAATGGGGGCATACTAAAACTAAGGACAAGTGATTGCCCATAGGGAATACATTAGTGGACAGTGATTGCCCATAGGCAATACATGAGTGCCAATAGAGAATGCATGATTGCCCATAGGGAATAATGGAGTACATAATTGCCAATAGAGAATCCATAATGCCAACAGAGAATCCATGATTGCCCATAGGGAATAATGGAGAGGACGCTTGGCCATAGGGGGATAATGGAGTACATAATTGCCAATAGACAATCCATGATTGTTTGCTCATAGGGGCATAATTGCCAACAGAGAATCCATGATTGCCCATAGGGAGTAATGGAGAGTACGCTTGCCCGGAGGGGACAGTGCAGTACATAATTGCCAACAGAGAATCCATGATTGCCCATAGGGAGTAATGGAAAGTAGGCTTGCCCCGAGGGGACAGTGCAGTACATAACTGCCAACAAAGAATCCGTGATTGCCCATAGGGACATAATTGCCAACAGAGAATCCATGATTGCTCATAGGGACATAATTGCCAACAGAGAATACATGATTGCCCATAGGAACATAATTGCCGACAGAGAATACATGATTGCCCATAGGGACATAATTGCCAACAGAGAATCCATGATTGCTCATAGGGACATAATTGCCAACAAAGAATCCATGATTGCCCATAGGTAGTAATGGAAAGTAGGCCTCCCCAGCAGGGATAGTGCAGTACATAATTGCCAACAAAGAATCCATGATTGCCCATAGGGATATAATTGCCAACAGAGAATCCATGATTGCCCACAGGGAATAATGGAGAGCAGAGCACACCTGACCACAGGGTAATAATGGAGTCCACGCTTCCCACAATGAATATGGGAGAGCACATGTGGATGTGGGGAATAAGGAAAACCATGCTTGTCCAGAGGGAACCACAAGTGCCCATAAGGAGACCACAAGTGCCCACAGGGAATTAAGTAGACCACGCTTGCCCACAGAGGATATTGGGGTCCACACTTGCCCAAAGGGAATAATAACAGACCACACTTCCCCATAGGGAAAACGAAGCCCACACTTGCCATAGGGATTAAGAGAGAACATGCTTGCCCATCCAAAATACTGGAGCGCATCCTTGCCCATAAGAAATAATAGAGACAATGCTAGCCCATGGAGGATAATGGTGTCCTCGCTTGCCCACAGAGGATAATGGAGTTCACGCTTGCCCATAGAGAATAATGAAGACTACGCTTGCCCATAGCGAAAAATGGAGACTACACTTGCACGTAAGGAATAATGGAGAGCACGCTTGACTGTAGGGACTAATGCAAGGCACACCTGCCCATAGACAATAATGGAGAGCATGCTTGCCCATATAGATTAATGGACACTATGTTTCCCCGTGGGGAATACTGGACACTAAGCTTGACGACAGGGAATAATGGACACTACTCTTGATCATAGAGAATAATGGAAACTACGCTTGCCCACAGAGAATAATGGAAACCACGCTTGCCCATAGGCAATACTGGAAACCACACTTGCCCATAGGAGATAATAAAGACTATGCTTGCCCAAAGGGAATAATGGAAAGCATGCTTGCCCCTAGGGAATAATGGAAAGCACGCTTGCCCATAGGGAATAATGGAAACCACACTTGCCCATAGGGAATAATGGAAACCACACTTGCCCATAGGGAATAATGGAGACTACGCTTGCCCATAGGTAATAATGGAAAGCACACTTGCCCATACAGAATAATGGAAAGCATGCTTGTCCATAGAGGATAATGGAGACAACGCTTGCCCATGGGGAATAATGGAGACTACGCTTGCCCATAGGGAATAACGGAAAGCACACTTGCCCATAGGGAATAACGGAAACCATGCTTGCCCATAGGGAATAATGGAGACTATGCTTGCCCATAGGGAATAATGGAGATTACGCTTGCCCATAGGGAATAATGGAGACCATGCTTGCCCATAGGGAATAATGGAGACCACGCTTGTCCATAGGGAATAATGGAGACCATGCTTGCCCATAGGGAATAATGGAGACCACGCTTGCCCATAGGGAATAATGGACACAGAGATAGAGAATAGAGAATAATTGCACTGCTTGGGAACAGTGACCATAATGTCATTGAGTTTAACATTTGTACAGATAGGGAGTTGCCAAAAAAGACTCACGCAACCACTTTTAACTTTAAAAGGGGTAACTTCTCTGGTATGAGGGGACATGTGAGGAAGAAACTGAAAGGAAGAGTGGAGAAGGTCAAAACCATTGGGGAAGCTTGGAGACTATTTAAAAATACAATCCTAGAAGCTCAGAAAAAATATACACCGCAGGTTAGGAAAGGTAGAAATAGGTATAGAAAAAAGCCTGCATGGTTAACAAATAAAGTAATGGAAGCTGTAAAAGGTAAGAAGGATTCCTTTAAGTGGTGGAAAGCTAATCTTAGTGAGGTTGATAAAAGGGAACACAGACTGTGGCAAATAAAATGCAAGTCTGTGATCAGGCAAGCAAAAAGGGAATATGAGGAGCATATCGCAAAAAACATAAAGGCCAACAATAAAACTTTCTTCAAATACATTAGAAGTAGGAAGCCAGCCAGGGAGGCAGTGGGGCCCTGATCACCAGGCCTGGATGGCAGTCATCCTAGAGTTCTGAAAGAACTCAAATGTGAACTTGTGGATCTCCTGACAAAAATATATAATCTTTCTTTAAAATCTGCCTCCATTCCTGAGGATTGGAAGGTAGCTAATGTCACTCCCATCTTTAAAAAGGGCTCCAGGGGAGATCCGGGAAATTACAGGCCAGTCAGTCTGACATCAATACCAGGTAAGTTGGTGGAAACTGTTATTAAGGAAAGAATTAGTAGGCACATTGATGAACAAAAACTACTGAGGCAGACTCAGCATGGGTTCTGTAAGGGAAGATCTTGTCTCACTAACCTGTTAGTGTTTTTTGAGTGAACAAACATGTGGACAAGGGGGACCCAATAGATATTATTTACCTTGACTTCCGGAAAGCTTTTGATACAGTTCCTCATCAAAGGCTCCTAAGTAAGCTCAATAGTCAGGGGATAAAAGGACAAGTCCCCTTGTGGATCAAAAACTGGCTTATAAATAGGAAACAGAGAGTGAGTATAAATGGGAAACTTTCTCAGTGGAGGGTGGTAAGCAGTGGGGTACCACAGGGATCAGTACTCGGTCCGATGCTTTTTAACTTGTTTATTAATGATTTGGAATTGGGAGTAAGCAGTGAAGTGGCTAAATTTGCAGATGACACGAAGTTGTTCAGGGTGGTGAAAACCAGGGAGGATTCTGAGGCACTTCAAAGGGATCTGTCGAGGATGGGTGAGTGGGCATCAACGTGGCAAATGGGGTTCAATGTGGCCAAGTGCAAAGTGATGCACATTGGAGCCAAAAATCCTAAATATAAATACACGTTGATGGGATCTGAACTGGCAGAGACGGACCAAGAGAGAGATCTTGGAGTCGTAGTGGATAACTCAATGAAAATGTCTAGACAGTGTGTAGCTGCAATAAAGAAGGCCAGCGCTATGCTGGGGATTATTAGGAAGGGAATTGAAAACAAATCAGCCAGTGTCATACTGCCCCTGTATAAATCATTGGTGCAACCTCATTTGGAATACTGTGTACAGTTCTGGTCACCACATCTCAAAAAGGATATTATAGCATTGGAAAAAGTGCAGAGAAGGGCAACTAGAATTATAAAAGGGTTGGAACACCTTCCCTATGAAGAAGGGTTAAAACGCTTAGGGCTCTTTAGCTTGGAGAAACGACGGCTGAGGGGTGATATGATTGAGGTTTATAAGATTATGAATGGGATTGAGCAGGTTGAGAAAAAAGTACTTTTCTCCCTTTCTCACAATACAAGAACTCGTGGGCACTCCATGAAATTGCTGAGCAGTGGGGTTAGAACAGATAAAAGGAAATACTTCTTTACCCAAAGAGTGATTAACATATGAAATTCACTGCCACAGGAGGTGGTGGCAGCTACAAGCATGGACAGTTTCAAGAGGGAATTAGATAAACACAAGAGGCGGGACCCGTGATACTCGCGGGGGGGGGGGAGGGAGTATTCCGGCCGCCAAGCTTCCCCCTTCCCCCAGCAGCGGCGGCAGCAGCAGCGGCGAGGCCAGCCGGCCCGCCGAGATTCCCCCTCCCCAGCAGCAGCAGAGGGGCGGCGAGGCTGGCCGGCCCCTCAAGCCTCCCCCTCCCTCCCCCCAGCAACGGCAGCGGCAAGGCCAGCCGGCCCGCTGAGATTCCCCCTCCCCAGCACATTCTCACCCCCCCCGGCTCCGGCGATCCTCCTCCTCCCCCCACCCCCCGGCTCCGGAGGCGAGGCCCGAGAGGCTTCCAGCCGCCGGGCCCGCCGATCTCCTCCCCCCTTCAGCTCTCTCCTCCCCCCCCCCAGGCTCCGGTGACGAGGACTGAGCGGCTTTTAGCCGCCAGCCGCTGCAGAGTTCCCAGAGCGTTCCCTGCGCATGCGCAGGAAACGCTCTTACTTTTTGGGGATTCTGATATCCCCCCTAGACTTTTAAACACTTTTTAGATTTTTCTGCACACCTGGGGACTGCCCCACGTGCGCAGGAAAATCTCCCTGCCCCCCAGGTGCCCCCGATGTGCGGATTTAGATATCTGCACACAGGGGGCCACTTGGGAATTAGATATATAGATATGGAGCAGAAGTCCATCAGTGGCTATTAGCCACAGGGCATAGATGGGAATTCTCAGTCTGGGGCAGGTGATGCACTCTATTCTTGGTGCTGGAGGGGGCAGCAGTGGGAGGGCTTCTAGTGTCCTGGCCCCACTGCTGGACCTCCTGATGGCACGTGGTATTTTTGGCTGCTGTGTGACAGAGTGTTGGACTAGATGGGCCTTTGTCCTGATTCAACATTGGCTTCTCTTATGTTCTTATGACAACACGCTTGCCCATAGGGAATAATGGAGATTACGCTTGCCCATAGGGAATAATGCAGACTATGCTTGCCCATAGGGAATAATGGAGATTAGTTTTGCCCATAGAGAATAATGGAGACTGTGCTTGCCCACAGAGAATAATGGAGACCACACTTGCCCATAGGGAATAATGGAAAGCAGGCTTGCCCATAGGGAATAATGGAAAGCACACTTGCCTATAGAGAGTAATGGACACCATGCTTGCCCATAGAGAATAATGGAGACAATGCTTGCCCATCGGGAATGATGGAAACCACACTTTCCCATAGAGGATAATGGAGACTATGCTTGCCCCTAGGGAATAATGGAAAGCACACTTGCCCATAGAGAATAATGGAAAGCACGCTTGCCCATAGGGAATAATGGAAAGCATGCTTGCCCATAGAGAATGATGGAGACTACTCCTGCCCACAGGGAATAATGGACACTACGCTTGCCCATAGGAGATAATGGAGACTACACTTTCCCATAAAGAATAATGGAAAGCACGCTTGCCCATAGGGAATAATGGAGACTACGCTTGCCCATAGGGAATGATGGAGACTACATTTGCCCATAGGAGATAATGGAGACCACACTTGCCCATAGAGAATAATGAACACCTTGCTTCCCCATAGGTAATGATGGAGACTATGCTTGCCCATAGGGAATAATGGAAAGCACACTTGCCCATAGAGGATAATGGAAACTACACTTGCCCATAGAGGATAATGGAAAGCACGCTTGCCTGTAGAGAATAACGAAAAGCACACTTGGCCTTAGTGAATAATGAAGAGCACGCTTGCCCATAGGGAATAATGACCACTCTTGCCCACAGGGAATAATGGAGACCACGCTTGCCTATAGGGAATAATGGAGACCACGCTTGCCTATAGGGAATAATGGAGAACACACTTCTCCATAGGGAATAATGGAGACCATACTTGCCCATAGGGAATAATGGAGGGTATGCTTGCCCATATTTATTTATTTGTTTGTTTGTTTCGATTTGTATCCCGCCCTCCCTGAAGGCTCAGGGCGGCTAATAGTGGGCATGAATGCCAATTTAAACAACATAAAACAATATCAACAGATAAAATTATAAAATCAGACAATAGAGAATAATGGTGACATTCTTGCCCATAGGGAATAATGGAGAACATGCTTGCCCTAAGGACTGCGATTTCCCATAGACAACAGATGGTTGCCAACGGAGAATGCTTCACTGCCCTTAGGGAATAATGCACACTTGCCAATCGAGAATAATGGAGACCCCACTTGCATATAGGGAATAATGGATTCTCTTCTTGTTCAGTAAGGACAGGTATTGTACATACAGAAGACATAATTGCCACTACAGATAACTGCCTTCAGTCTGTTGTGCAAAAAAACGCATTCTTGTTTATTTGTGTCTATCAGGTTAGCCTTCCATCATCTAAAGCATGGGTATCAAAGATACGGCCCATGGTCTTGATTTGGCCTGCACAAGCCTGTAATCCAGCCTGAGAGCAGCTGACTCTCTGATGCTTCCTTTCCCCCATTTCTAATGTCACAGCTCATTTTCCCCAGTCTCTCCTAGTTCCTGCTTCACAGGAGAGAAAGAAAGCCTTCCCTCCATTGGCTGAGGGCTTTCTATTATTCCTTTTGGGCAAGCATAGTCTCCATTATTCTCTATGGGCAAGGGTGGTTTCCATTATTCCCTATGGGAAAACGTGGTTTCCATTATTCCCTATGGGCAAGTGTGCTTTCCATTATTCCCTATGGGCAAGCGTGGTCTCTATTATTACCTATGGGCAAGCATGGTTTCAATGATTCCCTATGGGCAAGTGTGGTTTCCATTATTCTCTATGGGCAAGCGTGAACTACATTGTCCTCTGTGGGCAAGCGAGGACACCATTATTCCACATGGGCTAGTATTGTCTTTAGTATTCCCTATGGGCAAGAATACTCTCCAGTAGTTCCTATGGGCAAGCGTGCTCTCCTAATCCCTACGGCAAGCGTTGGCTCCATTTTCCCTATGGGGAAGTGTGGTCTGTTTTATTCCCTTTGGGTAAGCGTGGACCCCAATATCCTCTGTGGGCAAGCGTGGTCTCCTTTATTCCCTATGGACATGTGCGGTCTCCCTTATTCCCTCTGGAGAAGCATGGTTTACCTTATTCCCCATGTCCACATGTGGTCTTCCTTATTCATTGTGGGAAGTGTGGACTCCATTATACCCTATGGTCAGGTGTGCTCTGCTCTCCATTATTCCCTATGGGCAATCATGGATTCTCTATTGGCAATCATGGATTCTCTGTTGGCAGTTATGTACTGCACTGTCCCCTCTGGGCAAGTCTACTCTCCATTACTCCCTATGGGCAATCATGGATTCTCTGTTGGCAATTACATTCCTATGAGCAATCATGGATTCTCGATTGGCAGTTATGTACTCCATTATCCCCTATGGGCAAGCGTCCTCTCGATTATTCCCTATGGGCAGTCATGGATGCTCTATTGGCAATTAAGTGTTCCATTATCCCCTCTGGGCAAGTGTCCTTTCTATTATTCCCTATGGGCAATCATGGATTCTCTAGTGGCATTATGGATTCTCTATTGGCAAGCCTACTCTCCATTATTCTCTATGGGCATTCATGTATTCCCTATGGGCAATCACTGTCCTTAGTTTTAGTATGTGGTGTTTTCAGTTGTAAACACTAAAGCATGAAGCAGACAACACAATTATAAACACACAAATAGGCATGCACAATCTAGATCCCAGAGCACGTCTCTTCTGTATTTGCAAACACTGTACATGTTTGCTTCCACAGGTTTTATGCTGTTTACTGACGCAAAAACAATTACATGTGCAGCAAAGTCCAAGTGTGAATCAGTTCTGACTCAGTTAATCTGGACTGCATCCAGCAGCTAAACCTACCATACAATTTGCAACCGAAAATAAAGATTAAAAGTAACCTTTTCCAGGCAGGATCTTTCACAACTCATCTTACCCTGCTCCTGCAAACACTGCGTCGGGTCCCCAAAGAGCCATGAAACAAGCTAAGTGCTTGCCTTCTTGACCACAGTATTTTATTTTTTCAAAAGTTTCAGTTTTCTGAAAGCTCACTGTTCCATCACAATCTTCCTGATCACATAAGATTTCTTTTAACTCTTGCAATATTTATTAACTTTTCTTCTCCCTCTAACTATGATTTCGCAAAAGGGCAGCTGTTACTGGGGAGGAAGTTAGTTCAGACAATACATTTTGCTTTAAAAATAATTATCGGCAACTCTCCTTTGGGATCAAGCCTTCTCTCTTCAGTTTTCATCGTCCAACACACACCCTCCTCTTCTGAAAAAAGACACTCTGAGAATATTAAGGCCTCATAAAGAAATTAATCATCGGAGCAATCGACTTCCTAAGCAGTTAACTTCATTACATCTGTCCTCAAGCAGATTACTTTCTCTCCTTACGGGCTGTAGAAGACGTCAGCGGAGAAAAATTAACTGTACAGATTAAATTAAAAACAAACCAGCAGGCTCAAATCGTGCGCCGCAATAAAATGGGCGTACATCAAGGGAGCCTTTGGGGACTCGTCCGAAACCCATTACCAAACGCATCTGCACAACCACACGCTTTATCTGCCTCTGGCCTGTAGAGACGGCCAGCCTCCCACTTACCAAAAACTTCAATCTCCATAGTGCCCTGCGGGCGAGAGGCGGGACGAAGTGTGTCATTGAACAGTTTTCCTGGTAAGCGTATCACGATTGGTTTGTTCTTCACTTTCTATCCTGTCCTCTTTTCCCTGGGGAAGGGGCGGAAGTGTGAGGTACGGCAACTGAAATGGGACAAGGGAGTCGCTCTGTCACGGAGTCAGTGGCAAGTCTGCGAATCGTGGACTGTTAGGCGCTTCCCTGTTTCGCTTTTGGCCGCGAAGGAATGGGGATCCGAGCATCGCGGCTCCGCAGGGGCCCCGGGTCATGAAAGACAGCCACCCGGCAGGGAGCTCAGCACCTGCCGCTGCACAGGAACCGCTTGGCGCGGAGAGGCTCCGCCTAGGTAAGGGGGGGGGAGCCGCTGGCTAGAGGTCTCCTCTCCCCTTCCTTGCCACACCTCCAGTTTCCTCCGGAATCCTCCCGAAAGACTTGCGTTCAGTGGGCTGGCCGCATGCATGAAGCGGCAAAGGTGCACTTTGCACGTGCTCAGGCGACTTTCCTTACTAATGTGCATATTCTAAGACTGAGCTTTCTTTAAAGTCCCTGGCTCTGAGTCCCGGCTAGCGTTTAGCCCTGCTTTTTTCCTTGACTTGGTTCCTTGTGAAATGTCTTGGCATCTGGTTGTGGCTACTGTCTGCTTTTTTCTTGGTAGTTTCTTCTCTTTTCCTCCACCCAAGCTTTTATTTCGTCAATAATTTTACTAATGGTCTGCCTATACATTAGTGGTACTTCTGATATTCGTGGTTCATTCTTTACATCCTATCTATTGTTGTCATTTGCCAGAAAGGGATTAGGATTGTTTACGGCTAAGCTAGGATTTAGAATCAGGGCTTTTTCATTTGGAACCCCAAATTTGTAATGCTGGATTATGCTGGCATTTCGCAGATTTACCTTGATTCTTCCTCGGACACTTCCTCAGGGGTTACACCCTTCTTCTGTAGCTTCTTGGGATGTAACTCCTAACCTGTGGTATTCAGTGTCAAGGCTCCCTTTTGCTCTGTAGTGAAGTGTTTATAAGTTGCTGCAGAGGCCTACAGTTACCTTCCAGTTGTCCCACATTTCAGGGTTTCCCCATGTAGTTCTTCTGGGGTCCATGATGCTACCCATCTAGTAACTGTTGTGAGAATTCCTCACTACCTGATGCTACACAAGCATGCATGCACTGCTGGCAGGATTTATTCAGGAGCAACACCCAAATTCTGCCGTGTTCATTTGTTATAAGAACCAGAGTATATGGCACCGCTGTTTCCCTATGAGAATTCCATTCAGAATCCTGTGGGGCTTTTCTGACTTACTTGGTGTTTCTAAGATAACCATGCTTTCTGTAGTGGGTGCACATCTTGAGAAGAGAGTTGTCAACAAGCTTGGAGAAGAAATGTTCTGTTCCTTTAATATATGCTTAGTGAATGGAAATGGGCAGCTGTAGTTTTTCATGGCATGGAGGTAAATAACATTCCCTGGTGAATAATATCTCATTAAGCATCTGTTAAAGGGGCAAGACATTCTTCTGCAGACTAGAAGGTAACCCTACTTGATCACATGAACAACAATGCAGGCATTAAGCGATTGTCCTCATTTTAGAGAACAACCCAGGCTTGAGTTTAGCCTCATTTGAACTCACCTTCGCAAATGGTATCTGAGTGAAGAGCCTTGCTAAATCAGAGTTCGTTCAGGGAGTGTGGCCTGTGCCTATACAAGATCACACTTGTTATTCCTCATTGCTTAACCATGGCTTTGTAATTAAACCTTAAAAAAATCTGTTTGCCTTCAGAGCCAAAGCGGGTTAAACAGCCCATATGAAAGGAACCTTATTCTTTCCTGACTCAATCTCTTTAGAATCTGTTTCACCAGTTCACATCACACAACTGCCCCTTTTTGATCCCCCCAGATTCCTTCATATGTTGTATATTCCAACAGCATCTGATCTTCATTTTTGTCTTCCCCTGGTTATCTTCATTGTATCTCTGCTGGTTTTCATGGTCTGCATAGCCCAGCCACTTCAGTTCTGCTCTTCTTAATTGTTATCACACTAAAATATCCCGTTTCTCCCCTTTGTTTGCTGTGCACCCATCTCCCCAGCTTTGTAATGTCATCTGTTTGCTGCTGTCCTGAGAGATGGGAGAGCATGACTGAATGGCAGACACAGCAGGATGTTTTTGTGGTTTGTAGGAGCTGATGGGGAAAAGAAACATGCATTTTTGGATGCTCCAAGACTGGCATAGTGGTGCATGCCTGCCAGCTGCTGTCACATGGACTTGCTCATTTTTGGGGGTCTTTTCAGAAGAGGAGGCAGTTCTTGTTCCAGTGTTCCTGAAAAAAGTTACAAGCATTTTAGTATTTTCTCTACGCGCACCTTGTAGGACATCTGCTCTTAAAAGGTTTCTGCAGGTATGCTTCCGAAAGCTTAGTTGTAAAGAAGTTACGTTCTGGGGCTTCATTTTGTGGCCTGAAGTGGGTGGGGAGACAGGAGTGTGCCTGTACACCAGGAGCTTAGCAAATGAAAGCAATTGCTAAAAGCACTGAAGTTCTGTGGTTCCCATCAGGACTGTGATATTTGGAAGGTCGGTGGAGCCCTTTGTAATCAGCTCTGCACATGAGTGTGTCCTTTCTCCCATTATGAGATCAGAGCACATACACATGATTCTCTAAGCTACAATAAATATGCATTCCTAAATACAATTTTGCATTTGTGCCTGAATGTTAAGAGGAGAAGTTCAAATGTACTAAAATATAACTTCCACTGTTATGGCCCAGGAGTTCTTATTTCATTTATTTGTAAAGGTACACACTTCTTTTCCACCTGAAGGTAGTTGAAGTTGTTTACAACAAAGAATTAAAATATAGCCACAGATGCGCATGCACATGAAGCTCAAAACATATCTATTCAGAATAGCTGCTGAAAAAGATCCAGGCTCAGCAGTAAACTCTAAATACATTTATTGTTGAAGCTGTTTGGTTTTTTTTAGCTACTATTCTAAACTAATGCATCTTTTGATCTGAGTGTGCGTGCATGTGTGCACACTGCTCTGGTTTGGGGAGGGGGCTTTAAGGATTCAAGTCAGGAAGTTGTACTTTTCATCTCTTTTCCTCAGTCTTCTATTCTCATTTTGGCATTTGTTGATCAGCGTTCCGTGCGCCTTGGTGTTTAGTCATGCCGGCCACATGACCACGGAAACGTCTTCAGACAGCGCTGGCTCTTCGGCTTTGAAACGGAGATGAGCACCGCAACCCTAGAGTCGGATTCGACTGGCTTTTGAGCAAGGGAACCTTTACCTTTACCTTTGATCATACCTTGCTTTTCCTTTGAGGAATTCAGGGCATCTTGCATATCTCTAGAGTCATGTGGCTTCACATCCATTTTTTGGACCTCGTGTGAGAGCTCCTGCTTCTTAACATGGCTTAAACATCAGTAATGTGGTTTTTTTGCCCATCTATGAAATGGGGTTGATGTTATTGCAACCACTAATTAACAAAAGTGTGGTGTAGTGGTTAGAGTGTCAGACTGAAATCTAGGAGACCCAGGTTTGAATCCTGGCTTTGCCATGGAAGTTTGGTGGTGGAACTGAGGCCACTCATTCTCTCTGAGCCTAACCTACTTCACAGAGTACTTGTGAGAATAAAATTGAACAATGGTGTAAGCCACTTTGGATCCCTATTGAAGGAAAAGGCAGGGTAAAAATGGGGTAAAAAACTGTATGTGAGCCTTTTGAATCAGAAAGCATTCAGTGTACATTTGGGCTGGATCTCAAGAACTTTATAACTAGGTCTGTGTACCCAAGGCGTGTGTGCTTTGGATCCATGGTTCTTAAACAGCTAATCTTCCCCAAATGCTGTACGACAAACTGCTTTTGAAATTGAGCATAATTTAAAAATCACTGTGATATGACATGTCAGTGTTCTTCAAAAGGAATAGGGAAAAATTATTGCATTGGTGCACTGGAACTAGCTTTTGGATCTGAACTTTGGTATAATACATGGTACCATATGTAGCTGTATTAACAGTGTAGATAAAGTTATCACTTAAATGGAATTAATTCCCAAACTTAAAACTTTCACCTTTGTTTGTACAGAAAATTCTAGTTGCAAATCAAGAATAATATGTAGCAGTTGTTGGGGGGAGAAATGTGTACATAGTTAGAAATGTCTTTAAAGTTTCTGTTATGACTGCTTAGTGGGCAAAGTCAGCTTTGAAAAAGCTGCTTGCCCACTCAGCCATGCAAATAGCTGCAGCAGAAACCTTGAAAATACCTCCAAGAGCTGCCTTATTCTGAGTCAGTCCATTGGTCCATCAGCGTCAATGTCATCTACTTTAACTGACAGTGGCTCTCCAGGTTCTCAGAGGTCTTCCGTATGACTTACTAATTGAGCCTTTTAACTGGAGATGCCGGGGGGTTGAACCTGTGATCTTCTACATGCAAAGCAGATGCTCTACCACTGAGCCATGACCTTTCCCTGTCTGACTCAGTGACTGTCTAGTAGTACTTAGGCTCATCTGCAGCTCTTTGGATCCTGGACACTTCATACTATGGTGGGTAGGAAACCAATATTTCAGATTCTTGAGAACGGGATAGATTGGAAAAACTGGTTACTCCATGTATTTTGTGGGTTTATTTTACATTAGTTACTTTATATTTCTAAGGCTGCTTTTCTCACAACAGATTCCAAAAGTAGAACAGAAAAAAAATGAAAAAATGCAGCTCAGCAATAGCCAGACGATTTCTGTTTGAGAGCCAGCATGGTGTGGTAATTAGAATGCTGGTCTAGAACCTGGGAGAAATCTCCATCCACAGCCCCTGTGGATGACCAGCAAGGTAGAAACCATTCTCACGTCTTCTGGGAGGCTGCTCTAATAAGTGGGGGACCTTCAGCCAGTCACTCTCCAAGCCTAACATACCTCATAGGGTGATGGTTGTGAGGATAAAATGGAGGAGAACAATACCGTAAGCAGCTTTTTAATCTCCACTGATGAGAAAAGTGGGGTAAAAATTTCTTTTAAAAAATGATGTGCTCATGGTCAAGACCCAAAGCCCTCCTGAACAGTTTGGCTGTACAGCCTCTGTGGACGATCAGCAGGGTGAAGGCATTCTCACTTCCTCTGGGAGGCTGGTCCAAAGAAACGGGACAGCAAAGCAACAGCTAGCCATACTCTGGCCAAGTGGAAGTGGCAAAAAGAAGATGCTTCCAGGTCAAGCAAAACTGCTGCATGCATACATACAAAGGAAAGGTGGTTCTTCAAGGATGTAGATCCCAGATTGTTAAATGCTTTAAAAGTAAGCACCAGCACCTTGTATTAAACCTGGAAACAAATAAGTAACCAGTGCAGGGATCTCAGAATGGGAGTAACTAAAGCAGCAGCCATCCCAATGAGCATAACCTCTATTTTATTTATTTATTTAATTCAATTTTTTACCCTGCCCCATCCTGCAAGCAGGTTCTGGGAAGCTTACAACATATCGGTATAATTGACTTTAATTGATTAATTCATATTTATTGTTTTAAGAGTTCAGTTATCCTTCCATAGCTGACTAACCATTTAGCCAGTAGACTCTGGCAGAGATAATATTGTGCTGTATAGTTGAGTGTGATCTGCATATTGATGCACCCATGTCCAAAGCTACAAACAATCTTATTATAAGGGTTCTCACATAGATGTTAAATAGCCTGGGTGAGAGCCCTGAGCCTTGTGAGGCTCGCTGTACCAAATACCATGTTTCTGACTCCTCATCCCTCGCAACATTGCCTTAATTTGACTCAATTAAAAAGGACTCAGACCACTTTAGTACTGTCCTGCCAAGTCCTGCATCTAATTCCAGGTACTTCAGAAGTACAGAATAATCTACTGTGTGAGAGGCAGCTGACAGATTTAACAGTGATTATGGTGCATTCTCCTTCTCCAGTTGAGAGTGCAGATCATTGGACACCCAAGGCCATATCTGACCCAGAACTATGGCTGGAACCAAATTGAAAAAGGTCAAAGGTAGATGTGCCTTTCAGATGAGCCCACAAGAAAAGGGGAAAATACCTAACCAGAAAAGACAGGGTAGACCAAAAGGTTGAAAAAACTGAAAAAAGAACAATGTATGATGTCATGACCAATTCAGCTCTAGATGAACATGGAGCCCATTCCACTGCATGTATCAGAACACATTAGGTTGGATCCTATGACTCCCTTTCACAAAGTCTTCCTTCAAACCTTTCTTTACCAGAGGAAACCATTCTCCAGTCTTTCTCTGATGAAGGAAGACTTATCAGAAGAGAGTCATAGGATTCAACCCATTTTATATGAAAAATGCACATTCTAATAATCCTTTTCTAATAGTAATATTTTACTTAAAATACGCAGCAAATTTTCACTCTTAGAAAAGCCTAACTTTTGCCATCCAAAGCCAACAAAGTTCCAATGAGCTTGCAATACTTCCACTTTGGGTTTGGTTTAAGCACATCTTCTTACCTGCCAGAGCTGCTCACGTTTGTCCATTGGATGGAAAATAAATGGTCCAGTGGTTTCTTGCAGTCTAAGTCTTCGAGCCCTTGCTGTTTAATCTGTTTGACAGCAGTTCAGGTCTCAGGCAGAGATCTTTCTCACCTGTGCTGTCTGAGACTTTTCAGCAGAGATGCCAGATATTAATATCTTAGTAGCTACATAGTTTGTTAATCAATATTCAGCTAAAAAAACACTTTTTATACTACTGGGATTTTAGAAATATGGACAGCCAGCAAGGCAATGTGTAATTTCATTTGGAAATTCTCCATTAACCTCAATATTAATGACTGGATTATGAGAATATGAAAAATTGCTTTCAAGTCTAGACTGACATTTCAAAATAGAATTACAAATCAAGAAGATACAAGGGCTGATAGATTTATGGAAAAATGGACTTTCTTTATAATGTCATGGAACAATAATGGCTTTTCTCCTTGCGTTTTTTTAAAACTTTGTAATAACAGGTAAGGGTGTGCAATTCCCCCCGCCAGTTTTTTTGGGATTCCTGAAAAATGCTGGATCCCAATACTGATACAGTATTTGGATCAGGGATTTTTCAGGAATCCCGAATTTGTTTGGGTCCAATAGACCTGAAAAGGGAAAAAAGTGGGGGGAAATTGCACACCCAAAGCTGAGCTGGCAAGGAGCAGTCTGCTTTCCACTGGCACAGCTGGCCCACAGGCTGGCTTCAAGAAGCCATCCCGAAGCTGAGCCAGTGGGGAGTAGTCTGCTCTCTGCCAGCACAGCTGATCCTTGGGCTGGCTTCTGCAGTCCCTTTAAACTTTAAAAGGACTTCAGTAGATGCATGACAAACAGCTGAGAGATGGGAGCAATCTGATCCCACCTCTCTGTGGTTTTTCGGATCTACCTGGTAATTCCTGAATATATCTGTGATTTCCCCCTGGTTTCAGTAATAAAAGGCTTTGGTAGCAATTCTGTTACTAAACACACCTAAGTAATGTGGATGTTGAAATATACCCAAAAAATATCAATAAGTTATTTTTTGGGTATATTTTCAGCTCAGGTAGATTTGGGTATATTTTCAACTCAGGTAGATTTTCAGCTCAGGGGCACACCCCATAATCATTGATCCTTTTGTACTTTTCTGATAACCCCCCCCCAACAGCAATAAAAATATAAGGTCAGCTAATTAGTAATTTCTTTAGTTTCTGTGAAGGTATGGTGTTGGCAAATGATTATGTAGCTAGCTTTTAGGTGTTGTGGTATTGCTGTCATTAAAATGCATCTATACCCAAGCAAGAAAACTGGATAGGGGATGATACTGATAGCTGCATTTCCCTTTAGAATACTTGTACAATTTTGATTCTGCTATCCTAAACTGGGAGGAGTAGGTGTCTTGCATTATCCTTGTGTCCACCTCAGTCCTGTTGATCTGAACCAGGCCCCTGTGGTACTAGGAATTAAGTTCTGAGCGTGAAAATCCTAGCACATGACTGGTTGACAGGCCCTGGGGTGATGGGACACACTATGATGATATGATATGACATGAAGTTAAGTTGTCTGTGATGCATTCAAAATGGGTGTCCTGCTAATGCCACAAATCCAGGTATGCTGAGTCATCTGAATTACTAATACATATGGCAAGATCTCGTTAAAAGAGATGAAATGATAGTCCTCCCTTTTTTAAAAGAAAAAGAACCTGCCCTGAGGCACAACTAAAAAAAATAAATTGTTATGCTAAACCTTTTCTAGTGCCACCTACATTCCAACATCTCCTTTAAATGGACCACTTGTATTTCTTCCTTTGTACATCACTGATTTTGTATGTGGTTCTTTCTTGGTGTTTGCTTAGGTACGTTTAGTAACAGAATTGCCACCAGAGCCTTTTATTACTGAAAGTATGGATTTGCAATTGCATTTTTTACTTAGAACTGGTGACATGTATTCCTCAGCCATTGCTTTCACCAGAGGTCAATCTGTGGGTCAGGAGCAAATAGTGTGTCACAAAGTCTCTGAAAGTGGGTTGCTAGCCAGCCCTCCCTGATGGCTGCCCCTGCCCCTCCCATTGCTCTGTTTTGCATTTTGGAAACCCAAGATGTGTTCTTCCATGTCATACATTAGTTGGTATTTTCTTCATTGTTTATACATTTCCATCAAATAAAACATGTCCTGATAGAGTGAGTTTCTTACAGTCCTAGGTGGGATTAGAGGGAATAATAGAGAAGGAAAGGGTGGTCAAAGGCTGGGCTGTAACCTCCTTATTCAAAGGCTATGTATCTTGGAATGCCATTTGCTTTGGATTCATAGTGGGGGCAGCTGTATCCTTTGTGCAATGTCTCCAAAACATCTGGCTAGCCACTGTAGAACATGAAATGGTGAACTTTGGTGGGTTCCAAAGACATAGTTTGCCTAGGGTTCCAAAAAGCCTTGGGCCAGTCTTGGATGGGTCACCATACCAAGTAAATTTGAACTTGTAGGTCACCATACTGAAAAGACTGGGAATCACTGCCATGGGGGGGGGTTGTTTGAGGCTCCAGCCATCTCTCAAAGCAACAATTCTTACAAGTCCTGTTCCTACAGCCTCTGCTGTTACTGCATCCTCCTTTGGGGTTGGTTACCAGGTATGTGCCTGGTTTTGAGGAGACTGGATTTGGAAGAAAGCCTGTGGCTGGCCCTTAACTTGGAGGGTTTTCATGCAAGAAAAATAAGAGCCATTGCCTGCTCATATGAATACTCCTTCCATTAAGGATATTGTTATTTTCTTATGCTGGACAACTAACTGGATACTGCTCCTCCATCAGGCAGAGGATTTCATAGCAAAACATAAGAACATAAGAGAAGCCAATGTTGGATCAGGCCAATGGCCCATCCATTCCAACACTCTGTCACACAATGGCCAAAAATACTAGGTGCCATCAGGAGGTCCAGCAGTGAGGCCAGGACACTAGAAGCCCTCCCATTGTTGCCCCCCACACAAGCTCCAAGAATACAGAGCATCACTTGCCTCAGACCGAGAGTTCCTATCTATACTTTGGGCTAATAGCTGCTGATGGACCTCTGCTCCATATGTTTATCTAATTCCCTCTTGAAGCCATCCATGCTTGTAGCTGCCACCACCTCCTGTGGCAGTGAATTCCATGTGTTAATCACTCTTTGGGTGAAGTAGCACTTCCTTTTATCTGTTCTAACCTGACTGCTCAGCAATTTCATTGAGTGCCCACAAGTTAAATATTGGAACAGAATTTCTCATAGGTCCAGCCTTGTTGTGTCTCACCTCTTCCTTGAACAAGGGAAGTGTAAGTTCAGCCACTGCTGATTTTTCAGGTTGGCCAAGTCTGCAGTGTTTTTCATGTTCTTGTATTCTTGTTTGGATGCTACACTGTGTGGTCCCAATGTAAACCTGTCCACAACTGCACAGTATGTGGTATACTCCTGCAGAAGTGTGGGGGTCTCTTCTGTCTTTTGCCAATTGTATTATCTGTTGTATTTTTCTGGTGGGTCTGAATACTGTTTGTAGGTTGTGTTTTTTCATAAGTTTTCCCATCTGATCAGTGATTCCTTTGATATATGGCAAAAACACTTTTCCTGTGGGAGACTTATTTTTCCTCAGTTGTTTGTTTTCCCTTTGGTTTAATTGCTCTTCTGATTTCATTCTTGGAGTAGCCATTTGCTTGAATTGCGTGGTTTAGATGATTTAGTTCATCATTGAGAAAGTGTAGTTCAATTAATCATTTATTACGGTCATAGACCAATAATCAGTACAATATGAGGCAGATAAATAACTGATAAAAGAACAGTAAAATTATAAAATATAATGGCATTTAAAATTATAAATAGGAATCTAAAAAGTTTAAAGAGAAAGTGCAGTTCACATATCTGACTTGCATGGTCTACTAATGTTTTGATTATGCCTCTTTTTTTGCCGAGGGTGGTGATTGGCGTGTTTGTGTAAATAACGATCCGTGTGAGTTGGTTTTCTGTAGACATTGTGACCTCATTGAAGGTTAGCTTTGCGGTTGATCACGATATCTAGAAATGGGAGTTTACCCTCCATTTCTTTTTCCATGGTGAATTGTATGTTCAGGTGGATGTTGTTGAGGTGGTCTAAACTCCATCATTTCTCCCTCTCCATGGCTCCAAATGTTAAAGGTATCATCTACGTACTAGAACTAGACTGTAGGTTTATGGAGTGCAGATTCTAAAGCTGTTTTTTCAAAATGTTCCATGTAGAAGTTTGCTATAACTGGGCTGAGAGGGCTTCCCATGGTAACCCCATCCACCTATTCATAGAATTTGTTATCCTGTTGGAAGTAACTGGTTGTCAAACAATGGTGGAATAAGCTGTTATGTCCTCTGGAAAAATCTGATTAACAAGTGTGAGTGTGTCTTTTACTGGAACCTTGGTAAAAAGAGATGCCACATGAAAACTGATGAGTACATCCAGTGGGTTGAGTTTCAGAGGACTGATTTTGTTGATGAAATGTGTTGATCTCTGATGTATGTTGTGGGTTTTCCAATGTGGTTCTGTAGAAGATTGGCCATATGTTTAGCTAATTCATAGGTAGGGGAACCAATGGCACTCACGATGGGTCAGAGTGGGACTGAGTCCTTATGAATTTTAGGAAGTCCATATAGCCGTGGTGGCTGTGCTTCTGTCTTGCATTGTTTTTTGTGTGTGTTGGGATGATGTGATCTGCATTTCACTTACAGTTTTTAGATGTATGCCTAAGATTTAAGTGTCCTCCTAAAAATATGATGTGAATATGATCAATGTAACTTGGCAAACATGGATTCGCTGAGGCTACCTGTCAGGTGTATGCTTGGTAGCAAGTATGTGTTGCTGTTGAATATATGTGAAGTGATCTTAGCAGTGGCTCTTTCCATTCACCAACTTTCTGGATACAAGTAACCTGTAATGCAGGCTGCACTTAGAAGCAGAATTTGAATGATAAATATTGAGAATCCTTGAATAGAAAGACTTTTTTCAGCACAAATAATATGTTCTTTTTTCCTCCTTAAATTATAAATTATAATCATGACTACTTGTAAATTTGTAATTGTGGCTCATTTGGAACTTCTCCCCCCACCCCCGCCCCTGTTCCTATTTTTGTACTGATTGCTGGTGAAAAGATTTGGTTGCTAGAGTGTCATAATTTCTTATGAGGCAAGTCAGAAGTAGGGGCATTTAATGAATGAATGTGACTTGCTCAAACGTGACCTGATTTAATTAAATGAGGCTAAATGTAATCCATGTGAAAAAGCAAAGAGTGGTAGAGCATAAAGGCTTCTGAGCTGCAGTTGCTTCTTATCTGGTGGTAATAATGGTTGGGAATGCACTCTGTCTTCTGCCTGCCTTGAAGTAGGGGAGATGTACATGTTTCCCCTGTCCCCCCCACGACTCATGATCTCTGTGGTGACCTCCTCTGTTCTGTTCTGAATTTCAGCTCACTGCTATGGACAGTGCAATCACTTTGTGGCAGTTCCTTTTGCAACTCCTCCAAGAACCTCGGAACAAGGAAATCATCTGCTGGACCTCCAATGATGGAGAATTCAAACTTCTGCAGGCAGAAGAAGTAGCTCGCCTCTGGGGGATTCGTAAGAACAAGCCTAGCATGAATTATGACAAACTCAGTCGGGCGCTCAGATACTATTATGTGAAGGTAACTCTGTCTTTACCTCTCAGAATCTTAATTTGCTGTTTTTCCTATTCACGACATGACAGCATAGGTGTCAGCGTCACTGCCTGGAGGACACAGACAAATAAATGTTACCTTTGTGCTTTAGTTGGGATGCGTTAAGTAAGTGTCATTGCTTTGTCTTGCTCCATATAGCATTGCTAGTATATGTTTCTGCTTTATTACGGAGCATAAAGTTTTCAGGCAATTGATAGTGCCATCCTAAACCAAATTATACCCTTCTAAGTCAATTGAAATCAGAAGGGCTTAGAAGGCTGTGACTCTGCTTAGGATGGCACAGTGGACATCTCATCTGTTCCTTCATGAAGGAGAAATCACTTTCCATGGTGATTTATCTAGGCTTGAATCTCTTTAGACTGATTTTTAAGATTAGAATGCTAAAGTGTTATCTACAACACATTGTTAGAAGTGCTTGATAAAAAGTATCTGCCAGGTCACCAAAAACAGATAAACATTTGGGAAAGAAGCAACAACTGAAAACAATTGAAGTCAAGGATAGCAGCAAATTGTGTTGTGAATTTGGCTTTCTTTGTTTAGAAAAAATCCTGTCTTTTGAACTTTCGTAGCCCACTACTGTTCTCCTCAGCCATTTATTTCAAACACGTTCATGTTGTTCTTCCAGAATGGTGACTACAGCTGTCATATTTTTTTAAATCTCAGACTCCTTCCAAGTTGTTTAGAGTGACAAATGGTTCTTCCCTTCCTTCATTTTATCTGCCCAAAAGCCCTGTGAGATGGCCTAGGCTCACGGCTTGTGACTACTTCAGGGTCCCCCAGTAAGCATCATTGCTGAAAGGCATTTGAACCTGGGTTTCCCCACTCCTCCTGTGATGCTCTAACTGTTGTACCACAAGAGCCTGGGATATCTATTAAAGCTTTTTTTCTGACACTGCCCCCCACATAATTTTTTTGTAGATCAGTGTTATGTCAGAAACAGCTTATTCAGTGCTCCCCAAGAACAGCAATATGTGTGACCTCTTAAGAATAGCTTATTTTGTAACTGTCCTTGTGTGGGTGTATGAAAAATATAAGTGTTTTGGAAGTAATATAGTTGGTTCTGAGTGGCATGCTGATCAGAATTCTGTTGGTCTAACACTATATCTGGCTTGATGAGTGAGTATTATGTAACTGCACAACATAATGTGACGTGATATGACCACTCCTGCAGGTACAGAAGAGAGCTACTGCCACCAAATATCACTCAGAGGCATTGAAATGGCTGCAGTTCATGCTGTTCCATGAGGGGTTGCAGCAACCTGCTTGTTTCTTCTACATCAAAATGTTGCATAAATATTCTCTCACTCAAATGCTTAGCCTTGGTGCTGTAACACTGTGTGCATATTGATGTGAGTCTTATGCCTGTTTTGTGGAATTTTGGCCTTAAGTTTCATTGTCTCTTGCATCAAGATTTCAAACTGTGGAGGCAGTATACTAACAGTTACATGAAGTTACTCCAGTCTAAGCTTACTGATTTCAATGGGCTTAGACAAGATTGAAAGTAGGTTTTTTTTCAATTTAAATTGTTGCGTAGCTTTAGGACCGTTGTTACCTATTTTGGCCATGGTTGTGCTTTTTCGGCATTGACAGATATGGTAAAGCTTTCTTTAACCTGATGGACCTCAGTGATGGAGAGTCATGTGGTCTGTGGTCATGTGATTCAGTGATTCCCCAGGAACCTCCGCGTATGTCACACTAAGCTTCCTAAGGGGTATAAGGATAACAAACATACTTGTTGATTACTTGCCTCATTTTGTAAGTAGTATTTCCTTACTGAAGTGCACATTTGTAGCAAAATGGGAAAGTTAGCTCATCTTTTTTTCTCTCTCTCTCTCTCTCCCCCCATCCTTGGATTTCCGTTTCCACAGAATATCATCAAGAAAGTTAATGGTCAGAAGTTTGTTTACAAATTTGTATCTTACCCAGAGATTCTGAACATGGATCCGTTAGCAGTTGGCAGGACTGAGGGTGATGTTGAATTGCAGGCTGGCTTGGTGGATGCCAGTAATGCTACCAAGGACACAGAGAACTGTGGGAAGGAGAAGCCTCAGACCTGTGCAAAGTCCTCCAGCCGCAATGATTATATCCACTCAGGCCTATATTCATCATTTACTTTGAACTCCCTGAACTCCTCCTCCTGTGTAAAACTCTTTAAGCCAATCAAGATGGAGAACCCCACAGAGAAACTGGCAGAGAAAAAAACTTCTCAGGAACCAACACTCTCAGTCATAAAATTTGTGACTGTGTCCTCCAAAAAGCCTTCAATCTCTCCCCTTGCTTCTACTATTCAACAGGCATCTAACACATCAGCAGCTTCTCCTCTTCCTTCAGGTTCAGATGAAACTCTCCAAGCCTTGGAGTCCTTAGTAACGCCCAAAATGACTCCAGCTGAAACTTCAACACCCTTGCCAAGCTTAACTACCAACTTCACTCCTACGTCACTTGCATCCTCCATTTCTCCAACTCTACAGGCTCCCACTAGGTCACCTTTGCCACCTTTAAGTTCCAATTCTGATCTGATTATTGACACAGAGGTAGAGTCGGTGGCTTGCCAGCAGCCAGAACATTCTCATATTCAAGCTCTGGAGTCCAAAGAACAGAGTTCATCAGTGCTAGAAAAAGAGTTGCGTCATAGTCGAACTAGAAAGCCCAAAGGGCTGGAAATCGCTCCCACTCTGGTCATTACGGGCAGTGACCCAAGTCCACTGGGGATACTGAGCCCTTCCCTCCCAACTGCTTCTCTTACACCAGCACTTTTTTCACAGGTAATCTTAACTTCTCTCATTAAGAAAAAAAATCAATACATTATATGTATACTACAAGCTAGGTAGAAAAATGAATGTTGATTCAGTGGCCTCTTGAAAAGAGGTTGTGCTGTTTTTTTGGAAGGCCAAGGAAAAGTGTGGTACCTTGAGAAGCTGGAAGGAAACCTACCCTGAATTCCATGTGATCAGGTACACTGTCAACAGTACTATCCTCATTCTCTTAAAAAAATTATATCATCTATATCAAATGATGATGAGGGATGAAAACAGCCAAGAATGCTTGGAGTTGTCATATCCTGTTTTGGGGAGAGAATCCTTCAGGACAGCCAGACTTTCTAGCTTGAGTTTTTAAGAGCGTTGCCAATAAGGATGGCTACAGGTGTTCCCAGTTCTCTAATGATGAGCAGATTTGGGGACAGCATCCCTCCTCCCCTCCACACTCCCTCCCTCCTAGGTTACAGATGTTGCCCTTACTTATTTAACTTTGGTTAACCATCATATCTGCAGCAATGTTAAATGTGCTAGGGTCAGAAGGGAATTCCTCTTCAGATCTTGAACTGAGATTTCAGAATTGGGCCTAGCAGGTCTCTAGCTATAATTGATTGTAAACATAATGATTAACTGAGAATCTTATGTCTGTATGCGAGGACCTGCTTTAGAAAAGTTACATAAAATATAAGAAGAAGAGTTTGGATTTATACCCCGCTCTTCACTGCCCAAAGGCGTCTCAGAGCGGCTTACAAACTCCTTTCCCTTCCCCTCCCCACAACAGACACCCTGTGAGGTAGGTGGGGCTGAGAGAACTCTAACACAACCTGTCCTTGAGAGAACAGCTGTGCCAGAGCTTGTGACTGACCCAAGGTCACATCAGCAGGTGCAAGTGGAGGAGTGGGGAATCAAACCTGGTTCTCCCAGATAAGAGTCCGCACACTTAACCACTACACCAAACTGGCTCAGATCAGAATGGCTGCACAAGGGTCTGTTTCACTCCTTGTATATATCTGGGAATCTGTGATATGTGTTGTGAGTCAGTGAGAAACTTTCATAGCTGCTCCTTTTCATACATTGGGTGTTTTCCAGCATGCTTTTTTTGTACTTGTATTGGAAGAAGGTCACGCGAAAATTGTCTGCGCCCCATTGCAGGTTATGCTTGTCTTTTTCTAGGGCACAGTTTTTCTTCTTTATGGAGTGCTTTACTCAGCTGTTGCATACTGTACATTTCCTTCATTTTGATTCCTTAATGTTGCCTGAGTAGAATATTAGGTAGCTGAAGGAAATAGAGTAAAGACTGTAAGCTTTTTTTCATAGGAATAGAAATGTGAGACTGGAATACAGGTACTCCTCTTATGGCCCCTGGAAAAAGTTTGAGCATGCATTTTTAGGTTTTTGCAGTGTGTCTAGGGTTAAGATAGCATATAACTTGTCTTTCTAATACTTTCAAGTGGGTTAAAACTAGGACACGCTTAATATAGATGAAGTGTTGACATGGATAACTAATTCAGCTCAGGTGATCATCTTTGGTTTTCTCTATTCCACACAGCCACCATTTTCCTCTAGGGTTTGCACATATTAACTGAAGACTGTGTCATTCTAAAATGATGGCTTTGTGCCCTGACCTGGATAGCCCAGGCAAGACTGATCTCGTCAGATCTCGGAAGCTAAGCAGGGCCGACCCTGGCAAGTGCTTGGATGGGAGACCTCCAAGGAATACCAGGGGTGTGATGCAGAGGCAGGCAATAGCAAACCACCTCTCTGAATGTCCCTTACCTCCAAGCCCCACTAGGGGCACACCAGGCGCGCACACACACACACAAAATTCCAAAAAAATTAAAACAATGGTTTTGTGTGTCTGGTGACCTGCAACTTTGGGTGGCAGGTCCCATTGGCAGTTACTAACATTCTGGAACTGATGTCCAAAGTCAGGAATGTTAAATTGTGTTGAAATTAATGGGAGCTTCAGGTATTTTGCATGCTCAAAGCTGGTTTTGTATGTCTCACAGACGCCTATTTTGCTGACCCCAAGCCCCTTGCTGTCCAGTATCCATTTCTGGAGCACACTCAGCCCAGTTGCTCCCCTCAGTCCGGCAAGATTGCAAGGTGCTAACACCCTTTTCCAGGTAAGTGCCTGAAAAGAGCGGGAAGAATTCTGTTGCTTGCCCTTCATTGGGATTTTGTGAAAACTGAAATTTCACTTAAATGTGGAGAGCTTATTTGTTTAAGCTATAAATTACTGGCAGCCAGGGATGCATTTTTAAGAGCCAGCTTGAACGATAAGATATGGAGACCTGCGTACTCTAGCGAGAGGAGAAATTATGTTCAGGACACATCAGAATGGCCTCTCCTCCCATCCTTTCTCCATCCCTTCCAGGAAGGACATTACACTGAGAAGTGCTGACGGTCAATGCAGTCTGGTAATCAAAGCATCTAGCTTTTTAGCCCTTTCTCCCATGAATGACTGCAGGGAAGAAAGTAAGGAAAACATGCATGGGGGGAGAACCTTGGTGCTTCCTCTCTTCGGCAATTCAGGTGCCTTTTGCTACCATAAATCCTCTAAGGTACCAGTGGCAACTGGGCACTGGATTTTCTCACCCCTGCCAATTACAAGCATCTGCCTAGTGACTTAGTCTTTTTTACTAATAAGATAAGTCCTTAAGGATAAGCCTGATATTCTTTGTTTAATCCTGAGTTCAAACTGGCAGCCAGTCCTGAATGCAAACTGGCTTAATGCTGGATCTACCACTATGCTTTTTAACCTCTGTTGTATACTGTTTTAACTACATTTATTACCTCTGTTTTTATACTGCTGTGAACTGCTCTTAGCCCCACTTTGTGGGGGAGGGGCAGTATATAAATTGAAATAATAAAATAAGGAACAATCTACCTCCCCCTTTTTACTTGGAGTGACACTGATACATGAGACATTTGATTAAAGTATTCAGTATCTTGTTTCTTTGCTGTAGTTTTAGGGCATGATTGTGTACTCTTTGGAGGTTCCTGGTTCACAATGCATTGGTGTGTTGTATCAGAGGTACTGCTTTTGTGCAGTGGGGTGGGCATTGGTTTCTGCTCATCTGTACCTCTCTGAATTTTAGCCATCTTCTTCCCCAATAACAGAGACAAGTGAAAAATTTAGGCAACTCTATAAAAAATATTTTTCTCCTATGTGAGTGTCAGGGTAGCTTGGAGACTTGTCTGTCATCTGTGTTTCCATTGAAATTTGGAGAGAGCGCCCCTTCCATAAACCTCTAAACTATGGTATTTAAAATTATAGAATGCTTAGAGACAGTGTAGTCATGAAAAGGAGTATATATCTTTGATTTGTGCATTGGATTGTATCCCCTCCCCCCAAACAAAATGTAATAATCAGGAGATGACTATTTTTTTTTAATAGATGCTAATATGAAAAAGTCAAAGGTACCACATGTGTTTTTATTTTGAGGATATATTTGATAGCCCCATCTGTGGCAAACCCTGATGATTGAAGCATTGGAATTTATATATATTTATATAATTTCAATTTATATATTAAAAATCTTGTATGTTGACAGTTGATATATAAGGGCTTCGCTGTTGGCAGACACCAAAGACAGATTTCCAGAGTTCTTATGGGTTCTTCACTTGAAATAAGTGGGAATAAGGGGAAATGTTATATGGCTATAGTTAAAGTAGATATACCAGTCTGTATTGGCCTTTCACCTCAGTAACCATATGGTTAAAGTAAAAAAGAGTAAGAGTCCAGTAGCACCTTAAAGACTAACAAAATTTGTGGTAGGGCCGCGGTGGCTCAGAGATTAAGACACTGAGCTGCAGACCAGAAGATCTGTAGCTTGGCAATTTGAGACCCTAGTGCCACCTGATGGAGTGACCTCCCGTCTCTGGCCCCAGCTCCTGCCAACCTAGCAGTTTGAAAACAAGAAATTGCAAGTAGATAAACAGGAACCACTTTGGTGGAAAGGTGACAGTATTCCATGTGCCTCGGCATTTCGTCATGCCAGCCAGATGATCATGGAAAAGTCTTTGGACAGTGCTGGCTCTTTGGTTTGGAAATGGAGATGAGCACCACCCCCTAGAGTTGAATTCGACTGGCTTTCGAGCAAGGGAAACTTTTATGAACTTTCATGAGTCACGGCTCACTTCTTCAGATACAGATTTAGCCATACAGAATCCATCAAACTACTGCTACAGAGTAACGCAGCTACCCATCTTCATCTATCTCCATATGGTTAAAAACAGCTCTGTGAAGATGTTAGGATGTGGTAAAAACTGGTTGTTTTTTTTCCAAGACAAGGTCCTTTGAGATTTCAGAACACTAGACCACTTTGGTAAGACCATTTAATAGCATGAATGTTGAACTGAAAGGCAACCCCATTCTTACTGTTCTTTCTCCGTAATAGTTCTGTGAAATATTCTGCCCACCAGCAGCTCAAATGAAAAACTCAGAACTTAGAAAAAGTGTATTAAAAAAGAAAAGAAAATGTTTGATAGCTTTGAGTGATACAAAAGCCTTGGTATAATCAGCTATATCAAAGCAAACAAAGCCTTTTAAAGTCTTACAATCTTAACATCTCTTTCTGTTTTATAGTTTCCATCAGTGCTGAACACTCATGGACCATTTACTGTGTCAGGAATGGATGGGCCCTCTACTCCTGGGCCTTTTTCCCCAGATTTACAGAAGACATAGTATGGGTTTATGGGAAAATGACAGATTGGGAATCAAGAGAATGAGATCATCAAAGTGATGCAGTAATTTTTAAGGAGTGTGTTCAGTTCCACAAAGACTGAGCTGATTTGATTTTGCCATTCCCAGTTCAAATGCCTTTGCAGAAATTCCCTTCAAGGTGTGAGGGAATTCATGTGGAAACGCCTTAATTGGAGTCTAATCTCCACCATCTTTTCTTTTCCTCTCATTATTTTGGCTTATTGCAGAAATGCATACAATTGAAGCAGTTACATGGGCCATAAGAGAACTTGACTGGAGGTAAGCGGGCCACCCTGTCTCACCTGTATCTTTATGGCCCCAGAATTGCCTGTCTGAAGGGTGGTGGTGTCAGACCAAAGAAGGGCGGGGGGGCAGAATGCCAGCTCTCTGCCCAGAGAACAACCGACCCCCTCAACTCAAGGGAGGAAAAATTTCTGACTATTTCCCAGGGTAACACAGCATTGAGGAATTTCTAGCGAGTGGGTTGGAATGTTGCTGTGCTGACACCTCCCTCCTCCAGCCATGGGAGGGGCTGTGGGATGTTCAACATGGCTTCCCCCATCTGCTTATTGTCCACAGGCTGGATCTTGTGCACCTGTGATTTAATGAAACTTTGTTTGGTGAAAGGGATCTTCTCTGTGGATTCAGTGGCTGAATCTGTATTGCCTGCAGCAGACAAAACCTTCCCTTTTGGCTGGTAACTGTCTATTTGATTGAAAATCTTAATCATCTTTGGAAGCTGGCATTCTAAGACATTCTTGGAAAAGTGTGTGTGTATGTTGTGGTTTTAATGGCCTTGCTTTTATAGTTGGCGACTCCTGTATTAATGCTACAGGGATATAGTAAGAGAATCTCTTATTTCCTTGCATGGAGGCATTTATGGTTGTATAGAAGACAATCTGACAATCTGTTCAGGGTGATATCTATAGATAAAGAATATCTAGCTTAGTATGCTATAGCAAAAGATTTGGTTGTCTCTTGAGAACTATACATGATTCTGTGAGCAGGTACAATAAAGCTTTGTATAGATTATGGGGAAAAAATTCTTTAGTGTTCTAAAGATAATTGATAGTGCTTGGCAGGAAATAATACTCCTCTCTGATATCTAGCAGAGAAATTCTGACCTTAAATAAATCATACTAGCCAATGAATCCCTGTAATGATTTTTTGTGTGTGGCTATTGACTATTCATCCTGTATTTGTCAGGCTTTGTGTAGCATTGTCTTGGTTTTTGAGAATGTTATATGTAGGGAAGTGAGCACTTGCGCTTTGCGCTCCTCCACCTCACCAGTGCATGAGGTACCCTCTGGGGAGGCATCTTTTCTTCTGGATCCCTGATAACAGTGGATTGGCAAATCAGAGAGAGAGCTAGGCTGAAATTTGGGGTGTAGAGATGCTCTGAAAACTAAAAAATAACATGAAGTTATTGGAAGAGTTTTCTTTTACACAAGAAGAGTGTGGGTGGAAGGTTGACATGAACTCTTGATAGTCTGCAGTACCTTAAAATTGCTTTAAGATAGCACTTAACTTTGTAGCGTGGCAGTGGTTAACCCCCTCTCTGGATGTTCCCAGAGACTTCACTGAACTGTGGTAGCAGTTGCAACGTGCTTGTAATTGGCGTGATAGGGATGTCTTGTTTCATTAGCTAGAGATGGGAAGCATGATGTCAACCTGTGTGCTTAAGCATCCAAGGTATCTTGCAGTAGAAGGATGTATGCTTCTGTACATACACCGCACTTGGATTCTGGGAATAGCTGCCAGGGCTGTCTGTAATTTTAAAAGCACTTTAAGACTTGCAGCCACAAGTACATATTTGTTAGACAAGAAGAGCTGTCTGATAGTTTTGCTTTGCTTTTTGGCTTTGGAGGAATAACCCACCTGTCCAAATAGAACTGTAACAGTAACTTTTAGGGGCAATTTCATTGGAGGAGATAGCCTCAGGACTCAGTGTACTAAGGGGGAAATGCATTTGTGTGTGTTTTTTAGTTGTTCTGCACAGAGAACTGTAAACCAGATCCCCTATAGCACTGAGATGCACCATTCTCAAGAACCATGCAAAAATTAAAACAGACTTTCCTTCCAAAAATGCTGTTATTCAAAAGTCTGATCAGAGGAAAAGGACGTGTACCTGTCGATGAAAGCCCAAGGCATACATGGTCTGCACAGTCTGTTGCCAGAGGTGTGCTACTGATTCATTTTCCAGGTAAGGGTTTGAAAGGCCCATTCCAGTTGTGCCTAGACAGAATGTTCAGTGTTTCATAGGCTTTTTAATATAGCTGTGGGTAGTATAGGAGGGGAGGCATCTTGCATTTTTGGGTTTGCAAAGCAGCTCATGTGCTGCCTCTGGCGCAAATGTAAATACCACAGCATCATTTAACAACTGTCATTCTAGGCTGGCTGCTTTTGCATGTGTATTGGGTCAGAGAGATTTTGAACCAAGGATTTAGCTTTAATTTTTCCTTATGCACTAAAAGGGCTGCAATTCAATTAAGTTTGCAGGCTCCTGCTTCATTTTCCCTCCACCAGTATGAAAAAAACAGGTTATCTTTGTTCAAGTATTTTTCTTGTGCAGTATATGAAGCATCTGTGCAGTGTTCTTATATATATATAAGTGATGCAAAACTCAGAGCATGTTGATAGCTGTTGTATGTGCTCCCCAAGTTTTTGTGTTCAGTCAAAAAAGATGCACTGCTATAAAGCGATCATGGGCAGAAACAGAAGGATCATACCTCCATTTCTGGTGATTTGGTGGAGCTTTGTGGCTTCATTTTATTTTGCTGTTCCATTTCTGTATGGACATGAGTCTTTTTTTGCTTAAGCCTTGACATGTGTGGTGGGTAATCTTGCTTTTCATATAGGAGTGGAAGCTGTTAGGTGTCACAATCTACAATGGGGCTACTGCATTTGGCACTGGGGGTTATCTGTGCCATTGCATATTTCAGTGTGCCATTGCATATTTCAGTGTGCCTCTTCAACTAAAAGGGATAAATACTTGCTTTAAAAACCAGAATTTAAAATATTTTACCGAGATGCAAGCAGTTGCCTAACTAAGCTGGACAGAAGCCACTGTCTTACCCTCTGAATCACAGTCATATAATCTCTCTCTCCCTCTCTCTCTCAGTGAGATTATCATGTCTCACCATCCCCCAGATGGGTGACCAGGAGTAGAAAGCTGGAGAGACGAGTAGGGGATGGTTGCAACTAGAAACTCTGCCTGTAAGAGGATGGAGGATGGGAGAAAGTTCTCATGAGCTGATTTTAGACCAAGCCTTGGTTCAAGGAGAAGGTGCATGGGTGCGTGTCAGTCTCTTATCCCTCCTTCAGAGTGGCCCAGCCATTTGGCCTGGGCCACAAAGAAGAGTACAGCAGGATAAGTGTCTGAGGAATATGTCCCCCATTGCCATAAAGTGTAAATCAGCTCTGAATCCAGCCATTCTGATTCAGAGAGATTCCTGGTATTCTTACTCCAAGGCAATTATTCAGACTCTCAGCAGGAATTTTAAAAGCATAGAGCTGTACTGACTAATAATTCCCTGCATCCCAGGAAGGAATCTCATGCAGAAAGGCTGAGCACATTCTGCTTTTGTTTTCCTTAATGTAACTGCATAATGAAAATGCATCCGGTTAATTGTTGCTCTGGAATTCCTGCTTAGCTGGAAAGTGTTTAGGAAAAAGTTTGAGTCCAGTAGCACCTTTAAGACCAACAAAGTTTAATTCTCGGTATAAACTTTGGTGTGCGTGCACTCTTCATCAGATACATTAAATACAATTGATCAGATACATTGACATGTAAGGCTTGAGGAATTCTGTTTCAATGTATCTGAAGAAGTGTGCATGCACACAAAAGCTTATACCCAGGATTAAACTTTGTTGGTCTTAAAGGTGCCACTGGACTCAAACTTTGTCCTGTTGCTTCAGACCAACATGGCTACCCACCTGAATCCTCCTTTAGGAAAGGTCTTCTGTGGCCAGATGCACAGCAAGCAGAGCATCAAGGAGCAAAGGTGCACACTGCTGTGCTTAATACTGTGTGGGCTTTGCACATCCTGAGCAAGAGAGGTGGATGAGAAGGGCTCCCTATGGGCTCAGTGTGCTCTGTGGAAGTTATTGGGATGCCTTCATTCTGTCTGTTGCTCTCTCCCTAGGAAATGGCTTCAAGTTGGATTTCTGCTCTTGTCTGCAAACTTGAGTTTCAGTGCTGCAGAGTTTCCTAGGGGCTAATGTAAATACAAACTATTTTATATCTGTGTTTCAGTCAAATCCAGGGATGAACAGATCTTATTCACTTGCGTACATGTTCTTTTTGGTATATTAACTTTTATAAACAGTCACTCTTTTACATGAAAAATATTTCTGAAATATTCAAATCTCCCTGTGTTCAAAGCTAAGCTTCTGATCTAACGTAAGGGTTCAATGCTATGTTTGTACTTGTGCTATGCAGATAAGGTTGGTGGTATTGTTTATTTTACTTTATTTATACCCTACTTTTCTCCCCAATGGGGACTCAAAGCAGCTTACAAGGTTCTCCATTTTGTCCTCACAAGAAGTCTGTATGGTAGGTTAGGCTGAGAACATGTGACTGACCCAAGGTCACCCAGAAAGTTTCCTTGGCAAAGTTGAACTATCTGTGGGATATCCAAATCATAATCAGCTTGAGTTATAGTTTTACTTCCCCCTCCCATTGTTTTGGTGTTAATACTGTTCACCTTATGCATGCTGTTGTATCAAAATTAGATATATCGGATGATGTCAGCAGTATAGAGAAGACCTACATCAGGATCCTTGAAGGGGAGAGAACATTAATAAAGACACTTGCCAAATGACATGACAGTGAATTGTCAGTGTTTACTTCATTGTATTAGTTCCATCCTTGCTAGGGAAGGGACAGTGTAAATACTATTAAAAGACTGAAGTTCTGTGTTCAGGGCAAATCATGTAAATAAGGCAAATCTAGCAAACTTGCTTAGTGTTGGTGCTTCCTGGAGGTTTTGACCTAGGAAGTGGATAGAGGGGAGATATGCAGTTCAATTCTATGTTTACTCAGAAGTCATAACCAGTTACAGCAGGAGGTGTTTCCAGGTAAGTTTATGTAACATGGCAGCTGCAGAAGGATGAAGAAATTTTAAAATTTCTTTTTAAAAAGGGAATCAGTCTTGGCATAAATGTCACAGATTCCTCTCTTCCTCTGTTGATGTCTATATTCTTTGCTTTTATTTCATATTCTTGCTTTTTTTTTGGCCTTCAGTTTCCTCTCTTGGACTCCACCAGGATTAGATATATATGTCTGGCGGTTTCTTTCCCCAAATCATCACCTTGAGTGAAGGATCTTGAGTATGTAAGGTACATTCCCTTGGTTATTACCTTTAGTTCCTCATTTAACTTCATGCAGTCTTTTTTGGCTGCTGATGGCCTGCTTTGGTGGGGAGGGCGGGGTATAAATCTAATAAATAAATAAAGCAAGAACCCCTAATTGTCCAGGAAGCTCTCTTGGTTGCTTATGTCTTGATTAACTCTAGATAGGATGAAAGAGAAGCATGGGCTATGTACCAAATCCAAGCTGAAATGGGTGTGGGGTTCTTTGCAACTGATCATTGGTGCTTTAAAAAAAAATCCGTCACCCCACTTGTAATTTCCCAGACTGTTATGCTCTCACTGGAGATCCCATTAGGGGTGTTAGTTCCTGCCTTCTGCCTTACCAGCCATCCCTTCCCAAAGAGGTTCTAGTCCTTCAAAGAGGTAGGGACTGCTGTTATACATTTCTGAAGTTGAGGGAGACAGGCTGTACTTGCCTGTGGAGGCAACTTTGCTGGAGAAGACCAGCAAGTAACCTTCACGTACTGTGCCAGGGAACATGTGTGATGTAAACCTTTGCACTTTATAGCCAGGTGGTTCTTTGGTGAGATTCTCTTCATCTTATCCTTTAAAGCTTGTTTCCAGTCAAGTAACTGTATTTCTCCAGAATACCAGTCATGGAGGTATATGGCTAAGGCATGGCACTCTGTATTTAGTAAAATCATGTCAGTGTATCTAAAGAGATGCTTAGGCTCAGATAGCAGTCTTACTCTTGCCTGGGTGTGTGTGCTTATTTTTTGTTTTAATTAGATAACCTTCCCATCTCAGACTACTTTTGAAACTCCCCTCTAGTTTCAAAAGCTGCTTTCCCTGATTAGTTTTATGTGCCAGAGATGACTCCCGATGCTATGCATCTTTGGCCATCGTTTCCTAGCACATACTGGTCCCCCCACTTCCAGTGCTACAGAATATATTGAGTTGAATCGAACCAGTGATCAGAAGAAATAAGCATGCAAGGCAGTGCTCTATAGGCATAGGTAATGTAGTTGGGCTTCTGAATTGTGTTTATTGCTTTTTGCAAGCTGTGTCTTTTGAAAGTTCTTGCACTTTCAGGATGTTTTGTGTACATCTGTTAGGCCCCATTATATTATCTCTGCTTCGTAAGGCATAACTAGAACTATTCACTAAGGTGTCATTTTCTCTGTGTGTTTTAAATGAAGTAAGTTCTTACATTCATGGAATTGGGCTTACTGTTTAGCAGCCTGGATGGGTAAAACCATCTCCTGTTGACATATGATCAGTCATTGCCTCTTCCTTTGCTTGACAATGGCAATCAAGCTGGCAACATAAGGCCGTTTGCTCTTCCAAGTCACATGAATAGTGCAAAGATTTAATTTTTAAATCTCAGTTAAGAGTTCATGATTATGGAATGATAGACTCAGAGTAAATTTCTTTGTGATGGGTGAATTCCACAGTGGCATGACCAAGATGTTTAATTTCAGATGTGTTGTCAAAGAAGCAAGTGCTATTAGAAATTGTCCTGTCACATTTTTTCTTAGGTGATTCTTGAGCAGTACTCTAAAAGAGCACCATGTTAACAACTGGAAGCATTTACCTTCAGGCTGTCCTCACCCAGGGGGGAGGCTTCTGAGCAGCAACCTCCTTGGTTGGTGGAATGAGGAGGGGGAGGGGTTTGAATATGCAAGTCTGCTACCAGGTCTCTTGAGCTGTGAGCTCTTTTTTTTTTTTTTTTTGCTTGTCTGTTTTAAAACTGTGCTTTAAAGTTGTTGACTTTCAGTTTTGCTGTTCTGTTGCACAGATTTTTATATATTAGGTAGAAAATGAAAAAGTATAAATACTTTGTAAACCTTATACAGAAAGTCTCGTTTTTAAAGATTTTTTAAAATATCGTTTGTATTTTTGCTGCAGTGTTAACCAGATGGCCTTATGTACGTCACAGTGTTTGTGATGGATACAGTAGCATACTTGATGTTTTTGTTTGCTATGTTTGTATTCATGTATAGTATTCCATGCATCTTTTAAGCAAGGGAAGTCTAGGGTTTGGGAGGTGGGGTGGGGGAGAACCACAACCTACATCATTTTATCTATATATTGCAATGCAGAAAAATTCTCATAAAATGAAAGCAACCAGCAAAACTGTAGGTAAGGGGTAAGGGACTTGCCTGTAATTGCCCTAAAATACTGATAATGTAATGGATTCTGCCAGAATGCTGACCAACTAACTCTTCTGCTGGCTTACACAGGCACCGTTTAGTTGAAGTCCCTTGGAAGGTGGGGAACTTGGATGCTCCCATTGAATGGGCAGGCTGTGCACAGTGTGCTTCTTTGACTTAACAGGATCTCAGTGGACAGAGCTCTTTGATCATTGTTGTTCAGAAATGATTTGTTGTTCAGTCGCACAGTCGAGTCCTGCTAAATTCTTCTGCTCAGTTAGTTGCTTGTTCTGGCATTGGTTTGATATAGCTGAGGGAAGTCATGACTTTGCAGCTGTCATATTGATTTTAAACAAACACTCTCATCATTGGTTCCCCTTTTTCTTGATCAATTTTCCAGAAGCGTCTGCTTTTTCTTAGTGTGGCTCAGACTTGACTGTTCACTTGCTGGTTAGTGCAGGAAAGAACAACAGGGCTGGCCTTTGCAGGGTTGTCTAACTGTTTCCACTGCAAAGAGCAGTCCGTAGGACTGGCAGAAGGGAAAGAGAAGCCCCCTGCTGTAATGTTCCAGCCCTCCTCCCAGGGCTATTTCACTGATCGTTGTAAAGGAAACAAAGGCAGGTCAAGCTCCTTCCAGCCTTCCTCTTACAGCTGGGGGCAAGCACTTAGTGCATAAGGGGAGGGGCTTTTGAGTCTGCAGCATCTGTGCAGTCTGGCATATCCAAGGGGAGCATTTGGTTATGTCAAGGAAAAATGCATGCAATTCACATGCCTCCCTATATACTTGCGAACACAGTATGTGCTGTTTTTGAAAATCTGGCAGTCTGTCTAATTGGAATTTCTTAATGTTTGGCAGGTATTTAGCCTATTGCTACAATAGTTGTGAAGTTAGCTGGGGGAAAAGTAGCTTCTTGGAGTCTCATTCCCTTTTTTTTTTAAATGAAATCCTGTGTCTTTTATATATCCAGTATGCTAATGCCATGGTGTAAAAATAATGCCCTGTTAACATGTTACACTGAGTGCACATACATCTGTTTGTAAGGAAGGCCAGTGCGCATTCACTTCACAAATGAAACCAAGGACCAGTACCTGGATAAATGTGGGGTTTAAATCACATGCTCAGCTGTACTTGTGTTGAATGTAACATGAGAATTAAATGTATAAAGAAATACCAAATCTATGCTGTACACAGATTGTAGGTGTGCTCACTGTAATTTGTGAACAGGACTAGTATGTAATGCAATTGTATACGTAGCCAAAGTTTTAAGTAATTTCAGTGTTATTCTGTTGGACTGTAAGCACCTCTGGGTAACATATTAGGGAGACCTTCATAATGTTTGATGCTGGTTAGAAGGGAAAAATGTTTTTTTAGAACTTGGGGGATTGTGTCAGATTTGACCAATAATAGTCCAGAGTTAGTCTTAAAGTGTACATGGGCTGCATGGTCATTTACTGGAATGATTTCCTTTCAGAGGGTGGCATATTGGCTCTTTGTTTTTACATTTAGACATAATGAAGGTCTTTCCTGAGAAATCAGGTGACTTTTTCTATTGCTTAGATCTTCTGTGCAAAAAAAGTTATGGCAATCTTTCTTTTTTAAAGAGTTTTTGGTGGGAGGGGATTGTTAAATACGTTAAAAACAGACAGAGGGATTTGCTTTGTATAATAATGCAAGTTGGCTTGTAGCAAATTATGTTAATAAGAATGTGCAACCAAACTTGCAAAACAATTGTATTTTTTTAAATAAATATTTTTTAACAAAATTCCTTATCTTGAATGTCTTCTCTTCTGCAGTGGAAGAAGTTGCCATGCAGTACCCTGTATATACTTCTTGAAATCGATGCAACAATGTTCTCAGCAGGTGTCTAGTATTGTTAGAATCCTTATGTTCAGTGTCACCTTCTGCCTATATTCAGTGATGGGACTGTACTTGAAGATGGGAAATGATACATACTCATTGCCCAGCACTATTGCTGTTTTCAAATCACACCTGAGATTCTTCCAAGCTAAAAAGTATTTTAGTGGCCTCTTGATACAATTTCAGAACCTGGCTTTAGAAGAAGTTAAACCCTCTGCCTCTCTTACAGGTTTCCTTAACCTTTCTTGCATTTACATTCTAAGAATCAGCAACTGTTAACTGGTATGTGGATGAAAGTGGCATGAACTATTAAAAACAATGTGCAGAAATCTAGTAGGGACAAGGTGTACATGAAATCAGCTTTTCACAGGTTGGATCCTTCATGCAGAAAAGGGTGTAGTGAAGGAATAGTTGTTTCATACAGCACTGTGTATAGTTCCCTTGTTGGAGTGGGACAGTATATGATGTGGGGAACAGAAGACCATCTATCTCAGTTTTTGATTGGTTGTGGAGGTTGAATCCAACTCTCCTTTCCCAGCACAAATAATGATAGATACTACGAGAACTGACAGTGTCCATATATAAGTGTGCAACACATTGCTATAAGTAGCTGTTAACTCTTAATGTCATATTGAAGAAATGCTAGAAGATGTGTGATTTAAAAGAAATGCTGATAGAAACCATGCAGGGGTTGCTAATTGGAATTTGCCCCCCTTTATTATTTTCAGATGAAATAGGGGCAGATAATGGATATGTTCAATTTTAGCAAAATGACTTGGGTAGGAGAGAACTGAATCAGCTTCTCTTACTATCTAAAAATCCTGGGGGTTCCAATCACAGAACTCTCAGCACCACCTCCCCCCCCCGCAGCTATTAGATTGCTTGTCTTCTCTTCTTATGGCACCCTCATGGTGAATGATTGCAGCCTAGGTAATAAAGCACCAATTTTATTGTGAGGTGTCTTTTCTAAAGACATCATGAAGTGCATCAGTTGATTACACTCTATTGTTAAGGTTGAGTGCCTGAGTTTTGGACATTACTATGGCTATGCATAAAAAAGTTGGAGTGACAGAAGGCCATTTTATTTCTTGGAAACAAAGGGGAGAGAGAGACCATAACCAAGTTTTATGTCTCCTTCAAATAGGGTTTTTTTGGGGGGAGTACACTGAGTTGGGTGCCTGGCAATCATATTTCATGTAAAAAATTGCAGGCTCTGGTGAGTTTGAATGTACCAAGTAACCTGAATGCACATGCCACATAGTCAACTCAGGGACCCAGGGGTCATTCCTAGAAAAAGAGCTGCAGGAGCTCATTAACATAAGGTATGCTAATGAGCTACTAGGCTATTAGCATAATAGCTCATTAGCATATGCCACACCCCCTGACATCACCGGAAGTGATGTCAGAAATGGAAGCAAAGTGGGGGGAAGGCATCTTCAAAAGCCTCCCCTTCCCCAGCCAGCCTGCAGGGGGGGAAGGGAAGAGTTGGGCCACAGGAGGAAAGAAAAGAGAGATAAGAGTAGAGAGAAGGAAGGAAGGAAAGAGGGGATAAAAAGAGAGAAGGAAAGAAGAAGGAAAAGGAGAGAACGAAAGGAGGGAAAGAGAAAGGAAGAAGGAGGGAAGGAGGGAAAGGGAAAGAGAGGGGCCAAAGAGAAGGAAAGAAGGAAGAAAAGGGAAAGAAAGGAAAGGAGGGACAGAAAGAGGGGAAAGAGATGGAGAGGGAGGAAGGCTCCCCCCCATCAAGCCCCCATCCCCCCAGATCCCACACTTACCGCCATCAATGCCTTCCCCCGGGGCCGCAGCGCTCCAGCGCGGGCCCCAGGAGCCCGGCGACGGGCCTCTTCAGGCCACCCCCAGGCTGCAGCACTTTGGTGCAGGGAGCTTGGGGCAGGGCTTGCCACCACCACCATTTATACCAGCACCTGGGCTGTCGGAGCAGCGCTCTGGCATGCTCTGGCCCCAAAAGACCCCTGCAGGGACCCATAAGCAGTTAAGAATGTGTGAGTAAACTGTTACAGTCAGTATGCACCCAGATGCTTTGTTGCTTTAGCAAGGTCCTCTAATTCCTGCATTATTGGAAAGAACAGATCTGTGGGTAATTTAGGCAGTTACCTACCTAGGGACTTTCTGCTCTCCCTCTTAAGTGTGTGTGTGTGTGCATAAATATAAAACATGAATGCACACACTCTGTATTCAAGGATGTTGTATTTCAAGGTTTGGGCAACACAGAAACCAAAGATGAGGGTGCATACCCATGCAACATAGCATTCTGTAAGTCAAATGGCAACAAAAGTTTGGTATCGTGTACAGTTTTGAGATGAGCAGGGTGACCAGCCTGTCGGGTACATTTTGCTGCTTCAGTGAAGTTGCTGGGTCCCATCTTAGTCACTCCACAAAAGTTCATGCAACAAGAGCAATCACATTAATTAACATTCCCTGTATATACATATGTATATTAGGGGGCAGCATTTGCAACAAAATCAACCTCGTTCTGCTCAAGTTCCATCTTCAAACTATCCCACCACCTTCTCTTCATAGCAGTCATTAACATTGCTACTATTGTCCGGCTACCTTCACTCTGGGCTGTTCAGTACCTTTCAAGTTCTGCTCCTGGAAGGCACCTCTTGTTATATTGCACATAATGGAAGAGACTTGATGTTTGGCTTCGTGTACATCAGAACTTTCACCCAGTTGGGCAATTCCTGCAACTGAAGTAGGCTACAGCTTTTGTGCTAATTTTAAGAGCTCAACCTATTTTGGTCCAACTGTGCTTAATCCATCACTAGCTGTACTTAAACCACCTCTACCAGCTTGGGGCCCTTCAGCCATGCTAAGATAACAAAATCTCATTGGGAGGGGGAGTTGTACAAAACTTGCATATCACAATCATGATACAGCAGCAGGGCTAGAGAAATTTTTAAAAATTACTCTGCAGCAAACAGCTTGCAGGTTACCAAATTAGGAGGACTATACAGAGAGAGGCCTCCTAGTGAGAGTGAATATAAGGAGAGCGCGCCCCACAGTGTGTAAGAAGTGACAGCAGTACACTTGTTCACCACCTGCCTCCACAAATTTCTTTACCAGAGAAATTAGATTTCCATATCAAAAATTCAGCCCTTCTGGGATTCTGCAGCTTCAGTCCCTTGGTTTGTGCTGCAGTGAGCCTTCCCTGGTAACCATGAATGCTTTTTTGCTAGGAACAAGTGGGAACCAAAAAGTCTCATTGTAAAAAAATTTCAGGTAGTTTAACCAGGTGGTGAGAGCAAATCTTTCACTCATAGTGACACTGTGCTTGGTCCAAATACAAATGTGACACTTCCTTTAGCTCTGATAAAGTTCAGGTTCCCCCATGGGTGGTGGCTTGTCAGGTGACAGATCCATATCTGCAAAAGAAAAGTCCCGTCACTTCTGTTGAGTATAGACAAGCAGATTAGAAAGCCAGCTTTTACATATCCCAGGAATAGAAAGCTTCACATTGTAGGTACACTGGTGGTGGAAGACTTGAGTCTCCAAAAACCCTACATGTGGGGTATGCTAGGGGTCTATAATCCATTGCATTCTTTCACAGTGTGTCTGTCTGTAGTTTGTGGTATTTATTGGGATAAACCCTGAGACATAGATGGTACCACATGGTGGAACCAAAGTCTAGTCCATTGGGGTAGGTACTGGTACATGAAACCTGCAGCAACAAGAAACCATGGGATAATTTCATCATATGCAAAACAAAGCAATGCTGGACACTGATTTGTCCGGGGGGGGGAGGAACGATACACCTGGATGTGATACTGCCTTCAGAACAACACAGTGATGCTGGCAGCTTTTAAGAACATATTGTTGACATAAAAGGGTGTTAATGCTAGTACAGGAGTGAAGCTGTTCTTTGGGTTTGCCTTCTAACTGAAAAGACGGATAGCTAATATCCTGCTAGTTTGAGCTGTCTCAGGATTTTAGTAAAGAAAGCCACCCAATGTTTGTTTATTTAGCTGTTTAAAAGTGTTCTTTCCCACACCTACTTGCTGCTTCTATAGTGTGTTTCATTTGCAGTCATAGGAGAAGGCTGCAGAAAAGAAAGTGAACCCACGTGTTCCTGCAAGAGGGTTGTGGGCCAGTCCAAGCAGGAAGACAGGACAGGATGCAGCTATAAAATAAACACTTCCTTACATTTTTATGGGAAGCTCTGCCTGCTTGCTCTGAGCTAACATACGCCCCACTCTTCCTTTCTTTCTGAAGTATGGGGGTAAAGGCTGGCTGTTCTTACCTGATTGGGGCTGAGGGTGCATCCTGTGGAAGAATAAAAGGAAGACATAGAAAATGAAGGCCAAGGCTCCAAAGATGGTTCCACAGACCAGGAAACTGTAACTACCCTGGTCGTGAATGATCTGTCACAAAGGAAAACACCGGCTTTAGGTGGTTTAGAGACAGGCCCTATATAGCACTAAAATAATTAGAGAAACCCTTGGGGCTTGGTAGGTTCAAAGTCAGAGGAATAACAATGCTTGACTGAGGCAACTTTTGCCCGGGCAAGTGATTTCAGCCACAGCATTTGACCTCCAGAGAAAGCAGCAAACATCATCTGTTTCCCAAGGGGTTTGACTTCCAATGGAAGGAGTGCATGTGTGTTGCGGGGAGGGCCAGCATTGCTGGTTGCCAGTTCAAGAATTGTACTGTTCAGCTTCTACCTGCAAATGCGTCTAAATCCTCTTATAAACAGATATGATTAAACTAAGTAGTTCTCCTATGGGAAAGCTAGACAGCTGCATTCTTCAAGACAGAGAAAAAACTTAAAATGCCACTGAATGACCTGGGCTGATTCCATGCAGATTCCCAGATTCTTCCCTCTGAGGACAGTAGGTTATGAAATCTTTTTCCACTGTGTTGTAACAAATCTAATGATTGGTTGCTATCTCAACCTGTCTTGAAAAACAAGGCTAGCTTTCTAGAAATATTTCCACAAATAACACATTCCTTTTAGTGGGGAAGGTGCTCACGTTATTTTGAAAGTGATAACCAATATGTTCAAGATCTCTTTTCTGAGGTGGCTATGAGAATCAGTCCTAAGTGGCAGCAGAGAAGAGGTGTAGATCAAGAACACCTACACCTGAGAGGACTTACCGATCCTACCAGCAACTGCAGAACCATCTCTCCAAGTCCTGCTCCTGTCACCAACACAGTAGTGGCACAGCCTAAAATGAAAAAGGTTACATTACTGCTCTCAACTATAACAAGCAGATAAAATGAAGACTACTGGGTAACTATTGTAGGGTGCCTGTGTGTTCCATTTCTATGACAAGTGAATCTTTAATAAAAACATGTATGGCTTCCTTCCCATTAGACAAAGTTTCTCCCAGCCAGGCTGCAGCAGGAGATATGATGACCACAACAGAACAGAGGAGGACATTTAACATGGACTGGTAGAAGTCAATGGCACAAGCTTCCTTCTGCTAAGGCAGACAAATTGTGTCTTCTTTTAAACTATGTGGTTTGCTTTAGTTTTGTAAGAATAAAATGGTATAAGTGCAGTAGAACCCAGTGGATTGCTATTTGCTGCATTTTGAACTAGAAAATTCAGATTTCATTTTTGAGATACGGGCTCAGTTCAGACATCAGAGCCTGCCCAGGCGGGGAGGGTGGGGTACAAATAAATAAATAATACTTTAAACAAACTACCTGTGGCTAATTGATCATCCCAAACACAAACCACCCCATTAACTATGGTTCACATCTATCCAACCAGGATCTTGGCTTGGAAGCACCAGAGCGTTTCTGCAACCAGATGGATTTCTGCCTCTGGAACATGAGTTTCTTACCACCCCGATGGCAGTCTGAAGAGACTTACCGCTCAGAGACTTACAGCAGCAAAATAAACCACCAATTTGCATTGCGTCCAAACTAAGCCACAGAATCACCACATCACTTTAGATAGGATGTTTGTTCATCTTCATTGTTATTTCACACACTATCTGGTGGCCACTCTGGCCATAACACGACATTTACTATTAACAGGAAGCCACAGACAATTTCCACTCCCTGACAAATATACCTGTCTGTTATATTCACACATACATTGCGTTTTGTGTAGACCTTAAAACAATGTGTAACGTTACCTTCTGAGTCCCATTTGTAAAGCGCAAAAAGAACCCCACCTGCCAAGGCTGCCAATTAGGCCCAATAAGGGATGCTCTTGGCTGGCCAGTGCTCAAGGAATAAGGTAGGGCTGTCTGCCTAAACTTGGTCTCAGTGGGGTCTTTATAAGAAAGACAAGAAAACCAAAATGACTCAACTCTTGGTAGGCAAAGGTAAGCCTTTCTTCTGCCTTAACTGTGGTTGTTGGTGCTTTTCCTAATGGAAGGAAGCAGGTTTAGACATCTGGTTTACCTTTGTACTGGAGGATGTCTTCAGTGTAGGCCAGCACACTGGGGAAAGTGCTGCTGAGGAACAAGCCCAGGGATGCTGTCCCCACAAATAAGAAGACCACGCTGTAGGAAAAGATCAGCAGCAGGAAGAACGTGACAAGCACCCCAACCTGCAGTGACACACCAGGAAGGAGGATCAACATAGAGTCAAAAAGTTTGTGGACATCTCAAAAGATTAACAAACTTTTTTTTAAAAAATCCAGAAAATGGTTCAGGTGAGCCTTGCCTCTTGATAAATAGTTTATGTGTGCTTGAACATCTTTCAGCATCCCAGGGCCCAAACAAAGTAAACTACTTCAGAGTACTCAGAATGCCTCACAGAAGCTTTGTGTTTGAGCAAAGAAAGCCCTCTGTGTGGGCAGAAATTAATTTTAACTGCTACCACTTGGTAATTGCAGCACACATAAATGCTCCTTGATTTACAGGCATGAAATCCAGGGGGGGTATGTTAGATGCTCTGGTAGAGTCTGCTGGAGTAAAAAATATCATGCCATCTCCCTGCATCCCAACAGATCACACAGTTTTAATTTAAGGGCCAAGGTAGACAAACACCAGGAAGCAGCTCACAGTGCTCTGAATGCTCCTTGAGCTCTTCAACACAGACCTGAAAGCTGTGCAAAAGCGCTCACTCTCCGGGCCTTCTGGCTAAAGTGCTCCACCAGTGCGGCACCTTCCCATCTCTCGCAAGTGGCTGCAAGGCACTTTGTTTAGGCTTACTCTTTTGTGCCCCATAGCTACTTGTGTTAGATAGAAGGTGGTTGCACTTGGAGGGGGGACAGCTGAGCTGTGAGTCAAGAAAGCTCTTCCACCAGGAAGTCTAGCTGTGGTACATCAGCCATTGCTGGAAAGCACCGAGATCATATTTTTGGAAGCGTGCTCCTCTTGGCCCTAACCAGGCAAATAGGTTATTTCAAGATTATTTCTGCTCGGGCATTCTTTTTTCACCATTGGATTAACTGCCAGCAAGGACTGTACATCCCCACAGCAATGCAGGGTGTGACTTTTGAACTGCCTTTAAAGGCAGCGGCCCAGCATAAGTAAGAGGCCAGCGTTCCAGACCTGGTGTTTTAGAAGTCAAAGGGGGCGCACCTATAGAGAGCAGATGACAACCTGGACTGCCAAGGAATGGTTGCAAACCAGATGCACAAGTCTCTTCAAAAGGGCCACCTGGATCTGTCTCAGATCCTCAGGTGCATTTCATTCATTCTTATAACACACCTTGTTTTAAGCATGTGCAGGAAAACACTTGAGAAAGTCTTACTTTAAAGCATTTAACACAGACCCTAAAAATAAGGCCACACTACGTGCATCATGGCAGATTCCTACTCTACCCTCTTAACAAGGGAATGAATGGAACCAGTTCTCTGCTGCTGGTCTGACCTTAGAGAGGGCAGTGGCCAAAATGGAGGGCAGGGGCTAGTTTGAGTATTCATTCCTATGGAAGGAAAAAATCACTCTTGCCAGAAGAAGGGACCAGGCCTCCCCTGACCAGCAGGATAGGCAAGGGCAGGAATTCAGAACGAGCTCTGCTGGATCAGACCAAAGGTTCTTTTAATCCAGCATCCTATATCCCACAGCAGCCAACTAGACATCACAATAATTGGTCCTGGCATTTATTTCTCTACCATAATGGGGTACAAGTGTTGAGCAGTGTTCCCTCTAAGCTGAGTTATTGTGAGCTAGCTCACAGTTTTTTAACCTCCAGCTCACAGATTTTTGTCTTAGCTCAGGAAGGATGGCTCCAGAGCAAACTAATTTATGCAGTAGCCAAACCACTCACTCACAACTGTAATGCCAGTAGCTCACAAAGTAGAATTTCTGTTCACGAGATTCCACGGCTTAGAGGAAACATTGGTGTTGAGATGTTTGCCCCATCACTTTCTGCTATCTTGGTTTCTTGCAGGTTTCTTGTAATAACTGTAGCAAGATGGTGGCAGCAACTCCAAAGGATTTAGTTTTATACGTTCTCTCATTGAGATGGATGCATGTGAAATGGCACCAAAATACCAGCATTAAGCAGAGGTGCTGAAATACATGAACACTGCTGGGAATTAGGCTCTCCCTGACTAAGAGGGAGAACATGGAACTGAAATTTATCCACAGTACCAATTCACACTGATTGTAAATATATCAGAATAACGCCTTAGAAACCATGAGAATTAAAAAGCTTGAGGATGCCCAGATGGTTTTGTTAGAGAGATCTTCACACCAAACTACAATTCCCAAGGTTCCATGAAGGAAAGCCATGTCAATTTGTTTACGTAACAAACAAGTGCTCCATCATATTGGTAGGGAATGTAGTGTGGTATTGCTTCCAAAATCAGGAAGCCAAGCACCAATTGGCTCAGTGCTGCTCACTTGCCAAGGAGCGCAAGAGCCAATCAAGCCTTCTTTGCAAAGTTCCATATCTTGGCTGCCTTGGAAATACCAGAGAAAGATTTGGCCATACCACATTGATGAAAACCATGGTTGCTGGTTTCATTCTGTATGACACAGGGATGGAGATAAGCCTGCCCATTGTGATGAACCCCCAGAAGAGGCTGGGCAGATATCCAGCCATCTTATGTCCCACTGAGAGTGGTTCCTCCACAGCATAGCTGTACACAAAACCCGAATACTCGCCCTGCAAGAGAAACACAGAATACCTGGCATTAGAGTTGCATCACCTGGACCACTGTCTTTGCAATGCTAAGGGAGGCCCCTTCCTCATGCTAGGTATTGCATACTCAACAAAGTCCATGGAAGGCTTACTGGATAAAGCCATTAGAAGAAGCTATGGTGATCCTTAACTCAAGGGTCTTGGGCTCAGCATAATCTGAGGAAATACTGTAAATAAAGGGAGCAAGGGCAATTGCACTGGTGATCTTGGATTAACAACCCAATAAATAAGAGCAAATGCTACATGTTTTAGGCCAGAAGGAGCTGATATGCAAATGGAAGAACAAAATTAGGAAAGAAAGAACAGTCAGCTCAATCTTAGCATGAACTGCATGAGCACTGGGTCCAAGGAATGTTACCAGTAAATATCTGCCAACCATTACTTGCTGGAAAAGATCCAGGTGGTCAGCCGTGTTGGTCTGAAGCAGTAGAACAAATTTAGACTCCATTGGCAGCTTTAGGACCAACAAAAGTTTATTCAAGGTACGAGTTTTTGTGTGCATGCACACTTTTTCAAATACATTGGAATGGAAGGTAAGGTTCAAACTTATAGACAGGGCTGAACAGCAAATTAACATGTCACATGAAGATGTTTTAAGATATGCGAAGACAAAACTAAGTAACAAGCTAAGGTTATAAGATCAACAGTTGTAAAGCAATAAATATATCAAAATAAGACTGAGAAGAAGACTGGAAAAAGCACACAACAAGCCAGTCACTGAAATCTCTATCATTTGTTTCTTGGCTCATGAGTACTGTAGCCCAGGTGCATAATTCAAGTATGTCCAGCCCATTCTCGGGAAGTTAGAGCACAGCAGCTATCAACCTGATACAAGTTCTCAGCCACTTGTCCTTATCTTACCATGATCCCATCAGTCATGAAGAGGAGAAGGGCTCCAGTCACATGGACAGCAAAGTAGGAGCAAGGAACTCCTCTGAAGTTCTTGCTTTGGCAGCATCCAAAGAGGTCACCATGCCCTGGATAACAAAAACAATACTATGCAAGTAAGCCTTGCTGAACCTTCTTGACTAGCTAAGATATCTCTGCATGTGCAAGAACGATTTCTCCTGCAATAAGTTCTGGGACTTAGCAATGATTCTAGTGACATCTCTGCCTTTGAAGACATTCTGCAGGTCTTTTCTGGTTCAAAAAGGAAGGGATTGTTCACTTTTGCATCAAAATGAAGCCTGAGAAATGTGTCTTTATGTTAAAGACTTAGACCTGCCATCAAACACAACTCTACCACCAGTCTGATTATGACATCAGATTCAAGAGAACAGAGAGATTTGACCAATGTAATATAAGAACATCAGAAGAGAGTACAATGAAATAAAAAGACCTGTGCTTCAGAAAGCCTGGATAAGACCTTTCTCCCCCTGCCTTGTGTGTGTATGAGATCACACACTTGTTTCCCTAGCTCCCTGATGTTTCAGTGCTTGGAAGATGTGTATGAGGGAGCTGGTGTTAGGTCTTAATGACCCCTCACCACAATTCCTGGTTCAACAAGTTCACACAAATTTCGTTCAGGCAGCAGGGGATAAGGAGTTTTGCCATCCCATTCTGCTTCTGGGCTTCGTGGTGCTATTAAGTTAGATAGAAGAGCAACCAAAAAAGAAACATACAAAAAACTTCTGGCAACCCACATGCCTCTTTGTATTCATATAAGAGAACAGTAAAAGAATGCAAAAACCCTGGGCACAAATTATTTTGCCCTGTCTAGGGGCCAGTTTAGGCCATGGGAAAGCAACACAGGTAAAATGGTGGTTCTCTGGGTTTATAAATCAAGTAAGCTTGGAACTGGATCAACTGGACTATGCTCCACAGAAGGTTTTTGTCTATCAGGCCTCTTATGAAGGAAAAGTTACCATGGCATATGAGATTTTGAGGTCCTTCCACCATATGGGATTTGCCAGCCATGCTGAAGCCATAATTTTCCTGGCTTGCTACAAAGACTACAGGGGAACTAGCCTAGCTGGTGCATGGATGGGGAGGGGCAGGGGCTGAATCAGAGCCCCCTCCCCCCTGATGTATGCACATAAACATATCTGACAGTACGTGCCACATATATGTTCTGTCTAGTATTCTTGGAGTGTGCGTACATGTACAAACGTATCTGAAAGCTGGTAAGGGATACAGCATCATCACCAGATAAACAGATTTAAACACACAGACACACATACACACACTTCTTTCAAGGTTGTAATTACACTCTTGGCACATACTGACTGCTTTTCATCTTCAAACCATTTCTATGCAAGACCATAATGGTTCTCCTTTTACTCATGGGAGTTATTGCAATACAGGGAAACAGCCTCATTCTTATTAAGAGGCCCAGTGTTCACTTCCGCACCACTAATACAAAGTGGCTGTGGAATTCCATTCTAAACTAGCAAAGCATTATCTATGGATAGGCATCAGTGGCAATGCTGAATACAGTACAGCAAAGAACTTAAACCAAGAAGAAAGAATTGAGCCTGCTTTGGCAGGGAGGGTGGCGTATAAATCAAATAAATAAATAAATATAAATAAATAAATTATTCACGTAATACCTAATACTCTTGCTATACTGCTAAATCAGTGAAAAGCAGTAAAGGTACTAGCCTGCTGGACCAAACAGAAGCCATAATCTGCCTAACTAACTACAACAGAAGCTAAAAGATGACCAGCATTCTTGGCTACACTGAGTCAACCTACTTGAAATTGTTTGGGTTTCTTCATCCAGAGGAGGAAGGTTTTGACAGGACTGGATTTCTAACGAGGCAAAATTGGGGTGGGTGCCAACACCCATCTTTCCCCCTTCTGCTGCCCCTTTCTAAGAAATGGATGAGGTAATCCTCAAAACCTCCTTTCTCCCCCAAGCCTCCTTAAAAAGTCATGCAGCAAGTGAACACAACACTTTGTCTTCTCACAAGACTCTGGCTACCATTTCTGGTTGCCAGTTACCAAGGTGACCAAAATGTTGGCTGAATTCTAGAGAGGAAGTAATCTCATGATAGTTTGGGAAGCAGCTCAGCAGTGTTGAACGAGGGCCGGATCAGACATAAATGTTACTTTGTCATGCCAGGCCATGTGTGCCATAAAATGTAATGCCAGGTACCAAACATATAAACTTTATAAATGACACAGGCAAACCCAATTAACAATATTTTTTACTCAAAATACAAACAAAAGCAATTGATTCCTAGCAGTGAAAGCAATTGATTTACTGGAGAACCCACAAAAGCCCCAATAAATGTATTTAATCATGCAAGACTAGGTTTATTCCAAGGGATACCATAAAAGGGAGGGTATCTTATACTTCTATACAAATTAGTTACTTTTGTATATATAGCGCTTTTAGGAGACAATAAGTCATCTTCCTTGCAAGTAAATAAGGTAGTTTTTCAGCACACACACCCCACCATACACTCAGCATCAGCAGCCAAGCACAGCTACAATCCATCTTTTGCTTTTTGTTTCCTCTCTTCCCCTGTCCAATCTCCGAGGATCTCGTGGAGGCACACTGGGCCTCTCCCTCCACTGCCCCATCCCCACCACCAACCCTATGAGGTGGTCGAGGCTGAGTGACCAGCCCCAGGTGACCAGGATGACAGTGTCTTGGCTCAGGAGGAGCAGGGGTCTGAACCTGGCTCTCCCAGATCCCCTCCTGCATTTCCCATAGAAGCAGCATGGCTCAGGGGAAGGGAAGGCCTGACACAGAGGCTGTTTCCAAAACCTCAAAGGGGTGCTCCCGCAACCCCTTGTCCTTCATGGGCTGAGAAGGTCCCCCAGCCTCCCCAACACACACTCTGCCTCCTGGCTCCACAGCTGTTCAGATGTGTGGTGGTGACGGTGACACCCTTTTCCCCTTCACTCCTCCACTCACTTCTGAGGCCGGGATGTCTCCTCTCAGAGCAGCATGCACAAGACAGCCCAGTTGCCTCATGCTGGCCCTTGTCTTCCTTTCTCCCCTGCCAGCCCCATCCCTTCATCCCTTTTTCTGCCTTCACTACCATTTTCCCCACACTATTTTACCTCAGTCTCAAAGCCCTGCCCTCCAGCAATTTCTTTTCTATTTCTTGATGGCTTCAACCACACACACACCTCACCATGTGCACTTGCTCACCTCCCCCCTCCCAGCAGCCTCTTGCCTTCCCTCCCTCACACCAGTTGCTTGCAGGCCAGATAAGAGCCCTGGACAGGCCAGTTCCAGCCCGCAGGCTGGATGTTTGACACCCGGGCATGCATGGGCTATATCTAAGTAGAACTCTGGGCAGCAAAGAAGTAAGGAGAGTTATACGCTGGTACGGAGGCTACTATCTCCACAGGCATCAAGACACCTTGAGCTACCACTGTGGTCTGGGACTAGCATTATAGCCACCAAGAGGAATGATGAAGTGGTTAGAGTAGGAATCCCCATTGCTTTTGAGCCTGTGGGCACCTTTGGAATTCTGACCATTACAGTTACAAAATGGCTGCCACAAGAGGCAGAGCCAAGCACAGAATATCAGGGAGTGAGGTCATGCATAACTCTAGTAGTAACTCTTCAGCATCTCAGACAGAAGCTCTGTTTAACAGGATGCCTTTTAAAATGAACATATTGTTTAAAATATTTTCTTGCATACGCACAGCTTCACAACATGACTAAAAGTACGACCCTTGTACTGTGGTGGTGGCTGCTGCCAAAGCACACCCAATGAGGTCTCTTAATGGACAACCCCCCCCGCTTTCTCGAAACACTTGGCAGGCACCAGAAAGGCTGTCAGTAAAACATTAGAAACCCCTGGATTAGAGTATTCACATGGTACTCAGGAAGCCTGTATGCAGTTCCTTGTCCTGCCATTGTTTTTCTGCATGGCCCTGAGCATTTGCTTATCCACATTTCAGCATTTAGGGCTCAGTTCACACAACCCCGGAACAATTTTTTTTGTCAAAAACAAAATGAGCTAGTGAAATTAAGTTGCAGTCCATTACTGAAACACAGCAACCTTTCCAGTCTTACTCCCGTATACGCGCTTAAGCAGGCATTGCAGTTCTCACCTATTTCTGGCTGAATTTTGGGCGAGGAAGTAGAAGAATCATCCTTGTCAGCTGCCCGTGTTTCCAAGGCCAGTTCATCGGCTGGCAGCAGTGGGGGGCTGCTGCTCTGACAGCAGGGCACCAGCCTTTCCTTGTAGAGCAAAAGGAACACCGCAAAGGGGACAGGCAGCTAGAAAACAACAAGAAAAGGCAGGTCAGCCAAACACAGATTGTGCTGGGCACCCAACAGGTGGAAGCTGTGCAGCTGGCTCAGGAAAACATCCACAAAAACAGTCACCTCTTTGGCACCTTCTGTCTGCTTGCCTGCCTGCCTTATATCAGTTCCTGCCAGCACAGAGGAAGAAGAAGGCTCACAAGCCGGGCAAACAGGACAGTCCTCAGTCTTGAAGCTCCATGCAGAAGAGGGACGTTTGAAAGGTGTGGTTTGTCTGTAAGGATGCAAAAGCAGCTGCACTCGTCAGCTTTTCTGCATAACTGTTGGAGGAACAGATCTCTCTGCCTCATACTGTTTTTTTAAACCTAGAAAGAGTGTGAAAGAACTCTGTGCTGACACTGCTCTGCAACAGCACAGACATCAGCATTATGGTTTGCGTAGATATTTACACCCACTTTTCTCCCCAAAGGGGACCCAAAAGTGGCTTATGACATTGTTTTCCTTCCTCAATTTATCCTCAGAACAACCAACTGGTGAGGTAGATTAGGCTGGGAGATAATGATTGGCCCAAGGTGACCCAGAGATTCTGACATTCTAACCACTACACCCTACAAGTCATACCCACCTGCTGCACAGATAGGTGGAACTGGACGCATGAAGCATAAATGCCTCTGATGTGCAACTGATTGGGGATACTGCATTAATGTAGAGCTACTGCCCTGCTTCCTCATCTTCCTAGCATGCTGGGCTCTCAAGAAATTGTGCTGAAAAGCTAAAAGCTTGCATCCAATCTGTGTGATGTTTTCTGTAGAATTCCTGCCACCCTAGTGTGGTTTATTTACTTTCCTCATCAGTCTGTGGTTTCAGTGGATAAAAATGGGGGAGTGCATACACTGGGACCTGGATAGCCCAGGCTAGCTGTATCTTATCAGATCTCAGATGCTAAGCAGGGTCAGGCTTGGTCAGCATTTGGATGGGAGACTGCCAAGGAACACCAGGGTTGCTAAGCAGAGGCAAGCAATGGCAAACCACCTCTGAATGCCTCTCGCCTTGAAAATCCTTCGGGGCTGCTGTAAGTTGGCAGCAACTTGATGACAAAAAAGCTTTCCACTCTACCAGCAGGTGGCAATCTAGCACCACCACTGTCAGCAACACTGGACTAACATTACCTGGCAGGCAGCACACTATGGGAGCACAGATTTAGAGACAGCAATTGTGTCATTGGCTTCCATCTGGACAGGCACTGCTTTAGATCAGACACAGAACAACTCAGGCCCACAGGCACGGTGGCCTGTCTCCAAGTGGGCCCTGGAGACCTCCCAAAATTACAATTGATCTCCAAACTAGAAACGACAGCTTTGGAGTATGGACTCTAAGACATTATACCCTGCTGGGTCCTTCCCCATCCTAAACCCCACCCTTCCTAGGATCTATCTCCAAATCTCCAGGAATTTCCCAACACAGAGTTGGCAACCCTACATAGAACAGTACCCTCTAGTGTTCTTCCATGGCACCAACCAATTTAGTTGCCTAAATCTCATCTCTGAAGTGTAAGGCTGCCTTTTAAAAGTCTACTGGGAAGTTTTTTTTGTAGCAGAGGAGGTATAGGAAAACAATTCAATAATGTTAATTGAAGCTGTCTTCCTCCCCCCCCCATAAGCCAAGACATTCATAATTAACAGCTGGTGGCTTTGTGTTTGTTTTTCCTCCTGTCTGGGAGTTAACAGGAGTCGTAACTCCACATTTCCTGGCTTTTGTTGGCTCAAAGTATTCTTTCAACCTATGGAGCATTCTCTCTCTCTCCGCCCCCCCCCCCAGCTGAATTCATTTAAGAGGACTCCATTGTTCCCAGAACAATAGGCGCAAGAACAGCCAGCTTGGACCCATGGATTTTCCTAATAGTCAGAATCCTTCCGGAGGTCAGAACCAGTCTGCATGAAGGACAAGTCCACCACAAAACGGAGAGCGGCATAAAAGATTTATATTTTTCCAGTCACAGCTGATGGTACAGGACTAAAATGGCACCCACCTGTACTTGCCTTGGGGAAGTTACTGCCTCAATACAATGGGGTTAGTGATCTACCTTGCAGATTGTTCTGAAGATGAAAAGCTATGGATGGTAAAGCATTATAAAACCATTGAAGTGGCATACAGAATATTCTGAATAATCTCTGAGACAGAAAAGATATTTGAATTACTCACAAGAACCTCCATTGAATCAGAATCCATGCATTTGGGAAGGGGACATAGCTCAGTGGGAGAGCATCTGCTTGGCACTCAGACGGTCTCGTGTTCAGTCTCTGACATCTCCAGTTAAAAGGATCAGCTAGTAGGTGATGTAGAAGATTTCTACTAGACAGCCTAGAGAGCCACTGCCAGTCAGAGTAGATAATACAGACCTTGATAAACCCCTGGCCTGGCTCAGCATAAGCTAGTTTCATGTATGAGAACCCAGATTTATTGCTCTATTTAAGCACTCATCCTCCAAAAAGCCATGACTATTAAGAGTACTTTTGAGGAGGGGGGGGTCCAAGCATACACAAGCAAAGAGAACAGTGTGTCAGCTGCCCCATAAACATTACTTTCATTTGCAAAGCCAGGCAATTTATCCTGGAATGACTGCAGTGTTTTGCTGAACTGGGTCAAAATGTTAGTCCTGTTCAAAAGCTAGAAGCAGCAAGGAGACAGGGTAAAGAGAATCTTTGCTGAGGTTTTTGTTCAGTGATTTCCACTAAAAATAAACCAAAAGCAAGCCAGCACTGTGTCTTGAGATGTCACGGCACCTGCAGACCCAAGGGTTTTTTTAAAAAAACTTCTGGTTGTGCTGCTGCTGTAATGTCCAAATAGAAAATGTGTGCAGAAAAGATGCCCTTCTAAAGCTTGCCAGTCTTTTCTGCACAATCTCAGAGCATCAATATACCTGGGGTCATGAGGCAATCGAACATCTGGCTGGCTGTGCGCACTGTGGACTCTGAAACTGCCCTTGGAAAGCAATCCGGATATAACCTACCAAACTACTTATGCAGAGTCTATGATTTACTGATGGCAGTTTGCAAATTGTTAGCCTGCCCAGTCCACTTTCTGAGCCCTGAACCTCTGATTAACAGGAGGAGGCTTGGGAATGAATGTTTTACACAATGTTTTGCTAGACAACGTTCAGCAACAGGAAATCAAATGCAGAGCATACTCCTGATCCACTTTATTTTACTTCATTTGTACTTTCTCCCTGAGACTGAAAAGCAGCTTACATTGTTATCCTCTCCACCATTTTATCCTCTCAACATCCCTGTAAAGCAGGTTGAAAACTGGTGACTGGCCCAAGGTCACCCAGCAACTTCCCTGGCAGAGTGGGAATTCAAACCTGGGCCTCCCATATCCTGCTCCAACACCCTAACCACTATATGAGACTAGATCTCTCTCACCATATTAGAAGCATAAACAATGCCCCAAATGCACTTACTAAGTAAAGATATACACGGGATATCCAAACTTAGACCTAGGCCACTGAGAGTTCCTTTTTGTGAAAACCTGATAACCTCATTGACTAATGTTATGTATTGCTATGTCTGTCTGTCTCTCTTTCTCTCACACACTCACTCACACACACAGCATCCTGAGTAGGACTCCAGACCCACTGAACTCAGGGGAGCAAGGACAGAGAGACATAGAAACTAATATAATTAGGAGCCCCAAGAGGTGGTAAACATTATGGGGAAAGACTGAAATCTAATTGTTAGAATTTGGGAATAAAACTGAGACCACCATAAGAATGAACGAACTAAAAAGGCCTTGTATGCCAGAGCTTCTGTCTTCTTCTGCAGCAGAGGCTTCAGAGCCTTTAAGAGCTGTATGTTTGCTCACTAGTCTGTTGCACTCTTTTCCTGTAGAACTCTGCACAAAGTGCTGGATAATACAGGAAGAAATGGGATAAAGTACAGCAAGAAGAAATTCAGTATTGTGGAGGGTGTCCTGTCACTATTGCTTTAGGTACTTTGGTTTCTAATAGAGACATTTCCTAGCATTGTTTGTTAATTTCTGCAGGTTAATTTTAGAGTGTCAGGGTGAAAAAAATCCAACAACAAACTGTAGCACAATATTTTTTATTATGACCAATTAAAACAACACAACAGAGAGCCAGTGTGGTATAGTGGTAAAGAGCAGCGGACTCTAATCTGGAGAACTGGGTTTGATTCCCCACTCCTCCTCCACATGAAGCCTGCTGGGTAACCTTGGGCCAGTCACAGTTCTCTCAGAATTCTCAGCCCCACCTGCCACACAAGGTGACTGTTGTGGGGAAGGGAAGGCAATTGTAAGCCGCTTTAAGACTTCTTAGGCTAGAGAAAAGTGAAGTATAAAAACCTACTCTTCTACTCTCTTCAGCATAGTAAACAAAGTTAGAAGTTCACCAGAATTTGAGGGATTGGGAGAGAAGGAAAAAAATATTGTTGAGTTGACCCTCCTGCCAATCTTCAGTTTGAAATAATCTTAAAATGTAACAGATCACAGCCTGGGGCGCCCACCCCACGGGGATGCCAACCTCCCGGTGGGGCCTGGAGACGGGGGTGGGGTGGGGTGGAGCGCCGGCTTTCCTGACGCCGCACTAGCGGCGTGCTCAGGAAAGCCAGGGAAGGGGTGGCCATTCGAACGGCCGCCCCTTCCCTCCCAGCCCCAGCACCGGCTGGAGACGGGAGGGGGGGAGCACCGGCTTTCCTGACCACGCTGCAGTAGCGGCGTGCTCAGGAAAGCCAGGGAAGGGGCAGCCGTTCAAACGGCTGCCCCTTCCCTCCTAGCACCGGCTTCACGGGGGCGGGGCGGGGGGCACTTTGGTTCCCCTGTGGGCCCCAGCGCCCTAGGCGAGCGCCTAGCTTGCCTAGTGGGCGAGCCGGCAGTGAACAGATGATGTTTTGGTTGGACTTAACTGAACCATGTTGGAAGGAAGGAAGGAAGGAAGGAAGGAAGGAAGGAAGGAAGGAAGGAAGGAAGGAAGGATTTCACCAAAAACTGCTTGGACAGAAGAGAAGTAGGTATTCTCCCTTTGAAAACATTAAAGTTAGCAGTTTTTGATATGTTTCTACTAGCATTGACAGCAACACAGGATTTCCATAATCTTACAGCTGGTCCTAGTTAAAACCATTAATTCCACTATTGATTTAAGGTTTGTTAAAAGTATAGGTTAAGGTCAGTTTATTATTTTTTTCTGATCAGTGTAGAAGAAGGAAAGAGCACAGGACTTAAGCTAACTTCCATTTACTTATTTAATTAGTACATTTTTACCCTGCCCATGCTTACAAAACTTTCCTCCATTTTGTCCATTTTGAGGGTGTTTGACTGGCCAAAGGTCACTCAGCGAGCTTCCATGGCAAAGCATGGATCTGAACCGGGGTCTCCCAGATCCTGCGCTTCATACTCTAGCCACTATACCAGGTTGGCTGTCTCAAGGCAAATTACACAGATGACAGACCATCCCTGATCAGAGATACCAAGGCAGAGGGTACCTGCTACTCTACCCAGCATGGGGCCTGTTACAAGTCAAGAGAAACCATTCACAAAGCAGCCAGGCAGAACAAACACAGATGGACGCATCAGCTTGCAGAGGCATGTTTTTGACAGTACCAAGGGCAAGGATGCTAAAGAAAAACCACTCCAGGCCTTACTCAGGTTTATGCACAGAAACAGTTTGGGCTATCAACACCCAGGCCTGGTGCATGCCACTCCACTAAAAAAGCAAGAAATGTGACTGAGCACATACAGAATGCTTTCTTCTCTTTCTCACTGCAGACGTACACCTGGTACAAGGGAATGAGGCTTCCCCTCAAATGACTGGACAGGTGAACAGCACTTTGCAGAAGCTGAACAAATGCTGAATTAGTCCCTTCCATGCTCCTTGCACCCAACCCTTCTGAGTGCTCTTTTATGGACCCAACTTGATAGATCTCATCTGCCTATGTCTTTTTCCTTGTGTTTTACCTTTTCAGACAAAAAAGAAAAAAAAAGCTGATGAGCCTATTTGGCTTCTGTGGCTTGGTTCATCTGCCAAGATACACAGAGGCAGGGCCAAGGGGTTTTATTACAGGATCTTGCTACTTGGCATGCTTTGCTTTAGGGTGACATACTGAATCTACTGGTATTCTATTTAATGAGAGGCTTTGGCATAGGGCTCACCAGCATAAGTAAGCCTAAACAAACAGCAAAATCAAAATAATTTCATGGCTACATGCCCTGCCCGCGATTGTAAGTTGAGCCTAGCTTTTGCATTGACGTAGCACTTGTTGAAAAGCTAACAGTACACCAGGCAGATAGATTCAAATGGGCAGCCATGTTGGTCTGAAGCAGCAGGACAAAGTTTGAGTCTAGTGGCACCTTTATGACCATATATATGGAGTGGTAATTTCCATTTCATTGTATCTGAAGAATTGTGCATGCACACAAAACATACGTTGAATAAAACTTTGTTGGTCTTAAAGATGACTCAATACACCAGGTGAGCAGGCTGGCTGGCCTTTGTTTCTCCCACACTACAGGGTTTTCACACTTGGACTCTTGCTGCTCTGTGATCAATGGGTGGGTTCGGAGAACTTTTCACATAGAAATATAAGCCTTCTTCATGCATTAGATTTGGAGGTATCCAGCTGCATGTATTGGGAATGTGTGCTGTCTTGCCACCCTCCCCATATACATGCTTACCATTTCATCTGACTAGGATACCACACTTATTTTCTGCTTCAGTGTAGCAGATACTGATGGTGCCCTAGTCTGATGAAATACTGACTACACATATTGGGAAGATTGTGGGTAGTATGCATTTCTGGTACACAGAACTGCAATGTCTGAAATGAGGTATAGACTTTCCCCTTTCATTTTTGGCCACACTGAGACTTGTGTGGTATCCTGCTCACCATGACATGCAGATAGGTAACAAATTCCCTTACCAAGCATTATATGTAATTTTAAAATACCAGTCATGTTTGACCAAGCATACAGGATGTGATAAAGCAAAGGATGCAGGAGGATGCTAAATGCACTGCTAATTCAAGGGTGAGCCCCGGCTGTAATTTTTTTCAGGCCATCTGCTTCTGATCATCAGCAAGAAAAATGGTACTGCATATGTCCTGTGATCTGTCACTTTGTTCACATTTACTGTTTCTTCTTTGAACACAGAAGAACACTGGTGCATTGAGGGGGAGCAGAACTGAGTTTGTGGGCCCTGACTCGCTTCTTTCTCCAGCTGTGTATTTTTGTCCTAACATGGGCACTGAGCCTGGCTGCATACCGACTGTATTGGGAAATGGGAATGCTAGAAAAATAATATAGTCACATGGACAGAGCCTTCACAAATACGTATTGTACATATGTAAGGTCAATGCCTGCACTGTGAGAAATATGCATAGGTGGGGGGTCCTGTTCTTCTTGTATGCTCTTGTGTTGCATGTAGAAGGCTATACTGTTCAAGATAATATTTCTACTTTGTTAAAATAGGTGCAAACCATTTTTTTTTCATTTGGCTGGCAAAAAGTCTTGCACACCCTTTCTTCCCATACCCACCATTGCTGCAATCAGTCTTCCCCATCTCTCATCTCAGGATCTCCTCATCCAGATTTTGGGTACTTTCTTCTACACACTGCAGCAATTTGTTGGGGATTGCATGGCTATTTTATTGCATCTGGGTTACTTTAGCAACATACAACTCTTTTCTTTTTTGGGAGGGGGGGGGAGGAAACACATACAGTTCAGAACCAGGAAAAACTTTAAAGGAAAGTAAAGTGGAGCCAAACCAATCAAAACCCAAGACAGAGCCAAAGGCAACACCAGAAACTGCACTGGCCTCCATTCTGTTTCTCATGCTAGCCTTTTCCACTTGAGTGGAACACACATCTTGTGTCAATTGAGAATGGCAGCCGCTTTCATAAATCAGTGCTTTTCTTTACAGGAAAGTAGCAATCAAAGGAACAGACCCCTGATACCTGTAAAATGCCGTGATAAATCAAGAGGGTGCAGAGGGTCTTCTTAAGTAAACATGATGTAACTTTATTCACAATGGACAAAGAAAGGAACACAAGGCCTAACACAGGGCTGCTCACCAGGGCCTAACAGAGTCCTTTATAGCAGTTTTCCTTACCTTGAGCCCTAAGCAAAACCTTGTCTGGAATTGCTCCAGAATCTGGTACCCTGGAGCTATAATACAAAATGAATTGGCCTTTTAAATATTATCATACATGTGTCTTTTAAAGGGGGAATTGGCAATTTTACAACTTATAGGGCCTTGGCAACTGATGCAGCATTCAGCTGATTTGCACTGTGCCCTAGTACAAGAAGTTACATGAAAGGATTCATTCTTTGTACTTCCTTGTGCAGGTTACACTTTTACAAGACACACCCGACTCCATTTTTATACTTCTTGCATCTGTCCTGCAATACACGTTATTGTTTTTCATACTTTCATGAAGATGTGCACATTTTGCCAAACACTTAAGCCCCAGCTACACCTATACTTGGAGATCTGTGACTGATCTCCTAGAAAATAAAGCTGGGAGAGAAAGGTAAAAATCTGGTTGCAGCAGTGGTATTGGAGGAGAGTGGGTATAACTCACTGCAGGCCATGTTTGCAATCAAAACTCCCACCCCTCCCCAAGGGGCTTTCTCACCCATAGGCAAGAAAAATACAGAAAACTTGCACTTCCTTCAAATCAAAGGGAAGGACAAGGTTTCTGTATATTCCTTGCCTGTAGGTGATCTGGATGGCCCAGACTAGCCTGACTTCATCAGGTCTCAGGAGCTAAGCCAGGTTGGTCATGGTTATTTGGATGGAAGGTCACTAAAGAAGTCAAGGATCACTATGCAGAGGCAGGAAATGGCAAACCACCTCTGTTCATCGCTTGCCTTAAAAACCCTACGTGGTCACCATTAAAAAAAGTGACCATCCTCCTCTCTCTCCTAGCACTCAGCCTACTCCCTTTTGACTGCCACTGCCATCCTGTGCTGAGATCTTGTGGGGAAGACTTTATCCAGTTTAGGCTTCTTCCATCCAAACTGGATCAGAGCCAAGTAGCAGCTGCCACCACAGAAGGTCCAGCTATTGGAATTTTCCTAGTATAACACTGGAAGAGATGGTCTCTGATCCACCTTGGCTGCCTACGTGTGAGCACCAAGACAGAATGTCATGTTCACCCTTCCTGGCCATTCACCGCTTGCTCCCCCCTCCATTTCAGGTTTCTCTCTCAACCGGAGATGGAGCTGTCCTCCCAGGTTTGTCATGGATTTTGTGAGACATGAGTGATCTATGAGGACAAGTGTGCTGGAATCATCTAACCATGGAATCCCTCTATCCTAAGGATGCACTTTGGTTTCCAAAATAGCTTTGTTATCGTAAACAACTAATTAAGCAGGAAACTCAGACAGTCAGAAAGCAGTTTATAGGAAAGGGAACTATTACAGCTGGATCTGAGTCCAACAGCACCTTAGAAACGTAAAAGTTTTTTGGAGTATAAGCTTCCTAGAGTCAAAGTTCCCTTCAATAGAAGGGATTCTAAAAAAGGTTACACCCCAAAAATCTTGCTCGTCTCTAAGGTGCTGCTGGACTCAAATCAAGTTTTTCTGTTGCAGACCAATACAGCTACCCTCGAAAAATATAGCAAGAGCTCACTACAGAAAACAAACCAGCTAGAGGTAACTTACTCTCTGGTTCCTCACCACAAATCAATTGACCAATGATCTTTCCAATTATGGATCAAAAGCTTGCTGGCCCCACTCCTCAGTCTGGTGTTGGGGCAATTTGGTTCTTGGTGCCAGAGACAAAAGCAGGACCTTCCATCAAAGGAAAGGTGGTAGCAAAAAGACACTATAATGCCCCTTCCTTGGGTTTTCCTAAGTCGTGCATCACACTAAAAATGCTACCTCTTCTCCTGTGGTACTGCTGGGTATCTCAGGAATCCTTCCAGCAAACAAACTCGAACATCAGAGCAAGCCTCGTTCATAGCAATGAATGTTAAACCCTGCTTGGCTAAGCACGCCTGGGTCTGGTCCGTGCCGAAATGAGAAACCTCACAGGGAACTTTCGCACACCCCATCAGGTTCCATAAAAGAAAGGGCAATATAAAGTGATCGATAATAATCTCCCAGCATCCTATGTACTTTGCTCTTAGGAGAAAAGCCCAGATAACACACTTGGCTGGGTTTTTTTTCCATTTCACAAATAACAGATTGTTTAGAACTAAAGAGCCATGTTTCCAAGGCCTGCCATTCAAATTTTCAAAATGGCAATTTGCCTACTACATAATAATAATCACAGCTTAAAACAAGAACATTTGAGATCAAAGCCTTTTTTTAGCCTCTCTTCTAAAAGTGCTCTCAGAGCCTTCCCCTGACTTTTAACATGTCACCTCTGCCACCTCCTAATTCTCAGTCCTGTCGGCACTGACAACATTTGTCATTTGTGTAATGGTAAGGGGAGAAGGCTTGTGTTCTCTTCCCCAGTTCTGAGAAGCACCCTTCAGTTGACGAGGAATAAACAAAACTGAAAAGAAGTGGTTTGATCCCCCCCCTCCACTTTTAAAGAACTTCGGCACAGCAGGTGGGAGCTGCAATATTTGGATCAGGTGCCCTGGACTAGAGGTGGTAGCACTATGGCAGTTGCTCAAGGGGGGCATGCTGCTGCCACAGCTATTATCAGAACCTGAATATGGAAGAGCACCAAGGTTTTTAAAACTGTTCCATCTGACTTCTTGATCCACCATCTTATTCAGTAATAGAATCTGGAAGTAAACTGACTGGGAGAGGACAGCAGCTGGGTTAATTTCAAAGAATCTCACAAAGTCCTGTTTCTTCTGGCCACATTTACAATTCCAGGGAACTCTCCAATTCAGGGCAACTCTCCAAAGTGAAGCTAAAAGAAAGGTTTTTGTTTCAAATGCTTTTTTTGTGTAATTATGGGACTGCTGCTAAATTTCCAGCTGCTCAGATAGACTGCTCCTGCAGTTGTACAAGGAACCTGCTAGCCGATGCCACATGTCTGTTATGTTGTCCTTCCCCAGCAGCAGTACTTAGCAGCTGAATGTGCTTTATTATGCCTGGCCCTGTGCCGGACGTCTGTGAGAAGCTGCAGCAGCTCCAGCCTGCCTGATTCATTTTGCTCACTAAGCTGCTTTCTGACTTTTCATTTACCATTTTGAAAACATGCTTAATTAATTCCATACTCAAAAGAGAACATTATCATTGTCAATGTATTTTCTTTTGATCCTATTTTTGGATCAAGTGGAGCCCTGGGGAGGGTTCTTGATCACCACATCCTAGCTCTGCCACTGTAGGTGAAGACCAACTGGCGGCATCCCTTGAACAGTGAGTGAAGAACTGGGGAGGCCCTCACTGCTTTCAGTCACAGGTTTGTCTGCGCCTTGGTTCCCGAACTGGAGAGCTCTTTTTGAACTTTCACACAAAGTTTTGTTGTAATAGTCCTGTTTCTGGGTTTTCCCAGCCCTCAATATGCTGTTTCACAAGCCTGCTTTACTCTGATTTGCCTTCTAAAATGCACAGTCCAAGTGCTTCTGCAGGCCACCTGGAAGGAACAGTGCACATTCTCCTGCTCTGCAAAGCTTCCACCCACATCAGCGCCATTTTCCTGCCATCAGTCTCTGGCAAGTGCCTCTTCCCCAGTATTTCTCCTGCTGTGCAACTTGGAGGGCTTAAAAGAAGATAACCATACCACTATTGTATCTTATTCTGAACACTGCCAAAAATGTGGATTGAAAAATCCACAAAATAAGGCTACATACAGACAGGGGGTATTTTTCTACAGACCTGGAGGATCTCCACCCCCTGGTTCACAGAAAAATATAAAAAGTTTTTTAAAAATCTCCAAACCAAGTTTCACGAGTCCTCAGCTCTTAATGATCTTTTGCCATTTATCTGTTTCCAATACTAATAGAACCATTATAGGCCATCCCTGAAGAAAAGAACAAAAGGGGGGGGGGCGGGTGACAAATCACCATATGAGTTGTGATGACCACACCCCCTAGAGCCAAAGTAGAGTTGTTACACTGCATGTGTGGAAGAGAAAAGTCAGGAAAAAAAGAACAAAGTGCACAGAAAACACCCTTGTGTGAAAGATCTGTCACCAACATTCATGTATTTAAATTTGCAGCCAAATTAAAACAACACAAGGAATTTTTGCTGTGGGGAAAGAGTCCTTAGCTAAAACCCCTGCTTATCCATGAAGCTTGTTGGGTTTCCTTGGGGCAGACACTCAGGCTAACCTACCTCACAGGGTTATTGTGAGGATCAAGTGGAGGAGAAAAGAAATATTTATGTTGCCCTGAGGTCCTTGGAGGAATGAAAATTAAAGAGACTTCCAGATAGAGAAGCGGCCACAGACCTGCACATTCTCTATTTAGACGAGTGTATACCATTCCAGCTTGAATACGGCCCAGGAACAAGGAGCAGTTGGCCTTGCAGAGGACGGATTGGCTGGCCTCAGTGACAATCAGCATCACCTAACTCTCCAGTGTCTCATCTGTTTGTGCAGGGCATTGAATGGCCAGCCCTTGCCATTCCTCTCACTGGCCACAACGTTTCAAGTCTATTTTAATGCCTCCAGTGCATTCTTAAAGCTATATTCAAGTCCTATGGCACCGTAGAGACCAACAACATTTTCGAGGTATGAGCTTTCAAGAGCTCCCTTTATCAAATATCTAAGGGGCACCTGTTGTTTCTGACACAGGGAGCTCTGACTGAACTGAATCTAGCAGTTCTACTGCAGACCAATGTGGCTACACCACATTTCATTCTTGGTATTTACAAGCACTAAATAAATATTCAAACACATAAGCATGCCATATGCTCAAGCTTTGTTTGATGCATATGGGGAGAGATAAAACCCATTCCAGAATCAGACTGAAGTTCATGAACCAATAGCGGAATGAGAACAGGGAGAAGCAGAGTTTGCCCAACAGCAACAGCAACAAAAGCCTCTGCTCACTCCAGGAGGTACATCTGTTTTCACTTTGCTTTATAGAACTGCTGTTTGCATCGTTCTTCTCCATCACCAAATTCATTAGTTATAAAAGAAGGTTCTCGTACAGACATTTCTCCTGTTCCCACCAACTCCATATGTTTTGCTTGACTACATCAGAGTTGGTAAGCAAGTAGGCTGTTCTACTATTTCCGTAGCCACACTGAAAATAGAAGCTCCAACACCCACCAAAGTGCTCAAAGGCCTTGCAGAGGCTGGAGAGTGCTAAAAAACAATTTTGCAGTAGAGATCTTTAAAAGGAGGAGGTTAATGAGGTCCGACGAGACCACCCAAATGAATCCTCCTTGGAATTAAACTTTGCCCACAGCCTCCCTGGAGAAGCTATGGCACACTCGCAGCTGTTGTTGGCTTTAATTCAGTGGCACCCAAATGCATTAATTGAGCCCATTCTATAAAACAGAGAAACAGATGCCATCATCCGTAATATTGTTTACAATTATTCCCTCTGATACTCCCAATGAGACCTTCACAGGATTCCCAAACTGGCCCCACCCAGGGAGTTTTCAGGGCCACAACAGGCTTACCATGGTGGGCAAGCTCCTGCCCTTACCCTCATTTGTCATCTGAGCAGCAGGAGAAAAAGTGTGGAGGGAATGGCATCACAGCCTCCCCACAATGTTCTAGAAACTTACCCAATCTCTACAGTGATCACCCAGAAGTGACAGTACCTTGTCTGGGATGCTCCTTAGGCTCCACCCCACAAAGAGTCCAGGCTTTGCAGCCAGAGGACTAGCAGCCCTAGTCCAGAGACACTCAGCTTCTAGTATAGTACAGTGTCAATATGCCATTTTTCTGGGCCCAAAAGGGTGTCAGAAAGTAAACTTGGCATAGTCAAAGAGAAGCAGCTATGTGCAAGAGGAAACTGAATGCATGCCTCTTGAAGGGGACTAATTATCCTGACTTTTCTCACCTGCCGCTATGTTCCATTGAGTGTGCACTCACATTTTCTCAGTAACATGGCAACAATATGATGAAAACCCATCCTGTTTGCTATCGTGTGAACTGCTGGTTTATATTATAATCAACTGTACCATTATGGGGGGAAGGGATACAGTCCTTATTTGAACATGACATTCAAACCAGGAGTAAGACTGTTGTGGGGATGGCACAAAATCTTCTTCCTTCCATTGTTCAAATGCTTATTTCAGAAGTTCTTGGCTGACTCTCATTTAGAACTCTTGGCACGTTCTACATATAGCAAGTCCTGTCATCTTGAATACAGGATGGCCATGCTGGGCATACATGGTCATGTCAGAGGTGGGGCCATGGCCCAAGGGTAGAGAATCTGCTTGGCAGGCAGAAGTCCCCAGGGTCAATCCCTGGCTTCTCCAGTTAAAAGGATCAGGTAGCGGCTGATGTGAATGACCTCAGACCATGGAGAGCTGCTGCCAGTCTGAGTAGACAACACTGACCTTGAAAGACTAGTGGTCAGACACAGTAGAAAGGCAGCTAAAGAGCAGCAGCCAAGAGGACAATGTTCCTACCATTCTGCTGAGGGTCAAATTAAATGTTGTGTTGGAGATTCACAATCACATCTTCCAATTATAATACAATCCATAAAAGGGGGGGGGAGAAGAGGGGATTGAAGCACTTGGACATGGAAAACCTCTTTCCCTCCCACTATTTTCCCTCAATGGAAATTGGATCCTATCAAACTTCTATAAGCCCTGGGAGAGGCGAGATACAACATGGGAGCCTACCCTTTTTGCCCAGACAGGGCTAACAGCTACTTAGGGAGTGGGATTTCAAATCAATTGTTGAAATGGTGTAGGAAAGAAATGTAACTCCTCCATTGCAAACACACACACCTCCCACACACAGTGGGTGCATATTAAGATTACATTACATACTGGGAAATCAGCCTATGAACCCCCTGACATCATTTATAGTTTGACTTAGGGCTTTCAACAACATCAAAAAAAGAGGTGCCAGAACTCTCAAGTGGGAAATGAAGTTTTCAATCTGTATACTGAAAACTCAAACTTTTAAACCTCTTTAGAAGAATTTTGTCAGAGAGGTTCCAGAACTCCATTCCAGCATGTTCCCCCAGAAAAAAGCCCTAGTTTGACTTTTGCAGCCTAAATGCACCAAGAAGATTCACAGACTCTCATTGTACCTGGACAAAATCAAAGAACTTGGATGCAAAACTTCTGAAAGTTTAATCCCTCCCCAATTTATAGTGGTGGTGCAAACCTTTCCACCAACTTTCTACTTGGTTCCTTTGACTCTGCAAGAGCCCTACCTTCACCAGTAGTTTGGAGAACAAGCTTTAAGTCAACAATTCTAAGTAGGTCTAATCAGAACCCTAATTCAAGTCTATGCAATGGGGCTTAGTTTGGCATAATGGTTAGGAGCGTAGACTCTAATCTGGGAGAACTGGATTTGATTCTCCACTCCTCCACATGCAGCTGCTGGTGTGACCTTGGGCCAGTCCCAAGTTCTCTCAGGGCTGTTCTCTCATGAGCAGTTCTCGAAAGAGCTCTCTCAGCCCCACCTACCTCACAGGTTGTCTGTTGTGGGGAGGGGAAGGGAAAGGGAAAGGGATTGTAAACTGCTCTGAGACTCCTTTGGATAGTGAAGGGTAGGGTATAAATCCAATCTCCTCTTCTTACTCCCAGGAAAGTATCCTTAGAATTGCAACTGTTTTTACACAGGTGTGTAATGCAAAAGGCATTGGGACAGACATGCAAACATATCTGCACATCAAGCAATATATGCAGAATTCCAACTAGAACCTGTCATGGACAATAAGGCCCCAGCCTGATCTTGAGTTACAACGCACATGAAATTGACAGAAACTGTAAATACAGCCTTGTATTCATTAAATACTTTATGACATCTGATAAAACAAAGATGATAAAAGGTGGGTGGACTGGGCTTAGCTAAGGCTGTTACCCTAGGGTTGCCAGTCCCTAAGTGGGGCCTGGAGAACTCCCACTTTTACAACTGACCTCCAGCTGACAAAAATCAGCTCCCCTGGAGAAAATGGTTACTTTGAAGGGTGGACTCTATGACATTGTGCCATGCTGAGGCCCCTCCCCTCCCCAAACCCCACCCTCTCCTGGATCCACCCCCAAAGTCTCCAGCTATTTTCCAACCCAGACCTGGCAACCAATGCTCCCTCTAAGCTGTGGAGTCTTGTGAACAAAAATTCTACTTTGTGAGCTACTGGCATTAAAGTTGTGAGCAAGAGATTTGGCTACTGCATAAATTAGTTTGCTCTGGAGCCATCCTTCCTGAGCGAAGACAAAAATGTGTGAGCCGGAGGCTAAAAAACTGTGAGCTAGCTCACACTAAGTCAGCTTAGAGGGAACACTGCTGGCAACCCTATGTTACCCCCAGTTGCAAACCTGCCACCATCTGCCACTGCCCTGCTCAGCCCACTGCTCATGAGCCAACGACTGCATGCTCCTTCCAGCCTCATACCCCAGGGAAAGGGTGTGGGAATCCCTACTGGGCATGCGTGGCTTGCAGTGCTACACTGAAAGATGGCTGAAGCATGAGGAAGGGAGGAGTGTGAGGTGGCTGGGTGGGAGTGGGGCAACAGGGCAGTGGCAGAGGCTGCTTCCCACCAGAATCTGCTGCCTCATCTCACCTTGCCTCATTGTAGATCCAACCATGAATACAGCAAAGGAAGCACCCTGTGAAGGCAAACTAGGCAGGGCAACTAGTTCAAGTTTACACACACGGAATAAAAGCTTAAATGTCCTCATGAAGACAAGAGGGATCAGTTCAGCAAACATCCACAGTTAAAGCAAACAACTGGACCTTCCAGACAAAAACAGAAGCTGCACATACACCTCATCGTCCCCAGAGGAGAGTGAAGTACCTTCATATAACATCTCCAAGTCAATACAAATTTCCAAAGAGTTGGCCCTGGGTTTTCTCCAAGAGATATTTAAATGCCCATCCATTTTAAAAGCACTTTGATAAGCTTCTTCATAAGATAATGGAATCCCTACCAAAAGGGTCAACTGTAAAAAGCTGACTATGTTGTTCCATACAAATTTTAGAGACAGACTGAAGTGATCTTTTGTGTTAATTTTTAGTCAACACTGGTCTACAGCTACTGCTTAAATGGACTACAACAGAAATATGAATATTCCTCTGCATATTTTATACATTTAGCTACCTAGCTATCCGGGCGTGTTTTTATTAAAAAGGGTGTTTAGCTCTTCTAGACCCTGTTGTCCTTGCTCCTGAATGGACACTGATGTTCTTCTTGACTATTCTATGCCATTCCTTGGAGTGGCATAAAAGCTCCAATTTATGTAACATATTCAAGACAACATCTGCAGTGATATAATAAGATTCTTAAATAGCAGTTTTCCCTTCCTGCCCTCCCACTAGTGTTTAAGCTATATATTCATGGTACAATTGGAACTTTAGAAGAGTCTGGAAACAGTTCCTCCTGTTTTGCTATTATCTATTCTTTCTATTCTATCTATTCTTTCTATTTTGCTATTATCCTTTCATGGATAAGAGAGGGACTTTTAACTCAGAATCATCAGGTTCAAGTAATTCGTTTAACGTACCAGTTTTAATGAACACATGCTCTTGTCAATCTCTGCCCACTGAGAGACAGGCTTGACTTTGTTCTCCAGGAATGAGCTAAATAATTTGTAGATTCTTTGTAGCACTAAGTGTGGCATCCTTTTCTATGGCACATAATAGCCCCTGAGCATTAGTCAGAAAGCTATTTTATGGGGGGGGGTAGCATTCTGATGAAATAATGTTTTGTCTTCCAGAATAAATCTCTTGTTTATTGGCTTCTAGGTTATTCAAAGTTCTAGCCAAACCACGAAGTCAGATTGTTGAACTGTATTAACATGTGATATAATTCATAGGACAGGTAGACTGGATACCCGCCTGCGTTAAATTAAAAAAAAGATGTGCTTAAAGCTTTATTAGTTTAATTCATAACTGGCTATGAACTTCCAGAAGCCTCTACCCAGCCTGGGTGAAAAGCAAGATCGGCGAGGACTGACAGTTATGCTTCAGACCAAAGCCCTGCTGGTTTAGTCTGATTTGCAAGTATTAAACATCAGTCTGGAGTCATTCTTCAGAAGTACAAGCACAGAGATTCATCAGAAGCACTATCAGGACTCTAAATACCAGTCTCTACTAACAACAGGCACAGATACCAGGTATCTGGTAAGTATAGGCTGTGTAACAGCTAAGATTGGTAAGAGCTAAAGTGCCATGCTATGCAATACAAGTGCTGTACAGGTGAGCCACGCAGTTCAACCTTACTTGCCATTTAAAGCTTTTAAGGTTTGCCTAATCAGCTGCTATAGTCCCCAGCATCCCAAATCCTGAGGCTCATTTTTAACTCTTTAGCATATTTTTATCCTGCCCTTCTTCCCAAGAGCGCAAGGTAGTGGATATCAGTCTCCCTGCCTCCATTCTATCCTTACAACAACACTGTGAAAGAGAGTGATGGGCCCAAGGTCACCTGTTAAATATCAGAGGAGAGTGAGGATTGGGCCCTTGGTCTCTCAGATCCTAGCCTGACATGCTGGTGATGCCAAGGGGGTGGAGGGAATGAGGAAAATCCTGCTGGCTTGCCAGCACAAGCTAGAAGCAGCTGAAGTCCGTCTAGGCTTCTTCTCCCCTCTTCCTGCAGAATTTAGCCTGGGTGGGGCCAGAGGCACACACCCTTGGGTGCCAACCAAAGGGCTCTTGGTCTGTAACTTGCTACCTGGGACGAGCAGTAAGCAGCTTGGCAGCCCCAGACTAGCTCCAATTTGTTTGCATTTTCTTGGCTTATTTTGTTTTGTCATTTGGAATTTTTCTTTATTGTAAGCCTCATGGGATCTTCCAGGCAAAAAAGTGGCCTAAAATGAGTTACCACAAATAGGCACCCATGGGAACTCAATACATTCAGGTGTATATTCAGACCTGAGGTGGTACAGTTCAGGAAAACCTTTACCAAATGTTTCTGCTGATGTCACAAGCATCTTTCTGAATCATTCGAAAGGCCAACAAACACACACATTTTCCTTTTAACAACACAGTGCCGTTAAATCTCCTGCTTTTTTGTACCATGGAATTACACTAACAAGAGACAGATTCGAGAAAGAGCTTCAGAAAGTGGTGATGTAGGTCAGATACCACCTGACTGTCCCAGGTGAAAAATATGACTCAGATCAGAACATCATAGTTGCCCAGCAAAGATTCATGCTTCTTTATGAGCGCCTGGAGACCTGTTAAAACTATCCCTCATTTCAAGTAATACTCTGTTGGAAAATTCTCACATTGGTGTGGCCGTTGATGACTAAATGGCAGAGAGAAACCTTGTTTGGTTAATATTTATATAGGTATTAACACAGAAGGAAAAAACCCAAAAGTGCTCTTTTGCAGCCAGTTACTGCTTAATTGCAAGGTGGACATAAAGACTAATAATTGCACTGCAGAACAAGGAGGAGAGAGTATCTACTCAAGAGAGGGAGGGAAGTGGATTTTATACCCCTCTGTGTCATGAAGGTTTTGCAGGGCAGGTGAATTGCAGCCCAACAATTCCAATAATCCATTGATCTCTTCCTCAAGAATCCTGGCAGAAGAGAGAGGTGAACCCTCCCTATGCAAAGTAGTCATATGAGGCTGCCCTTCTGAACTACGAACATTTTTACCCCAACAGGCTGATCAGTACCTTTCTGTCTGGGGGCCATATGATCCATGTGCAGTTTGTTTGGCAACTATTTATGATTTTTAAACAAATAAATTGAGGAAAACAACCACAGTAGGGCAGGAGTAATTTGATGCCACACCAAAAATGGTTTTAAAACTACAAATTGGGTTTAAAGTCTTATCCTGAAACAACATCTTTCTGGAACTGATGTCTAATGGGTAGGGCTATCAACATCCAGGTGGTGGATGGAGATCTCCTGGGACTACAAGTGAACTCCAGGCGACAGAGATCAGTTCAACTGGAGAAAATGGCCTTTTTGGAAGGTGGACTCTACGGCATTATACCCCACTGAATTCCCTTCTCTCTCCAAACCCCACCCTCCTTAGGCTCCACCCCCCAAATCTCCAGGTATTTCCCAACATGGAGCTAGCAATGGGGTTCTGGGCATGAAAACCTCAAACGCTTCTCTTCAAGGACATTCATGAGTCAATCAGATCCCAATACTTACGTTGATCAAAGCCATAATCCAGAAGGCATAAGAGACTCGTGTCACCACCAGTCCTTTTGTGGGCAGGTCATAGTGTGACAGGTTTCCAGGATGATGTGGGACCAGTGACTTCCGGATGTGAGGGAGATTGCTGCTACCATTGGCCGTGGCATTTGTTAAGATGCAATTGGTGTCCGACAGAAAAGGGTCAGCAATCAGAGGGCTTAGCAGGGCACCAAAACCCACAAAGAAATGAAGGGCCTGCACAAAACAACAAGCAAACAGATTTTCACTCCTAGCATCACCGGGCATTTGGCATCTCTGATGACAAAAACTGTCCAGATTAGGTTTAATCAGGACAAACAAGAAGCCTAGAACAATGGTTAGAGCTCTTGTGGGTAACTTGAAAAGCTTGGGTTCTGTTCAAACATTCTTCCAGATTCCAGAATTAAGTCTTTTCCTATCACTACTACCCCATAACAGGAGAAACTGTTCTTCTCCCTGCATGAAACTATCAATGGTATAGGAGTCCCATGTGCGCCAGAAAGTGGCATTTAATTAACTCTGCAACTGGTTTTTATGTATGATCTTTGGGAGGCCTTTTTGTTACTGAGAGTTCTTGCCCCATTAGATTCAAGCAACTAGTGCATGATGTTCAAGTTCATCAGATCTCTCATAATAACCCACATTAACCAGATGCTTCAGCAGTCACACTCTGATGGGCAACTGTGGTTTGGTGCATGTCTTCTCTGCAAGGGATACCCTGGGGGTAGAGGAAGGAATGTCTTTCCAAAATTCCAAATCTGGTGAATGCTGCATCATCCAAGTGGGGACATGGGAGGCGGCTGTGCAGAGATGCCTTAAGATGCACAATGATGGATGTACCTGGTGAAAGATGTTAAAATGTTGCAGCCCTAGTAAACATGTATAACTGATTGGTTAGGCTAAATCCAGATGTCAAGAAAAAGCTCTCTTCCATTACAAGAGTGAGCATGGACTCTCCCCTCCCCCTGCACACAGTGTAAAGTCCTTCTCAGCAGGAGTTTGAGATATTTTGCTATCTGAGGCAGCTGGGACAGAAGCTGTTCTCCCCACCTCACCTCTGCCCATAAGCCTGAGGAGATCATCTTCCTTACCTCTTAGTGCTTCCCACCCCCACCTAAGCCACACACACTCAGTAGGGCTTCTCAAATTCTCATCTTCTTGCAATGAGGAGGAGGAATCCCTCCAGAGCTCTGGAATTGGCATATGTAGCTTGCTACCATGTTTTTAAGAATCCTGAAAAAACCAGGAGGTAAGGGGGACTGTTGCCTCTGGCCAATGACAGCAAGTTGCTTTCCCCAAAAAAATCTGCCTCCCAAGGTGACCTGTCTCAGGTGGCCTCTTTACAGAGCTGGCCCTGGACTTCCTGGTTTGAAAGACATTATTGTTTGTTGTGACAAATTAGAGTGCTTTAATGAACTGCCCTTTGTGTCTGTAAGACCAGGATTTAATAAAACTGTTAGAATGCAGACATCACAAACTGCAGTTTCTTTTGGAACCAGGAAGCTTTCAATCTCTGTTCTGCATTTGAGAGACAGAGCACACAAGCCTAAAGCTATACTAGGCTTATTGTCATCACACACACACAAATAGTTTGTTTGCAAAGTTTGCAAGGAGGACTTGAACCAATCAATTAAAAAATCTTTTACATCATAAAAGTGACCTTTACTGATCAGGAGATTGTTTTTATTGCAAGTGGCCAGCAGTATCATAAAAGAGAGGCACTTCCTTTTCTCCTTCCCTCCCCACCGCCCCATGAAGCAGCACCTAAGATGGTGCCTGTTGTGGGAGGTGAGCATCATCTACAGGCAAGGAAAGCAAAGCCCTGCTTCATTCGCATGCATGTTTCTACTGATCAATGAAGCAACTCCAATTTATTTCACTGGGTGACAAGCCTAGTATTTATTATTGTAACGAACATGTCAAAGAGAACAAAGTAGATGCCTGAACTCAATTATCCAGAGCATAATTACTTCCTAATGCAAACAACTTCAGGCAGACAACGCAATTAAAGTTTTGGGGTTACAACACTACCTTCCTGAAGTGACTGAAAGTATTGGCATTTGTAAACAGCTTTATTCTGTACATAGGCTTGGATCCATCCTAGATGTTTCTACAGGTGGTAGAAATTCTGCCCACAGAGCGTGATTCCCCCCTCACAGCCGCCTGAAATGCCACCTGACATCCTGTTCCTGGAGGAGCAATGGATTTCAGAGGTCATCTTGGGTTACTGTGAGATGGGGAGTTCAGGAAAAATTCCACTCTGAGGGCAGAATTCCTTTCTTCTACAGAAATGTTAGTCTGGATCCATCCCATAGTCCTCATGAGCTGGCAGCTCTGGACTTGTCCTGTGCTTTGCAGGCAGGGCCAGTCAGGTCTGCTCTGCAGTAGTGCCCTCAGGCCTAGATAGCAAGACTTGAGGGCATCAACAGGCGTGAGCAGCCAGGATCTGGAGGCAAGGAGCTGGTATTGGTATACAGCCTTGCACCTAGCAGACTGGTTGATCAGCAAGGCAGCCTTCCCAAGCCTCAGCCTAAGCAGGCTGGGAGGTAATGAGAGACTCAGCTGCACTGCTGGCAGGTCCTGAGGTCCAATGCTGCACTGTGTGTTGGTCAGGATCCTGTGAAGAAGTACTGCTCTCCCTGCATAGCTCTGGAATAGGGTTGCACGCAACTAACATTGCACTTCACCTCCTTTGGTGAACCTAGGCCTTCTGTTGCTGCTGCTCCTGCAGAGTGGGGAGAGTCCCAGAGGACTATGGGCCCATGTTCAAGTGGAGCACAGTGGAGGCATGGTGGCTATTTCAGGAGTCAGCAGCAAGATCTCACTTGCAGGTTCCAACAGTGTGGCCTCTGACACTTCATCCATGGGAACCTCTGCAATGTTAGACCCTTCCTGGTCCCGCTGGTCCTCCTCAGCTGATAGCCTTGGTTTAGGGTTGTAAACAGGAGTACAAAGTACGTGGATCCAATAGTCATAAATATACTGACAAAAATGATGCTTGAAACCCTGAGCTCTGACATGTAAGTCACCACATCACAAAGCTTATCGTTTAATGCAGATACAATTTAAAAGGTATAAAAAATTTTTAAGAACAAAAGGTTTTGACTTTAAACAATATAGAACTTTTTCCAGATTCATTAATCATGGACGTTATTACAATTCACGTAGTCTAATGAATGAGAGACTCCAATCCAGTCAATAATATCACAGTCCAGCCAGTAAAGAGCCCATTACAATTCAACTAATGTGGAACTCCCATCCAAGTCCAATGAATGTAAAACTGCAAGCCAGTCAATAATGTCACAGCCCAGTTGGTAGAGAATTGCAAAATTCCAATCCAGCAATTCAACTGGTAGAGTTGTAAGATTCTCTAGTGCTACACTGTACCTTCTTTCTTTGGGCAACAGAACCTAGCAATCCAGTCTAGCAATCAAATGTTAAACTGGGATTAGGAATAGTTCTTGAACACTCCAGACCTCTTTGGGACTCAGTTTTCTCAGCTATAAAATAGGATATATATAATGACTCTTAACAAGAAGGGAGAATTTAGGAAGGCCCAGAACAAGCATGAAGGTATACAATATGGAGGGAAAGTTAACAGAATTTTTTTTTAAAAGAAGGAAGAGAGTCTTCACTTTTTTTGGTCTTACCTGCAGGAAGACAGCGGAGTCCTTCTGATAGATCTTCACCAGCTGCATATTGGAGAGAGTGTCGATGCATCCCATTGCCAGCCCAGCCATGGCCATGACCACTGCGAGCACCACCACATGGTGGCAGAAAGGGATGATGGCAAAAACCACAGAGATCGCAAGTGATGATGCAAAAAGGGCAAGCAAAGACTGAGCCAACCTGGACCAAACAAAAGAGGCAGAGGTCATCTCTACTGTCTACATCATTTTCAGACCTACCCTTCCTCCTAGGGGTTCAGGGCTCCAAACAGGATTTCCCCAGCACCTCGGGGGTGGGGTAGGTTAAACAGAGAGCACAGAACTGCCCCAAGGTCACTCCAGTGAGCTCTGGAGTAAAGTGGGGATTTGAACTTTGGTCTTCCAGTCCTAACCAGCTCTCTAACCATTAGAATAGACTGCCTCTTGTTCTTTACTTCTCTTTTCATTGTTAACCTACATGTGTGCTAGTGGCTACAGCCCATGAAAAATTCTTATACTTTGCAGGCAATTACATCTAGGATATGGGTTTAAGTGTGCTAAACTCTACATTGGATTGTGGCCATCATATGACTCATCTTGGATCCAGTTTCTCTCACCGGGCCAAGCCCAGTCATCACTCATAAGAATTTAACTGCCCTTGAAACAAGCACTTGTCTTTGGGATTACTGTCTGTTAACATTTATATGGTCAGAGTCACATATTCTCTTTGATGCAAACAAAATCAACCATCTAAAGTCTGCATTGAGGTGGCCCAGATGCTGTTGCGGATCCATCAGAAAATTTCTGCACGGCCATGGTCCTTGTGCTAGCAGAAGTGTAAAAAACCCTCATCCCAGTCCCCCCACACCACACCTTGCACCATTTCCTCACTAGCACAAGATGTTATGTCTGAAATTTCTGGGCACTATAAGATAAAAGGAGGGAAGCATTAGGTGTTGCACAAGCTCTTGCACAAACAGAACTATGCCTAGTCTGTTTATGTTTTTGCTTGCACATAGCTGGATTCAAGTCTCTCCCCTAAGCACAGGTTCCAATTAATTCCCTTTGGTTTTTCTGCTTGGACTAATCAGAAAAAAAAAGACAGGCCAGGTATTGAGAGTAGTGCTCAGCCCTCTCTAGCAAGTGTTTTAGTAGGCACTGTCCACACACGTAAGGTCTTTTTGCACCCGTTGGGGATTTATATAATTTCAGCTTTGTGAGCCCACTGCAGGAAGTGCACTCACTGCAGATCCGATATATGAACAGCTGTCTTTGGAGGATGGTCACCGGGGCAGAGAGGAGCCAATTAAGAGCAGAAATTACATTTGCACAATAAAGGGATGTGAAAGCTTGGCCAGTCATGAGGCAACCCACTCCACCTATCCAAAGCCAGGCTGTACACCAGGGGTCCCCAAACTATTTCAGCCTGCAGGCACCTTTGGAATTCTGATCCAGGGCAGTGGGCACAATCTCAAAATGGCTACCACAGGAGGCAGTGCCGGTCACAAAATGTTAAGGAGCAAGATTATGTATGACTCTGATAGTACCTTTTCAGCATTTCAGACACAGCTCTGTTTAACGGGATCTCTTTTAATCTGCAGAGCCAATCAGAAGCCCTGCTGGGCAAAAGTTCCATCTAGCCCCACCCACTTTCTAAAGGCACCTGGTTGGGTGCCAGGAAAGGTGTTGGCAGGCTCCGTGGCACCACAGGCACCACATTAGGGACCCCTGCTATACACAGTGTGGTGATGGGCTAGCCTTTGTGTCCATCACAAAGTTACTGGAACAGTTTTCAAAGTGTAAATAAGCAAATAGAGAAAAGAGAGCTTAAAATGGTAAAATGCAAAACAAATGTCAGAATGGGTAAAACAAAATAAAAAAGATGGCCTGCCTGAGACCTTAACAGGGAAGGCACTAGTCTAGAGGTTGCATTGAGGCACTTACACGGAACTTTCCCCACAACAGACAACTTCTACACTTATGAGGTACAAATGCAGGATTCACAGAACAGTATGTAACTTTTTATAATCCTCACAGTAGCCATGTGCAGTAGATTTTTATTGCTCATATTTGATAGAGTGGGAATTCAAGGCTGAATGAAAGGGCCTTCCTATGATTGCTAGTTGGTGCATGAGTATCACAGTGGGAGCACTTATCACTGATAGAACCGAGGCCTTACTTAGCAGCCAAGGAACAGTCAGACACATTGGTTAAACAGCATTCTACTGTTACACAACCTGAAAATTCTATTCATCATAAAAAGCCAGGTAATTTGCCCAAGCTTCTGAAATGTGGCATAGTAAACCTACCCAGAGAACACTGATATCTGAGCCAGTAGTCACATTTATTCGCCTTGAGTTTACAGGTGCAGAAATTTTATTTGCACTCTTGCCTCCACCCCCAAACAGCTAATGTTCCTTCCATTCTCACCCCCTTCCCCTCTGCATCTTTAAATACAGCAGGGGCAGCAAGGAATTTTGCAATAATTCAGGAAGCCCTACTGGACAAGCACAGCTTGTCATGCAATGTTTAAAGATGCCCAGGGAACAAGAAGAGAGGGAACATCAGGTGCTCTGGAATAGGAGGAAAGCAGTGCAATGATATCAATGATGAGGGGAAGGCAAGGGGCAGCCGTCTCAGGGAGCACTCTTTGCCAAGCCACCATTGAACAAAACATACCTTAAACATTTTTCATTTTTCTGATTTAAGTTACACTTCAAAAAATTGGAAACATCAGTCCCTTAATTAGTTTTTTTTTTTTTGGGGGGGGGACTGTTGTCTATCAATCAATGTATAAGGCTTCAGAGTTCTTATTCTAACTCTTCATAGAAGTGAGAGCAAGCTATGAGTCCATGTGTGGCCGGTAGGTATGCTCTCTCCCAATGTCTTCCCAAAATTAAAATTTTGGCCATTTGTCCAGCCAAATGCAGTGAAAGAAATTAAAACCACAAGAGCAGCAACACAAGGTTAGCAGGTGAGGGGAATCACAGAGGCAGTTAGGCCTGCAGAACATTAATTCTATGCCCACTTTAGGCTTGCCAGCCTCCAGGTGGGGCATGAAGATCACCCATAATAAGAACTGGTCTCCAGAGTACAACGATCAATTTTCCTGCAGAAAATGACCACTTTGGAATGTGGACTTCATGGCATTATACCTCACTGGGGTCCCTCCCCAAGCTCCATTCCCAACCCTCCAGGAATTTCCCAACCTTGAATAGGCAACCCTAGACTTGTGTGATGTAATTTAACATTCATGCAATTGCTTAGCGATTTTGTTTGTTTGTTTCCATTAGTTTTAATGGGAAACATTTCCAGCAGTAACTCCTGTTTTCCATACATTTTAGATGTTATTTTCAGACCCTCTGCTCATCACCCAAGGGACCATGGCTGTAAACATTTCAGAGAGAGAAAACAGTCTCAGTTTTACAGGTAATTAAGATCAAAGCACATTTGCAGACATCAGGTTTGAGTGACATCCTCTAGGACAGTAGGTCAGACTCAACAGATTATTCCTGCCAAATTTCAGAGAAATAAATTAAAACGTCCCAAGTTTTATTGGAGTTAAAGGCAAAATATGCCAGAAACAGCATATCTGTTTTAATGGCTGAATGCTTCTAGTTATGACAGTTTAACATCTCTTGATTGTGCCTGACCTGTTTTGATAACTGAATGCTTCCTGTACGTCAGTTTAATGTCTTTTGATTGTGCCTGTCTTCCAGTGGCCACACATACCAGAAATAAAAGATTTATTTTACTTTACTGTTTTACTTTTAATTATTGACTGAATGCTTTCTCTTTACATGAGAACTCCCTTTGGGACACAAATATCTTTCTATGCTTCATAGTAAGCGGTTAAATAGTTTTTTTTAGATGCTATAGTATCTATGTTTGGATTCACAAGCATTTTAAAAATTTCTCCTTTGCTTTCTCCCGTCTCTGAATTTCAGCAGGGAGTGTCCCTTGGGAGAGTGCTCAAAGTCCCGAGAACTCCATTCATTTGGGGATAAATTTGCCTGCTAGCTCCCAACATGGAGGGCTTGTGTAATCAATTGACGTCATTTTCAAAGAACAAAGCAAATTGTAAATTTTTAAAAAAGTTTTGATTTGAAAGAACAAGAAATTTGACAGTGATATAACTGTTCTCTTAAATTAAAGGATTAAAAATTACATTATACTGTTAGTACTACACAGAAAGAACAAGCTTTTAAAGTCTGAATGTGTTGAAGAAGAAAAACGTCTAATCTGCTGAATAACTGATGCTTTAGCTTTGGATTTCCTGCATTGTCTAGACAGCCTGTAAGACACCTTCCAATTCTGTGATTCTAAGAGAGGCAAAAAGACTGAAGCCCAGAGCTGGGCTTAAAACCTACTTTGTATCATCAGGTTTTAAGTTTTTCTCCCATAACCACAAAGGCTAAAATCTATCTGAAACACTCTGGCTTGGATTCTAGTTTGAATGCGGATCAACTAGTAGTCTCATTTGTAGTGCTGGATAGTCAAATTTGCATAGATAGCTTTGGACTGGTTTCCCTGATAGATGCTGACATGATTATGGGCGTTGTGAAGACTGCTTCCTGCAAGTTACACCCAGGGACGCCTAGAGGTGGCTCTGCACCCTAGGCGGGCACAGATGCCAACCTCCCGGTGGGGCCTGGACACACCCACCATGCCGCCCCCGCCTCCTCTCCCCCCCAGGGGGGAGGGGGAGGGCAGGCAAGCCGCAAGCCAGGGAAGGGGTGGAGGTTCAAAACCCCCGCCCCTTCCCTCCCAGCGCCGGCTTGCCTGGGCTTGCCTCTTCACTGGCAGCGGCGGGGAGGCAGCGATGACAGGGGCTTTTTGCAGGGGCGCCTAGAGGGCGAGCCAGCCCTGGTCATACCTCTCTCCTTCATGGGTGTTAAAATCTTGTCTTGGGAAAATTGGGCCCTCTTTGATACAGGTTATTATTAGTTTAAAGAGAGCATTTTCACAAAGCCATTGAAGGAAGACATTATCCAGCCTTTACTGGGGAAAAAATCCTCATGGCTTGTGGATGATCCAGTGAGTGAGTTATAGGCCTGAATTAAATCTACCTTTTCTTGGCAAGGTGTTTGAATGAATTGTGCCAAAGCAACTTCTCATATTTCTCGATGATACATTTCAGTCTGGCTTTAGGCTGGGCTATGGGATTTTAGCTTCTGTGATTATGAAAACCAGAGAGATGCAGAGTGTTGGGCTGGGAGACCCAAGTTCAAATCCCCTTTCTGCCATGGAACCTTGGGCCAACTGCTCTCTCAGCTTATCCTACCTTACAGGCTTGTTGTGAGGCTAAAATAGAGGAGAATGATATAAACTGTTTTGGGTCCTCACTGGGGAGAAAGGCAGTGTTAAGTATGAGACTTAACAAAGAGAGTGATTTCAACAGTGATTTCAGCTTTATTCAACTCAACAAGACGATCAGTCAACACACACAAAACAGTGGAGCACAGCTCCCTTTTTAAACAGTGTGGGCTAACAAAACCTCGCCCCTTCTTAAGTTAACAGCCAATAACATTAGAGAGATAAAGACCAATGAGATTTGTTCCCTCCATAACTATTATACAGTTTCTGATTGGTTACAAATATTACAACAACCAATAGGATTGTCGAGGCTTATAATCCTGGTCCTGACTTTAAGCTTAACATAGAAAAGAATACAGCCAGTTCACTAGTCAGGACATAACAGGCAGAGTAAAAATGAAATAAATAAAACAAATAAATATGGGACGCAGACAGCATTAGTTGCTCTGGTGAATGATCTCCAGTGGATGGAAGACATGCCTCTCTATTGGTCCTACTGAATTTGTCAGCAGCATTTGGTACTATCAGTCATAACATCTTGGTGGACCATCTTGAATATTAGATGGGAATAAGAGGCTTTGTGGTACCCCAGAAATCTGTCGCTTCCCCCATGGAATTTAATACCTATGCAAGACCTTTGGAATTTAGCATCATCCATGTATCGATGAAAGACAGCTATGTATCACTATAAGTCCCTGGATACATGATGTCTTGGCCTTTTTCAGTGTCTGCTCAAGGGTCTGACAACTGAGCAACTTGAAGCTGAAGCCAGACAAGACATAGGTGAATGTTGTTCAGGGAGACTGATGCTTTTGGAGATGTAATTTCCCCTCATGGATAGAGCATTTGTAGGTTAAGAGACTGTACCTATACTCCTGGACCTTGCCTTGCAGATGGTAAAACAAGTCAACACTGTTGCTACGAGTGCCTTTTTCCAGTTACATCTGGCTCAAAAGCTACTCTGCTTCTTGGACACAGCCAACCCAGCCACACTGGTCCACACAGCTGTAACCTCAAGACTGGATTGTTGCCCTGTGCTTTGTCTGGCAGTGCCTTTGAAGATGACTCTGAAAATTCGGCTTGTGCAGAATGCAGTAGCTTGTCTGCTAATAGGAATCAGACAGACCAGCCATATTACAAGTAATATTAGTTCTGTTGCACTGGCTACCATTTTGTTTCTGGATTCAATTCAAGACGCTGAGGTTTTTTACCTTTACTTGAAGAGCTGCCTGAAAACATCTTGTGGCTCTTGCATTAGAGCCACAGAGAAGAGTCACCTCTACCACTATGTGGTCTCACCTCAATGCCCCACTGCTCATCATGGCATGCATGCAAAGGCAAGCAGAGGCCACTGCACCCTGGCTCTCTATGTCTTAGGAAGGCAGCAAGGAAATATGTCAGCTCTGTAGTGGCTCATGACCCATTAGAGGGCTCCATGTCCCATGGACTGAAGACTAGTCAGCTGGAAGACCTAGATTTTGCCATACAGATGAGCCACTTCCAGGGCCGGTGCTTCCATAAGGGCGGGATTAGGCACTGGCCTAGGTGTGCCAGGAGAGAAGGACGCCCCACTGGCCTGCCACCCCACCCCCTCCCTGCCCCTCACCAAAAGAGTCATGCACACTCATGCCACCAGTTGCTGCCGGCTCCCTAATCTCCACCACCTCTGAACGACTCTTGCCTTGAAAACCCTACAAGGTCACCATGAGTTAGCTGTGACTTGATGATTAAAACAACAACAACAACAGAGGAAGGAGTGTTAAAAATTATCTGCCCTGGGCACCAAATAGTCTAGGTATGTCATTGTCTAGTCCATAAACTTTTTACCCACAGTGCTCAGCCAGTTTCTCCCGAGGGCCAACTAACAGGGCGCAGGGGCATAGGCCCCTTCCCCTCCTGCTGCCTCCCAGGACGGGTATTCAGAGGTTTGCTGCTGCATTTATGTTTGAAAACTGGTGGGCACACCGGGGGTAGTGGTGCCAGAAGGTAGCCTCACTTAGGGTGTAAAAAAACCTGGCACTGGCCCTGGCCACTTCCCATGGTCTTTGGGGACGACTGACCCAAGACATTTTGATACCAGAGGTGGAAGACCTGAATGGCACTTCCCCCCAAGTAATAATATTCACACCAGATCATATCTGCTCCCAGATGCCTCAAGGCCCAGCAAGTGTACCACATGCCCAGGTGCCACGATGAGCAGAAAAACTGCCCCCCCCCGATTCACATAGGCACTTCTGAAAACCCCACACAGCAGTTTGCTCCATTTGGCCTTTCTATACAGCTAGCTGACGGGACTGGGAAGGCCTTCTTATGCAGCCAGACATATCAGCCTGGAAGGCAGGAGAGCATAAAATGAAGGGAAGTGAACCCTGCCTGGGCCAACTGATCCAGCTTGCTGCCAAGGCTACCATGAGCCAAACAGCTCTCATTATGGTCAAGGAGCTGGTCAGCCCACTGCACTAAACAGCAGAACTCAAACTGGCATAGCAAAGCTTGGAAGCTGCTCAAGAATGAAGGCAGGCAGGCAGGCAGGCAAGAAGGAAGGAAGGAAAGAAGGAAGGAAGGAAGGAAAACACAGACCAGACAGTAAAGCCTGGAAAAGACCAGTACAAGCAATATCTCAGTCTGCTGCATAGAATGAGAACAGGGAACAAGCAGCACACAAATGTTCCCTTAGCCTACAAGAGGGATGAATTCATTCTCACTGACTGCTGCAATATTAAAACACTTTCCTGGGAATACTGAATAAAATGGGACTTACTTCTGAGTAGACCTGCTTCAGATTAACCCGTGAGCGTCAGGTTTTTGGCTCAATGATGGCAGTCACTCTCCCCTTTGCTCAGGGGAGTGACACACACACCAGCGGTATGGAGGGAGGCTGCCCGAGGTCAGAAGAAGAGGGAGTGGATGTCATGAGACTCCTAGCGGATACGCTCAAGCCCGTGATTGAGAGTTAACCGCTCTCAATCAAAACTTTGCAGCACAACAGCTCCAGCTGGTGGAAATGGTTAAAAAGACGGAGCAAACAGTAAAAGTAGTGAAAGAGATGCACGCTGACAACAAGATTTTGAAGAAAAGGGCGGACGAATTAACAAATAAACAGAATCACCAAGAAAACAGACTGTTATTTCTACAAATGAAAAAAGTGAATATTGTCCTCAGATTCCAGGGAGTTCCTGAATCTCCGAATGAGGATTTGAAGAAGCTACTCAGTGAGCTTATCGCACCAGTAACAGGCTTGAAAGCAGAGGAAATTATGAATGATATGGAATCAGCGTATAGGGTGTATTCTAAATACACCAAAAAAAAACACAATAAATTGCCTGCCTGGAGAGATATCAGTCAGATTCTCAAGACGACAAACTAGGGATGCAATTTTAAAAGCCACATCAGCAACTCCACTGAAACTGCGGAATACATCTATCAAAACTCTAAAAGACATTCCATTTGAAATTCATCAAAAGAGAAAGGGCTACAAGGACTTAATCCTTTTCCTTCAAACTAACCAAATTGGATATAAATGGGTAGTCCCAGAAGGGGTCATCTTTAAGCTCCACGAAAAAAGAGAGAAGATTGACTCTGTACACAAGGCTAAAGAATTCCTGAAATGCCACCAGGGAACCAAAGAAGACGGTGAAGCTGGTTCGAGTGGCTCCACACCCTCGGAGACGGACAAGGACCTGGCTGCGGAAGAAGGCGTTGCTGCCCGCAAACCAACTTATGCTTTTAGAGATAGAAAGCCTAAGTAAAGGCAGAAGGACTCTGAAAATGGCCTTTATGAAGCGAGTTGGGGGATGCTCTGGAACTCTCTCATAACAAGTAACCAGTTAATATTTGAGCAGAGATAGATAGCAACTCACAGCATGCATTGTTTACTAACAGTGTAGTACTAACATAGATTCTGACTGGGATAATGATCTCCTACTCTTGGGTTTTTAGTTTAGTGTGGGTATACTTTTCTTTCTCCTTAGTTGTTGTTCCCCTCTCCTTTTTTGTTGTAGTTTTAGTTGTATAATAAAAAAGCAATAAAAAAATCCCCATCGGGGGGCCAAAAAAAAAAAAAAAGATTAACCCCTGTGATACTGGGAGCAATCAGGCAAATAGTTCTGTGTCTGCTAGCCATGGGGAAGAGCAGAGGGCTGGGCAGGGGGCTCAGGAATCCCACACAGGCTCTCCTCTGGTTTCATGTCACCAGGCGCTGCTGACTCACTTCCATGCTTAATCTTGAAGCGCTGCGAACTAGAAACTTTTTTTTTTACTATTAAAAGAATTTAAAATCCAAATGCAAAGATTCTGAATTCTGGTTCAACAGCTATTTCTGCACTTTAACATTGTTTCCTTTGAACTCAGAATGACTTGGGTAAGGAAGACTGCAACTAGGCACAAAATTATTTACTTGTCTGTTTGTTTCATTTATATCCGGCCTCTTCCCCCAACGGGGACTCAAAGTAGCTTATATTGTTCTCCTCTCCTCCTTTTTTATACTCACAACCACGCTGTGAGGTAGGTTAGGCTGAGAGTGTGTGACTGGCCCAAGGTCATCCAGAAAACTTCCCTAGCAGAAAATCCTGCAAAAGTTGCATAAGCATGTGCTTCCTGTGGAGTTACAGCACCGTTTATCCAAATGTCGATTCTGCTCTGCAAATAATTAGGGTTTGCTCACATTTACTACTTTTGCCTGTTTGGGGCCATGCGTGTGCCCGTTATCATACAAGCAGCACAGCAGGAGAGGAGTGACACCATCAGCACTTCCCCCAATGCTGTAATCGCAGTACTGGCGGGGCACACATTTAACTCCCTCCCACAGAAATCAATGGAACCTAAAGTGGGTAGTTTGGACTGGAGTGTGCCAATTACTGATCTACAAGTGATCCTGTATCAGGAATCTAATCAGGAATCTAATACAAGGGGGAGACCCACTCCCCCTTTCGAAATGCCTACTAATTTAAGACCAGGTTGCACACGAGATAATTCCTATACAGAAAGTGCTTCTGGTACTTGCAGCTGCACAGCTGTGTCTATGATCACCACATGTGGCAATCTATACAGGTCACGTGGTATTTCTTACACATGGGGAAAAGATTTTCTTGTTTGATGGGGTTTGAAGTTGAAAGATGCAACTGCGGAAGGAAGGAAGGAAGGAAGGAAGGAAGGAAGGAAGGAAGGAAGGAAGGAAGGACTGACCCTGAATGAAAAACACTGTTAATCATGTGCCAGCAATAAACTGCCATCTCTGGGGAAACAAACCATCAGGGGATAAAGCTGCAGAGGCTAGCAACAGATACAGGGAGATGGGAGTTGTGCCAAGACTGGGGCTCTATGCACATTCTGCAGCATTAACAACCCTTCTAGCCATGTTTGGTATGAGAGCACACTGAGGAATTAAACATTAATCATGATTTGTGAGCTCTTCAGAACAACATAAAGATCAGTAATACTAAAAGGAGTATGACAGGGGCGCCCTGTAGAAAACTGAGATCCCATCTCTAATCTACATCAGAGATTATGAAAATGCTTTGTTATGCAATGCCAACAGCCAACATAATAACCTGCTTGATGCACAACTGCATTAATTCCCAGGGTCTGACCATGAGCAGGATGGAGGAATTGCTTGCTTCTCATGATGGTGTCCAGAATTCAATTGTCTGTATTCCCCGAGAGCACAGCTTTATAGTGCCATCTGACTGGACTCGCTGGACTAGATGCTTACGACAGATTAGTAATAGCTAGGGCCATCAGGAACATTAACCAGCCTAGTCTAGAGTGCTGCAACATCTGCAGTCTGCAAAGAACAAAATTCAGTGGCACTGTGGGACAGAGACGGGACACATCATTTAGGACTGGGGCAGGCTGCACCCAGCTACTGAGTGGCATCACAACGAAGGATGCTCTCTGAGGGCCAAACTAGATGTGACAGCTTCCTTGTGGCTGCCATGAGTATGCCGCACCATTTTAAGGTCCTTTAACAATGATGTGCAGGCCCAATCCTGATCAGGCCCACAGCACTCTTGTCCCCCCACCTTTTCAAGTGCTGAAATAGCCATGGGGCATGCAGCCATTTTGGCACACTTGATACGGAGCAAGGAGGGGAAACAACAGGACCTCAGCTTGTCATGCTGTGGACCTTATCAGGATTGGGCATTTGTGACACTTCTGAATTACTTTTAAATGGTGGCAGCATCCTGATGGCTGCCAAAAGGATGCTGTCACATCTATCTGGCCCTTGCATTCAGGGGGGCCTTGACAGGTGTGCAGCAGTGGTGAACAAGAGCTACATCTGCACATGTTGCCCCTGCATAACATGAGGCTGCCATACTGCAAAAGGCATCAGAGGGGGCGCATGCAAATCTTCTCATTAGAGCTTCACAACTACTACATCCATCATTCTTATTCTTCTTCATTTAATCTTATTTTCTCAATACTTAAGTTTTAACCAGTCATAAAACACCCTCCAAGGTCCCATAAACTCTTCTTCCATTTTTCCTTTTAATATGTTTGTCAATCTGTCCATTTCAGCACATTTCATAATCTTCAATATCAACTCATATAGCGTTGGGAACTTCAATGTCCTCCATGTCATTGCAAATAAAATTCTGGCTGCTGTTATAACATGTAAAATAAAGTATCTATGGTTCTTATCTAAGTCATCTGGTAAAAAGTTTAACAGAAATATCTCTGGTTTAAAATGTATTGTAATATTCAAGACTGACTGTAAGAAAGCATGAACTCCAGTCCAATATTTATGAACCTTTTTGCATGTCCACCACATATGGTAGTATGATCCAACATGATTGTTACATTTCCAACAAAGTTTTTATACATTTTAGCTAACCTATCTGGGGTTAGATGCCATCTATAGAACATTTTATATAAATTTTCTTTGAATGAAACAGATTTAGTCAACTTAATATTCACTTTCCATATTTTACTCCATTGTGACACATCTATGTTATAACTGAAATTTTGCATCCATCTAATCATACATTCTTTAACTATTTCTGTTATGTCCTGAGCTTCATTTCATCCCCACTGACAGGCTGGTATCCAGGATTGCAATACCTGATTGCCTGCATAGCAGGCCAATCAGGATACAAGGATTGTGCTGGAGGGAAGCAAACTGACTGCACTTTATCTAAGCAGTACTATTGGTTGTTACCACTGATGTAGGTGTGGCTATGCTAGCCCGCACTGTTTAAATAAGAGCCTGTTGCTCTACGTTGTTTATCTGTTCTGATCTGTTCTGAGCTGTTGAATCACTACCATTAAAGCTGAATCACTTGCTGGAAAGCTGCCTTTAAGTGTCATACTTATCAGTGGCGACGAGGATGGGATATAGCAGGTAGGCAGCCCCACTGAATACCAACACAACGGCAGATGAAGCAGAACCAGTTGCAGCTCCACCACCAGCAGAACAGCACCCTGCCAACCAACCGGCAGAACCGGCAAGAGGGATGGCAGCGAGTGCCAAGTTCGAGGCATTCAAACCAGGCCCAGAGGACTGGGAATCATACATAATCCTGTTCGAGTCCCATCTACAGGCACAGCAGATCGAGGATGAGGCCACCAAATCGGCAGTCCTGCTGAGTTCCTGTGGCTGAGCCGTGTTTGACATGGCAAGGTCCCTGGTTGTGCCGACCGACATCTTGACGGTGTCATTGGCGGACCTGAAGGCAAAGCTGAAAAATCACTATGCGCCTTGCCTGTCACAAATTGCGTGCCACCACGCTTTCCATAAATGGGACCAGAAGGTTGGGGAGTCAATCGCGGAGTTTGTCACTGAGCTGAGAAAAGCCACCCAAACGTGTAGTTTCACTGACCTGGAGATGGCCTTGAGGGACTGGTTGGTGTGTGGTCTGAGAGACAAGCATCTGCAGCACTGGCTGTTCACACCAGGAGGAAGATCCACATCACCGTGCTGCTGGACGGAAGGCCATGTGAGATGGAAGTCGACTCGGGATCGGCATTGACCATCATCTCCACAGAGACATTCCAGCGTTTGTTCCCTCACAGGAGCCGGCGCCAGTTAGCACCCAGTGGGGTGCATCGCTCAGATTTCCAAGGGCAGCACATATCAGTGGCTGGGGAAGTCACTTTTGAGGTACAATTTAAGGATTTTAAGGGGACCCTAGGTCTCCAGGTGGCTGAGGGGTGAAGGACCAGTCTGCTTGGGTTGGACTGGTTTGACGCTCTGGGAATTGCTGTGTCCAGAATCGATTACATTGGTGGAAATGAGGTGAGTTCCCTGTATGTGGAGTTCTCCAAAGTGTTTGACGGAACCCTGGGAAAATATACAGTTCTGCCAGTAACGTTTGAATTAGATCCCTCAGTGGCACCCATCAGTTTGCAGTACAGGACCATGCGACTTGCTCTCAAGCCAAAAACTGAGGCTGAATTAGATAAGCTGGTGGCTCAGGGGTTTTTAGAGCCTGTGCCTTATGCAAAGTGGGAAACACCCATATGCAAAGTGGGAAACACCCACTGTAACGCCCATCAAACCGGATGGTTCAGTCAGGATCTCTGCTGACTATAAACGTACTTTAAACAAGGCATTACAACAGCACTCTTACCCCGTTCTCATTATAAGCCATGTACTGGCTTCACTGAAGGGGGGGCAACTGTTAGCCAAACTTGATCACGCACAGGCATACCAGCAGTTGCCCATGGACCACAGGGCAGCTGAGGCACAGACATTCATGACCCATCGAGGAGTGTTCAGAGTTAATCGGTTACAATTTGGGGTTAATGTAGTTCCTAGTATTTTTCAAAGTTTGATGAAGGGTTTGCTGAGAGATCTGCCAGGGGTGATGCCTTATTTTGATGACGTGTTGATTGCTGATGCCACAGAAGGAGAACTGGCAGAGCATATTAGGGGTGTGCTGGGCCAATTCCAAGTGGCAGGATTCAAAGTTAGAAAACAAAAATGTCAGTTCGGGGTTTCCCAGGTTGAATTCCTTAGTTTTTTAATCGATGAGCAGGTCGTCCACCCCTCAAAAAGCAAGGTTGCTGCCATCCAACGAGCCCCAAAACCCCAAAATAAAAAAGAGCTGCAGTCCTTCCTGGGGATTTTAAATTTCTACCACGCTTTCTTGCCTCACAAGGCATCGGTGGCAGAACCTTTGCACAAGCCACTTGAAAAAGGGGCACAGTGGACCTAGGGGTTGCAGCATGACAAAGCTTTTCAGGGAATAAAGGAATTGCTGGTGTCTAACTCAGTGTTAACACATTATGACGAAGGGAAGCCGTTAATCCTTGCCGCAGACACTTCCCCGTTTGGAACTGGCGCCGTCCTCAGCCACAAAATGGAGGACGGGTGGGAAGCACCAATTGCATATTATTCAAGGACACTGATGGGCACTGGGAGAAATTATGCACAAATTGATAAGGAGGGACTTGCGTTAGCTGCCGGTGTTAAAAAATTCCACCTTTTTTATACAGACGAAAGTTTGTGATGGTCACTGACCATAACCCCTTGCTGGAACTATTTGCACTGGGTCGCTAAACACCTCCAGTCCTCTCACCCTGTATGCTGTGCTGGACAGTTTTCCTAGTGGCTTATGACTTTGAACTTGTCCACCGTCCTGGCAAGGCAATGGGACATGCGGATGCCTTAAGCCAGTGTCCCATTCCGGGACCTGCTCTGGACCCTGCTCCCGCCTAAGAGGCGATGGCTCTGGAAGAACTGTTGCAGCCGCCAGTCCATGCCTCAGATATTGCTGCTAAATCAGCAAAGGACTCCACAATCGCCCGGGTGCTTCACTGGGTGTGGAGGGGGTGGCCAACGGGTCGTTTGCTACCAGAATTTCAAGCATTTTGTACATGGTAAAAAGAGCTGTCAGTACATAAAGGCTGTCTGTTGTGGGGAACAGGGTGGTAGTGCTTCCTCCCTAATGGGAACGGGTCTTGGAGGCGCTACACAAGGGCCATCTGGGCGTTGTGAAAATGAAAGTTCTGGCCCGGAGCTATGTCTGGTGGCCTTGGATAGACCACGACGTAGAAGAATGGGTAAAGGTTTGGAATGAGTGCCAATTGTCCAGGCCGGCTCCCCCCTCCGGCTTCTCTGCATCCTTGGGAAAACCCACACAGACCCTGGTCCAGAATCCATGTGGACTTTGCTGGCCCATTTCACGGGCAGGTATTCTTGATTGTTGTTGATGCCTATTTGAAATGGCTTGAAGTGCTCCTCATGAGCAAGATGACAACCGCAGCAGTCGTAAAAGCACTGCAAAAGCTTTTTGCTACACACGGGTTGCCAGACACTCTGGTCTCTGATAACGGGCCTCAATTTGTGTCTGCAGAGTTTGCAAAGTTTATGCAGGACAATATAAAAGACATATTACATCCACGCTATTCCATCTTGCAACAAACGGGCAGGCAGAAAGAATGGTGACAACAACTAAAGAGGCTCTGGGGAGAATTGACTCAAGGGGACTGGAGTCAAAAGATGCCATTTTTCTTCTTTACCAACACATAATGCTACACTCTGCCAGAGGGAGGAGTCCTGCAGAGTTGTTAATGGGTCGCCACCTCACCACCCTCCTTGACAGACTCCACCCCGATCTCAGCACAGATCGACCACCCCAGAGGGAGGACATGGAAACTCCCAGGTCCTTTAAAACAGGGGACTCAGTGTTCACCCAGAACTATGGGGAGGGACACCTTTGGCTTCCGGGTATCATCACAGAAGTAGCTGGGTCACTGTCTTATGTAGTCTAGACAGACGACAACTTAGGCGCCACATCGACCAGCTATGCCAGCGATGGCCCACCCCTGACCGGGAAGCAGAAAGCCAAACCGCCAGATCAGTGCCTCAAGAGGTAGAGGTGGGTGAAAGTCCTCAGGTCGCAGAAGCTATGGAGGTAGCTCCGACCAGACAAGGGACAGAATCCCAGGTGCCTGAACAGGCAAACAGTAGTCCTCAGACTACTAGTGAGGGAGCAGACACCCCTGACAGAGATCCTGCGTCGGTCTCAACGGTCTAGGCAGTGACCTGCTTATCTGAAGGACTATATCTGTTCAGAGGTAGTCCATTCATAGGGTGGAGAGATGTTATGTCCTGAGCTTGATTTCATCCCCATTGACAGGCTAGTATCCAGAACAGCAATACCTGATTGGCCTGCTATGCATAGCAGGCCAATCAGGATACAAAGATTCTGCTGGAGGGAAGCAAACTGATTGGACTTTATCTAAGCAATGCTATTGGTTGTTACCACTGATGTAGGCGTGGCTATGCTAGCCCACACTGTTTAAATAAGAGCCTGTTGCTCTATGTTGTTTGTCTGTTCTGAGCTGTTCTGAGCTGTTGAATCACTACCATTAAAGCTGACTCACTTGTTGGAACGCTGCCTTTAAGTGTCATACTTATCAATTTCATCCTGCATTTTCAATTGTATCAGCATACCATACATTTTCTTAATAAGTTTCTCTCTTGAGGTGCATAATAACTTTTCAAATGCACCTTGTTCTGAATAGAATCCATCTATCTACTTGTCCTTACTATATCTAGATTCCACCTGCACTCTAGTCCACCAATCTAAGTTTATTTCCCTTTTCTTTAATTCTTCCTGAGATTTTAAACTATTTCCACCATCTAACAATTCTGCTTATCTAAGTTTCCCTCCCACTTTTAGATGGGACCAATTCTATGCGAGAAAGGTGCAGGCAGGCCTTTTAGTTACTGCAGACAAAGCATTCTGTGCTTTTTGAATTGCCTGTTATCTGTGACGCAAATATAAAACCTACATTACCTACAGTGTCCATTTGCTCATTTTTTTAAAAAAGTGCTCTTTTTGCTTTAACATTCACACAGCTAGCTCAACAGGCATATTAGTATCATGTGCAAAAACCTCTTAAGTATATAGGTAGCACAAGATTCCCACCTAGCAGTATACAGTCAAAGCAGGCACAGCTTCCTAAATGAAGGCTTCACACCAACAGCCAAAATGGCTAACCAAAGCCACCATGTTGGGGGGAATGTGGCTTTGGTATCAGATGCTGGGAACACATAACTGTTGCATCCATGCCCTCTTAGTGCACTTCCCAGAAACATCCAGCTGGCAGCTCTTGGAAACTAAACACTGCACTAGTGGGATCCTTTGTCCAGTCCCACAAGTTTCTCACTATAGTCCTATGTTTTTAGTGCTATCTATACATTCTGGATAACCGTTTTACAAAGCTGATCAGAATTTTCCACATTTCAGAAATGGATCAAACATTAAATATTTAGAAAAACTTCACAAAACAAGCTTTGGAATCCAGAAAGAATTAAACCAAACAACTGCACAAATCCTAACAAATTGTGAGCAAAGCCTTGGCAGGACAATATGAACACACATACCCTTCTTCTAGGTAGCACTGATGGGACTTCATCTGTGTGTGGCAAATCAAATTAATAAATTTTTCAGGGAAGTCTAATCTGGGGAGAGGCCACGGCACAGTGGTAGAGAGTAAACTTTGCATGTCAAAGGTCCCAGGTTCAGAGTTCAGTTGAAAAGGACCAAGTAGCAGGTGATATAAAAGACCTCAACTTTTATTTATTTTTAAAAACATTTATATTCCACCTTTCCTCATGGTTCAAGGTGGCTTATAATAGCAGTTACAAACATGTTCACTTAAAATCAAAAATAAAATAGCAAACCCCAAATTTCTCCCCTTTCTCCCTCTTAAAAGATGCCTGCCATTCCAACCCCCTTGAAAGCCCTGCCAAATAGGCAGGCCTTGCAGCGCCTCCTAAAGATCTCCGAGGTAACCCTCCTGGCAGTTGCCAGCTCCAGGTTGGGAAATACCTGGAGATTTGGGGAATGGAACCTGAGGAGGGCAGGGTTTGGGGAGGGGCAAGACTTTAGTGGGATATAATGCCACTGAGTCCACCTTCCAAAGTGGCCGCTTTCTCCAGGTGAACTGATCCTTGTCACGTGGAGATCAGTTGTAAATCTAAGGTGATCTCTAGCCACTCCCTGGAGGTTGGCAATCCTAGGCCCCCACCTCTTCAGGGAACCCCTTCTATAGAGCTGGAGCCACAATGGAAAAAGCCTGGGGTCAGGTTGATGTCAGATGGACCACTCTAAGTGGTCAGATAGCCAATTCTGAAGCCCAGGAGAGCAGCTGCCAATCACAGCAAGTAGTATTGACCTTGGAAGACCAATGGTTGGACTCAGTAAAAGACAGCTTCATGCAATGGATTCAAAGGGAAGTGGACATGGCTCAATGGTTCAGCATCTGCTTTGCACGTAGAAGGTCCCAGGTTCAAGCCCCAGCATCATCCAAAGGATGAATGGTGGCTGATGTGAAAGAGACCCTGAGACCCTGGAGAGATCCTGTAAGTTAGAGTAGATAGTATTGACTTTGGTAGTTCAGGGGTCTGAAACAACTTCTTTTTGTGTGTTTTCATGTATGAACTGAGAGAAGTCGGAGGCAAGTAAGCACAGAAACACCAGGTAGGGTGGAAGGCAGAGAGGGAGTAGCAGAGAGACAACATATTGTGCAAGCGTGCTGGGGGGAAAAACCCTGGAAAAGCACCAAAAGCAATGGTAGACTCCCTTTCGCTCGCAAAGCCAAAGGACCGAAGCTGCAGATACACTGCAGAGCTGCCATGCAGAGACAGACAGGCTCATTTACAACTTCCCAATCAGAACACATCTGAAGACTCTCCACCCAGCATGCTGAGCTCCCTTGGAAACCTGGCCCAGGAAATACAGCAAAGCCTTTAATGTCTCTCCAACCCTCAGTAAACCACAGGGTCATTTACAAGCAGCAGCCCTGGGAAGAAGAGACAGATAAGCCAGCTCTTTTCCTGAAGGATTACAAAAAATAAAATCACACCATCTCACTCTCTCTTGGTCATCCCAACACAGCATTAAGAACTGACAACAAAGCAGGAAATATCCTCAACACGCACTAACATCTGGGAAGAAAACATGTTATACATATATTTGGATATGAAAAAAAGCCCAGCATTATGAGGCAATGCAAATCCATGATGGCCTCTCAGTTATAAAATGTGGCAGTTCAGTCTAGTGATTGGGGTGGGCTTGAGCCATTAGCTACAGACGGAGACAATTCCTTCCACTTTGAGATGTGTGATGCAATGCTTTTAGCAGCATACTGTTGAGTGGGTCAGGGAGAGGGGTATGGAGAAAGAGAGAGAGAGAGACTGACTAAGACAAGATTGCCAAGCCTGATGATAATGTACTGTGTATTTGGCTTCAGGCACACACCCTTCCACTGCCCAGAGTCATGGGGTACAGAGCAGAATTTTTCATTCTTTGAAAAGTGTTTTCACTCTGTGTTATCAAAGAAATTTTGGGCCATGATGGGCCAAAAACAAAATTGAGTTTAAAAAGAATGGAATTGCTATCATTATCTAAACAGCACATGAATCACAATCCGATTCTGTGATCTGGAGAGGACAGGGTGGACAATTTATGGGTACCTGTGGTTTGCTGCGGTTCATTTGGACACAGCACCCTTTTGGAGCAAGGGGCAGCAAGACGGAACATAATGGTTTTTGGTATGTGGCAGCTCAGGTGCTTGCTTTTGTCTTTCTGGTCCTAGGAGCAAATCTGTCTAATGAGCTGGAGGAGTCAGGAAGCATGTCAGGCTTCATTTAAGTCACAGATTAGGCAAGAGGGTCTACTAAAAAATTACTGCTGTAGGGTCTAAAAGGTGCAACATGATGATATAGGGCCTGTCCACATCGATGTTTAATGATATAATTGAAGTAGTTGGTGGAAGTGGCAATATTAACATTGGTTAGCTGTGTTACCACTGCTATAGACTGCAAAGAGAGGGACTGAGATCAGACACAATGCTAAACTGTGATTCCTTACTACATGATTAAGCCTTAGCCTTGCAATCTTCCTTAACCATCATGATTCCCTCCTTCCCTCCCCATGTTGCAGAAATCACATAAGAACATAACAGAAGCCAGTGTTGGATCAGGCCAATGGCCCATCCAGTCCAACACTCTGTCACACAGTGGCCAAAAATACCATCAGGTGCCATCAGGAGGTCCACCAGTGGGGCCAGGACACTAGGAGCCCTCCCACTGTTGCCCCCCCCACAAGCACCAAGTATAGAGTGCATCACCTGCCCCAGACTGAGAGTTCCTATTTATACCTTGTGGCTAATAGCCACTGATGGACTTCTGCTCCATATGCTTATCTAATTCCCTCTTGAAGCTGTCCATGCTTGTAGCTACCACCACCTCCTGTGGCAGTGAATTCCATGTGTTAATCACTCTTCCTTTTATCCATTCTAACCCTTTACTATTTTACCCAAACTAGGCATGGTATGATTTGTACAAAGCATAGCCATGGATCGAGCAGAACGCTTCCAAGGATAAAAGGACTTTGGCCTGTGAAGTTTGACTTTCTCACCTCCCCCACCCACTACATCCCCAGATGCCCCCCAAAAGCTGCTCCTGGGGAACAGGCTCGGGGGGCATTTTAGGGGTGCTTAGGGCTGAAGGAGGGTGAAGGTGAGAAGATCATACTTCACAGGCAGAAATTCTTCCACCCATGGAAATCCTCCACTGGATCCAAGTTATATTTTGTCTGGAAACCAGAATGAAACTATTATCAAACAGTGGCTTCCATTCAGGGTTCCAGGGAAATTATAGCATATACTAGCCATAGTGTACCCAGTTTGGATGTGCCAATCATCCATCATTTGTATAAAACCAAAAGGGATGGATGGAATGGCAAGACACAAGAGAAGGTGGTGGGTGTGAGGCCAAGGCTTGCTCATGCAGATAAGGATATGGAGCCATTTTTGAATGGAGCCAATGTAGGTAAGAAGGATTCCTTTAAGTGGTGGAAAGCTAGTCTTAGTGCGGTTGATAAAAGGGAACACAGACTATGGCAAATAAAATGCAAGTCTGTGATCAGGCAAGCAAAAAGGGAATATGAGGAGCATATCGCGAAAAACATAAAGACCAACAATAAAACTTTCTTCAAATACATTAGAAGTAGGAAGCCAGCCAGGGAGGCAGTGGGGCCCTTGGATGACCAAGGGGTAAAAGGAGTAGTGAAGGATGATAGGGAAATGGCTGAGAAGCTGAATGCATTTTTTGCCTCTGTCTTCACTGTGGAAGAGAAGTGTTTGCCCACTCCAGAAGCACCGATTTCGGGAGGGGTTTGAAAGACCTGAATCAGATTGCGGTGACAAGAGAGGAAGTCCTCCGACTGATGGACAATTTAAAAACTAATAAATCACCAGGCCCGGATGGCATTCATCCAAGAGTTCTGAAAGAACTCAAATGTGAACTTGTGGGTCTCCTGACAAAAATATGTAATCTTTCTTTAAAATCTGCCTCCATTCCTGAGGACTGGAAGGTAGCTAATGTCACTCCCATCTTTAAAAAGGGCTCCAGGGAAGATCCGGGAAATTACAGGCCAGTCAGTCTGACATCGATACCGGGTAAGTTGGTGGAAACTGTTATTAAGGAAAGAATTAGTAGGCACATTGATGAACAAAAACTATTGAGGCATACTCAGCATGGGTTCTGTAAGGGAAGATCTTGTCTCACTAACCTGTTAATGTTTTTTGAGGGAGTGAACAAACATGTGACCCAATAGATATTATTTACCTTGACTTCCAGAAAGCTTTTGATACAGTTCCTCATCAAAGGCTCCTAAGTAAGCTCAATGGTCATGGGATAAAAGGACAAGTCCTCTTGTGGATCAAAAACTGGCTTGGAATTGGGAGTAAGCAGTGAAATGGCTAAATTTGCAGATGACACGAAGTTGTTCAGGGTGGTGAAAACCAGGGAGGAGTGTGAGGCACTCCAAGGGGATCTTTTGAGGATGGGTGAGTGGGCGTCAACGTGGCAAATGGGGTTCAATGTGGCCAAGTGCAAAGTGATGCACATTGGAGCCAAAAATCCTAAATATAAATACACGTTGATGGGGTCTGAACTGGCAGAGACGGACCAAGAGAGAGATCTTGGAGTCGTAGTGGATAACTCGATGAAAATGTCTAGACAGTGTGTAGCTGCAATAAAGAAGGCCAACGCTATGCTGGGGATTATTAGGAAGGGAATTGAAAACAAATCAACCAGTATCATCATGCCCCTGTATAAATCATTGGTGCGACCTCATTTGGAATACTGTGTACAGTTCTGGTCACCACATCTCAAAAAGGATATTATAGTATTGGAAAAAGTGCAGAGAAGGGCAACTAGAATGATAAAAGGGTTGGAACACCTTCCCTATGAAGAAAGGTTAAAATGCTTGGGGCTCTTTAGCTTGGAGAAACGACGGCTGAGGGGTGACATGATCGAGGTTTATAAGATTATCAATGGGATTGAGCAGGTTGAGAAAGAAGTACTTTTCTCCCTTTCTCACAATACAAGAACTCGTGGGCACTCCATGAAATTGCTGAGCAGTCGGGTTAGAACAGATAAAAGGAAACACTTCTTCACCCAAAGAGTGATTAACATATGGAATTCACTGCCACAGGAGGTGGTGGCAGCTGCAAGCATGGACAGTTTCAAGAGGGAATTAGATAAACATATGGAGCAGAAGTCCACCAGTGGCTATTAGCCACAGGGTATAGATGGGAACTCTCAGTCTGGGGCAGGTGATGCACTCTATTCTTGGTGCTGGAGGGGGCAGCAGTGGGAGGGCTTCTGGTGCCCTGGCCCCACTGCTGGACCTCCTGATGGCACCTGGTATATTTTGGCCGCTGTGTGACAGAGTGTTGGACTAGATGGGCCATTGGCCTGATTCAACATTGGCTTCTCTTATGTTCTTATGCTCTTATCCTTTGGAATTTCCTGAATTATTTTAAGGGAATTTGAATTACTGTTAATAGCTGTTACTAGTTTAAGAAAGATCTCTTATTGATTTTGTTTCCTGATTTATGTATTTGGGCCTTATTATTAGCTGTTTAATGCAGTGCCAGGAAAGTGGCACATCAATTAATAAATAAGCTCCAACTACCCTATGGACTCATACTGCTAGTGTAACCCCTAGCTAGGAATGCAATGAGCCAGGAAGGAACTGCCTTTAGGAAGCAGTTAAGCAGAGAGAATTGCTAGAAAGCTCTTAAGGAGTCAACAAGATCACAAAGCTTGGAAGTCATGGGCTGGTGAAGTCTGTAAGGCAGTGATTCAGGTTCATACTGCAAATCCCAAGCATTCTACAGCAGCAAGATTTAACAAAGGGGACCACGGTTATATTGCAACTCTATCTTCCTCAGGGGATAATATTCTAGAAGAATTTGGAAATGAAAGATGCCATTTCAAAGACTTTTATGATCAAAATGGTGGGCTTCCTGATCGGAAAAAGCAGCAGAGAAGGGTCAAGTATATGGCTAAAATAATATACCATTTGGAGAGGAGTCATAGATCCACATGGGGTGAAGAAAAAAGGGAAGAGCATGAAACTAGGCTGTATCTGAGGGAGTGGCCTCAACTTTTTCTGTTGGATGGAGTTCTTTATCAGAAAGTGCAATGAAAGGGAGAAGACGTAGAGCAACTTGTGATCCTGTACTCTCATCGAAGGAGAGCTCTAGAAGGCATCCATGATGAAATGGGTCACTTTGGAACTGAAAGAACTTTGGATTTGGCTAGGGATTGATTTTTCTGGCCTAAATTGATTCAAGCAGTAGAACAGAAGTGCCATAACTGTGAACACTGTGTGAAGAGGAAAGCTAAGAGTGGGGAAAGCAGCTGAATTAGTTAACATAAAAGCATATGCTCCCTTAGCATCAAAAATATTTTGGTGATCATTGATCATTTTACCAAGTATGCACAAGCATACCCCACCAGAGATCAAACTGCAAGAACAGGAGTTGCAACTCTTTGGGAAAATTTTCTGTCATTATGGGTTTCCCAGAAGGTTCCACAGTGATCAAAGTGCAGGATTTGAGCCACAACTGGTTACTGAACTGAGTAAAATTGTGGGAACTAAGTCACATACTACACCATATCATCCAAGAGGAAACCCAGTTGAGAGGTTCAATCGTACCCTTTTGGACATGCTGGGCACCTTGGAAGCAAATAAGAAATCTAACTGGAAAAAAATACATAAAACCACTGGTTCATGCTTACAATTATATCAAAAATGGTACTACAGGAGAATCCCCCTACTTCTTAATGTTTGGAAGACAATCATTACTACCCACTGATCTGTGTTTTGGCATAAAGCCAAAGGGGCAAACTGAAGTGACTTATTAGGAATATGTAAGAGACTTAAAATGCAGGCTTCGTTATGCATATGATCTGGCCACCCAAGAAAATGAAAAGCATCAGCAAGCCAACAAAAGAAGATGGGATGCTAAAGTTATGAAATCAACCACTTTGATGGATGACAGAGTTTTAGTATGTAATTTAAGCCCAGAGGGTATGCAAAAATTAGCTGATACGTGGGAACCTGTTGTACACATAGTTCTGGATCAACCTGAGGAAAATATTCCAGTATATAGGGTGCAGTTGGAAGATGGCAAAGGTGTTGTTCAAACTTTGCACCGAGATATGCTGAGAGACCCTGTGGATTTATTTCCTCTACTGAAGACATGAGTGATATGGACATTCCAGAGGATTCTATTAGCAGTAGGATGAGGAAGAAATCAAGTGATGTTGTGGACTCAGTAGGAGAAGAATTCACATTATAGTCTAGCTTCCTTTAGCAATCCTTTAGCAAGGGAATTCTCCCCAAACTCCTCTTCTGAGGAGGTTAATGTAGCTCAAAATCTTTGCAAGAAAGAGCAAGAAAAAGAAGAAATTGTGCTGCCAGAGTTACCAGTTGTGGTTCCTCCCAGTACAATGACTCCTGGAGAAATTAACAGTCTAACTCCTAGGCCTAAAAGTGTTAGAATCAAGCCTGCTAAGCTAAATGATTATGTTCTGAGCTTTTTAGTGGGGTCAAGCAGAGTTAATTTCAACACTGTAATATGTAATTGTTTAATGTTTCCATTAGTCCTAAATTTGTAGGTACTGTCAAGATGATAGAATTTTAGTGGGGGAGAATAGAACCCCAAGCTAAGAATGGAATAAGCCAGGAAGGGGTGGAGCCTTTAGATGCAGAAGGGTGCAGAATGTGTGGAAAGCAGAAGAGGGAAGCAAGACTGCCTTGATGGGGAGCTTGAACCTTAATTAGAGGCTATTAACACCTTGTTTAAGGGCTGTGATATCTAATGCAGAGTTCATTTGGGACACTCATCTTTGAAGCTGGCGCAGTGTTCAGCTAGAGACTTCCTGGGCCACCAACAAGAGGAAAGAGATGGACTTTGGGGGTGGCAAGCTGCAAAGGAAGGAAAAGTTAATTGTTTGGACTTTAAAAGATCATGGTTCTGTTGCATTACTAAATTCTATGTTTTGTTACATGATATGATGTTAAGTGAAAAGTAAAAAAGTTTTATTCTCTTTGAATTATTGCAAGATTCATTCCATTCTACCCCACAGAACTCACAAGCTGAGGTTACACTAGCTAGCCAGCCATCTGTGTCTTCTAAGAGGGTAGATCATCGTCTTCTGTAGGTGTCACCCTGCAAATGGACAAGATCGACAGTTGTCGGCACTCAGGCAATTCCTGTTGTGGGCCCCAGCTGGAGGAATGGCCTGCCTGAAGAGGTCAGGAAGGGACCCACATCATTATTCTGCTAAATGTGTAAAATGGATCTGGTTATAAAAGGTATAGGGCTCTAGCTTAATGGCCTCAGAAATTTTAGGTATTTTCATTGCATTGCTTGTTGTATACTATATTACAGCATTATCCTGATTCTTTATTGCATTGTTTGTTGGGTATATCAGACCATTGCTTCTTGAGTTCTCTGTGTAAACCAGTTTTTATGGGCTATATGGGGCTTTGTTGTATTGTTTAATTGCGTGATCTGCCGAGTCTCAATGAGAAAGGTGAACTGCAAATGAAGTAAGCGTGTAAATAAATTCAAGTCAGTAAGTCTTACGTGTATGCAGTGTTCTAAGCAGAAGAAAAAGGAAATGAGATGATTTAGTTTAAAATTAAACCAAATCCCAGTCAGGGGTCCATTCATCACCTTTAGATAGGTAACTTTTGTACAAACTCTATGCCAACAAGTCTGAATCAAGCATTCAAACTTTGAGATCAGCCCAGCTGGTCAACAATAATTACAATTACCTTTTCCCACATTCTTGCCTTGCCCAAGCTAGAGACACCAGTGTAGCTGGGAAAGACAGCTTTTGAGAGCTTCTGTTGTTGGAAGAAGGGGAAGATGAATCTCGTCTCCAAACACCCTCTCTCTCTGCAGCGCCTGCCTCACCCAGGTCCATCCCTTTAAGCACTTCCAGCCTTGACAAGCCTAGGCAAAATAGGATCCAGACTTTCCTATCCTGTCTTTCTCAGAAAGTCTGTTAGAAGAGAGACCTTTTCCCAACCATCAAAACCTTTAACTCAGCAGATCCTATTCTAGCTAACCTTGTGCAAACAGATGAAACATGTTCTTAGAGACTTTTCCCATTACTGGTGTGACTGGCTTGCTCCATCCCCAGATGGTTTATACCCTGTTGAAAAATGATCTTGTGCTCCTGAAAAGTGAAATGGCATTTCATCCCTCCAGGTACTATACACATAGAACTGACCTGGGTCAGTAAAGGAACATTAAGTATTCAGTTGTATATACTGAATATATGCACTAACCTGCTCAACTGTGAAGTTAGGCTAGAGAAATACACTCAAAATTTGGGCAGCACATTACAGAAAAGGAAATGGTAACTATGGCCAGTGGATCAAACCTAAAGTGTCAGTCTTTTAATCTGTGTCATAGTTTCAAAATATCAGGCAGCTACACCCCTCTTTCTTTAGCACCCACAGTGCATATGAAGCTTTAAGAGAACTATCAAGTTTGTTGAGACCATAAATCACATTCACTAAAAAAGAGTGCTTGGAAATGGTAAATTGAGGTTTCCTCCTTAACTTGAATGTTATGTTCACTTCAAACTGTAGCTATAATAATCATAATCTCTGGACACGGTCTCATAGAATTCTGTAAGTCTCTCTACAACACTGTTCAATACAAATTGGTATAAGTGGACTGTTTTGCTGATGACTCTTTTCTGAGAAACATATAACACTGTCCAGCTACTAATGGCGCCCCAGATCTGAGAGTAAGCTTATCAATATTAGCAGGCTCTTTCCCGTCTGCTGCCCAGCTAAAAGAAACACTGCAATCAAGCAACTGTTTTGAGAATGATGGGTCCGGTCACACGCAGAATTAGTCACGCGATAGGGACGAATGCTGGGCAGATTTTATGGGCGTGATCACATGAAAACTTCTGGCAAGTGTCCTGCGCCCGTCAGCAACCTGTATCGCCCTGTTGAAGATGCGGAGTAAAAAGATATCTGGGAAAGTGCAGTATTTTCCAGAAAACACGTGAGGCAGGTGGGTGTCAGATCGCGGAAGCACTGGTATCCTGTTGCATCCGGCGCCTATCTACGCCCCACTGGATGGGTTTTTTTTACGCCTCTGTGGTATGCATGCAAACGCAGAACTATGCATGCACATGAACACGTTACTGCTGAACTACCTCACCCTTCTGTGCCACGCTTCACCATCAATGTGTGACTGGCGGCTGACAGCCTGAGCATGGAGCTTTAGGGGAATGTCTGATCACAATACTGCGCTCCATTTTGTTCCGGGGCAAAAAGCCTCAAACCCCCCCCCCCGATTATCTTGCTTATGTGACTGGACCAACGCTTAGCAAAACCCTCAAACTAAAGGAAAGGCAACACAATTTGCTACAAGGAGGCAACATGTTCAATGGGATACTTCAAATGTTCACCATTACACTGTCACTATATCTGCCTTGGACTTTCTCAGTGAAATCGTAAGAACACTTTGCATGGAACAAATCTGCAGAGGATTCTGAGTACAGTTGCTTAGGGTGGCAAAACAGATTCAGTGCTGAGGAGACTTGTTGGAGGGATTCTACTAGGAACCAATGGGGCAAAGTTACCACATTGTGACCATACATATTGCCTCTTGCTTGAGGTGAAGTGTGATAAATCAAGGGGCACATTCCATATGCCCCTGGAATAGTCATTGCATGGAATCTCTCTCTAGCCAATAAGCTTCAGCAGAGGATGAATGGTATCTTTATAGCACAGCTGATCTAGGATCTCTTCTAGGAGCATCCTGGCATTTTTTAAAAAACCCGTTGGCCAAAACATACTATTAAATATGGCCAGGTCAAACCACTGAGTTTCTGTTAGGTTATTACACAGGCATAAGAGCAGTACATAGACAGGCAGGTTTTGCAAGTAGGTTGCACTAACCATTTTGCCTGTTGTATGAACCACAGACAATTAAAAGGGCTAGCATTCCCATAGCAGTGCCACCTGTAATTGTAGTGCTGCAAACATTAATCAGTGTCATTCCTTTTAATCAGCAACGATGTCCTGTGAAAGGACACCCAACGCTTAAATCATTCCTGAGACTATTCTATGAACTTGTTTTAAGCTGAGCAATACACTTTCAGATAATTTTTCCCCAAAGCACAGCAAAGAGACAGTTCATCAAATATTGTCTAAATAGCTTGTGAAATTACATAACTAATATTTAATATGAGAAACTAAACAAGCAGAAAACACCTAGTAGTTAGCTGGCCCAAGTCAATTACACCTCCAGCCATGAACACACATGCACACACACATTGAAAGCAATCTGTTTGTACATCAGTTCAAGCATGCTTATACAATAGCTTAAAGCCCCAAAATGAGAGCACCTGACACAAACAAGATACAAATGAGTGTTCAACAGCAGCAAAAAGAGCAAGGGGGGGAGGGAGAGAAGAAGTCAGTGCATACAATGTGTTTGTTATAAAGTGATCACTACACCAGAGGCCTGCTGTGAGTTTTCATTAATGGGATCAGAAAGTGCAGCTGATTTGTAAAGGAGATCACTCTCCTTCCAGGAACTTGGTGTGAAAATGGAATATTTACTGTGCCTGTTTTACCCCACATCAGCTTCAAAGTGCTTATTGTGTGACACTGAATGTAGCTTGCCAACTTTCTGGAGAGCAACAGGACAGCTTGAGTTTTGACATGGAGGTTATTAAAACAGATCCTTTACAAGAGAATCCTGGGGTTATAAAAACACATCGAGAAAGCCACAGCATGATGTCTGAAGCCCAAGGGCTTTGTGCTGATGCAGTCTGTGTTCTATTTACAGCAGCCCTGCTGTAAGTCTGTCTTTCCAGGATCCCGCTACATGGCCAGTTCCTGCAACTAGCTCCATGTGGAAAGAGGTGTCAGATAACCATGATGACATCAAGTTCACGGGGAACAGATCCAAGAATCTGGCTGCGTGGGCTCTAGAACAGAGCCAGGGTCTGCAGACTTTACCCTTCCAGGCAATCCCATTGGTTCCAGGGGAGTCATTCAAATGACTAAGAGCTCTGTTAGTTATGTAAGGCTTGCAGCACTTCTGTGTCAAAACTGTCCAAATTGTTTTTGGGTCAATCAAACAGCACCCACAGTCCTTTGATCTTATTCAGATGAGCCCTTTGAACACTTTTGAAGATACATCCTTCAATAATTCAAGAGGCAAAATAAATGCAGTCAAAGTTAGAAAGGGATAAGCAGTGGAAATGGTGGGAGAGAGATTTTCCAAATGTTAATGGAACAAACTCACTGCTGATGAGGCTTAGCCCAATTGGAAAAGCAACAGTAGGGATACAGAGAGTGGCAGCAAGTGGGAGAGAGCATTAAGCCAAATGTGAAATAGGGTTAAACCAGGGAAAGGGGGAAAAGCAATAATAGTAATTGCAAGGATTTTAACCGCCAATATTGTTATAAAGTAAACATAGGAGCAGAACAAGTTAAAAAAAATAAGATGCCCACAAACAATTGTTAAATTTACTGTTAACCTCCTGACACACAGAATTTTTGGACCTGATGAAGTGGACATGCACATCTGTATACTGGCCACAGAAGACAACAAGCTGTCCAAACTCAACTACCAGCTCTTCTAATACCTTCCCTAAAAGAGATTTCTTAGGTTATACAAGATCTTATTTTTGTTCAGTCATCATTTCTCCCATTAATATGTTTGAGATGTTGATCCATAGGTACTAAAAGGTTAGTTTTAAAAAAGCAAAAAAAAAATGCAATTGTTCAATTGGAGATGTCAAAATCATCATATTATTTAATATAGTTTCAGATAAGAAAGCTTTCAGTTCTTGCTAAATATCCATTTTGTAGAACTTTAACCCTCATGAGGATGTCAGCAGGTGTTTCCTATAGCTCTGGATGGCAGATACAGAAAAATGCTCTATGATCTGAGGGTTTAACTAGAATGTTACAATGGGAGATCCACCAACAAATTTCCCACTGCTTTTCAAACTGCAAACAGCACCCTTGGCCTTACTCATGCTGTAGGGATGCTTTTAAGCCAATGCCTGTGTATTTTCTCCAGCTAGGTAAGTAGCAGGGGGAGCTAACACACACACACCCCAGGATAAAAAAAATTAACTCCCTCTCCCTTGCACCACAGCTCCAATCCCAGTCAGGGATTCCCACAATTGTGTGTGTATCTCTCTGTAAGTTACTAGTTACATACTGCATTTGTTGGGTTGTTCATTACCTGCTGCATTGCTTATTTCCATGCCCGACATATGAAGAGATAAGAGCCAAATAGCTGGCCAACTTATCTGCAAGAACAGCTATTGGGCCAACCAAGAAAAAAATGACTGGCCAACAGGCAAGAGAAATTTAGTGGAACAGGGAGGCTCCTTTGCACTCACAACTGTGGATGCATGATAGAATTGTGGGGGGGAGTGTATGTGAACACTTCAGAATAACTGACTTAAAACCTCTCATGTGATTTTATGTTCTGTTCTGTCAGAACACAAGTTCAACAAATAAAATGTTGATGATGCAATCAAGTTCTGATTCAGAAGCTGGGTTTTGAGAGTATCAAGCTGCATGGGAGCAGGGCCAGTAAGAAAGGTGGCAACCTGACCAGAAAAAGGAGCTAAAAGAAGTTGTGGTGTTGAATTAATACTCCCCTGTACTGCTGTTATGGCACTTGGGCCTGAATAGCTCAGGGCCCTCCTCCACATCACCTCTGAACAGCACCCAAAGGGGAAGCACCCCAATAGCCGTCCAGACCTGAGTGTTTTCTAAGTAATGCAGTACACCCTGTTTGCCCTTGGCTACCACAACTGTTATGCAATCTTCATATATTTACATGGGCCATTTCAGCTTGTCAGTTTCACAGCCTCCCTCTAGGCATGCTCAGAAGTCACTCTGAGCAATAGGACTTGACCCCAAGTGTGCATAGGATGGCAACCTGTAATATTTAAAAGTCGACTTCATGTTTTATTACAGTTCCAGGACACCAGAATCTGGAGTGGGTGATCCTATATTAGGGGTTCTTAAAGTTTTTGGGACCACAAACCCCTTTGACACTCTGATGAAACCTATGGACCCATCCCTAGAAAAAAACATTGGAACATGGTAATAATGTCCATCGTATATTACCTGACCATGTACAGTAGCCAACCCGTGCTTGTCGGGAGTGAAACAATACCTTAGCATAATTTGGCACAAAAGGATTTTTTCCCCATAGAGATAATTTAAAAAAAGGAAACAGAAAGAAAAAGAAAGCATTTTTGGTACTTGGTTCATGGGCCCCCCCTGCCTGCAAGGGTCTATGGACCACAGGTTAAGACCCTCTGTCCTGTATAGAGGTAGGCAATTGCTTACAAGGTACTTAGATGACCCTTGCTCTGAATGGCCTCAAGTTAGAAAGTCAGAAACTGCAGCAAGTCAGTCTGTGATGGTCTCTGAGGATGGCAGGAGGGGCAGAGATCCTGCAGGTACAGCGCAAAGAGCTGGAAATCAGATTTCTGGATCACATCCTGGCACGCCTCACTGGCTGGCAGGATGTGGGGAAAGCAGCCAGCATGGATTTCTTTAGCATCTGACATACTCGGTGGTAAAGGACCACCAGGAGGTGGGCAAAGGAGACGGCCCAGAGTGGGCTGCTCACAAGCAGCATCCTCGCTGCACCAGGCGATGCCCAAACAGCGCCCAGGCGAGCGGGAGAGGGGGGAGGGAGATGGCTTCTTACGTTCTCTTGAAGACGCCTCCCAAGCAGCTGCCGACCAGCAGGCAGAACTGCTGCGAGAAGAAGACCCAGGTGATCTGCGAGAGGGAGCTCTGAGTCTGGCAGCGCAGGTCCAGCAGGGTGGGCCCCAGGAAGGCGATGCAGAGGCCGAAGCTGAAGAAGACGCTCCAGTAGGTCAGCGTGGGCTGGAGGTTCCTCTTGAAGAGCGTCGTCACCCGGGCATCCCACCACCACATCCTCGGCCCGGACGCCCGCGAGGCAGAGCTCCTCCTCGGCAAGTCCCAGCGGGCGCGGGAGAGCAGGAGCCGGCGGCGCCCCCTAGGCACGCGGGAGGAGAGCCGGGAGGAGGTCCTGCCCAGGTGACTCGCCGCGGCTCGGGCTGCTCCCGCGACCCAGAACCTTCCTCCTCCTCCTCCGCCGCCGCCTCGAGACCCGGGGCCACGGCTGGGCTCCGCGTGAACTAAGGCACCTGCAGCCCCTCGGCGCACACGCCGCCGCCCGCCCTGCCCTGCCCCGCCCAGCGGCCCCCGCGTCCTCGCCAAGCCCTGCCCTGCCCCCGCCCAGCGGCCCCCCGCGTCCTCGCCAAGCCCTGCCCAGCTCTCGCTGCTGCCCCGCGCCCGGGCTTGCAGCAGGATGTGAGTCGCGCACGGGGAGCGGGCGGCAGCGCCGGCTGGGCTGGGGCTGGCTCCGCCCCTCCCGCCCTACGAGCCGCGCAGCAGCCGAGGAGGAGGGAGCCTGTCCCCCAAGACGGCCGGATTCCGATCCGCGCTCAGACGCGGCGGCCCGAGGGCGTTTGGCGGAGGCAACCGGGCCCTCCTGCGCCAACCCTGGGCGCTGCCGTGTTCAGCGTGGCCAGCCCAGAGGCGAGGCCGGAACGCGATCTCTCCCCCCACCTCCGCGGCAGGCAAGCCCCCGGGCAAACGGGAAGACACGAGTCCGTCCACGAGACCTCTCCTCCCAGCTACGGGACGGCCGGGCTGCTCAGGGATTCCCCCCCCGTAGGGAGCTGCTTCCAGTGTCACCCGAGGTCCCTCTGGGCAGAGCAACACCTGCAGCCACGGGTCGGTAACAAAATTGTACACGCGACTTTTTTCACGGCGTGTGCACAGTACTGATCGCTGCTGCTTGCTGTCAAGTGCGCCCAGATAAAAAGGGCTGCATTTGCAGACATCGCACGCGGCTCTCGACCTGCTGCTTTCAGCTATTTTCCTGCAAGGAAGTACTTGCCACCTACGAAAATCGTAACACCTGAAAGTGCTGCTGTTTTTGTTTCCGCCCGGCCGGGTCCCGTCCCCTCCCCCCCCCAAAACCTGGATTTGCAATCAGATTTGGTAAAATATTGTCGGTCATGATGGCGTTGCTGAAGTCGAAGCTGCCAACAGTTTGTTTACGTTTTAGGTTAGAGACGCAAGGCAAGATCTAGAGATAGACCCTTTCACCTCCGATGAGAGACTCAAACTCTGGGATCTCTATGGGGCTCCAAACCTATTTCTCCTCTGGGTTTAGCCTTCATACCTTAGAGACCATGAGATACTGGCCTCCCTTGACCTTTTCACTGTGTTTAAGAACAGCCTAGTTTTGTTGATTTATCATGGGTGGCTTTTGCAAACTTGCATGTTGGTTCCAGGCACTCACAGCCCTATGTATTGTTCAGACTGTGAGGAAGAAAGTGACATTGACTGACAGGCCATACCTAATGTGAATCCAGTCTGAGCTGAATTTATACCAAAAGTCAGAAAAAGTTCTTAATAGTAAAGAGAAAGTATTTTTGAGCATATGCAGAGCACTCTTAATTTACTACAGTGTACTATGCACATGAGGAGCTGCGGTGGCTCAAGTGGTTAAGACACTGAACTGCAGGCTGTGGAAGGTCAGTAGTTCAGCAGTTCGAGACCCGGGTGCCGCAAGACGGAGTGAGCTCCCGTCTCTAGTTCCAGCTCCTGCCAACCTAGCAGTTCGAAAGCAAGAAATTGCAAGTAGATAAATAGGTACCACTTCGGTGGGAAGGTAACAGCGTTCCGTGTGCCTTGGTGTTTAGTCATGCCGGCCACATGACCACGGAAACGTCTTCGGACAGCGCTGGCTCTTCGGCTTTGAAACGGAGATGAGCACCGCAACCCTAGAGTCGGATTCGACTGGCTTTCGAGCAAGGGAACCTTTACCTTTACCTTACTATGCACATGGTCAGAAAACAGCAGTAGAAGAAATTACTATACTTATGGGACTTGTGCAAAGGATCAGCATGTACATCTCCCTGTGGGAAAGGGCTGAATTACTCCTTCATGCCATAGCTGGAGTTGTGTAAAGAGGATGCACCAGAGATTTGTGGTTCTTCTGTCATCATATCCTGGCAACGTGCCAAGAGGGTCCCAGCAACAAGATTGGCACCAGATATTTTGCCACCTGCAATGGCAAAGCCAAATGGTATTTCCCTCCCAAAGAAGATCTGTGCCCCAAGATCTGCCACAGGCAGCCACACCTGCCCAGAAGCCAGCTGCTAACAGCTCTTGCACATTCACTTTAGAGTCACATCTTACAGGTCCAACAGCAAGCACTGTATATAGCTCTGGGTTCCAGTATTGCTCAAGAAATTAAGCTTCTCTTGACTCTAGGGGCTGTGGATCAATGGCAGAGCACCTGCTTGGCATGCAGAAAGTCTGAGGTTCAGTTCATCTCCTGATAAAAGTTACATATGAATTTTAATGTTTCGTATTTTAATGTTTTGTATTTTAATGTTTTGTATTTTATGACTTTGGGTCCTGTACATCGCCCAGAGCCTGGTGTAAGCTGGGATAGGGCGATTAACAAATAAGGTGGTTGGTGCTGTGAAAGAAAACCACTGTAACTGAGACTCTCAAAGAAGCTTCATGTGTTCTGGACCGGGACTTCCTTCAAAATGGTAATAATCATGAAAACATACTGCAGAGTGCACAAACTGTGCAGAGAGGAGAAAATCCTCTTAGTATCCAAATCCAAATGATTGCAGCACACTAAACATAGGCAGAAATTTATTTATATTTATAATCAAATTTATACCCTGCCCTCCCCGCAAAGCAGGCTCAGGGTGGCTTCCAACAACAGACACAACAACAATACAGAATAAAAACATAGATAATACAGAATTAAAACACAGCCTTTAAAATAAAACATTACAAAATATCAGAGTACTGGTGTCTGCATGACTCTACGGTGGTTAAAGGAGGCGGCAGGTGGGGGGGGAGAACTGGAGTGGTTGATGCTCTGCTTACGCAGAAAACTCCCTCTGGAGGAGGATGAGTTTATAAATATTTCACCTGCTGCATTTGAGACGCTAACTGGCAATTTTTAGAACACTCTTGCTTGTTTCCTCTCCCTCTGTTTTCCAGGCACAGCAATCTGCAGGCATGCTGGGCTGATTCAAGCTAATAATTGGATCTCCTTTTTCTTTCTTTCTTTGCTTGAGTGCTCCTGGGATACAGAGCCTTTTACTGTCCGCTTCTGGAATGTTTGCACAGAGAGGCCGGAGGTGCCGATTTGCACAACAGAATTATTTGGAAGTTTGGCTTATTTAAACAGGCCCCCCCCCATGATATCTTATTCTGCTTCAGTGTATCCCTATGTCCTAGACATCCCTTGGGAGGCAGTTCTGCCACCTAAGGAAAGATGCATTCTTAAGAATTACACCTCTCTTCATCTCAGAATACATATCCATTAATCTGAAATGAGCACCAGTTTCATTCTTACGATTGCTCTCATGGATAAGTATAGCTTATATGTTGTTGTCAAGGCCCCTTAAAACAAACTGGCCATCGCTCTTGTGCTCAGATCTTGTGTTTGTACAGCAGATGTTTTATGTGTTGGTGTCTGTACTAACAATCAATTCTGAAAGATGTTCTCATGATCCTCTGAGGTTTTGTAGTGATTCCACAAATGGAAGATGATGATCTTCTAACAGTGTTTTGTTTATAGGGATTTTATTGCCCACTAGAATTTGACTGTTATGGACTCTTTGCCCACAACATCAGTTGAGAGTAATGCCAAACGGGCTATCCAGTTTGCCTTCTGCTCTTTGCTGTACAGGGATCTGCACATTTCAGTTAGTTGATTAACTGTTAGCTTCCATCCTTTCTAGAAGAGTGGCTACAATTTGTTTCTTGATCACTGTTAAACAGTGGGTTCCATGGATGAGCAGACCCCAAGTCTAGTGTTCAGCTCTACTTTATTAGTGATTTCAGCAAGGACAAGACTAAACTCCAGGGCCGTAGCCCTGTTTAAATAGCATGCAATTGCCACACCCAAACACACCCCACTCCCGACAATAGGCTAATTATATAACATTATTTCTTGACTGGTTAGTGCCAGAGTCCTGGTGGGCTATTGCTCTTGGGCTTTAAGCTCAGCTATTCTCTGGTAGAACAGTCCTGGGATGTTTCAGCCCCAATACATAACAATCCCAGTAGTCTCTGGTGTATTTTGAAATGTGTTTTGTATGCTGCACCAACTAATGTAATTAAGCCCACAGCACCTCCTGGGCTCCATTTCAAAGAAGACTACAAATTGCAGCCTTTGGGCTTTTCCAGCATGCTGAGGATCCCATGGGTCCCCCCACCCCAGTGGACAGGGGATATTTCACTAATATACCCTCCAACTGCAGATTTTTTACTCCCCCTGCTGTTTTTGCAGGTCCCAATTTTTCCTTCCTTCCTTCCTTCCTTGCTGGGAGCAGTATGGGAGCTATTTAGGGATGCAGCTAGACGGAGAAGTTGACATCCCTTCTTTCCATAGAACCCTCCAATGGATCCGTGCCACTTTTCTCCTTTTTCTTTCGTTTTCTTCAGTGAACACCCATCCTGATAAACAGTTCTGAAAAGCTCAACAGCTTTAGAACAACTGGATATGAATTTAAAGGTTTTACAATCCTGTGTGTTTATTTTACTTTTCCTAATAGATTTACATGGCTACCAGACCTAGCAGTGGGGGGGAGCCATAGCTCAGTGGTAGACCATCTGTTCTGCATGCAGGTTTGAGGTTCAATACCAAACATCTTCCACAAAAGAATCAGGCATTAGGTGATGTGAAAGATGTCTACCTGAGACCCTGGAAAGTCACTGTTCCTCAGAATAGACAATACTAACTTTGATAGACCAACCCTCTGACTCAGTACAAGGTGGCTCCATGTATTGGCAGCATTGCACATGGGCTTTATGAAATGAAAGCTTCAGCTGGGATAAAAGTTCATAAATATTTCAGACTCTTGTTAATTTCACAGCCCTAACAACAGCCCTTGAAGGTAGATCATTGTGCTTGTCTTCTCTAGCATTAACTCCCTTTAAACTACAGAGAAGGGACCTAATGCCAGCAGTTTGGTGTAATCGTTAAGTGCGCGGACTCTAATTTGGGAGAACCGGGTTTGATTCCCCACTTCTCCACTTGCAGCCGCTGGATGACCTTGGGCAAGCCATAGTTCTGTCAGAGCTGTACTTGAAAGAGTAGCTCTCGAAAGAGCTCTTTCAGCCCCACCTACCTCACAGGGTGTCTGTTGTGGGGTGGGGAAGGGAAGAGATTGTAAGCCACTCTGAGACTCCAAGTGAAGGGCGGGGTATAAATCCAATTTCTTCTTCTTGAGTATCCTCTGTCCCAGAGCTATTCATCTGCAGTGAATCTAGTCCAAGCCTTTTGGTTTTTTTCAGGATGAAGATACTACAACAGATAGCTAGTACTAGTACAGCTTTAACAGACACATTTAAGAAAGCCATAGGAGAGAGCCCTCTTGATCTATAGGATGCATTATGTGAAATTATGTGATTTCCCCAAAATTCCCCCAAGTAAAATCACATGTAAAAGGGTGGACTCTTGAGTGAATGACAGACAGAGGAGAGGAGTTGCTTAACCCTTTCCTTACAAGTAAATTGCTGGTGGAAAATTACCCCCCCACACACAAACGCTTTGGTCAATTGGGATAAGAAGTCCAGAAAGGCAATACTTGGGAACAGGTAGGTAATTTGTATGGTGAAACTGATGGAAACCTCTGACTTAAGGGGAAAAGTGTACATATTTCAATTTAGCTTGGACTATTTATTATGTTTGCATCTTATACTTTGTCCAAAAAACTTATATGTGGGACTCCTCAGACTTTTATTCTCACACCAGTTCTATGAGGTAGTGTTATACTGAGATCTAGTTAGTGAGCCCAGGACTACACTGTGGGCAGGCTTCGTAGCTGAGCAAAAACTGGAAATGTCACATTGGAGTCTAAAACTCAAATCACTGCACCAATCTGGTTGTTCAATATCCCTTTCTCCCTCCCAAATAATCCTCGGTGATTCTGCATATTGCAATAGCCACTGCTATCAATCCTGTGACGTGCAAGATAACACACAAAGGAAACTTTGATCCCGTAGTTCCTTGTTTTTCTATTGCAAAGGAGAGCTTTCCAAAGGTGGTTTTATGAATGTAAAGGTGAATAATACTGAGCAAGACTAAATATCTCTTGGATCATTTCTGGTTATGTAATATATCAGTTTCCTAGGTGGGCTTTGTACACACTAGTGCTAATTGAGAGGAAAGGCAACAAAATCTGAAATGAGGATTCATTGCATCTAGGTCCATATGGTAGTAAGGTGACAAGTGTAATTTGGGTGAACACACCAGAACACATGTGCTACACTGTAGTGCTATCTTTCTGATATCCTTTCCAGCTCATGAAGCATGCTGGAAGTTCTGTAAACTCTTTAGGTAAAGGTTTCCCTTACTGAAAAGCCAGTCGAATCTGACTCTAGGGTTGTGGTGCTCATCTCTGTTTCCAAGCTGAAGAGCCAGCGCTGTCCAAAGACATTTCCGTGGTCATGTGGCCATCATGACTAGATGCCGAGGTGCATGGAACGCTGTTACCTTCCCATTGAAGTGGTACCTATTTATCTACTTGCAATTTCTTGCTTTTGAACTGACAGGAGCTGGAACCAGAGATGGGAGCTCACTCCGTCATGCAGCACTCGGGTCTACTTAGGTGTAAGATATTCAAGACTTTAGTAATCGTAATCAGTAAGAGCTGTAGAGGAAGTAGAACAGGACAAGGTGATACATGCCTTTGAACTTGCCAAGCAGAGGTTGATGAACATGAATTAATTGGGAAAATGTCTCAACCCCACTGGACCATAGGTCAAACGTTTAGAGAAAGAATGAGTGGAATAGGAGGGCGGAAGAGCTTGTACCAGTAGGGCATTAATAACATACCTAGATCAGTGCTGCATTCTCTGGTTGTTTATCTATGACCTTGATCTCTTCCAAATGCCTCGTGGGCATCACTGTATGGCATCAGAGGAGCGTAACTTGTAGACAGAAGGAAAGATGGCCACATAACTCCTGGCCACATAATGTGGAAGCATTAGATAATCAGTGCTCCCATGGCTATTAATTATTTATAGATTAAACATCAACATTATCTCAGAACAAGGTGAAATACCAGCACTGCATTTTCCATTGTCTGCTGTTCATGCAAGCCATTGTCCAGTTCTTTTCATGCTAGTCACTCAAATACTTCCCCACACAGAACAGATCACTGCAGAAGAACTAGCACAAGCACGAAAATGTGCTTTGTCACATACCATCTGGCCTGATTAAAGACAAGCTGCCCGCAAAGAATACATCTACAGCATTCTGTCTCCCCAGCAGTATCTCATTTCCAGGTACCAAAACAGTCTCTGGGTTGCCTTACACAAAGCAGAACATTTAGAGGCCTGTCTTTGGGGGCCATGTAACAGAAAGTGCTGCTGGAGTTCACCAAACACAAGCAGAGAACAAGAAAGAGAACAGGACAGCCTGCATAAGGTGAGTGGAGTGCAGATTTGAACTACATTTTGATAAATTTGTCATCATCAATCAGCCTTTGACCAATCCTATTATCTTGCTCTTTCTGCATTGTTTTCTGCTTTGAAATTCCATTTTTTTGCATTGCTTCAGATGGGTTGCCATGTTACTCTGTATCAGTAGAACAAAATTCAAGTCCACTGGGACTTTAACTGGTATTGTCCAGGGCATATGCTTATCCTAAATTTATACTACTAGGCATGGCCGGATCGCCCATTGGGCGAACTAGGCACTCGCCTAGGGCGCACCAGCCTCAGGGGCGCCAAATGGCGCCCGCTCCCCCCCGAAAAGCCCCCCCGCCACCCTAACCAGGCGCCCACTGCTGCCGCCACGGAAAAGCGCCCGGCTAGGGTGCAAGTCGCGCTCCCCCTCCTCCTGGGGGGGGAGGAGGAGGAGGAGGCCGGTGGTAGCCAGCAGGATCTCCCTGCTGTCGCCGCCGCCGAAATTAAAAGCACCCACTTAGGGCGCAAGTCACCCTCCCCCTCCTCCCTGGTGGGAGGGAGGCGGTGGCAGCCAGCGGGGACTCCCCGCTGCCCCCGCCGCCGAGCACCCAACCGGGGCATAGCTTGCCCGCCCTCCCCCTCCTCCCTGGGGGGGGAGAGGAGGGGGGGCGGCATGGCTGGGTCTCCAGGCCCAACCGGGACGTTGGGATCTGCACCCGCCTAGGGTATAGAAATACCTGGAACCGGCCCTGCTACTAGGCTCATTTTTTTGCATTGTTTATGCTATATCATCTCTGATACTTTTTTGCATTGTTTCCAATTTTTGTGATCCCAGTCCTATTGCATTATCTGGTGGAAACCTCATGCCATTTAACAGAAGTGTCTTATGCTGTCTAATCTACCTCAAGTCTTAGCAAGAAAGGCAGACTATAAAATAAAGTAAATAAATAAATAAATGCCTATTACCAGGGCTATTTCTAGGCAGGAACGTATAGGAACTCAGCTGACTCCCAAGTTGGCCACACCCAGCTGGAACTCATTAGCATAATAGGTCACACCCAACAGCAGAAACTCATTAGGATTGGCTACATTAGGGGTGTGTGGCCTAACATGCAAAGGAGTTCCTGCTACAAAAAAAGCCCCGGGTTTTTACAACAAACAAGGTAAACAGAATAAAAAGCAAAAGGTGGGTGTGGCTAGATGACCACACTTCTGGTAACAGGGGTGGTGGCCTAATATGCTAATGAGCTGTGTTGTCAGGGGTGTGGTCTAATATGCTAATAGATTTCTGCTGTTGGGTGTGGCCTATTATGCTAATGAGTTCCTGCTGGGCTTTTTCTACAAAAAGAGCCCTGCCTATTACAATCCTGTGATCCTCACAATAACTATAAACCTCCTGTGAGGGTTGTTGGGATGAGCTGAAGGACCATGTCTGACCCAGGACAACCCAGTATAATTTGATGCTGGGCAGAGATTTGTGCCTGATGTCCTTGTTCCTCATCCAGCACTCCAACTGCTACATCTCAAATAAAGAATGCTGCTAGTTTAAGCAGTTTATGGCTGTCAGAAATCTGGAAGGTTACAAGCTATTCCAGTTACGTGGACTATTCACATTCCATAGTATTCTTTACAGCCATCTTTTGAAGACAAATTTGCTTTCTGGCCACTGAATCTCATTGCTGGGTTTCCAGTAGGAATAGTGTTATTAGTGTGATAAACATTCCGTCATGTTTTTAAAGCAAAGTCCTCAAGGTACACCTGAGTGAAATGTATGTGTAATCCACTTCACAAATATGTTCAGCAGCTGTACAATGTCCCCAGCAATTTGGGGAGGACCTTAGCTAAAGGGGTGAAACATGTTCACTCATAAAGTCATTTCAGACTGAGTGCAAACTGATGGCCCAACTGGATGGAATTGCCCATGTGACAGTTCTCAGTTGGCTTCGTTTCCATGAAGCAGTACATTCTCACACAGTACTGTGACATTGTCATGTTTGTTATGTGATCCCTGATTGGCTAGAATAGTGTGGTGAATGAGAAAGAAACTCTGCCCAAGAAGGAAACATAGTGCTGAAACAATCATAGATTAGGTTATGAATATGCATGGAAAAGATGAACTTTTGGAGAGGCAGAAGGATTGGGAGGAAATGTCTCAGCCCCCTGGAAGCAAGCTTTTATACAGAAAATATCTTTGGGTTATCATAAGGTACATATCTATCTGACGCTGCAATCCTAAACAAGTTACACAGTTCTAAATTCATTTTGAATTTAAGAGTATAACTCTGTTTAGGATTGCTCTGCCGAAATACTTAAGGTGGTAATAGGTACAAAAAAGGCCTGCCTGGTTAACAAAGTAATGGAAGCTGCAAAAGGTAAGAAGGATTCCTTTAAGCAGTGGAAAGCTAGTCTCAGGTTGATAAAAGAGAACACAGGCTGTGGCAAGTAAAATGCAAGTCTGTGATCAGACAGGCAAAAAGGGAATATGAGGAGGAGCATATTGCAAAAAAACATAAAGACCAACAATAAAACTTTCTTCAAGTACATTAGAAGAAGGAAACCAGCCAGGGAGGCAGTGGGGCCCTTGGATGACCAAGAGGTAAAAGGAGTGCTGAAGGATGATAGGGAAATGGCTGAGAAGCTGAATGCATTTTTTGCCTCTGTCTTCACTGTGGAGGATGAGAAGTGCTTGCCCACTCCAGAACGGCTGATTTCGGGAGGGGTGTTTAAAGGCCTGAGTCAGATTGAGGTGATGAGAGAGGAGGTCCTATGACTGACAGACAACTTAAAAAACTGATAAATCACCAGGCCCAGATGGCATACATGCGAGAGTTCTGAAGGAACTCAAATGTGAACTTGTGGATCTCCTGACAAAAATATGTAATCTTTCATTAAAATCTGCTTCCATTCCCGAGGACTGGAAGGTAGCTAATGTCACTTCCATCTTTAAAAAGGGTTCCAGAGGAGATCTGGAAAATTACAGGCTGGTCACTCTGACGTCGATACCGGGTAAGTTGGTGGAAACTGTTATTAAGAATTAGTAGGCACATTGATGGACAAAAACTATTGAGGCAGACTTAGTGTGGGTTCTGTAAGGAAAGAGCTTGTCTCACTAACCTGTTAGTGTTCTTTGAGGGGTTGAACAAACATGTGGACAAGGGGGACCCAATAGATGTTGTTTACCTTGACTTCCAGAAAGCTTTTGATAAAGTTCCTCATCAAAGGCTCCTAAGTAAGCTCAATAGTCATGGTATAAAAGGACAAGTCCTCTTGTGGATCAAAAACTAGCTAATTAATAGGAAACCGAGAATGAGTATAGATGAGCAATTTTCTCAGTGGAGGGTGATAAGCAGTGGTGTACCGCAGGGATCAGTACTGGGTCCATGAGTGATTAACAGATGGAATTCACTGCCACAGGAGGTGGTGGTGGCTACAAGCATGGATGGCTTCAAGAGGGAACTGTATAAATATATGGAGCAGAGGTCTATCAGTGGCTATTAGCCACAAGGTATTGATAGGAACTCTCAGTCTGTGTCAAGTGATGCACTGTATTCTTGGTGCTTGGGGGGCAACAGTGGGGGGCTTCTAGTGTCCTGGTCCCACTGATGGACCTCCTGATGGCACCTGGTATTTTTGGCCACTGTGTGACAGAGTGTTGGACTGGATGGGCCATTGGCCTGACCCAACATTGGCTTCTCTTATGTTCTTATGTAATTAACAATCATAATACACTCCTGCCTTAAAAGGCTTGATGATGTCAAGGGAGTCTACATAAAAGTTCTACATGCTGCAAATGTTATATTTCACTTTTGAGGATTTTAGACTATAATCTCATAGGCCTCTTGTAAATTTGATTTTGAGTGACTGGAAACACATTAGAAGCTTTCCTTAAGATTTTATCCCCAGGTTACTGAACCAGAAAAACTATTTCTGTAGTCTTAAACATATAAGAAACACCTACCTAAATAGTAGCAAAAAGTACCACTGAAAAGACGTAAATCTAACTTCTAGAATTATTCTTTTTAAAAATATGGCATTGGCCAAATAATGCTATGTTACTGGACCTGTTTCTCAGCTTGTAAAATTGAGATTATGTTCTCTCTTTTTCTCTCTCTCAGATGTACAGTGGTACAGAATAGTGCAATATGATTTGTAGGTATAATTTTAGTTAGAGCTGCAAGAACAGGAACATGACTCAGTATAAGTCTATCATGCCTACCCTAAAACACTGCCCATCAGGGCTTGACTGTCTTTGCCCTGCTGATGTTTTTTTTAATCTAACCACAGTAAACATCAAGTAGCATTGATGTTTTGTGATGTGCTGAGATACTAGATAGGTTCTGCTGTTGGTACATATGGCTTATATCTATGTGTGTAGGAAAGGTAGAGGAATTTGGAATTTTGTACAGAGCTGGAGAAAAATAGACGGCCGTTTGTGTAAAGGAACAGGAGCCCAGCAGTAGCCAGTGATTCACAAGGGGCTAAACACTATTGAGGGGTCCAAAATTGTTCTGAAATAATAAATTCAAATACAAGGTAGTTTCAAGGTACAAATGCAAAGAAGCTTGCACTGGAAACTGAAAATCTACTGCAATTTTACCAAAGGTTGGATGTAGTCCTCCCCCCCAGCCTGTGATTGTTTTCCTTCCTGCAGTTACTTAATATCAGCCATTATGATCCTATTTAAAATGGCATGATGAAATCACAGAACACTTTCCATTTACAATGGAAGTCATTTACAATGTTGTCACAGTCAAACATTCTGACTTTTAGTTGCTTCATCCTGTGCTGAGATTGTGTGCAGGCATCACCTTGTGTTAGATTTGGGTTTTGGGGTGCCTTTGCTTTGCCCATAGTTTGGGTAGTGATCAGCCCCATAGGTAGACGGATTTCAGTGGGAAGGGCATTGAGGGGGCATGATGGCACTTCTGATGTCACAAAAATAATAAAATAAAATAGAAGTGTCAGAAAAGAGCCAGCTGCCTGGCATGGACCAAACATTCTCTTAGCCCCTCCCCCTGCCCTGCTCTCCATACAACCCACCCTTAAGCCACAGCACTCAGTTCTGTGCTGAGAAGAGGTCTCATCCTATTTCACGCATGGATGTACCTTGTGTGATCCACCTCGCATCCCAGTGAAGAAGCTGGACAGGGCTGACACCAGGCTTTGCAGCCACAGGGGGAAGCACGGGCAGCTCTCACTTTCCTTCTCTAGGGTGCACTGCACTGCCCACTTCCTCAACTGCTGGGGAGTCACAGGGCATTGTCTGCTTGGGAAGGTGATGCACACTGGGCTCTCTCTCACAGGCAGCAAGGGCCACTTGGCGTGGTGGGGAGGCCTGCTCCGCAGCACCATGGAGGGAGACAGTCAGGACCCCTGGGCAGCTGGGGTATGGTGGTGGCAGCCTCAGGTAGGTGTGCAGGAGAGGCTTTGCTGCCCAGCTGCCCTGGCATCCTCCCGCTCTGTTGTGCGAGCTAGTTTGGAGGGCTCAGGAGGGGGAACACATGGGTCTGGCATCATCCTGGTTTGGGGCATTGCCCCCGCCTAGCTATGGCCCTAATTGTGATCAAGTGTCAAAAGAGGTGCCATGTGTGCACAACTGACTCAGCCTCTTAGGAAGATCGGGAAGACCCAGTTCAATATGATGATGACAGCCCCAGGCCCAGAATTTGGCTAGAATGGTGTGTAAAGTGAGTGAATCAGAGAGTAGCCATGTTGGTCTGCAGTAAACTCAGATCTCACTGTTATAAAATGTTATATGGGTGGACAGCCATCTGATGGATGGTCATTTGGGCTCCACTCCAGATAATCTGGACAAGGTGAAGGAGGCCGTGGCTGAGTGGTTACAGCCAGGGCTCTTTTTGTAGCAGGAACTCCTTTGCATACCAGACGACACACCCCTAATGTAGCCAATCCTCCAAGAGCTTACAGAGGTCTTCTTACAGGGGCTACTGTAAATTCTTGGAGGATTGGCTACGTTAGGGATGTGTCACCTAATATGCAAAGGAGTTCCTGCTACAAAAAGAGCCCTGGTTACAGCAGAGCTGGCTGAAACTTAATCCAACGAAGATGGAGGTCCTGTACCTGAGTGTGTTGGGGGGGGGGGTTAGGTTCAGGAATCAGGCTCCCGGCCCTGGACAGGGCACCATTGGTGCCAGCGCTGAGGGTAAGAAGTCTAGTGGTGACCCTGGATACCTCGCTTTCTATGGAGGCCCAGGTCACCGCTATTGCTAGGCCTGCCTTTTACCATCTTTGGCAGATCAGGCAACCGGTTCCTTATATCTCCTCCTGAGACTTAGCTAAAGTGACCCATGCAGTGATCACTTCCAAGTTAGATTACTGTAACTCACTCTGTGTGGGCTTTCCCTTGAATCTGATCTGGAAATTCTAGCTAGTGCAAAATGCGGTGGTACACCTGCTGACTGTGAAGCCTGTGTGGATGCACATTCAGCCAGTGCTACGCTAATTGCACTGGCTACTAATTGAGTACTGGATCCATTCCAAGGTGATGGTACTAACCTTTAAAGCCCTGTGTGGCCTGGGACCAATGTATCTAAAGGACCATATCTCCCCATATGTCCCCTGGGGAGCCCAGTGCTCAGCTGATCAACAATTGCCTGTTGACCCCAGCCCAAAGGGTGTCCACTTAGTCCCAACCAGGGCCAGGGCCTTTTCTACCCTGACTCCTAGCTGGTGGAACATGCTCCCGCTTGAGATCAGGACCCTGCAAGACCTATTACAGTTCCACAAGGCCTGTAAAATGGAGATGTTCTGCCAGGCCTTTGGTTGAGGTGGTGGACACCCAATCATCTGGCCTCCCTTGCTGAAACTGCCCTGTTACATTTGCCCACGTAAACAAGATGGTATCGTTGCTTCTGCTAGTATTCTTGCTGCCATCTATTCAGCGCTGCTAGAACCTTACAGGTTAATATATAACCTGCCATCTTTTAACAATGGATTTAAGTGTATTATTGTTGTAATGGTTTCAATCGTTTTAACGATTTGTAAACTATTTTTGTTACTTGCTGTGAGGTCGCTTCTGGGAAGGGCAGGATATAAATTAAACAAACATAATAAATTATGTGAGTGTATGGAGTGTGAGGCATGATATGGATGGTACAAGACAAATGTGGACAGTCACAACCTTGTCTAGAAACAAATACTGAGAAAACAGTCCTGAGAGTCTGTAATCAAGATAGTCAACAAGACTCAAAGAAAATATTTTCTATGTATTGTTGCCACTAAACACTACATAACAATGAACAAATTCCATCAAATCATAAGAAAATCCTTGTATAAGACTACATCAATGGCATCTCCGGATTTTATAACAACAATGTTTCAAAAAACAGATCTTCCTCAGGAAATATTCTATAAAGTAGTGCAAGAGCTTCCATGCTCATAAAGTGCTATACACAGAAGCAGGAATAATATAATGCATTTAGTAGCAGGACGCTGATCTCAAAAGTATTCAGGTTGCAAACATGCTACTCAGTTTCTGATGGATCCCAGGCATTGCAAGGGGAGAAGGGAACCCTTCACTGCATTCATGCTCTCTGGCCTCAAAGCAATTTTTAAAAAGCTGTTTCCCAGCTGCTAGGGACCCAAGGGACCCACCTGAGTACAAAGTAGTTCAGGAGGAAAAGTGCAAACCTGGGAAGGTTTTGGCTTCCCCTCCTGTGTGCTCTTGGACTGGGTTCTGTTGCCATCCTGTCTAGTAATACCCCCTGAGACATCCAGGTAAGTAGTGAAGCAGAACCTTTCCCTCCCCCAAAAGGATGTTTTTCTGTTCAAAGAACACAAAAGTACGAAAAGGCTCTTTTCATCACATCTTATTGTTACAGCCGGACGAACCAGTCCCTTTTGGAAGCTGATGGGAACAACTGCCTGTTTAATGTAATGGGACGTGGCTTACAATGACTGGATTTTAATAGTATTCTCTGCAGGAAGCCAGATGCCCTCATTCAACATAACATGATTATGGCTTTCTGCTTCTTTCCTTGACAGACCCTTTTCTAAAGGGGAAGTGAAACTGCAGCACAAAGAGGGAATTTTCTTCCACTTTAGAGGAACTCTACCTTGGAAGGCACGAGGACTTATGGAGAAAGACGCAGACGCATCTGGTTGTGTTCTCAGACCTAATTTCCATCAGGGCCAAATGGAACAAAATGACTGTCAAGGACTCCCAGGCTGAACCCTGTGGGTCCCTAGGGCTGTTGTACACAAGTAACCAAATCTGTAGTTTTTTAAAAAAATATGAAGTTGTATTTAATTTCTGTCAAAACAAAAAGTTTAATCTATAGGCAACACAACACTAAAATCACACAGCAAAACTCACACACACCAGAAAGCTAGCTTAACTAACACATTTTCAAGACCTGTGTTAAATGGCACCAACCTCAAGTCCAAGAGTCAAAGGCCATGGCTTATGCCTTCTCTACATTACTGTCTATCGCAGTATAAACATATCGTAGTCCAGACTTTCAATCTATCAGAATCCAAGCTAGCCTCCTTTCTTTGGGCTCTTAGCTCAATTATAGTTTTTTTGCCAAGCAGCATCAGGTGATGATGACACCCAATCAGGACACATTCTTGCTGGAACCCTCTAGAAAATTACCTAATCACCCAGAGGTTCCCATGAGAAGCTAATTAGAAGAAGAAGAGTTTGGATTTATAGCCCGCTCTTCACTGCCCAAAGGCGTCACAGAGCGGCTTACAAACTCTTTTCCCTTCCCCTCCCCACAACAGACACCCTGTGAGGTAAGTGGGGCTGAGAGATCTCTAACACAAACTGTCCTTGAGAGAACAGCTGTGCCAGAGCTTGTGACTGACCCAAGGTCACATCAGCAGGTGCAAGTGGAGGAGTGGGGAATCAAACCCGGTTTTCCCAGATAAGAGTCAGTACATTTCCAGCTCTGGCCTTGAAGATGATAAGGGATGTGTTGGTGTAGAGACCAATTAGCAACACCTGCAAGATGGGACAAGCCTGTTACCATTCACACTAACCCTTGAGAGTGGTCTGGGATGCTTTGTCTCACAATGACTGTGCTTGCTGAAACAAGAACAGAGCAAGTTTGCCAAAAGGGAACTAGTCTGGAGAGTGGAATTCCCTCTCAACATCTGACAGGTGGAAAGGGTCCTTTGTGTTATATTAAGGAAGCAGGCAGGTCATGCTGCAGGAGTGGGTGTTCTCTTATTTTCATCCCTCCCCTTCCTACTTTATGGGGAAGATAATCAGTTGTTCCCTGTCTGTCCTTTCTGAACTCTGCCTGGTTTTATATATGACTTTGTTATATTGTTCTGTGATCTTTCTTTTCTTGGCTATGAACTGTAAATGGACACTGTTTGATTGCCAGGAACATTTTGGTTGTCCTATTTTTACTTTCTCCAGTTTTACTATGTATTTTCACAACAAGGTGACCAGGATTGTATCAACCACTGTCTCACTGATTATATGAGTAACACTTTCTATCCCAGCCTTAATAATCCCTAAGAATCCTTCTTGTCATTCTAATGGTTCATAGAATTTGGAAAGGCAAGTCTTCCAGGAAAATATCTTCTTCAAGAGGTAATTCTTCACTCATAGTAGCTAATTATTTAAAAATTACAGCATAATCTCCATAATCTGAATTTAGTTATCCCAGATTCTTTGATTTCTGAATTTGTAGCATGTTCTCCAGTAGCTGGATATCTGTGTAATCTCCATAAAGAGAGTGCTCTTGAGTATTTTTAACTGTCTTGCTACTTTTTCAGTTGCAAGAGGTTGTATGGTATTCATTTTCAAACCTAATTTGCGAAATGAATGATGATTGATTATCCCATTTTACAAAAGGGAGACTTAAGGCATGGAAAAAATAATGAGCCATGCTCCAGGAAGGAATTCACAACTCTCCCAAGACTAACCATTTCACCATCACAGATCTGAATAAATGTGGGTGAAAAAGTTGCGTCAGTGGCTCTAGTTCACAGAGGCTTTTGTTTCAACATTTTTTGCTAGCCTTTAGGCTGCTACTGGGTTCCTGTTCATTTTTGCTACAACAAATACACCTACTCTGCTGGAATAATTTTACCATCCATCCTTTTCATCCCTTTTATTTTTTCTTTAGGGCATATCCATATGAGTATATCTCCCATTCCTCATTCCGTGATTTAAATTCCTCGCGAGAAGATCTCTTTCCCTGCCCCCAACAAAGTAAAGTATGCATTGATGATTAGACTTCAAATTACACAGACTGCACATCTTGACACGGCTGTAGTAGAAACTCCCTTTTATGAGTTGTGTGGTTGGTCCATATAGTCTCAGTATAGGACCTGTGGCTTGCAGTTAACTCAGCACGAGTGTTTCCTTAATTTTTTTTGTGTGTGTGTTTGTGAGGGTCATCATAAACTACACTGTTCAAATTAATTTTGCATTTCCTATGTCTGGAATTCAGGTATAAAGCCTACAAAGGCTGGATAGGATAGACATTCAATTTTAAATTTACTCTTCTTGTTGTTTACCCCACAATGTCAAAATAAATCTTCAAATAAGCAAAAAAATCTGGGGGATATTTTTAGTTTCATTTATGAAGACATTAGGTGTGATGAACTTGACCAGTACTTGCCAGGGTTGCTGATGTTTGGCCAGCTTGACATTACTGATTTATGCTACAAAACGGTATTTTTAGAGATAATCAGCAAATCAGTTATCTTTGCGTGCAATTACATTACTTATGGTGCAGTCCTGAACAGAGTTGTACCTTCTAAGCCGACTGACTTTAATGAATTCTAAAAGGTGTAACTTTATTTAGGATTGCACTGTTGGACAGTGACATCCAGCTCTCTCACCTTTCTGTTCTGCCTAATGGACTATTAATTATTCTGCAATGCTAGAAGAGAATCTCTGTATTTATGGCAAAATTTTAATGACCACTGAGAAGGACATTTAGATTGTCTCCCCATTACTTAAAATTATGTCGGATATTGGAAAAAAACCTTGAATTTCCCTGACTTCTTGTTGTAGTCTCTATTAATTAGTCTACATTACAAAGAATATATCATCAAGTTGCGATCAACTCTTAGCGACCTCATCCAGAGAGTGTTTCGGGCAAGAGACAAGCAGAGGTGGTTTGCCATTGCCTTCCTCCTCAGAGCAACTCCAGTCTTCCTTGGTTGTCTCCCATCAGAGTACTAACTGTGGCCAACTGTGTTAGGTTTGAAATTCTCATGAGCTTAGGATAAGTTGGGCTATTAAGGTTGCTTACATAAAGGGAGGCATGGTCACCCTTTGCCTAATCTTGGCAGTTTTATTCTCTATCAAAGAGTTGTTCTCCAATTACTTTGAATGTTCATGGTGGGGGGAGAGGCAAGGGAAGAAAATTGAATGTCCAGTCTCACAACCCTGAATCTAGTGTCCTGGCCCCACTGGTGGACCTCCTGATGGCACCTGGTATTTCTGGCCATTGTGTGACAGAGTGTTGGACTGGATGGGCCGTTGGCCTGATCCAACATTGGCTTCTCTTATGTTCTTATGTTTTTATGAGAGTGACCAGCAATTAATATTCCACTCCAAACAAACAGATTATATCTGGCCACTGCAGCATTATCCGACTACATTTTTTGCTCTTCACAAACTAAAATCACCACCTCATTAGTGGAAGTAATAATGGTTCATTGGGCTGAGTGCTAGATAACTGACATGGCAATAATGTAGAAGCGTCATTATGAATTCCTTTTCAAACAAAGCATTCGAGAAGAGTATTTGGGCATTAAAGAAAGGAGACAACTTAAGATGGTACTAAAACATATAATCAATTATATCATAATGTTTGTAAAATTCTACATGCTTTCCTTGGTTATTTTATCTCATATTTTGCAAGCAATTCCTTAAATTTTAAATTCTTTAAATGGATAGCATTTGTGTATGAGTATGGTGCTATGAACCAATAAAGAGCACAAACCTAAGAAACCTATCACACTTTCAGGTTTTGTAAAATTAATATATATTTAAAATCGGAACAATGGCAAACCATCAGTTATCTAGGGAACAGTGAGTTGCTTACAATCATACTATGAGCTCTTAGCTGATCTAATTTATATTCTTCTCTCAAGAAATGCTGGAGATCATGTACCCGAGGTGGTATATGGGGTAGAATTAAAACTGTTTTGGGACAGATAGGGGGAGAACAACCAGTTCTTCAATACTGAAAAGGGAGGTGCCAGGGTCACACTTGCCTGCAAGCCACAACCACAAAACTCACCCCTAATATCAGATAGGTAGGTGTGTGTGGTTACTGTATGGTGAAGAAATGGCACTCTGTACATGTATTCTCTTTACCAGTTTATAGTGTTGACACTGAGAGCAGGACATCCTTCACTTGTATCCCCCCCCCCTTCCAAGAACTTGTCATAAGAACATAAGAGAAGCCAATGCTGGGTCAGGCCAATGGCCCATCCAGTCCAACATTCCGTCACACAATGGCCAAAAATACCAGGTGCCATCAGGAGGTGGATGTGAGATGTGGTGTGGCTTTAGCTATGCTATTTTCAGTCCTTAACTTTTCTGTACTACCAGAGCCAGACATTTAAGTGTGCCTGAGTATTACATCATTGGCTAATAGTGTCATGCTAGGGCAGGTTGGCTGAAAGGGTCCAGGAGCTCATGAAGCTCCTTGAGGGAGGGGTTGGTCCCAGCTGCTTTGAAGGAGGCGGGGAAACAGGTATCCTTGGACCTGAACGATCTAAATATCAAAAAGTTATATTTTTCCCACCATAGAGAACAATGGAGGGAATAGGGGCAACCTGTTTGGGGGCCCATAGAATTGGACTCCCTGGTCCAATGTACTTGAAACTTGGTGGGTATCTTGGGGAGAGGCTCCATCAGCTATGCTGTGAGTTTGGAGCCTCTCCCTCAAACCCCCTCCCCTCCAGCCCCCAGAATATACCCTATGTTTTCACCATTGACTTCAATGGCCCATAGGATATAATGGGGCCTAATTGCCGCCAAATTTCTTTCATTCCCTCCTTTCCTTCTCTCTTTTCCCTCTTTCCCTCCTTCTTCTCTTCTCTCTTTCTTTATTTCCCACCTTCTTCTCTTCCCTTTTTTCCTCCTTTCCCTGTTTCCCTCCTTCTTCCCTCTCTTTCTTTCCCTCTTTCCTTCCTTCTTTCCTTCCCTCTTTCCTCCTTCTGTGGCCCAACTCTCATGAGAAGGAGTTTAAACTTTGAACCCCTTCTCTTAGCTCCCCCACCCAGATCAGCTAGGGAAGGGGAGGCTTTTGAAGATGCCTCCCCCCGTTTTGCTTCCCCCTCTGACATCACTTCCGGTGATGTCAGGGGTCATGGCATATGCTAATAGCCTAATAGCTCAGTAGCATACCATATGCTAATAAGCTCCTGCAGCTGTTTTTCTACAAAAAGACATCTGCCCAGCAGGACCTTATTAGCACAACAGGCCACCCAACAGCAGAAACTCATTAGGATTGGCTATATTAGGGGTGTATGGCCTAACATGCAAAGGAATTCCTACTACAAAAAAGCCCTGGGTTTTGACATCAAATAAGGTAAACAGAATAAGAAGCAATGGGTGAGTGTGGCTGGATGACCACACTTCGGGTAACATGGGGGTGTGGCATAATATGCTAATGAGCTGTGCTGTTGGGGGTGTGGCCTAATAAGCTAATGAGTTTTCTGCTGTTGGGTGTGGCCTATTATGCTAATGAGTTCCTGCTGGGCTTTTTCTTCAAAAAGAGCCCTGATCATGCTAATTATGATCTTTGGCAGGAGACTGCCATGGGGAGTGCCTCTCTGCTCCCAGGGGCAGTCTTAGCCATAGGACAACTAGGGCACCAGCCCCAGGCCCCATGCTTGGGTGTGTGTGTGTGTGTGATGGTCCTTATGGCTTTGTTAGTCACAGCTTGGCCAGTCAGCTAGAGGCGTGGTCGGTGGTAGATGGGATGCTGTGGCTGATAGGGCAAGTAGAAGATGGTAAAATGGACCTCTCAGTTGTTTTTGGTAGCATCACTTGTATCCTAATGGAAAACCTGGCTGAGCTAAGAGTGGGGGGCCATCATACTTTGGTGATCTTCTTCCTACCTGGTCAAAGATTTTCTAATGGGTTTGCTGGAGGACTGCTGCTCAGCCTTAGGGCATTTATTCTGTGGGTTCCCACAAAGATCTATCTTTGCCTGCATGCATTTCAACATATATGTAAACCTGCTGGGAGAGATTATCTGAGGGGGTTGGAGTGAGGTGCCACCACCATGTGTATAACTGCTCCTCCTCTCCCATTTTATCCCCTTCAGCTTCTCCTTTGTCTCTCTTTCTCTTTTTCCCGAATCCTTCCTTCCCTTCCATTTTTTACCTTTTCCAGTCTCTGTCTTCCCTCTCCCTGTCTTTGATGGACAAAAGCCAAGCCTTAGAAATATTGTTATGGTTAACAAGCAATCCTTAAAATGGTTGCCAAAATCTCAGAACATAGGCTCACAAGATCTCAGTGGGCATTAATCTCATTGCTTTTATTATTCTACACCCCCTGCCCCTGCATTTTTAAGACTTAATATTTTTCTGTAAACCTGAAGCTTCATTCGGGTCTGCAGAATAATCTCCCATGTCTGTCCCTGGCCCCACTGTGTGGTTCTTTTGATCTGCACTGTAGAATCCGATTCAGAATGAAATATAACGATGGCCTATTTTCTCCACCTGAGACTGATGCTTCTATGACTCATTTTAAAGGTTGTTTTATATTGCTGTGCACAATGGCTGAGTCTGGGATGGTTTTATTTCTGGGGTGTGTTATTTTTATTGATTGTTGAAAAGTAGGATTTTTTCATTGTCGTTTTAGTACTGTCGGCTGTCTTGAGCAGGTCTTGAGAGCGGTGACATACATATTCATTAAATGCATTTTTAAATGTTGGTGGAACACAGATATTTTGCTTTGATGGGAGAAACTGAGGCATCTACACATTCTTAGAGGGCAAAATACCCAAATTAATAACACTCATTTGGAGCAATGGCAAGTAATCACTAGTGCTTTGTGATTTTTTTTTAAAAAGGAAACATTAATAGAGAAATGTCTGAGTATGCAAGGAGAGGCGGTTAGTAAAGCCTCTGCTTGGCCCTGGATTTTCTATACCCTGATTACACTTACTCTGGTGGTTCTGTGAAATAGTCAATGAATATATTGCATTTCCGCATCCTATCAGGAAATGGGAATGTATCAGAGAAGGAAAGGTTTCCCGTTCCATCTGATCTTGCACAGCCCGTGTATGCTTTGCCAATGAGGTAGTAGCCTGGTATGCTGACATACAATGAAGATGAAGGAAGCCTGAGTGTCTTCTTTCCCTAGAATCAGGTGGGAACTTCAGCTCAGTGACTTTCAACAGCTGTGGTTGGGAAAAGACTTGCTGAACAAGTCTGAGTGGATATGAAAACTCCCTGTTCAAGAAGACTCTTACAAAGTGTACTTGAAGTTACATACCAAGATCTCCCAGATGATGGGTTAAATCCAGCTAGTTTTTCTACTGGAGAAAAAGGGAAACGGCGTCCTCTTTATGCTAAGGATCATTGGACATGAATGCCCAAAAACCATGTGGAATATAGTAAGGCTATAGTAAGGAGAAGAACTAAGTGAAAAAGCTGACTGGACCCAACCAACTAAATTCAGGTTTTGTGCCAGATCCTGGAGCATGTGCCGAAAGGCTTAGTGGGTTGTCCAGGTTTTTAAAAACACGAAAGAATTTGTAGCTTCCCCTGACTCTTTCAAATAGGATCACCTTTTATGGTCAACATTTAGAGAGAATCGAATGAGCTGCTACTTGTAGATCTGGATGCTTTGGACAGCTTGAGAGCTTTGTTGTTCTGAATGTTAAGTGTCAGCTGATGAGGGCTGGATTCAGGTTCCTCAGGCTTCTTGTGCAACTGTGATCAAGGGTGTCTTCTCCATGAGTCACTGCAGTGTATTCATATGGCAGTGTCCCAAGATAGTCCAGGATCTAACCAGAAGTGTTCAGCTTTCTACATGTGTGCAGATCAGGAATCCCCAACATGGCACCTGCTGATGTGTTTCCTGGTGTCTGTTTGCCCTTGAGTCTTGGGGATAAAATTCACAAGGTCTTTAATAGAACAGAAAAAAAACCCCAGGGAGCTTAAGGTTGCTCACTTCCAGCTGGTTGACTAGGAAAAAAACCAAGCTCATCACTGCTGTACACCCATGGCTTGGCTGGCTCTGGGCTTGGCCACCTCTCCCTCAGGCCGTGCAGGGAGCAAACTCTCCCTCTTCTTTTAAACTCAAACAAAGTAGGATCTCTTCCTCGAGGCACAGAGCTGATCCTTCTCCCCAGTGGCAGCTGTCTGATTGGCCCCACACCCCATTTTGTGGTAGTACCTTCTACCCTTTTTCAAAGTTCCAAAAGGTCACAGGCTCAAGCAAGCTGGAGACCCCTAGTGTAGAATTTGATGCAGATGTGCTGTCTAATAAACTAAATCCCACATACATTTTGAAGTAGGCAGCTTGTCCATGAAGGTAAGTACTGTATACTAGGATATCTGGCAAGAGACGTACCACTTAATGGTAGCAAAGGGGGTTGGGCATTTCCCCATTCTCCAAAAATATTTCTTGTTATTACTTCTAACAAGTGATTGTTGCGAACGTTTGTTTTCCTCATTCCAAAAAGGATGTGTAACAAAATCTCTTATTCTCCAATAATCTTTGCTCCACTGAATAAATTCTAGAACATCCTCTGCAGTGGCAGACAATTGAGTAGACAATCTCTGGGAGGTATTAGATAACTACTTCATACAAACAAGGTTTAGCAGCTTTCTGAAGCATTTCCCTCTATATATACACTGTGGATAATTAAAAAGCATTTTCTAGGTCACTCTGTATGTGTGGGGGTGAGTATATGTGTTAAAAAGCTGTGACACCAGAGCTGATGTTTCTTCCTTTCCATGCCTGAAGCAAAGAAAAGGAATGCTTGGTAAAAGAATGAGGTCATAACAGTGATGAAAAATAGATTTTTCTAATATATCAGATGGTATGCTATAGCTGGAGAGATGACAGGCACAGAAACAAAGTTGTTCCAATGGTGAAGACACAGCCAGAAGAGCTAAAAGTTGTTCCGTGTCCCCAAGCCATCCATATGTCCAACTCTCTAAGACCTGCTACAAATGTTATGAGTGGGGGAGAGGCATGTCATACATCCTCTCAAGGGTCTGTATCACGCCAGAATGTAGATGATTGGCTGGCTTTGAGAGCTGTCTCCCCCTAGTATAAAAATCTTACTGAATAGAAGCACTGAACACAGTAGGAAGACATTTACACTGCAATCTTAAAGAGAATTACCCTTTTCTTAAACACACTGAAGTCAATTGGCCTGGCAGTGCGTAACTGTGTTAGACTAGGAACACAGCTGTGTTTTCATGTTCACCTCTGGATCCTATATGGACCACAAACAGAAAAATATTATAGGTGCATCTCCAGAAGAGTTCTTTGGAACTGAGGGTATTATAGGATTACATAAATTCCAGAGGAAATAAGACATTATGTTGTCAAAGGCTTTCACGGCCAGAGTTCATTAGTTGTTGTAGATTTTGCATTATAAGATGTTGTTTACATTGACACCTATCATATATTCTTTTAGTAACTGACAATGGTCTTTTCGATTTTTTTTTTAGCTTTGAGTATTATTTGCTGGTCTTGTTGTCTGATCACTGTGAAGGTGTTTGGCCTAAATGGAATGTGTTCAGTGGGAACCAAGGCTGACCTACAACTAAAGAAAATGTTTCCCAATGAATACTAGCTGGATGTACCCACATGTCTTTGAATTCTGTGCTATTGTAAAAATTCCCCTCTTGGTCTTCCCATCTGGGATAGGAGATGGTTGCCTGATAACTGTAAAGTGCTTGTCAGAGCTCAGAGGAGGTGAAGGGAGGGGGCAGCTGTATGTGAAGAAACAGCAGGACTGAGTTTGGAAGAGACAGAGAGGCAGACAGAAACTGTGGTGAGTTTGCTGAACCACCTTGGTGTTCAAGATCTCTTGTCTACTGAAGGAATGAGAGAGGGCTTGGGCTTGGAAATTCATGAAGACCAGCCCTTCTTGAGATTCTTTTAGTGGCAAGTGAAGTCTTGGGAACTTGCCATTACACCCCCACCTGTGAATTATGCACTGTATTGCCAGTTTGGTGTAGTGGTTAAGTACGTGGACTCTAATCTGGGAGAACCGGGTTTGATTCCCCACTCCTCTACTTGCACCTGCTGAATGACCTTGGGCAAGCCATAGTTCTGATAAGAACTGTTCTTGAAAAAGGGCAGTTTCTGTCAGAGCTCTCTCAGCCCCACCTACCTCACAGGGTGTCTGTTGTGGGGAGGGGAAGAGAAAGGAGTTTGTAAGCCACTCTGAGACTCCCTTGGGTATCCAATCTCTTCTCTTCACTCTCATCACGAGAAAGCTCTGGAGGGGGATTGTTCTGTGTTATGTTTCAGATCGGGTTTATAGCTCAGAAGTATTGAATATGCTTTATATGTAGAAGGTCCAGTCCCTGGCATCTTTAGTCAAAACAGATCTCCAGTAGCAGGACTGTGAAAGTCTTGAAACCTTAATTCCTGAGACTTTGGAGAATCACCACCTGTCCAAGTAGATAATACTTTGCTAGATGAATCAATAGCTTGATAGTTTCATTAAATCATAAGGAATACTCCCCTTGATATCACTTAGATTGTGCCCACCTTTGGATCCCTACTATCTCTGCTCTTTTCTGTTCCCCATCAGTGTGTTCTAGATGACATCAAGTGCCAAGCCTGAAGCCAGACAAGAGGAAGAGGAAATTAGAGAAACCTGTTTGGCAGGATGATCCATATCTCCTATGATTCACACCTGTCCAGGCTGCCTGACTGACTAGACACCAAGATGTTTAAGGTCTTTCCCCTTCCATTGTTTGCTAAACCACAGGCTCCAGAGCTGGTGTTTGGAGCAGCTCAATGAATCTTCTAATCCTTGGTAGGTCAGAACTCAAATTCTTAGTTCTCCTTCAGACAGGGTGTGAAGTATTTAGATGAATGTTTGGGTGGACAGGACATGCAGTGGAAAATGCAAAGTGAGGCTGAAGTCAACTGGACTAAAAAACGAGGAGGTGTAGTTGAAATTCCTTCTCTGTATGAATTTCAGTTGCATAAAAACAACCCCCGCCCCCAAGGAAAACACACAACATCTTGATGTGGAGACCTGTGATCTGCTGCTGGCCTGAGGACTATTTTGTCTGTATCATTTTGTGCGGCTCATTGTGTGTGTCATGCTGTTTTTAATGCCTTGGCTTGTTTTAATGGCTCAGCTTGTATTTAATGGCTTTGTGTTGTTTTATCATTTTAATTGTAAGCTGCCTCAAGCTGGTCTTTGGAGAGGTGGCATAAACATTTCCTAAATAAATAAACTGTATCAAGAGAAGGAACAATGCTTAAAATAATTTTTAAAAACCTGACTGTATTATGTTAACCATTGTGCAACCATCTTAAAGAGTAAAATCCTTCTGACTTGTGTGATACTATTTGCTGTTAAAACTAATTTAAGCTATTTGCCAAAGAGATCTGGATTTTTTTTTTTAGTTCTCGCATTTGGTCACATGGTCTGTTTCAATTACCAGTCAAGGAGCTGTGATCCTCCTCAACCCAATCTGTAGCCATAGTGCTTGCCTCACTGCTGGGTCTCAGCCAAGTCTTCTTTCCTACCTGGGGCTGTGGCTGCCACACATCCAGGTCGGGCTTCAGATAAATGAACAGAGAAACAAGAAATTCTTTGCCCATAATAAAAAGAAATAAGAACATAAGAAAAGCCATGTTGGATCAGGCCAATGGCCCATCCAATCCAACACTCAGTGTCACACAGTGGCCGAAACCCAGGTGCCATCAGGAGGTCCACCAGCAAGGACAGAACTCTAGAAGCCCTCCCACTTTTGCCTCTCCAACACCAAGAACACACTGCATCACTGCCCCAGACATAGTGTTTCATCTATAAGGGGTGTCAAACATGTGGTCTGTGGGAGGGCTCCAATCCAGCCTGTAAGACCTGGCTATTTTCTGCTTCATTTTCCAGTTCTTCTTCTGCTGCCATGTTGCAGCTTGCTTTACCAGACTCTCTCAATCACACAGGAAAGATAGATAGGCAAGCCTCTCCTGTACAATTGAGAGAGTCTGATAAAGCACTGGCTGGGGCTCCTCCCCCTCTTCCTGGAAGGAGGGAACTGATTAGGCTGCCTCAGTCCTACAGGAGACAAAGGGAAGCCTTTCTTCCTTTCCACTGGCTGAGGCTCCTCCCTGAATGGAGGGAGGGGAACAAGGGAGAGCTTGCTTTGCTAGGCTGCTTCAAGTGCATGGGAGAAATACCAAGCACCTTTAAGACCAACATAGTTTTGTTCAAGGTATGAGCTTTTCTGTGCCTTTCTACAGTGTGTGTGTGTTTTGTTGGGCTCCTTATGCCAGGGCTCTCCTGGGTGCAACTGGGTTCCCTCCCCCTTTTACTGTATTCATGCCCTCATGATCCAGTCTTTCTCAGTAAGAAAGTAATGTGAACTGTTTTAGAGGAGGAATAACAACAAGCCAGTGAGCTGGATTAGGCTGAGAGTGTGTGTCCAGACCAAGTTCATCCAGCACATTTCCTTTGTAGGAAGTTGTAGTTATTTCTCTGGGGAAGAGTATAGTTTTGTAGACAAACATATAGCCCTCAGTCTGTGTCAGGATGCCTTCTCATGTTCTTGAACAGCAGATGAAGCAACTTATGTACAAAAGCTCACAATGCCCAGCCATTTCATGTTTTCCCTCGGGTCCTAGGCTCAGAACTCTGAGCATGAGATTTCTGTAATGGATGTCAATAAATCAAAAGTAGGTTTGCAGCTTACAGATACACACCTGAACAGCATACTTAGGATTGCTACAGCACAGACATTTTGATGCAATAATTCAGAGCAAGAGGTGTCAGTTATCAGAGACTATTAAATAGACAAAATATTGCAAAAGTGCTAGTGTTTTAAACATGTTTTATTTAAAGCTTAAAAATCTCTAATTGTGTTTGTGTCCTTTATAAAGTTTATATCTCTGCTACCTGGCATTATATTTTATGACACACACAGCCTGGCCAACAAGGTCTCATTTATGTCAGATCTGGCCCTCATAACAAATGAGCTTGACACCCCTGATTTATTTGTTGTTGTTGTTCAGTCACACAGTTGAGTCCGACTCTTTGCGACCCCATGGACCACATCACTCCAGGCCCTCCTGTCTTCTGTCATGCTTCAGAGTTTGCTTAATTTCATGTTCGTTGCATCGATAACACTGTCTAACCATCTCATCCTTTGCCATCCCCCTCTTCTTTTTTCTTCAATCTTTCCCAGCATCAGGGTCTTCTCCAGTGAGTGCTCCCTTCTCATTTGGTGGCCAAAGTATTGAGCTTCAGCTTCAGTATCTGGCCTTCCAGAGAACAGTCAGGGTTGATTTCTTTTAGGATTGACTGATCTATACCTTGCAACTAATAGCCACTCATAGACCTCTGCTCCATATGTTTATCCAATCCTCTCTTGAAGCTGTCTATGCTTGTAGCCACCACCACTTCCTGCAGCAGTGAATTGCATGTATTAATTACTCATTGGGTGAAGAAGTACTTCCCTTTATCTGTTCTATGCCTACTGCTCATTAATTTCATTGAGTGCCCATGAGTTCTTGTATGGCAAGAAAGGGAGAAAAGTACTTCTTTCTACATCTTCTCTATTCCATGTATTATTTGTACACCTCTATCATATCACCCCTCAATTGTTGTTTCTCCAAGCCTAAAAGATGTTCTACCTCCTTAATCATTTTAGTTGCCCTTTTCTGCACCTTTTCCAATGCTTCAATATCTTTTTTTGAGGTGTGTTGACCAGAACTGTATGCAGCATTCCAAATGAGGCCGCACCATCAATTTATACAAGAGCATTATGATACTGGATGATTTGCTTTTAATTCCCTTCCTAATAATCCCCAGCATAGCATTTGCCTTTTTTATTGCAATTGAACACTGAGTCAACATCTTCAATGAGTTTTCTACCGTGACTCTGAGGTCTTGCCTGGTCAATTATGGCCACTTTGGGCCCCATAAACATATATTTATAATTAGGATTTTTGGCTCCAGTGTGCATTACTTTACATTTGCCCATGTTGAACCTCATTTGTCATGTTGATGCCCACTCACCCAACCTCAACAGATCCCTCTGGAGCTCCTCACAGACTTCTCTGGTTATCACCACGCTGAACAATGTAGACTCATCTGCAAATTTAGCCACTTCACTGCTTACTCCCAATTGTAAATCATTAATGAACAAGTTAAAAAGCACTGGACCTAGTACCGAGCTCTGCGGTACCCCACTGCTTACCACCTTCTGCTGTAAAAACTGCCCATTTATACTCAGTGTTTCCTGTTAACTAGCCAGTTTTTAATCCACAAGAGGACTTGTCCTCTTATCCCATGCTTGTTAAGTTTACTTAGGAGCCTTTGATGAGGAACTTTATCAAAAGCTTTCTGGAAGTCTAAGCAAACAATGACTGCTGGGTCACCCTTGTCCACATGTTTGTTCACACCCTCAAAAAGCTCTAAAAGGATAGTGGGACAAGATCTTCCTTTACAGAATCCATACTGATTCTCTTACCCAAAGAGGCAATCTCCAATTAGTTGGAGGGAATTAGCATAGGAAACTGTGGGAGAGGGGGCAACTGGAACCTAAAAACCAACATTTATGGGTATTGTCCCTGTGAGAACTCTGGAATAAACAGGTGATTTGTTCAAATTAAAGAGTCTTACAAAGAAAATGAGGGGGGAAAGGTTCATTCAGCAAAACACACATCATTCAAGGGCTAACTGGAAACGCAGGGAGGAGCAGGAAATAGTGTTTTAGGAATTGGGTGAAATTTACCATTCCTAGAGAAGTCTGCAGAAGCAGCAGATCTGGAGAGAAATGACCAGTGTTTTGCTCCGAAAAGGAGAGAAAGAGAAGCCCACAAGTGGGGGTGTATGTGGTCGGTACAAAGAACACGAAACACACTGAGTAGGTATTTGCGGGTGATCCTTATAGGAAAATTGTGCCCTGAGGCTGTGAGAAGGTGTGTATCCTTTCCAGTGGGAAACATTTAGAGAACAATTGTAGTGATTGCTTTACTGGGGTGAAATGAAGGTTTGGGCCATGGCTTGAATGCCTCTGATGGCTCTGTTGATGGCCCAGGAAAGGTTGACTAGACAGGTGACACTGAGATAAACTGATTAAGGTGCATTTAGGCGATAGCGAAGAAAAATAATGATCTTGCGTATACAAAAGAGGGTTTGAAAGTAATTGCTTGCTTGAGTTGCTGAGGAAGTCTTCCTAACAATCCTAACAATTGTTAGCTGACTGCTAACAATTCTTTCTCAATAGCTTTTTTCATCAATGTGCCTACTACTTCTATCTTTAATAACGAATTCCATAAACTTCCCTGGTATCAACATCAGAGTGACCAGCCTGTAATTTCCTGGATCTCCTCTGGAATCTTTTTTAAAGATGGGGGTTACAGTAGTTAAACCTTAGTTGAATAGTTGAATGGGGGTTACATCAGTTAGTTGAAAGACTCAGGTCTTTCAACATCACTCCCAAAATCAGTGGTTCTGGAATGGGCATGCACCTCCCATCTTCCACAATGAAGACAGAGGCAAAAAATGCATTCAGCTTCTCTGCCATTTCCCTATCATACTTTAGTAATCCTTTCACCCCTTGGTCATCCAAGGGTCCCCCTGCCTCCCTGGCTGGTTTTCTGCCAGTTTGGTGTAGTGGTTAAGTGCGTGGACTCTAATCTGGGAGAACCGGGTTTGATTCCCCACTCCTCCACTTGCACCTGCTGGATGACCTTGGGCAAGCCATAGTTCTGATAAGAGCTGTTCTTGAAAAAGAGCAGTTTCTGTCAAGAGCTCTCTCAGCCCCACCTACCACACAGGGTGTCTGTTGTGGGGAGGGGAAGGGAAAGGAGTTTGTAAGCCACTCTGAGACAACTTTGGGTAGTGAAGGGCGGGGTATAAATCCAATCTCTTCTTCTTCTTCTAATGTATTTGAAGAAATTGTTATTGTTGGTCTTTATTTCCCCCCCAATATGTTTCTCATAGTCCCACTTTCCGTGTTTGAACACTTGCCAAAGCCTGTGTTCCCTTTTATTTACCTCACTTGGACTAGCCTTCAACTGCTAAAAGGAATAATCAGTTTTTATTACTTCCATTACTTTGTTAACTATGCAGGCCTTTTTAAAATACCTATTCATAACTTTCCTACCCTGTGGTATAAATTGTATCTGAGCTTCCAGTATTGTAGGTGAATAGAAATTTATTTTAGCCATAGGACATTATAAACCAAGGATAACAACAGAGAGGGATGCTATAAATATGAATACAGTATTATAGTTTTAAATAGTCTCCAAACTTCCTGAAGGGATTTGACCCTCCTTACCTTTCCTTTCAGTTTCTTCATCGCAAGCCCCCTCATTTGAGATAAGTTACCCCTTCTAAAGTTAAATGTGGTTGTGTTGGTCTTTTTGGGCAACTCCCAATTTACATAAATGCTAAACTTAATAGCATTATGGTCACTGTTCCCAACTGGTGCTATCATGTTTACATCCCTCACCAGTTCTATCTTGAGCATTATTTAGGACCAAGTCCAGAATTGCTTTCCCCCTGGTAGGTTCTCTAACCATCTGCTCCATGGTACAGTTATTTATCAAGAGTATCTAGAAACCAATCTCTTTCTCCTGACTTAAACATATATTGACCGTATCAATGTATGGGTGGTTAAAATCACCTATTATGACAGAGTTATTTTGTCTAGCTGCTTTCCTTCTTTTGCAGTTTTTAATTATCCTCTAACCTTTGAGCTAGTCAGCAATAAACTCCCAGAGTTAAGCTTCCTTGTGGGCCCATTATTTCCACCCATGGCATTCTGTAAGCAAATCTATTTCTCTTGGAGTCTCAGTTTTACTGGGCTGAGTACACTCTGACATACAGAGCCACTCCACCTCCAACCCTTCCCTCCTTATCCTTCCTATATAATTTATCTCCAGGAAATCCTGTATCCCACTGATTATCCTCATTCCACCAAGTTTCTGAAATGCCCACAATGTTCTCCTCTGACATTAAGCATTCCAGCTCCCCCATTTTACCTTGGATACTTCTAGCATTTGCATATAAACATCTAGAATTCCCCAGACACATTAAGCCTGCAACCTTCCTACTGTGGCATCTAGACTTTGTCAGGTAATCAGTATTGTTTGTCACCCTCTCAGTGGCCAGTCCTAATCTACTTTCCTTTAGAATAGTAACACCTTTCATCTCTTAGGGATGAGCCATTCCAAACCAGAGACATTTAATCTCCTGTCGATTTCCCCCCAGAATTTAGTTTAAAAACTGCTCTGCCACCTTTTTGATTTTAAGTGCCAGCAGCCTGGTTCCTTCTTGGGACAACTGGAGTCCATTTCTTTTGTACAGGTCCTGCTTGTTCCAAAAAGTATCCCTGTGCCTAAAAAACTTAAACACTCTTAATTTATGCCTGCCTAGCTGGCCCTGCACATGGAACTGGCAGCACTCAAGCCTACCTTGGAGGTCTTGAACTTTAATCTCTGCCTAACAGCCTAAATTTGTCCTTCGGGACCACATGACTACATTTCCCCACATGGTTGGTGCCAACACGTACCACAACCATTGGCTCCTCCCCAGCACTGCCTACCAGCCTATCTAGAACATGTGTAATGTCAGTTACCTTCCCAGCAGGCAGGCAAGTCACCATGTGGTCAATATGTAGGTTCGCAACCCATCTGTCTACATGCCTAAGGACTGAATTATCAACTACCAAGAGCCCCCTCCCTCCTTACCCAGGGATAGTTCCTTGGTGTGAAAGGATACCTGCTCACCAACTGTAGGAGGAATCCCTTCTAAGGGAACGTTCTCCCTTTCTTCAGCACGGTGTCCTGTTTCCCCTTGACCTTCATGCTCCCTGACAACATCTTTCACCTTTATTGCCAAGCCCCAGGATTGCTGAAGTGGTAGCATCACAAATGTGCAAATGAAATAAAGAGTTCCAAAGAATTTACGTACTTAACAACAAACACTTTCCTTAAACAAACAGTTGAGCTAAATTAATTACAATGACGTGTCCTAAATGGATGAACATTTTTTGTTTGTTTCTAAAGAATTAAAAATGTTAACATCATGCTTCCATACTTGGTGATCACAATTATTCTTGTGTGATTTTGAAAGTAAGTTTGCCTTTTAGTTTGCTGTGCTTGTTGTGTGTGTGTGTGTGTGGGAAGAGTAGCTTTAAATTCAGCCCTTGAAGGCTGTGGTGGCCAACTAGAAGTCTGCCACTTAGCCTGCTGTGTTTGTGGCTGGAGTGCTGCCGTGAGCCCAGCCAACACCCCCATTACTGCTTCTCACAGCCTTTCGTCCCAACAGTGCAGGGAGAGGAAGCCCCAGAGGCCCCTAGGGCGTTCAGCTACTTTGCATGAGGCACCCACTGAGTGAAAAGTAGCACCTCTCATGCTGCAAGTCATTGCATGGAACTTTGCTGCTGGCCTAGTGGAGTCTCTGCCAAAAGCACCTAGAATGTTCATGCAGGCTGCTTGTTCTGTCAGGAGCAGTGCCTTGTGTGTGGCTTTGCTGTATCCAAGAGTAGCAGACACTGCGCTGGAGGGGAGGTTGAGGCTCCTTTCCTGGGGTAGAGAATGGGCCTGCACACTGCCTTCACTCCTAACATTTGACCTCCAGGAATGATAAACACTGCTCCCACCACCCAGAAGTGATTCATCTGGGGGAGCCTGGATGCTCCATTGTCAGTATGAAT